>ML675604.1:80470949-80562717 GCA_007922155.1 Mesoclemmys tuberculata | reverse complement strand
TCTTTCTTTCTTTCTTTCTTTCTTTCTTTCTTTCTTTCTTTCTTTCTGAGGCATTCTCAGTGATTATCCTCAACTTAAGTATCTGCCTCCCAGACCAATTATCTTAAATAGAAGCCAACTTTATTGCCACTAAAAATAGAGAGAAAAACATGAAATGAAAGTTGAATAAGCAAAAATATACTAATTTAGGACGTCACTACCCAAAAATATATAAAACTAGGCCCCATACCTTAGTTACAAGTTATTCTTTAAGGGCCAGATTCTCCTCTGACTTATACCTCATGTAGCCTCATTGACTGCAGTGGCCTTTTGTGAAGAGCAATTCAAGGAAGAAATAAGAGAAGAATCACAATTGAACACATTACACAATGTCCAGTCATTTCTGGTGACTCCCATTTTCTATACCTGGAGTTATTCTCTCTATGGATTCCTCCAAAGTCAGCTTTTCTTCAGCTGGTGGTCTGTTTGTTTCAGGTGTGACTCTAGAAATAATCACCTTTCCTTTTGTGAGATGAGAGGTTTACCTAATTTTATACATTATTGTGGAATGACCCCAATCTTAAATCAATCCAGAGTCTTGCAATTTATTTCTTCTTGTTAAAAAAACAAGCTTGATTAGATTAGCTCTTATACCAAATTGATTTTCTTCCTCATATTTGCTTCTCCTAAGTTCTTGTCTCTTCCTGCGTTAATGTTTATGTGTCTGTTGGCATGCATTGTGAAAAAAACAACGTTTTTCTCTACTTCCAATTAATTCTTTGCTCTATGGAGTGCAACCAGCATGTTGTCTTAGCACATACACATAAAGTCTCATTCACTCACCGAAGGCATTCCACACATTTTGAGAATGCTTCATTACCATGCAAATGGACTCAGTCCCTGTACAAGTTACATAGCAGCATTTATAGAACGCAAATATTTAAATCGTCAAGATTTAATTAGCAGGTACAATTTATATCAGGATTGGGCTAGACCCTTTCCACCCCAGCAAAACTTCTGATATTATTGCAAAAAGATAGTGCTTTGGAATAATATCAAATAGCTGGGTAGCCTTAAACTGACCCTAACTTTATACCTTTATTGTTCAGTTGAGTAATATTTTTTTATGAATGTTTGCCACTGGAGTGCAGTTAACTTTAATTTGCAATAAAGTACCATTTAGATGCTTTGGGATTAGAAACAAAAAAACCCGATTTATTACATCAGAAATATTGTATAAAAGCAGTAGTACAGTAAAAACCATGTACAACAGAGAACAAAAAATAAGGAACATAAGGCTCAAAAGCAATTTCATTCCAACACTCTGTAAAATCCCGTTTATTAGGTAGCAATACTATAATCAAGATGTAATGGGGAGAAAAGACAAACTATGATGACACTTTTTGATTGTCCAGTTCCAAAGGGAATTATTTATATTAGGAAAGCCAGCTGCTGATTGATTATCCAATCCCAAAGGGGATGATTTATACTAGAAAAGCCACCTGGATTGTGGGTTATAATTGGCAAATAGTCAACTACTGTAGAATGGCATACATTCATTTATTCAGACTACATAAGAGTGCTGAGTGTGTAGACAATGATAATGATTAAAAAGATGTCATGTGAGTAAAACTGGGCTCAGATTTAGATTTGACGGGTTTATTTTTCAGAGCAAAAATGTGAGTTATTCTGCAATAAAATTTACAGAAGTTTTCAGTAAATTACTTCTAACCTCCAGTTTTCATACTTTTAATAATATTAAGCTAGCTCTCACTTGCTATGACATAGCATTCCAAACGTCAGGAAAAAACTGTAAAGTGATCTTAGAAAATAGGTCTTTCTGAAAAGAACATTTTGTAAAATTTCAAAAAACAAATGAAAGTCCTCATCTCAGCCCTGCTATAGAAATGGCTACCTCACTTGGTTTCAATACAGAAATTGTCCTTATCTAAAGCATTCCATATTCCAGAAAGGGATTAGCTCTGTCTGAGGAACACATTCCCTTTGGGGGTCCAATATTTCTGAGAAATAGGCTTTTTTTGTTTCAATGAACCCCTATTCTCAATCTGTCTGTCATATATTTGAGTGACGTAAAAGACATGCCAAATGCTAAACACACACACACAAAAAAAGAATCTCTGTGGTGTAGTGGATAATAGTTCAGAACTGTAGTAGATAGTAGTTCAGTAGATGCAGAGCCACTGAAGAGATGGTAGATGGGCATACCATGTATGCTATACATATCTCTGCTAAAGGAAAGATTGCAAAGCAAAACATTGGCAATTAAGAACTGGAATCCAAGGTGGCAATTTGTGATAGATTCATTCTGCATACTATATGCAAAGCTAAAGAAAATGAATCCTTATCCTCAGATCAGTGCACTGACGTGTCTCAACATGGAGATTCTCTGAAACATAGAATAGTCTCTGGAAATGCAGCACCTCACTAAGAATACAAACAGATCTGTTGAGAATCGGAAGCCTGTGTGCTTATACACAGCATGGGTGTAGAATGCCATGTCATTTTTTATTTAAATGTTTTGATATAAGAAAAAAGCATCAAAATATTAAAATTGTACTTCTGTCATAAATCTTCTTCATTATTTCATCTCTAGAGAATAGTTTCCATAACTTTAATTTATACTGGCCCTCTTCTGTTTCTGCTGTCTCTCTCTTTTTTTGAGAAGGGCTGATCAGAGCTGAACTGAACATGGTATTCAAAGTGAGATTGTACCATTGATATATATGATGACAAATGGTATTCTTCTCCTCTGTAAGCCCAAATGTCTCATTAGCCTTTTTTACCATCTCTGCCTTGTGCAGTTGTTTTATTAAATTGTACATAAAACACTTAAAATCTTTTCCTTTTGTAGTTAGTTAATTTAGATCCCAGTAATGTGTACAAGTAGGTGAAATTATTCTTTCTAAATACTATTGTTTACTATTTGTATTATGGTAGTGCCTAGATGTTCCAATAAGGGACAGGGGCCCCACTCTGCTATGCACTAAGCAAATAATCTAATAAACAATGTGCATTACCTTGGAAATTAAACGTTCTGATATTTGTTGAGAATCCTTTAAGTGAATCTTAATCCATTTTATCTCCTGTCTTAAAAACATACAATTAGAGTATCCCCAAGTAAACAAAAACATTCTTGTAGATGTGTGGGAGGAAGGATGGAACTGGGGTTAAAAACAGGACCAAGGCTGAGATCTATGTTTCTATTCATACCTCTGCAAAAGGTTTACTATGTGAACTTGACAATGCCAGTTTACCTCTCTGTGCTTTGGTTTACCCTTCAGTAAAATAAGGGCAAAAATTACCTGTCTTGTAGGGACTCTGTGTTTTTATTAACGGTTGTATGTAAAGTCCTTTGAGATCACAGGATGGCAGGTGTTTTGCAAATGCAAAGAACTATTTCATTTTTATTAGCAGCCATAAGCAGAGCAAGAGAGAATGGTCCACATTGCCTCACTGAACTAGATAGTAGCCACTCTGGAGCTTAAGGTCCCAGCAGCTGTAACTCCCTCACCAAATATGGAGCAGAGCAGCCTATGAATGACCTACGGACCCCAGACACAATTCTCACCATCCAAAATCAGCAATCAAAGCAGATGAAGAAACTCTTCACAAACCCAGCTTCTTGACATCACGTAAATCAAACTGCTGTGCATGTTTACTCCCTGGATGTCTTTCCACTTGCTTCTATCACAGGTCATGTCTCTTCTTGTTGCTCTTCCTTGCAGACATCCAGCTCCTTTCCCTTGCTCCTTCCTTCCTCATACCCATCCTGCTTGCCATACTTCCTATGTCACCATTTCTGCCTCTTCCTAGCTCTGGCCTTTTTGTTATTGTGCTGAACTCCCTCACCACTGAACTCCCTCACCACCTCCAAAATTGTTATCATTACCACTTGTGTTTAACACCAGAACTGTTGTTAAAAATAAATCATTAGTGTCAGGATACATGGACAACAAATTTATGGAACCCCACGATTTTATCACTATAACCTTTGTCTTCCTATCCAGCAAAGATGCCCTTGTCTATAGACAGTAAGACACTGGGGACAGAGAATGTGGCCTTTTATTTGTCTGCATGATGCTCAGCAATTCCTGATGCCAAGTTCTATGTTCAGATTTGTAGAACACAATTTCTCTCCTTCTCTCTCCATCCATTAAAGTCAGTTCATAGTCTTAAAGCAAGATACCCTGTGACTTGCATTCTTAGTAGCCTTGTATTTGGACGATGGTGAATTCTTTTACTAAAAAGGAAAATTCAGTTCTTGTTTCCATACTAAATTTGTAGCAAGAGCATAGAGTTCAGAGGGGCAAATAAAGACATAAAATTTGGATCTGGATCCAGATACCAAACATCCAAAGTTCTGAGTTGTTTGAATTGGGAATTTAGCCTATTATGAAGATAAGGGCCATGTACAATCATTGGTTTTGGATCTGTACATATTTGGGGCTTGGGTCTATTAGACACATGGGAATTATTCATGGTAATTAATTCTTTTAAAAATATAGAACATTACCTGCATTTTAGTCTGTTCGTAGTTTGATACTTGTATAAAAAAATTCTTGATAATGTCATTTCAGATGATGATGGTAGAGGTGTTCATCAGTAAAATCCAGGTCCATTTGTGAGCCTTTTCTTCCTCTACCCTTCTTTCTGGATAATATGTTTTCTGTGGATTCTATGTTGATAATTTCCAAATCTGTTTTTCCACTACAGACCCTGTGCTCTCTGCCAAGTCCTGCATCTTTGTCTGTCTTTCCAATATATCATCCTGTTGACTGGATGACCACCCAACACATTAAACCTGATGAATTGCATATCCTTTTTCTTCTAAAACCCTTCCTCTTTCTCCCTTTCCTTGATGACAACTTCATCATCCTTTCCATTCTCCAAGATTACTACCTCAAAATCTGCTCTCTCTCCTTCTCTGTTTACATCCATGCAATTGCAACATGTTGCTGCTTCTTCCTTTTGAATAGCTCTAGAATTCTCCCATTTCTCAGGATCCCCATTACCAAGACTTTAGTCCATATTCTAATCATCAGCCCCCTATTGAAAACTCTTGCTTTCTGGCCTCTCCCTCTGTAGTGTACCCAACATGCAACTGTCAAGATCCTTTTCCTGTCCTCCTGCTCTGATCATGTCTCCCACCTTTTGGCTCCCTTTCTTTTGTCTATAAAGTTAAAGCTCATCTTCTTAAATGTCAAGGCATTCTAAAGTCCTACACCAATCTAAATATTAGGTTTTGTTTACTCCTAAACCTCTCCTTTCTCCCTGAGAGCTGCCTTGGGGCACCATGCTGAAAGGTGCTGATCATCATGAAATCCTATAATTTCACTGAAAGCTGGGAGCATCCAGTACCTCTTGGAAACACTCAATCTTGTAAGATTGAGCTCAAGGACTTTTTTTTCTTTCTATTTTTACCTTTGCCACTGCTCCTTGCGCATAGAAAAACCTTCCCCTTTATGTAGGATAGTCCCCCACTCACACCTTATTTCATAAGCTTCCTTCAGGAAGCACTTCAACTATCATGAAGATACATCCCTTTGTGATTGCCTACATGGACCTTGTTTGTATTATAATGAATTGATTGTATTGTGTATTCTTCATGCTCATGCCTTAAACTTGTGAGTTGGGAAAAAGATTATGCTCTTTATATACCACATTGACCAATGGTAAAGAGCCATGTTCACCTTATGGGGAGAACAAATAAGAAATTAATAATTTGGCCAAAAATGCTGTTATTATTTCTGTAAATGTCTGAAGTAAATTAAAGGGCTCTCCAGTGGCAGCATCTGAAACATAAAACTTAGCTGTGGTACCATGACCATTTTTATATCACTAACTCATCCCCAGGGACTGAGATTTAATAGTTTCCATCTTTTGACATCATTTTTTATTTTTTGGATAATAAAACTTGTATTGTCTGTAAGAACTTAAGCCTATAATTAGTTTAATTCTCAGCTAAGCTAAACTTTTAATTTTCCACTTTGTTTTCCATGCCTTGAACAAGACAGAGATTTGGAATGAAAGCGAGGATTTCTGATTTTGCCCAATTGATCTTACCACCTGGTACAAGGTTACTTTTGTGCTCCAGATTTTTCATCAGAACTAATGTGGAATCTTTAACCACTAAGAAAATGTATATGCAGTTCACAAGTGTTCTCAAATTAATACATTTCTCAGTTGTTCCTAATAAATCATATAGAACAGAATAGGTAGATTCCGTTGAATCATAAAAGCACCCAGCTTGCCTAATAGCCTGTGAAAATGTATTTAGTTTAATTATATAAACAATAGCAAGGATTCCCGCATTTATTAAATATAGGCTAATCACTGCCTTAAGTTGTGTTGCCTTTTAACCTGAGCTAAATATTATACCTGTCATATTATCGCTGCACCAGTTTATTGCTGACATTTGTTATAGTCATGTTTAGCTCTTGGGCAACTATGTGACCTTTTATGTGCGTTAATTATGCTTCACATATTTTAAAGGAATATAACAGTTTGTAAGTGCAAATTAAAATTGAACCCTCTGAGTCTATGGTTCTCATCTGTGTGATATGTATGTTATTTTACCTAGAGGTAGGCATCAAGCATCTTTCATCCCCTTCACATTGACTCTCTAGAGAGCTCAATATGGAAATATTCAGAGAGCACATGTATGGTGGTTTCTTAAGAAATTTTCTCTGATTGGGATGTAGTTAACTATCCTACTGATGTATTCACCAGAATAAAATTACACTCTCCCATAGCTGTATTGGCTGTTCTGTAGTAACAGCAATAAGAAGTTAAAAACGTTATTCTTAGTTATGGAGGGCTCAGTATGGTATTTAAGGTACAGTTCTATCTTAGTTACCAAGTCCCTGAGGTAGAATTCCTCCCAGAATTGTCCTGCACTCAGGGCGATTCCATTCCACCCACTCTTAGTCCCAGTGCATAGGGGTGAAGGACTTTGGCTGTAGCAGCTCTCTACCTCTACCTTTGGGATGTCTTGTTCCAAGGGTTGCACTAAGGGATAACATTCGTGAGGCACTACAGCTCAGGGATCCAGGGAGTGGGCAAGGATCTCTTTCTGCCCACCCCTTCTTGCATACTTATGGAGCAGTGGGGCATCGTCTGGTCCTAAAGCAAGAGGACATGACCTATGTGTGGATATTCATAAAGAGTAGATCTGTTAGAAAGTGAAGTGATTTTTGTACGTAGACTCTTTCCTGCCCATAGATTAACTTTAAAAACAGCATGGAATGCTACACTATATTATTTTATACTGCTGAGAGGTTTCAATCTGTGTGCATTGTTCTATGAGTGAATATTACACAAGGTGGTTCTACATAAGTCCATTCAAGCATTGGGTTCCTTCAGACCTCAATCCTTCTGATATATATGACTTCATAATCTTTGGGCAATCTCAGGAGCAATTGTCTTTGTGATATTCAGTTCTTTGTGACAAACAGTTCGTGACTTTGGTCCTCAGTCATTGCTAGTACAGAACATGAACTGATAAAAGTGACAGTTCACATAATACATGAATTAGCTGAAGATTTCTGAGTGGTGCAACTCTGACACAGTTGACTGGACTAACCTTGCTACCATGGACACCAGGTTTGTATAAAGTTCCAGAGGGGCAGCCGTGTTAGTCTGTATACAGCAAAAACAATTAGAGTCGTGTAGCACCTTAAAGACTAACAAATTGCTGTGAACATAAGCTTTCGTGGGCTGCAACCCACTTCATCAGATGCATGCACTTCATGCATCTCATGAAGTGGGTTGCAGCCCACGAAAGCTTATGCCTGCAGAAATTTGTTAGTCTTTATGGTGCTACAGGACTTTCATTGTTTTTGCAGGTTTTTATAATTTTTGGTAGTGCCCGGAATTGGTCCAAGTCCCACACCCCACACACTTGCCTTGTAAGCCCCTGGGAGAGGGGATGCCAGCCAGGCCCATGTGGGATCAGTGGCATACTGTTGGTTTCCGTTGCCAGGGAGCCAATGCTGGCATTTGTGTCCCCCACCACCACCTTGTTGGAGGGGGGCCTATGCTGGTGGGGGCCCAGCTGCAGAGCCTCCAATGGCGCTCGTCTGTGCAGAGGCAGAGCGCAGCAGCCCCCAGCACCCAGGGCAGCTCAGCAGTTCTGCCCCCATTCCCCTCCCAGACACACAGCAGCTGGCCAGGAGCTGCTCAAGCACCAACACCGGCCCAAGCAGAATGGTGGCTGGTCCCCTCTCTTGGCCCCACCCTTTACCCCTGCCCCTCTCTCACATGGGCCCAGCGACCTGGCCAGGACCCGCTCCTACGCTAAGCAGCGTGGCAGCCACCCTTACCTCCCAGCCCCACCCACACCCATGTGGGCCCAACTGGCTCCCCCCCAGGCCACTGCGTTGGATAAGGGTGGGGCTCAGAAGGGGGACCACTGGTTAGAGCAGAAGCAGCTCCTGGCCAGGGCTCTGGGCTCATGTGGGAGAGGAGAAGGGAAAGGGACGGGGTGGGGATGGGAGGGGAGAGCGGCTGCTGCGCTGCTCGGGGGCAGGGCTGGCACCAGAGTGGCACCTGGCCAGCCACTGTGAGTGTACCCAGAGCAGGGAGGGGGGCCAACTAGCCAGGTCACCCTGGGCACTGGGGGTCGCTGTGCTCTGCCCCTTACTTGCTGGGCACCACAAGAGGCTCCATAGATGGCCCCCCAGAAGCACAGTGATATTGGTGGAACCAGGCCCACATTCCTGATTATTGGTGGAGCACAGGCACCACAGACCCATACAACTCACTGTCTGTGCTTGTTACTCTGAATTTTCCAATGCCACACTAGTAGCCTATTGTGTGTTTCGCTATTTTGACATCAGCCTTGAAGTCGACTTTGGCATGGGAGAATTCAAATGATTTGCGATATCATCAGGTAATCTGTTTAAGATGGAGTCTGTGACGATGACAAAGAAGGAACTACGCACAGGGCAGGTACATGGCTAGTTATGATGTCATTATGTTACATTTGAATAGATGGGAGGAGAAAGAAAGTGTTTAGCTGATAAAGCAATTAATTGTGAACCATTAAAACACACATGTGCAAAAGTACCCCAAATAGGTGACTTTCCGTAAATCCATTGATCATGTCAAGGGATCAGGCCCTGCCATAAGTATATCTCCATGAATAAAATTTGACAAGTACATAGAGGAGGATTTCCAAGGGGTCCACCAGGCCTACTGGTACACAGAGATCCATAGAAAATCCAGAGATCCACAAATGGGTCTCCCTGAGAAGAGGATTTCACCATTACAGATGTATCACAGAATGCCTTTAAAATGAAAGGTTCGGGTGACTAAGTGGATAAGGTAAATCTTCTGAGCATCTCATCTTTAATATACCTATCTGGCTTTCTGATGATATGCTACAGAGGACTTTGATCTTTGTATATCCAGGGTGAGCTGAATGGAATGGGCTTATTTGTTCAGTAAAGGAAGTAAGAGCTTACATGAGAGGTCAGCAGAATAATTCTAAAATTAATAAATACGTTTCCAACTGCGGCATATTTATTTCTCATACATATGTTTATTTTACATGAAAAAATCCTTAAAGAAATATACACACTCCGTGTTCTGAAGATTAATGCAATAATGCTTTTATATGTTGCATATTTAACATGTGTTGAGGGCCGATCTATTCATGACCATTTTTCCTCAGAAATATACATGGATACATAGAGGAACAACACCCCTGAACTGAGAAAACAAAGCCAATTGGTATTATCAACTCAGGTTTGTAGAATGCAGAGCAAAACATATACCTAGTATGCAGTAGGTGAGCAAATCACAAAGGGACAGGAAAAGAGGAATGATGGAAGAATTATACACATCCCTTCCTTCTAGTTTTGCTTGTTCTTAAAAGTAATATGTAGAAACTTCCCTGGAAAATTTGGTTCTCAAATTACTATGAAGCTGCCATCCCCAGGCAGACGTCCCAGACTTGAGAACCAGACTGGTACTAAAACTGCGGAAGAGCCAAGCTCTTCCTGAATTTGGCAGGAATCTGGAGAAGTATATTGGGAAGGACATCTTCTTGTGCAATATTTTCAATATATTGTATTGGGCATATGTATGCTTTACTTCAGTCTCAGTCTATTGTTAGCTTTGTCTATCTATTTTTGATTGAACTCATCTATTTACTGTAGTATTGTAAAGTGAATCCTGCTCTCTGTGGGTGAAATTCACCCCATGTAGGTGTAAAGTACAAAGCTGTGCACTAAAATCTCTTAAGCTCTGATATGGGAGTTAAATACAACTGTATGGGTCTTGTGCTGGCCTTCATGAGTAAAATTTGCCTATCCATTTTCCCTCATTTAATGTACTGCGTCAATGAACTGATGTATTCTCTAATTTATTCACGTGTAAATCAGTGGACGTGAGAGGAGAATCAGGCCCACGATTCTCCATTTTATTTGTAAAGTAATGAGAGCTGCAAAATTCAGAACCAGATTTCTAACATCCCATCTAGAGGTATTTAGAAATGGGGTTTTGGTTCAGCCCTTGATAGAGCTAGTGACCAGTTTTGAAATTTTGATCAGAATCCAGGTTCAGATTCTAAATTCTGCCCCTGAAAGTTGAGGTTGTAGTTTGGGTCCATGAGCAGAATACCTTTAGTCTATCTCTACACTATGAGCTAAGGATTTGATTTCCCTGCTTGCAGACATACCTGTGCTAGTTCTCATTAAGCCAGTACAATTAGCAGTGTAGTCATGATAGAACAGATAGAAGCAGCAGAGGCATAGCTTAGCTATGCCAAAGGTGTATGCACCTAAAACTGGTGTCTAACGTGGGTATATGCAAGTATTATATTTGCAAAATAAAACAACGTTGAAGCAATGGGAATCAGACCACAATGGCTCACATCATTAACAGAAAAATCTTTGTGTGAGAGCGTAATGTATACTGTAGATCATAATAACAGTGTATAAACTATATGTGGATTTCTCATGTCATAAATTAAATTACTATTACTCAAATCAGTGCTCCCATACTCTTGTTCTTCTTGTACCCAGATCCTTTTCCTTTTAATTTGGTCTTCCTTCTTTTTCTTTTTTATTTGTTGTATAATTTTTGCTAAACTTTATTAAATATTATAGCTATTTGGGACTATACATAATTTTTATTGTATTTCTTGGGATTTTATGTATATATTACTAGTCTATGTAAGTGCAACAAGACACCCAACAGTGTCTGTGAATTTCCTTTGTTGCCATAGTTTTGTTTTATAAACTGAGCATTAAAGTCATGAAGTTTTGTTTTGGTGATTAAAAAAAATATGTTGCTTTTGTTTCTACTAAGCAAAGTGCTAAAGTCAGAAAATTTAGATATAAAAGTATGTGGTAATTGCAGCACTAAATAATTAAAGTGCCCATTGCTGGAGCATCACTCCTAATACAAATATAGTGTACAAAGAACACGATAAAATACACAGTGAATAAATTGTCATTCTATTTTATTCTCTGTGCAGGATACTTATGTAAGGAAATGACATTTGAGTTCCTGGCATGTGAATGACCTGGCACCTGAATTACATGCAGGCTTCCCTAAATGCCCCTCTGATTTCAGCACTCACATCACAGTAAACAGTTATTTTTTATGCTGCAGATTAAAATTGAGTCTGAAATCACTGAAGCATCATTTCACAATGGAAATGCAGCTGGTCATGCTCCAAGATATCTGTGATGAGTCACATATTAATATTCAATGTGAATGAAATTTAGTTTCAGAACTAAAATATGATGTACCACAGTGCTGAAGATGTGTTACTGTACAGAAAGTGGTGCCTCTTTATGTATCCTGCTGGCCTCTGTCCAGATTCTAGTGAACTATGTTCCCACATCTCCAGGACCACTGTCCTGGCTGACATAACAGACATGCATTGTTAGCAGTCCCAGAAAAATGACTAAAGAATGACAGGGCTTGATATGTTCTGATCATCTACACTGATCCCTGGAGATAATCCTTTCCCAACAGGGCTGAGGCCTGTTCATAGTTGATCTTGTATAGCTGTTGCCTACTTTTCTGGCTAAACAGAGAATTTCATCCTCCAGAGTTTAGATCTGGCAACTTTCACAAGATTAAACTGAGGGCTTTTGTATGCTTGGGTTTTATTTTTAGGAAAGAATAAATGATCTAAACCACATATAGGATTATTTTGTAGCATGAAAGCCATTAACTAAATGTTTAACTTGTGCATTATTAACTGGGTATCCTTAATGGATGTTTTGGAGCCTTCATGTCTGAGAAGTGCTTAGGTATTATAATAAGGGGCTGAGTTAAAAATATATAGATAGAGTCCAGAGAACTACAGTCCTAGACCCTGAACATTTCACCACTTCTAAATGGATTTTCTGTCCTGAAGAATTAATTCTATGGAATAATATGGATTTCCTGTTTTGTTTTGTTTTTCTGAAAAATGGGGAACTGTCTTCCTGATGTACAGATGAAATACTTCAGCTTCAGTATCATAGAATAGACAGATATTCTGTGGCTAAAAAAAGAATATATGTTAAGCAGTCTGAACATGTTATTTGTATGGCATGTATTTACTTTTTGTTAGAAATTGGTTTGCTGTAAATAAAAAGTCTAATTAGGGTCTAATAACCAGAAAATGTTCCTTCATCCAAGATTCCATGTATTTAATATTGGAATGATAAAAACATGTGAAAAACATGCAGTCCATTTTATGCTCCAATAATTCTGAAGCACCTGAACTCATCCTCCTTCTGCCTACACACACACACACACACACACACAATATTTTATAAGGAAAGCATTTCTCTAGGGCTGTGAATGTATATGCCAAATTGTAACCTGGAAGGGATTTTTAACCATCACAGTAAACCCCTGGTGATAGTTTTATAACAGAAAGCCCGGAAGAGCCTTGAGTAAAGCTACACTAGCATGATGCTGTAATACATAGCCACTTTAATTTGAACTAACAGCCAGTTATCAAGTAATACATTTGTAGAGCTGGTATTTTTAACTTCCTATTTCCTTTAAAATTAAATGCACTTATGAGACGTTTAATAGTTTTCTGCTTTAATTTGGCTGTTGTGATTGTCTCTCTCTTTAACCCCTCTATGGAACATTTGCAGTGAAATCATTATGAAAAATCACAGCATAGACCCAATGTGCAAATTGGACTGACTATATTATCCCTGTCTTCAATTGATTAGGAAAGCATTCCACAAGAAATTATTATCAACATGGTTTACATTAGGAATGGAGCTTCATCCAACTAGATTGTTTATCATCTCTCTGAATGTGCATAAAGACTCGCATCCCTGTCAGCTGACTAAAAGTAGCCTGAATCTTACTAGACACTGGCAGTGTTGCCATGGAGTCGCACTCAGATTTCAAGGCAAAGAAAAAAAACGATTTCTAGATAAAAAATGGGTTAAAAACAGAAAATAAGCTAAGATGGGTAAACAGAATTCCAAATTGCTTATTATAAGGGTTGATACCTTTTGTGTCTTTCTTTCTGTTCAGCTTGGAGATGATATGTATATTTAGTTAGTTTGTTTAGTTTAAAAATGCATATAATAAATATTTCATGGTGAAGAACTGTTGTTTTAAGGGAAACCGATCATGTGGTTTATCTCGTTAGTCTGCTTTGTATGGAAGCAGCACTGGCTTTTAGTATGTGAATCTCTTTAATGGTTCTGTCTTCAGGTATTTTTGTGTCTGTGCAGGGGATAGAGGAACTGTTATTGCTTCATTAGCCTGATTCTAGGAGTTATAGCTCCCAAAGCAATTTGCAACATCCTCTTCCTTGTACTGTCATATTTAATAATTTCAAAATTTGCTCTGAAGACACAGCTCGGATATGTCCTTACATGTGAATTTCAGGGTATGAGCCAGTGCATTCAATAGTCCCTGTTAAGAGAGTTAACATAAACCTGGCTGACAAGTGATAGAATCAATGCCATAACATTAATCCACAGTAGAACTACCTAAGAAATTGGAAATAAAGTGAGTGGTCCCAGTTAATATCCTTATAAATTTTCATTTTATATGAAATACATTATTGTACATTTTTGTTACTACTTTACTGTTATGACTTTTTAATAATGCTTTGAAGTGTAAAACACAAGTTTTATTTGATTTTATGATTTCTCTTAATAGTGGCTAGCATTCAGAAGCTTCCGGCAGCATCTGTTCTAACAGACATTAATTTCCCAATGAAAGGAAGGAAAGGAATGGTTGACTGGGCACGAAACTCAGAAGACAGGGTTGTCATTCCAAAAAATATCTTCACCCCTATGTCATCAGGTAAAGACGCATTCAGGTATTATATTTTATTAGAGGATAAGTGTTTATTTAGTAGTTAGTTTGAGGAAACTGGGGATCACTGTCTCATCTGGCTGTTACTTAATGTACCAGTGTTTCTGCTAACTATCTCTAACATGCATATTGTAATAATAATAAAAATACTTACCCAGTCTTAAGCATATGTGGTGAATCTTAATTAATGTATGTAAACAACTTTCAAATTCTTGGACAAAAGGTCCTATAGAAGTGCAAAGTATTTGCTACATTGTAGTGCCAATATTTTTTCAATATTCAGTATTAATACATCTCAGGTGAAATCTTAGGATCCAGCTATTCTGCACAGAGCTCTCCTTGCAAAGGTATGTATATAGATGATGTAAAGCTCTTCTATGCATTCTCCTGGTCCTACAATAGCTGTTATAGTGGGACAATCTCCCTCTATGAGATTAGAACATCCTACAGGATGAACTGACTTGTACTGGCTAATCTTCCCCAGCATAGTTACCCAGGTTTTGGGGTGCAGTGCAAATAAGCCACGCTGGAGCATTTGCTCCTTTCATATTAAAAAATGCCCTCTAAAGATAGTTTCTCTGGTATTTCATGATGAAGATAAATAAATTAGAAAATACTGACTTAGTTTAGTACATATTGACAAATCTTATCAAAGAGCAATACTAAGTGGCTTAAATGTTTGATATGTTCTAATATTGGAAACAGAGTTCTGCAGAATATATTTCACAATGGTGATGATTTCTTTAAAAATAAAACATCTGTTGGAATGTTAAATACTACCCATAGAGACACGTGCTGACTAAGGTATTGGGAAAACTACATTTTTAACTTTTATTTTTAATTTTTTTTTATTTTAGAACTAGATGAATCCACTGTATTTGTGCTTGGAGCAGTGCTGTACAAAAACTTAGAACTTATTTTACCCACTTTAAGGTAAGAAACTACTAACATATGCAACATAAATTACATTGCTTCAGGGACATGACTGTGGAACATCTCAAGGTGAAATCAGTCAACAAGGATCATGTTCTTTTATGGGTCTTTTTACAGCTATTATTTAAAAAAGATAAAATTGTTTTCCGTTAATGCATCATAATGTCAATTATGTTAATGACCCGTTAATCAAATTGGTATATTGTAAATGTTGTTAATCTGAACCTTACCTAGGAGGCCGAGGAAGGAAAGGAATTTCCGGTACAAGTATATAAACTGTTGGAAAAGTGTAAAAAATACTCAGGCTACATGTACTTGTACTTAAAACTGCTGCTCATCAGTTTTAGTGTTTAGTATAAGTGCTCTCGCAAGGACATAATCACCTGATATACTGATCGTGCCTGCCCTCACTTTTACAGAAGCAATCACCGTTAGCTTGCAGATATGTTTTCAATGAAATTGCATTAGGAAAGGATGTTAGCGTTATATGAAGGGACACTTTTGAAAAGAAGAAATGCATACACCTGTACAGCTCAAATACTTCAGTACTGAGAGCCACACAAGTATCTAAAGGGAAAAGGAGAGTTCATTTTACTCTCAGACAGCCTAAAAAAGAGGAAGCTAATATTATCCCTTTTCTTCCAACATCACTGAGTCAAATACCTCCATGCTTCATGAGCATTAGCCCACCCTGTTTCACACAGTCTTTTGTGCAGTAGCTACTATTGGTATCTTTTTTTCATAATAAATCACTGAGTATTGTGAATAATAGTTATGTGTGAAGAAGGAACCCAGCCGCTTCTCGCTTCTGTGTCCAGAGTTGGAGTGAAATCACGACCAAAAGACGATAGGAGAAAAATATGCAGATTTTTTTTCTAATGATAATCTGGAAAAAGATGTAGTAAGAAAAAAAGAGATCAGTACTGAAGAAAATAGCTTCCCAATTAAGTTCTAATGTATTCTGCACCTGAAGTGGCTAGTCACTATTTTTAGAATAGAAATCTCTATGCAATGCACCATTCTCCTGGCTCATCCATGCCTTCACTTGTCTAACAGTCTGCCTCAAATGAGAGGATGTTGCCATCTAGACAAGTATTCTTAAGGAACCATACACACAGTACTGCATAAAAAATAAATCATACTGTCTTCAAAATTTTAGTGAGCATTTTTCTGTTTGGCATACTAATTCCTGAAATAAGAAAAGAGGCCAGAAAGAGTTGTTTATGGTAGCAGTTTCTCTATTATCTCACACTCTGAGATATAGAGCCAAATGACTATCATATTCAGCTGTCTCTGGAAGACCTTAGGGAAAGTCTGCCAGCCATGGAAGAACATCAAGGTGGCCATGAATCATTTATTTTGTAAGAGCTATCAATGGCCATGCCCTGTCAGCACTCCTAGCCTCTTAATTTTAATTTATAGAAAACAAGTCTGGACTACTGAAGTTCATCCACCTGCACATTCAAAGCTATTCAGGGCATTTATTCTATACTTTGGATAGGTAGGAATTAGTGACTCATTGCTGCCCCTGTTGAGGTTGATGGCAAAAATCTTAAACTGCTAGACTTCTTCAGTGACAGATTGGGTCCTAAATGTATAGCGAATAGGCCATAGTGAGTCTTGAAAGGAGTAGAGTCCTTCTGCATGAGATCTTTGCCATTGGCTCTGCTACTTTCTGCTTATTGATTCTTGGTTTCCACAGCAAGATGACCTCTCCTCTGAACTGATCAGCCTCCCATAAAACGGGGTTATATGAACTTCCATGTCTGTGTAGCTTGGTAATCTAAGAGTATTTCTTCATAA
This sequence comes from Mesoclemmys tuberculata, assembly GCA_007922155.1. Classification (NCBI taxonomy): domain Eukaryota; kingdom Metazoa; phylum Chordata; order Testudines; family Chelidae; genus Mesoclemmys; species Mesoclemmys tuberculata. The sequence goes on along the minus strand of ML675604.1, from coordinate 80,545,680 downwards.
TTAAAGCCTTTAGAACTGAAGATGAGAGGATACAGTTATCTCTGTGTGCCCCTCAGTGTGTTCTGTATAAACAGAATCAAGTTTTGAGCTGTCCATATCGTCATACAAATTCTGTGAACATGATAATGTGGGTAATGTTTGTGTATGTGAATCAGGAATAAAACCTAGTATGTGTATAAACCCTTTGAATTAGGGCAATAGAATCTGATGTACATTGTTGCACTTCATCAATATTTATACTGAAATTAGGTTGCTGATACATATACAATTTACATCCATCAACTAATCAGGTAATGGAGTGTGTTGAATTTCATTGCCTGCAGCAACCACATTCATAATTTGATCTCAAGACCTCAAGATATGACAACAAAGGCACTCGAGCTTTAAATCATCCTAATGCAACATTCAGTCAAACACAACTCTGAATCTGAAAAACTCCAGCAATGTTTTGTGCTACATAACGGTATCCAATAGACTCCAGAAAACTGAACTGAAACATACATTAAATTAGAATGATTTGTATTGATCTCAGTAGTGCAACACCTATTTATTAGGGCCTGGTTATTACCTCCAGGGAGAGGCAGAGGATTCCATTCCCCTATTAATATATATATACGCCAACAAGCTGCATTCTTTGAATTCCACCAATACTTAATAAAGCAGAAATTAAAGTCTTCTGAGTACTGGGGACTTGGGTGTGTTTTCTGTTTGAAAATTTTTCATTTCACAAAAAATATCTCGTTATATGATTTCATTCTAGTTCTTCGTTGTATTTAATCATATGTAATTCTAGTGTGTTACCCTTATTCATGCTGAGTCATACCTTACTCCTCAAACAGTCCCACTGACTACAGTGACACTACTTGTCAAGTAAGATGAATAAAGTAGTGCAATCTTGCCTTTACTTAACTCCTATAAGTGTGGTGACTAGACACAATGTACAAAAAGTAGAAAAGCATCCCATGATACGTTGTACTATATTAATGACCAACACTGCTGCTAGACATATATTAACAACTAAACAGTGGGAATAAAGTAAAACAAAGTAATGAACTAATAGCTAAGCCAAATTAAGATTCAGTGGAATTCCAGCTATGAAATTTAGGCCTTGGCAGCCTGAAAAACCAAGTGACTTTGACTGGTATACTTAAAAAGCTTTTTGCTGGCCCTTGAGAGTTCACTTCCAGCTATGACAGGGGATGGGATGAGAAGGAAAATGCTTAGTTATATGAAATCTATTTTACTGTAGTTGTAAAATTGACACTCCTTAAGACTGGCTCTAAAAGGTCTGCAAATCTCTGGATTACCAGAAGAGAATTACTTTTGCTTTTGAAAAGGAAAACGAATGTTTATCATATTTTTGGGGAGGGGAGGGTAAATTTTCAAAAGGCTTATGCAATGACATATGCAACATATGCCATTCTTTATTAATGGGTTTAGTGCTAACATCTTTCACACAACAGTGTGCAAATATAACTTTTTGTTTTGGTCACAAGCAATGCAGCTGGATGTGAAAAGGAGGTTGGATAGTTCAGTGGTTTGGTAATGGGGAACAGAGCCTTTCACCTATAGATTCCTGGGGTGAGAGCCAGAAAGGGAACTCTGACTCAGCATTGCAACATCTAATCTTTAGGCATCTTGCTACCCAATGGACTCCACAGCCCTGAGTTAGGCACCCAGGTTCCCTGTACAAAGCATGGAGAAAGTTAGGTGCCTAAAAGTGGGAATCACAAAAACCAACATGCTAAGTGGAGAGCCACCTAAACTAGCCTGTAGGAAATGCAGAAAAGTCTAAGCCTGGCCCCTCAAAGGGGAGTTAGGCACCTAACAGGAGATGCTTCCATCTACTTAGGATTCATAGCCATCAACCTTCTCCTAGAGTTAGATGCCTATGTGAGGTCAGGCATTTCTTACAAAAAAACAGTGAAGGAGGAGAAGGTGATCCACTTATACTTAGTGGGTAAAGCACTCACAGAGGATGTTGGAGACCTAGGTTCAAATCCCCCCTCTATCTGATGTGCTTTAGTCACACAAATCCCGGTCTCCATTGTGAATGTCCCAGTCACTGAGTAATATAGCATTCTGGCATGGGTCTCTCTCATTCTCTCCTATTGAAGCTATTCTTCTTTGTACAAATAATTAAATATTCATTGGGCTGGAGAGAGTTAGAATGTCTTTATAGTCTCATGATTAGGGCACTCACCAGGTCTCCAACATCCTGCATGAGTGCTCTAAGTGGTGGGATCTTGGGCATAGAGGGACACTATGACCACCACTTCTTTCTGCCATCTTATGTAAGAGTAGGTATCTCAGAGCATGTTCCACAGGCAAGAAAGTCAGTGGATGCCTAGTTTTAGAATCCCAGCAGGTCTTGGGCATGAGTTAGATGCCAATATCCAGACTGAGGCAGTTTTGCACTTGCCCACCAGCAGGGATTTAGCTGCCTATGGGTTAGGCAGCTGAGTGGGGATTCTGAGGACCACATTTTGGATTTAGGCACCTGAAGTAGAAGGTAGGTTCTCACATCCCTCTGGGAATCTGATACCTGGTGAAAATAAGGGCCATACTTATAGTGACTGAAATCTATTACCATGTGCCAGTAGTATGTATGAAATGAATTGTGGTTTTTCCAGTATCCAAAAGAAAGCTGTTTCCCACTAGTACTTTTGGCCATAAATTAAGGATTTCATTATCCAGGGCTGTCAGTATTGTGCCTTTCATAAACTCCAATATTAGGAAATTATGGCATACAATGAGAGTTAAGGCCTGATTTTACTCTGATTTGCACTGAGGTTAACTTCATTACCATTAATAAACCCTGTAAACCCAGTGAGAGAAGGGAATTGGGCCTATTAACATTCATTTGTTCTTTAAAATACCTTTTAGAACAAAGTAAATAAGCACGTGATGTATGTTATTGCATTATGTTATTCAATCCATTTTACAAAGACTTAGAATTGCATTATATTTTTTTCAAAATAAACAGGCACAATGGATATTTTTCCCCAAATGAGAGTTATTCCCTTTCCATGCAAAGGGTAGAGAGACAAGATCTCATTTTCATTTAATAAACACATTTTGCAATATTGTATGTAATACTTTTGTACAGTAATGTGCAAGACTTTGTTTTCCTAATAATTTATTGAAATTTCTGGGGCTCACTGAATACTGTATACACTGAATAATGTTTCCACAGCTGTGGTATAGGCCCTGGGGTCTCTGAACATGCATATTATTGTTAGGTTCTCAGAAAATTGATTTTCAGCACAATAATTTTCTAAACAACATTATGTATAATTCCTCTCTTGGGTACTATGACGGAACACATGGCATAATGCATATACATAAAAGTAGTTGTAAAAGTTTTGCCCACATAAAATAATAACAGATCCAATGGAGATGATTTTGCAGTTGACAGCTATTTTTTCTCCACTCATTTAACATGCACATCCTCATATTGTTGTTACTGGATTGAAATGTGCTCTCCCACGTACCAACCGTCCTTCTCAGCTCTCCTCCTCAAGAGCTGACAACTCTGGCCCCAATCCAGAAAAGGCTCACTAACTTCAACGGGTCTGCTCATGTGCTTGTTGAACTAGGGACAGAACATTCACTGTGTTGCAGGATGGAGCCCTATGACTTTTCTAATTATTTTTCCATATAACATATATGGCATTGACACAATACCAAATAATTTGATGTGATACAATGACTTTATTTCCATTTACTTGAGATTGACACATATCTTACCCATAGTTCCCCCTCTCCTGAGTAATGTGACTAACCCAAACTCGTTCTAAACCCTCTTCCTGCATTTCTACAGCACACCACCATGAAATCTTTATATCTAGATATAATGGAAGAGATAGGTATGTTGGAATATACTATTCTAAACTATTATCTCTCAGATCTGAATTTAATATAGGGCAAAATCCTGAAGCCCTTACTTAGGTTTTACTCAACCAAAACACTCAATGCTCTGAATCTTGAAGTCTTTACTCAGGCAAAGCTCCCATTGAAATTAATAAAAGTTTTATCTGAGTAAATTACTTCAGGATCTATCAACTGTCATCAGGACCTTTATCTCTGTAGATATATTTCCCTACAACAAGACAGGTTTGAACCTTTCATTGCATCATTAACTCTGCCTTTGCAGTGTGGACTTGATTCCTGTTGAGCTTACCTTTCATGCCAGAAGTGTCTGGAGGCACTTCACAAAATCATAAACAATAAGGAGGGACTTATTAAACAAAAACTTTTAGAGAACTATAATTGCTATTTAGAAACAGAGACTCAGCGGGGATGGGTTTCATATATTGATGTAAAGTCTAAATCCCTCAGGTTATAAATCCTGAATTGGGTACAGCCAGACATGACTCACAAAGTGTCAATCATTCACTTATGAAAACTGGGCAAAATTAATGTAATTCTTTAAAGACTAATAGACTAACTCTGTATCCTGTGTGATCTGTAAGAGAAAGTCAATGCGCATTGTAATTTTGTTTGGTTTTGCTTCCTTTCAATGTATGCCATACTTTTAAAGCATTTATGGGTTCATTTTCTGCACAACACATGGGGAACTTGGCATAGTATTTACATTAATGTTAATGGTTGTTTCACAACAGTTGCTCTACATATTACATTGAAAATTCGTTTATTACTTTAAGTGTTAATCTGCTGCAGAAATATGTTACTGCCAAAAGGAGTATGGAGTAGTTTTAATTTAGAGTGTTACCAAAACAGAAAATAGGAGGTTAACTAAAAGGCAAAATGTTTCATTTCTATATAATGTGGTATGGTAAACCCCCCTTAGTCTCGCCTATGGTAGCGTCTCCTCTATCAGTGGGGCCTGCAGTAACTCCGCACCCAATCTGGACAAGCCTTTTGTCCCTTTCCCTCAGCACCTTTCTCTTGGGGGGTTTGGTGCCACCTTACTTCAGGCCTGAGGAGTGTCCTTAACCCCCCCGGGGAGGGCGGGTAGTCTCAGCCCCTGCATGTGCCCCAGAGCCTGGGGAGGTACCTTGTGATGGCTCCTTCCTGCCGGCTGGGACCAAGGATTTTCTCCTTCTCTGCTCCTTTGGCTGCAGAGAAGCACCGTCTCCTAGCCTGGGGGAAGTTTCTCCTCCCACTGCCACAAACCTTCTCGCAGCTTCCTCCTCCTTTGCCCCCCCACCCTTTAGGGAAGACAGGGTTTAAGTACACCTGGAGTAGCCCTTCATTGGGTCCAGGTGTTACTAATTGGCCTGCAGGAACCCCTCCTCTGCCTTCAGGAAAAAGGGCCCTTCTCATTCTAGGGCCCACATAACGGCCCTGGTATACCCTTTGGCCCGGTCTACACTTACCTTTGCGATTCGGTGGGAGTTGATGAGAGATGCGCAAGTGACGTAAATCACTTGCGTATCTCCCATCGACTTTGCGGCGTCTCCTCTGTGTGGCATCCATACTGCGCTGTGTCAAAGGGAACAGCGCTCCCTTCGACGCAGCGCTACTCCACTTACCGAGGTGGTTTTCCTGCATCGCTTCCTGGATCAACTGAGCACGTCTATACAGACCACTAAGTCAATTCAGAGCAATCGATGTGACGGCGGCAAATTTGCCGCCATCAGTGTGGACCCAGCCTTATGTAGCCATCTGGCCTGACTTTACCACAATAAGCACTAGAATCTATTTAAATATTTGAGTTCTTGTTGTATGACCTGGCCAAGTAAATTAGGCCCTGCTTCAAAAAGAATGGCTTGATTCCTTATGCTGTCAGTTGAGCTATGTTTCTAATATTGTGGCAATGGCATTTCATATCTCAGTGCTCCAGCAAAATGGAATCCTCTCCCAAGCACTGTTCCCTTAGGGAAAATAAAAAACATTGAAAATTTGAGATGTCACGTTATTGTAACAAAATCTAGATGGACTACACTCTTCTGTAATAGATGGTAAAGTCTGCCCTACTAATACGTGCTCCTGTGAACAGTTGTGCTTATTGTTACAGTGAGTAGAGGTGGGGGGAAAAGAGCATTAAAGGCACGTAAGGAGGGATGTGAGAGTCACGAGCAATATTTCCATCTGGTAGCTGAAGGTTCACTATGAGCCTGAGGGGTCATAAGCAGCATGGATTATATACATCATGTAAACATCTGTTTATCCTAGCATGGACATCACCTGGAAATATTGGGTTCTGTCATAGAAAGGTGACAACAAAATATACATATAGCTACACTACATAAAGGTAAATGCGGATATGGTAGGAGCTATAGAAAGCTAACAGCCAAATATTGTTTTAAGTGAATACATTCTCACGGTGTTCTGTATTAAAAGGAGATTTTTAAGGGCCTGATCCAAAGCACATTGAAGTCAATGCAAAAACTCCCATTAAGTTCATCAGACTTTGGATCCAGCCCTGAAAGCACCAATATAGATGTTAAAATGTGTTTGGATAATGCAGTTGCTCATACGTATCTTGAAATGAAATGATTTTCAATCATTAGAATCGGTCTTTGTTTGCTTAGATATAGAAAAATCAGCCCTGTAGACTCTCCCAAAGCACTCATCCATCTTCATATTGTCCAGCTATGCTGGAAAAAAGACAAGAGGCACTGAATGTGGTTTAATTCGGCTGCAACTTTGTTCTTAACTGTCTGGGAGTATCTGGCAGATAAAAGTGTACAGTGCAGGAAATGCCATAATCATTTTCACATATGCCCAGGGAGCTTCCATCAGCCCTCCTCCTTACCCATCCTGGGTCCCAGCCAACTGCTGCTGGGACCTCAGTATCCCCACCTCAAATAAAAGCTGAAGAGGACTATAAAGGGAGAAGGTTGGCTCCCTGCCGTACCGGTCATAGGAGCTTTGAATCCCACCGCTGTCCCATTTCATCTTCTTCAATGAATACCTCCTTTAAATCCTTTACCAATCCATTTTATCGGACCACTGTATCCTTTCCCTCTGGAATACATGCACTGAACATCTATCCCATGTTTACATAATGAGTTGTAATGTCATTACATAGCTGTTCCATGCTCGTTTCAACTGAGCCCTCCTAAATCTGCTGTGGTGAAGGCGAAAAGAACCTCACTTCACCTTGGCCAATCTGGCAGTGAAGGAAAAATTCCTTCCCAGCTCCCCGAGAAAGGAGCGACTAAGGCAAAGATCCACAGTAGATTCTGACACCCTGGTATTTCACTGCTTCCATGGGAGCAAAGGTGGATGCCACTATGCCTGGTCTAGGGGGGGAAAAGGGCTTTTCCTGCCCACCATGGACATACATAGTACTCTCTCTCTTCCAGTCACCTGGGGGGACAGATGGATCAGAATCCCAGTGCTGACCTGCTCTGCAGCTGCTGTAAAAGTCACTCCATGCCTCTTTAACCCATTAAAGAGGGACACATCTTCCTATGCGATGTGGTCATTTTTAAAGTTAGCAGTTGAGGGAAAAAAGGTGAAGGCAGCACTTTGAAAGAACAATGTTCTGTCTCCTTTAAAACAGAGAGTAGGTCCACCTTGAGATGAATGATATTCATTTAATGATTACCTGAAGGTTTGTGTTGCCAATCCCTCTTTCTAGTTAGCGAATCAAAGTTAAGAAATGATGCTTCTATTGGCATTATTGCTCTCTAATCTTTACAGTGTCTGGTACAGTTGGTAACACTCACCAGTCCAAAACAAACTTATTTTCTAGCTTAATACTTATGTAAAAAAATGACTTGAAAATATGTAGAAGATCTTTCTTTTAATTTGTTGATGTTAGCAATGACCATTAATACTAACTGGATCTTTTGTTTCTAATAATTATTTTTCAGAAATTTTACTGTTGTTAATTCCAAAATCATTGTCGTCACTATAAGGCCTGAACCCAAAACAGCAGATTCATTTCTAGAGATCGAGTTGGCACATCTAGCTAATGTAAGTATTGCTGCAGAGAATATTTATTTCCAGTTGTATTCATCTTAAAAAAACCCAAAAAACTAATTTGCCTGATGAAAATGAAGCACAGAGATGCACAGAATATTCCCAGTAGAATGTTTTCCTGTTGTGTGCTTGTGTACATACATGCTGTCTTTGTTTCTGTCTTTATTTAAGTTTTCATTTATACAGCAACCTCCACAGGGAACTGTACATTAACTGCTTTGATACAATGGAAAATGTAATATTTGTCCACTGGATTCCCTATTGTTACCAGATATGGTTCATAGTGTAATACATGCTTCAGGCCCTTTCTTACTTTTTCTATTACATTATGTGATATATCAAAAGCCAATTCATATTAGACTTACACTACCAGAATATGAAAATGCAGCCTCCCTCCAGTTTGCAAGTTCTGCAGATGCACAAGATCTTTAGCCAGTTGTTTTTTCTGCTGTTTTCTTGTCCTGTAAAGCCAAAAAAATTCTAAATTTAATTCCATATTAAAGGATGAGTAGAGTTGCACAGAAGTCTCAAAGTACCTCCTGACAGCAAAGAAAACTTTTCCAGGACAGTTGTATGAAGTAAGACATCCAGATTACAACAAGGCCTATCGATATTGCTCGTGATGTCTGGGAAATCATAATATGCAAAATTTATGCCTGACTTTTTACATTGGTAATGAAGAATTAGTGGTTATACTGAGTCAAGGAGGAAAGGCACATTTAAGAAAGACATATATAATAGAATTAATGTATTAACATAAAAGACTTCAAAACTAATGGCATTTAGTTACACTTAATGGGAAAAGTATTCCATTGGCCTACTGAAGTGCAATTTCACTGATGTTAATGGTTGAACTTACTTAAGCCTGCTGTGAATTTGACCCAGTGATTCTGTGGGAAACTGAATGGCAACAGGAATTTTTGCAATAATTGGGTCCTTTCAACTCTAGGTCTTTGGTTTACATCCTGCCCAGGATATAAGTAAATGAATATTATTACCATCTGCTGACTATTCAGTGGTCAGTATGAAATGAGGTTTATGGTCTCAACTAATTCCTGGTGACCAGGTATTACAAAGAACATCACAATTGGTTCTCATTGCCAAGTGTAGCAGACAGGAAAAGATGGAACAAGCATGGAGTCTGGAGCTACCCTCTGGACCCTAGAGGTAGTACCTTAAAATAAAGGTTTAGACATATTGATGTGGCAGTGCGGGGAAGCTACTGTTGCAGCCAGTGCTGTACGTTTTCTATGGATTCATATAAAACTTCAGTCTCCAGCACTATCTGGGACAGAAATGTCACTAAAATATAATGGACTCTATTCACTCAAGCTACTTTGAGGCATGGACCAGAAACAAACATGAAGCTTGATCTTAGATTTCATGTCCATTTATCAGAAGAGCCAGGCAGCTTGCAGAAGATATTTCCCTTACAGTATTTAGTTAAATCAGATCACAACGATCATCAGATGAACTCAAGACACATCTAGATCTTTGCTTTTGTTTCCATTATTTTACTATTTATTATTTGTGGAGTTATTTGTACGATTCATAACTAAGGAACGTTAAAGGATTGTTTTGTATGTGGAAACTTGAATGGTTAGTCATTGGGTATAGCACAGGTAGACAGGGGAAAGTAAGGAGAAATTTGTAAAGACTTTGTTCACTGCTGTGAGATAAGAGGTAAGAAACAATCAAAGTAATATCAATAAGCTTTCTATCAGTGTTGAAATAAACTGATAAACCCAAAACAAGCAATTAAAAATGGCATGACATAAACAAGGCAAAAAGAAAGTTAAATGAATGTGTTTACAAGCTGATTTCTACAAAAAGACATTAAAAAGGGACCTCTTTCTTCAGCTTGTTTGTTTTATTATTATTTTTTAAATGTACAGACCCAGTACTTGCCCATTTTCCAGTTCTTTAAAAAGGTTCATTCTGGCAATGGAAGATGCAGGAAATCGATTGTGATCTGGCATTGTCCACATTTCTGTAACAGGATATTAATGACTACTGTATTAGCACAGGGCTAGAAAGTGCTGACAAGGCAAGAGGATGGTAACTTTGTCAATAACATTATGGACCTGGCACTGTTTTCTTCTGTCTTAGGGGTAACTCAATTACATTGTATTCCAAATATCTGAAAATTTTCTCCAAATTAAAAAGGCAAATCCCTCCCCGCATGTGGCATGTCACTGAGGTCATTGTGGCTGTAAATGAACACAGAAGTTATCCTGGACCATCCAATTACAGAATTCTGGTCTAAAAATTGGGAACAGAAACTGATTTTACAGTTTTGAATGGCTTTAATATTTAGTGGTTTTTTGTTCATGATAGTTTCCAAAATAAGATTTTATATAAAGAAGAAAAGTTGGAGATACTGTGGAACATTCTCTGAATTGTGTCTTTTGCATTTTTAGACTGAGTGATCTAAATTTCTTTTATTAGAATTTACCTCAGTTGAAAATTAGAATCTAATTTCTCTAATTATAATGTCTTAATATACCACAATCTGTCTTTGAACTTTGTACATCACACGCAGTAATTAAGGTGAAAATGGTTTTACTTCATCTCTACGCTTTGAATTTTATACATTAGTGACTCAGGGATTAGTCATGATGTCAATTAAACAGACTAATTATTAAATTAATTAAATTAAATTATTAAACAGGTTTAAAATCCAGACATTTTATTCCAATTAATCTTTTCTAGGAGTTTTCTTTGTGTTGTGCTGTTCTTTTCAAATCTTTGCTCTTTTAATATTATCAATACTATATCAATCAAAGAAGTCTGCTGTTGAATAGATCAAAGATTAACTAGTAACCTCTCAAACATGCTCATGTAGCTTTGCGATTATAGTTACATTTTTTATTTCTTATTTTTGTTAATTTATTTCTCCACTGATTGATTTAAAGAAATTGGATTAGGTATGCATCTCAGATATAGAAGGGCTCCTAGCAGGAACATGCTTAAGTAATTGTGAAAAAGACATATGGGCACGTGAAAACCCCTGTTGTTCACAGCTGGAATACTTCCAGGCTTTATTTTCAAACAACAAAATAACAAGTTACTAAATTCCATTCTAATTACTCATAAAAGGTGGTAATGTACTCAAAATGGATACATAATTATAATGTGCCCTCAAATTTGGCATGGATTCATAAAATTTAATTATTTTACTTTATATATATGTATCACTGAGGGGTAGAATATTTGGAATATAGCATTGTATTTGAACTTGCAGATGATTTTCAGTATATTGCTGACCATGGTACTCTGTGACACGCTAATGTAGCTTGCAATGTATTGCTCATGCTACACAGTATTTAAAGCCATCCAGTATGCTCACAAGTTGATTACATGAGCAGTATGATCACGATTGTAACTTTTTTCTACTAATTATGCTGAAAAAGGCACCAAATGTCATGGTCTTTATTTCAGAAAGAATGTGAACTATCATCTCGTAACTTTGCAGAACCTCTGCTCTTATATCAGCTGACAGTGCAGTGGCAATTTACTAATACTATGGGAGTTAAAGTGTCTGGTAACCATTATTTCCGGTGAAACTAACTTACAGTTACTGTGGGCTTACATAGCTTGCAAAATCGTGCACAATGTTTTGAATATTGGAAGTTTCATGTGCCACACCTGTGTATTCCTATTGCTGATGAGTCAAAGGCCTTTGGAAGATTATGGGTGACATTTATGCTGGTTTCAATGTTACAGCTTCATCTCCCATTCATTTCTATGGTGACACAACATACTCTTCTCTCAGTGTGACTCAGCTCCAAAAGGGCACAGATTTGTGACCTGATAAGTACATGGATTTATCACTTCCTTAAACCTTCCCACAGAATCCTCTATTTGTCTTGATTACTGGATATTGCTTGAAATTTTCTTCTTTAAACTGACCAGTCACCTTTTTCTCAAAGTATTTTCAAGTTCTTGCTCCATCCAGTACGGGAATACATTGTGTAGGCTGTCCATCAGCAGAAAAAAAAATTTGCAGCTACTTGAATGTATACTGGTATCTGTTTTTGGCATAGATTTTAAGTATGATTATAACTGCATGAGAATGACTATAGGCAGATTACTTCAAGTCTCAAGACACTTTGAAGGTTCAGCACTCTTTGTTTATTCTAATGTTTCTATTATTGGCAATTTTGATTCTGCCACAACCTCTTCTACTGATGCTTTTGACCAGAGGTACACTGTATCTGTATGTGTCTGTTATCCGGTGTCTTGTCATGTGTTTTTAGTCTTCTTTTATTAGATTCCAAGATCTTTTATTTAGATTATAATGTCACTTATCTATGTTTGTAAAGTGCAATGTAAATTTAAAGTACTACACGTTATTTTTTTAAATAATTATACCAATCTCAGAAAATTTAATACAGTCACCAAACTAGTGAACTATAAGATCAGAACTTCATTAAATATCTTTCTTACTGGAATCTTGAAGAGGAATTCTTAATGAATCTATGTTTCTCTGTAAAAAGGTGGTAAGGAAATTCAAAGAAATGGGTGACTGGTTTTTTCATTAATATTAATAAATATTTTCTATAATTTGAAACAATTGTGGAATAAAATGATGTGTGTATAATATTGTTTCTTTAAAAATATTATCCATTGCCTCTTATACACTTTTACACTTGACTTTTCAATACTGTCTTCAGATTAGTATATCAAAATGAAAAGAACTTGATCATTTTAAACTATTCTGTGTGCTTTCCATTCTTTTTGTTTTCCACCAATCCTTTTTGTTAAAGTTGTTCTATTCTTGTGACCAGTGTCCATTCTTATTGATTCCTAACTTTAACATACCTGTGCCAGAAGTGTATAGGATTTCTATGAGAACCTTATATGAACATCATGGCAAAAAAGTCTTGTACAAGTAAATAGAACCTTGAAATCTGGTCCTTTAGATGTCTGCAGTTTTGCTTGTACTGTATTATATATCTACTGTAGTTTGTGAAGCTGTGGCCTTATATATATCCAATCTTCACAACAAACAGGGAGCCCAGTCTTGCAGTCTTTACTCAAGCAAAATCTTCATTAAAGTTAATGTGCACTTAGCCTGAGGAAAGGTTGTTGGATTGGACCCAAACTTTGAATTTTAGTCACTTCACGACTCATAATGGACAGCAGAAGAAAATACGAGCAATAATAAAGAGCCTTCAGTTTTCTGAAAGATTACTCCATTTTAATACGTGTAAGAAATTGAGATTTAGGGCCCAGTCCAACTCCCTCTGAGACCAATAGGAAAGGCTCCTACTGAGGGCAATGGGAGTTGAGCTGGGCCCATGATGAGCATGAAAAAGTAGAATAATTGCTGTGATTTACCCCTTTTACTACTAATGGCACAAAAAAGCCAAAAGGCAGCTAGTTTTCTCCCTTCATTAAATAATCTAGCATTTTAGCCAATTTCTGTGCTAAACTTCTCTCCCTGCAGCCTTGCACTGGGCCCTTGTCAGGGACAGGATGGAAATGTGGCCAAAGTGTTAATGTACTCCACTGGTGGATGGCCTGATGAGGTCAATAGTCAGCTGAGTTCCTTTAAAGTACCTGGGTCCTATAAAGAACTGGCATCAGAAGTACAGAATCTCAATCTAGGTACAGTTAAGGCCCTGTCTATACACAAAAACTCTACTGATTTAACTAAATCAGTTAGAAACTGATGCAGTTATATCAGCCCAACTCCCTAGTTTGGAATCTCTTAGAATAGAATTAGGAATGTTTGCAAAAAGGGGATACACCAATTTAACTACATAAATTGCTGAACTGATTTTGGAAAAATAGTGTAGACTTTGGGTGTAGACAAGACATAAAATTCTGACATTTTTCTTTACCTGAACTTCATGTATCCCCTTTTAAAATGGACTCAGCCAAGATTTGAATTAAAATGGAAATGGTGTGGTGTGGTAATGCAATTTCTCTTGCTGAAGTAAAGTAATTTAATATTTGCAGGTACTAGAGGGAGACAGAAGAATGTTCACCATTCAGATCCTGGCATTTAAAGTATATATTTTAACAACTAGCAAACTTTGTTAGTGTAAATTAAGGTTTTCAGACAGAATTTACATGTGGCTATTTCACACAGAATTGGTATTAGGTGTACTATTATTATGTTAAAACAACCTAGTATTTATATTAATTTTATTGTCTATTGAGAATAACTAATCTATTGGTTAACCTGATTGGGAAGCATTTTGAGAATCTTCTCTTCATTCTTTTTGGAGTGGAATACAGAAAAAAATGGAATTTACTTAAAGAATATGAACTGGGCAGGCTCTCTGTTTAGGTAACTGGTACATTTGGACCCAGTCCAACAGTCCTTGCCTAGTCAAAACTCCAACTGGCTTCATGGCGACTTCTATAGAACTATTCCATGAGTAGGAACCATAGGTTCAATACTGCAAGTTGCTGAGTGCCTTCTGTGAAGTATTAAGTGCCCTCAATTTCCATTGACTTCAATTTGTTTTTGACTCCAATTGACTTCAAAACCCTTCAAACTGAGAATGAGCTCTCAGGCTCCAGTCCTGAACTAGGACTGCAGGATTGAACACTTTATTGGTTATGTACACCAGTAATTAATGGAATTGTTTGTTTGTTTTTAGGGAACATTGAATCCCTATTGTGTGCTCTGGAATGATTCAAGAACGTAAGTGACAGATGTTTGCTTCTATTACTATGGATTAAATATTCCAAAGCATGTAAAAATATTTAAGTAGCCAGTCAGTCACCAAGGGTCATTACAAGGATGTGAAAAATGTGCTATCCACAGAGTAAAAACATTCCCTTTTTATACAATGCAGTAACATTGTGATGCACATTTGAGAGTTTGTTTTTTTTCTGTTACTAATTCTGAATTAGCAGAATATCTCCTTAAGAAGTATCATAGAATTTAAAGCCTGATGGTATCACCAGATCATGTAATCTGTTCTCCTGTATATCACAAGCCACCAACACCACCAAATACCCACACACTAAACCCAACAACCCAAAATAGACCAAAGTATTACAGACTCCAGTAGACTAGATTTTTATGTGCCACATGCAGAGAAGATAAGGGACTGAAGTGCACCACTCCCTGAGCCACTGCAATGGAAGGCAATTGATTAGTTGAGATATACCCAGATAATCCCAGCAAGTGACCTGTACACGATGCTACAGAAGAAGGCAAAAAACCATCAAGATCAGTACCAATCTGACCTGGGAGAAAATTCCTTCCAAACCTTGCATAGAGCTATAATTTAGATCATGAGCACATAAGGAAGAAAACAGCCAGTTTAGCACCTGAAAGAGAGAATGCTGGGTGCCACCTCAGAGCACTCGCCCACCCCATCCAGCGACCCATCTTGAGCTGCAGCTATCTCTGATGCTTCAGAGGAAGGAGAACAAAAACACCCTAGAATAAACTGGTGGGGGGTGGGATGGCCAGATGAGGCCCTGAAGCATAAGCTTTCAGGAACGTAAAACAGCAGCCAGTAATTTTAAACTGTCTGTTCAGGATTAAACTGACAGTACTACAGATACTGGATAAGTAGTTGCGGGGTGCCATATTATTTGGCAGATTATCAGACTGATAAACAAGGAAGGCATCTACCACTAGTCATTGGTATGAAGAATGTAGTTTTCAAATGTGATACCATGAATGTTATTTAATTTCAGTTAGTCAGAATCCCCTTTTTAGATTAAGTAAAATAATAGTTAACTCTAGTACTTAACAGAAAAAGATGGCTAAATATGTGGTAGCTTTTGGGTATATGCTTCCTCTTCTAACAGCAAAAAACAAAGAAAGTTGTCAGCTCAAACAAAGCAGATGGGCTCATGTTGTATAGGATTATTAGATGTTCAAGGATTCACTTATGGTAATATGCTATACTTATTTTTTCATGATTTAAAAAAAAATAGTGATGTTATCTTCCATTAAGGTCAAGGAGAATTTTGTCTGAGTAAGTACTGACTAAGAATTTCAGGATTGCACCCTCTGTGATTGCCATACTTATTTTAAAAGACAGAGTAGTACGTTTCCACCACATATTCTGTGCATATGTTCTGTGGCTCTTTGTACAAATTTATTATATGGTACGCCTTATACATTATATTATTAACACTGTATGCCTTGGTGAAACATCATTGATTTTATCCCAGAGGCTAGGTTTAAATCACTGTGCTGACAAGTGGCATAGAGCATGAGGAAAGCCTTCGTTATAAGAATAGTGTTGCTCACACAGATAGTCCTATGGACCACTCGTGTAAGGAGGGGCTTACAAGGTTGGATCATTTATTTGCCAGCAACTGGTTACTGTTTAAGTAAAATATATGTAAAATAGAATATACAATATATTTCATTTTAAATACTATTATAGATTACTTTACGTATTTATTTAAGCACTGCCACACATATTCTTCAGTTCTCTTTCCAATATTCTACTCATACAATGACACAATAACACTTCAGTTACCGTTACCCTACAGATGTATTGCCCTAATTGCCATGTACACATTCTCTTGGCTCATGCTCCACTTTCAGTACTCAGATCCAAGGATTTTAGAGGGGAATGTACATTAAATTGATCCACGTATTTTCAAATTGAGAGAAAAAGAAATATACCTGTACACAATATACACATATATATACACACACACATGAATGCATGATGAGAGAAAAATAGTGACAGTATGATACAAAGGTTTTCTGCAATAATTTGCAATTAATTAATTAATTAATCACAAGAGGTGAAGCCATCTCAAAGAAGTGCCAGTGGACCCTCTATGTATTCTTCTGTTCTGCATATGCTGTTTATTTTGAATAAAAGGAATTTTAGAAATGATTTACAGAGATTGGATACCATTTCTGGTATACCTCTGCATGTGAAACAGAGCTCCAGAACTTATCAGGAAGGAGAAATGATCAGTAATACATTTTTGAAACCTGTAAAAAGTACACAACATAGCTGTGGTGTGGGAAGGGAGAATTCCACATTTTTGGTAAAGGAGAAAATATCTCTCTAGGGTGTTGTGTTTTTTTTTTTTTTGCTTTGCTTTGTTTTGTTTTTTTTAAAGTGGTGGTTGCTGAAGCTGTTAAAAGATTCGAAATATTGGGAATACTGTGTGAGATATATTAGTCACCGGTGAGTAGGAGTGACCATCAAAGAGTCATGATAAGTACAATTTATTATGGCTCTGCAATTTATCACATGGATTTCACCACCATCTGTTATGCATGAATACACAGACTCTTTTATGAGATTGGTACTTTTTCTCTTGCTTCTGCATGTAAACTGATCACCCACCAGGAGTCCGGAAAGCATTCATTTCCTTTATATTTCCCCAAAGCACTTCCCCCTATCATTTTTTGAAAAGGTGGGGTCTAGGGACCTGGAATCAACTATGAGGGCATTTTATGAATTATGATTTTCTTTTGGCCTGGTAATTACTTTTATCTGGGGCATTTTATTTGAAAGCATTTGATTATATTATAATATTGTGAGTTTTAAGTTAATGTGAAAGCTCCCAGCACACTGGACAGATTCTTAGGATTTATAAATCCAAATAAATAAGCATGTACAGCATTATAAAATTAACTGGATATTTTCAGTTGTTGTTTTGTTTTGTTTTGGGGTTTTTGGTGTTCACTTCTCTCTAAAGCATCAGGAATTTACTACTGCCAGTAGCAGGAGACCAGAGATAATGGATTAATGGTGTGATCTAGTGCTGCAAATCCCATGGAGCTCTGTTGTGCTCACAGCCTTCAAAAATGGCTAAGTTCTTTATAAGCCAAATTTCACAAGCATATTGGGGATCAGTCCAGCAAGAAAGTAGTCAGCCTTTGGTAGGTGGTTCTGTAGCTAATCACTGCTCTACAACAGAAAAGACACTTTAAATTAAATGATTTACAAATACAGTAAATGTTTACCTTTAACATCTGCATAAAGTAGTTATAACCTCTGAAATTTTTAGCCACCTTCCTGGCAGGGCTCCCAGATCTTAAGCTCAGTGCACTACAATTCCATATGTGGTAAATTATATGTTTCTCTGGTGATGCTCTCAGTTTAATACAGGCTCCAGCAGTGGGGGAAACTTTCTCTTCCTAGATTTTAAACATTCTGCACAGGCTTTTGTTCAATGATTGATAGTTCTTTCTTCATACATTCATAGGAGAATCCTCTGAATCGATATTGTGAGCTGTTTGATCACATCTGGTTCTGCACTCTTGTTGCATTTTTTGATGCATCTTTCTTCTCCTTTTCTTGTTATGTGTGATATGTCTAATTGTTTGGAGAAAGTATATTTTATTTTATTCCTATCTATGGAGTAGAATTATATAACATTTTACCTTGATAGCTTTTTAGAAGGCTTTCCTTCTATCTATCTGTCAGCATGTCAGGCTTGCTCTCTGTCTATCTACATCTAGTTATTGTTTTTATGTAAAATTAAGGCAGGTACAACTAACTACATAAAGGATCATAATATGAATTATATATGATAAAATACCCCTGTTATATTGATTTAGAATGGGGTTCTTTAGAGGTTCCTATTCCTTCAGTGTCTCTACCTTCCCAGATGATAACTGAGTAGTATCAAGTTCAAAATGTATGACAAGGGAAAAGTGTTTTCTTCTTCTGCAGGAATTTGTGTGAACATTTTAATCTCTCCATTTCATTCCTGTGTTGGCCTTCCATAAATTTTTGGGATGCTGAATTTTTTTCACGTTAAAGCATGTGAAAACATATAAAGTATTTTTTATTGGAATTCTGAGCTGAATTGGTGCACTGTCTGAAAGCTTTTGAAAAATAAATTCTCTCCCTGCCACCAAATTCTTTGGCATGAGCAAAGAAAGATATAAAGCAACACACTGTCATGAACTTCATGCAGTACATTGGACCCTATTAATCCAAGACATAGAGAGGAAAGGAACTGGTCAACCACCCATCTATTCCCTCACCTCCTTCAGGATATGCAACAGAGCAGGGGGTTGGACAAGATGACCTCCTTAGGTCTCTTCCAACTCTAATATTCTATGATTCTATGATTCAGACAACAAGCAATGTGCAATTTTGGAAAGCTGCATTTGGACAATATTCACACTGCTGAATGCTGCTACAATGTGGGCACACTTCTCCCTGTTCTGTGCCAGTGCCTTTCACAGATACCATGTCAGTGGTCTGAAAATTGGTCCAAATAGAGATTTGTCATACCGGATTAGATCACTGGCCTATCTAGACTATTATACTGACTGGCATTGGCCAGTACCTAATATGTCAGATGAAAGTTCAAGAAAGCCAACAGTGATACTAATAGATTAAACTGTCAATAAGGGATATTTTCATAATGTTTTACTGATTTGCCCAAAGGCAATGTTTCTTCATTTCAATTAGTAATTTAATTATTCTCAGGAAGTATAGAAGTGTAGGACTGGAAGGGACCTCAGTAAGTCATCTAGTCCAGTCCCCAGCACTTAAGGCAGGACTACATAATAACTAGACTATTCCTGATAGGTGTTTGTCTAACCAGTTCTTAAAAACCTCCAGCCACCTTAGGCAATTTGTTCCAGTGCTTAAATACACTGACAGTTAGGAAGTTGTTCCTAATATCCAGCCTAAAACTCCCTTGCTGCAATTTAAGCACATAGCTTCTTGTCCTATCTTCAGAGGTAAATTAAAACAATTTTTCTTCCTCCTCCTTGTAGCAACCTTTTATGTACTTGGAAACTGTTATCATGGGCCCTCTCAGTTTTCTCATCTCCAGAATAAATAAACTCATTTTTTTCAGTCTTTCCTGATAGGTCATATTTTCTACACCTTTAATAATTTTTGTTGTTCTCTTCTGGACTTTCATCAATTTGTCCACATCTTTCCTGAAGTGTGATGCCCAGAACTGGATACAATATTGCAGTTGAGGCCTAATCAACACTCCTGCTGCTATACCCCAGAAGATGTTCCCCCTTTTTTTGACCCATATTTAGCTTCTGATCCACTAGAACCCCTAGATACCTCTCCACAGTACTCCTTTCTAGGCAGTTATTTTCCATTTTGTATGTGTGCAACTGATTGTTCCTCTCTACTTGGAGTACTTGGCATTGGTCCTTATTTAATTACATCATATTCAAACCATTTTTACCACTTGTCCAGATCATTTTGAATTAGAATCCTATCCAGATCCTATCCTGCAGGACCCCAACTCAATATGCCTTGCCAATTTGACTGTGAGCCAATGACGATTACTCTCTGGGAATGGTCTTCCAACCAGTTATGCACCTACTTTATAGTAGCTACATCTGGGTTTTATTTCCCCAGTTTGTTTATGAGAAGGACATGCAAGACAGTAACAAAAGTCATACTAAAGTCAAGATATACCACATCTACCACTTCCCCCCATCCACAAGGTTCGTTGCTTTCTTGTCAAAGAAAGTTATCAGATTGCTTTCACAAGATTTGTTCTTGAGAAATCCATATTGACTGTTACTTATCACCTTATTATCTTTTAGGTGTCTTCAAATTGATTGGTTAATTATTTGCTACATTATCTTTCCAGGTACTGAAGTTAAGATAAGAGGTCTGTAATTTCTTGGGCTGATCTTATTTCCCTTCCTATAGATTGGCACTATAGTTGCCCTATTACAGGCCTCTAGAATCTCTCCTGTCTTCATGACTTTTTAAACATAATTGCTAATGGCTCAGATAATGGATCACATGGTTTTCAGTGAACACTGACCAACCTTTCAAACAATGCAGTTGATATTTTTTCTTTTAGTAACAGGTGTTACTTTTTGGCACGCAACGTGTCACATCTGCTGCTTGCCCTTAAAACCACCCCTTGCTCGTTAAGGAAAGGATTACTAGGATTTTGTGGTCTTTCCCTGCCAATTTCTGCAGCAAAGTTGTGATAACAGTATGGCAGATTTTCATTCATCTATATGGCATACGTCTGTCATAGAACCATGTTCCCACAGAATATTTAATTGGCAGGAGGACACCAGAGAAGTAATTAACTGAAATTTTTACTTTTATTTTTTCAGCTTCATCTTGAATTTTGGACAAAGGGTCAGATCTGTTTTGAATATTTTTCCAATCAGGTTCACCCATTCCTAATTTACCCTGACAGGTGTTCAGACCTTTACATTATACGTGTGGGAAATTATGAATGTCTGAAAGCAAAAAACGAAATGTGAAATTTTATACAAATTCAGGAATTCACTCCAGGACAACATTTTGGTATTTCTGCCAGTAAAAAAATATTCATGCTGAAAAATATTCTTTTTTAAATCTCTTCACACAAATAATTGTGTTTGTTCAAATTTGTGCATTGTTTAACTTTGCCACATTTTTAGAGAAATATTCTGTTTTGCAGTGAAAATAACTTCTTGCAGAAAAATGTGTAACAGTGAAAACCTGATTTTCTCACAATTTTGCCTGCAAGGAAAATGTTTTCTCATAACTCTCCTGTACCCACAGACTTCTAGTCTGTTAGCATTATAAATTTTTTATTTCATTTATGCATTATCCTAAAATTGAAATGGAGCATTGATCTGTCTCTCCTTTCTCCTCCTCCTCTCTTTATTCTTTTAAATTGGGATGATAATGGGTCTAAATAACTTATGCTCTTTACTTTCAGACCATTTTTGCCCCCCTTTGAAAACATTCAAGAAGAGACTTTGAAAATCAAGGCAAATGTGTCTCAAAATGAACCTCTTAAAATTGAGACAGCCAAAATCAGTGGACACGTTTGAAAAAATGAGTGCAAATCTTACTTTACATCTCCATGTAAAGTAACGTGAAATGGTTTTATTATGTCAGCATATCAAGGGAGTTACATAAGTGGGAGAAGCACTTGGATGTGTACTCCTCCACTGTTTTGTTGACAAAAGTCAGCTTTTGTCAACAAAACTCTCTAGTGTAGACCAGCCCAAAGGTCCCAGTTCTAAGAAGCAACATACTCTGCAAGTAGCCCCTTTGATTTCAATGTGCAGCTACTTATGGAGCAAAAGAACTGATCCAAAGTCCATTGAAGTTGGTAAAAATACTCCCATTTGATTTGAGTAGGCTTGGATCAGGTAATAAGTTACTGCTCAATATGCAGGATTGGGGGTGAGAATCGGGCTTTATTGAGGATATTTTTTTAAACTTGGTTGTGTCACTGATTACATTATTCTGTGATGCAGAAGTACTTAGGCTATGTCTACTTAGGCAGGATCAATTCTGCAGGTTCGACTTAGCAGCAGTAAAGACTCGCTCAATCGAACCCAGAAGTCAACTCTGTAAATCCACCTCGGGAAGTAGTGTAGCGCTGTGTCGATAGGAGGGCATTTCCCGTCAGCGCAGCTCAGTTGAGTCGCCACGATAAGTAGACATTAGGAAGTCAATGGAAGATACGCAAGTTACTGTACACAATTTGCATTTCTCCTGTCGACTCCCACCGAAATCCGTGGCCAGTGTAGACCAGGCCTCATTCTACTAACATTCTGGAAATATTTTATTAGAGAAAGTTGAGGAGCTTTTTATTTTTTTTAAAAAAGAGAGATGATCTTTTTTATTTAAATCATTATAAAATGAATCAGTTTATATGGGAGGAATTCATAATTCTAGCACTTATTGTCATACAGCCTTTCTGTAACACCTACACTACTCTGAATAGAGAGATGCATTGCCCGCTAAGAATTACAGCTAAAAGAGGAAATTAATTTCATCATTGCTGATAATTTTAATTACTGCTGCTAAGTGATGAATCAGCCTCATTTTGTGAAAGACACAATTGCTATTTATTGCCTGTGTATAAATGTATATTATAGGAAACTAAAAATAATGTTTTCTTGAAATGTCAGGCTGCTATAATTTTAAAATGAGATAAAAAAGGTGCAGGCTTGCTCTCAACTTTTAAAGATTGAAATATAATCTTCAATTTTAAAACACAACATCCTTACTTGATTTTAATCTGTTGGTGAATTTGTAGTGCAATATGAAAATAGAAGATAATAGTCTAATCTGTGTGAGTAAGAATGAGGACAGGACAGAAATGTATAACAATTTAATTGTACATCTCTGTTTCCAATAAAAGTGGAAAGGCTGAATTCATGGGTTTAACTAAGAGAGATAGGAGATAAGTTTCAATTATAATTCTTATTTTACATCTTAATAGTCACTGTGATATGCTGTGGGTACAGCACCAGTTCCTACTACTTGGTCTTGGAGTTTGATTAAGGCTAGCGAAAAAATACAGTACATTCATATATCTCTTAAAACACTCAACAGAGAGCTCTTCTAACACTATGGTGAATAAAACACTATACCTCAATGGGGGATTTAGTTCTCATGCTGTCACTTGGACAGTGCAGAGGCAACCAAACACATTATGTGCCTCCGTGATGTTCTGTCCTGAAGCAAATCTGGCACATTACAGGGTAGGATGCTTGTGAGGGACTGGTGTCTGTTGACACTTCCCAGCCATCACATTTTAAGTCTTCTAGGGGGTCTTTTCCACCCTGCTTTCACTGGGTCATAGTCAAAGAAGTTTCTCACAGGGAAGTTGGTAGGCATTCAGAGCAGATGGCCATACCAACCAAAGAACTTTGGGTGACTGAGAGAGTGGAACCATTTTAGTTAGAAAACTGATCTCTTCATTCAACTTGAATTTGCACAATCTGATGTTTTTGATCATTAGGAGATATTTAATCTAAATGGTATCCAACTTATTTTCAAATTTGACAGTGAGAGGCCATGTTTCCGTCCCAGAGATCAGAATTCTGACAACCAAAGCATTATATATGCTCCGCTTCATCTCTCTACTTATCAGAGTATTTGGTTTGTGAAAGATGTTCTTAATGAGGCACCCCATTACTGAAGATGCTTTTACAGTGCAGGCTTTAAGTTCTTTCTGAAAGCTGCCCATGTTATCAACAGACCTCTGATTAGTGAACTCTCCAGTAATCTCTACTGTGTAGTGTCCCACTAAGATGCTAAAGCCTGCAGGGTGTTCAAAGTTGTAAGTTAGAATAATTTTGGTTTCATCATAATGAACATTCAGGCCAATTTTTGAAACTTAGCTTTCCAGGGCTTTAAGTGCCTCAACTAGCTTATCCATTGATTCATCAACTAGCACTATGTCCTCAGCAAAATTTATGTTGGTGAGGTTCTTATAATCAAAATATACACCTAAAATACATTTATTTAGTATCTGGTCAAGCACATAGCCTATGACAGCATTAAAGAGTTCTGGGGCACCAAGAACGCCTTGAATGCCTAACCTAATTCAGAAGATGGCAGTTCTTTTCCCATTTACAAGAGTGCAGCTTGAAGAATCATCATATACGAGATAGAACTTTCTAGAGAACGCCTACAGAACATCCTTTATCTAGATACAGATGGTAATAATAATAATCTTACACTTTTCCTCCTTAGATCTCATGGGACTTTACAACGGAAGTCAGTATCTTTATCCCCATTTTATAGATGGAACAACTGAGGTAAAGTGACTTGGCCAAAGTCACTGAGCAGGCCACTGGCAGAGCTGCAACTAGAACCACATCTCTTGAGACTTAGTCCAAGCCTTTATCTTCTAGGCTGCATTACCTAGATCATTTTGCATACACCACATTTTATTCACTCACATCAAAAACAGAAGTTCAGATACTGGAGAATTTTCTAATAATGCAATTTCTGTCATTTTTTTTTTAACATTTTAGTGAATTTAGTGCTCATGAAAGTTGTTAAATTGACCATCCTGTAGACTGTAGTTCTCTATTTATTCATAGAAGTAGCATACCATAAACAGAGGAACAGAAGGCTTTCCCATGCTACCAGATGATTAAAGTAGATTGAAATAGGAACATTAACACCAAGCAGTGCTCACCATGCAAAAATGAAGATTTGTGAGGGAGCACTGCTTACCCAAGCCAGTCCCCCTTACATTAGCCCCTAATGCTACCACACCAGCATACCTCAGATTTATTTTAGGGAGCTGTTTCTGATGGAGAGAAGTTAGCTCAACATTCATTCCCATGGGATATTTTTTGGTTTGTGAGATTTTTTTCAACAAAAGTATTGATTAGTGCCAATTCTGTTTGTGATGATGTCATGTTCTAACCCTAACATGTCAATCCCTGCCCTATATATATTGGTTTGAGACTCACTTGTCAGAGGACAGTGAATGGCCATCGTATGTTAACAACTCTTCAGGTAAAATTCTGCTCCCAGAATAAATGCACAATGTTTTATCTGAAGACACTCAGGGTATGTCTACACTGCATGCTTTTTTCAGTGGTGTGGAGAGTACACATTTGCATAGCCCCCTACCATGGGTATAAATAGCAGTGTAGCCAGTCAGGCCTTGCTTAGCCAAGGAGAGAAAAGACATGCCTGAAGAGTGTGGATATGTAAGCAAGTACATACCATACCCACTCACTATTTGCCCAAGCCATGCTTCCCTATCTATTTTTAGCTGTTTAGTGTCCCCTTGCCTCCCCACTGCTGAAGCCTTTCCTCTCCACATGAAAAGACTCCCCCATCATGGAAGAGGGAAGGCAGGGGGAAGGCAGTGGAGGAAGGCTTGGGTAGCTTCCTGCTACAGACCAGTAGTAGTTCACCACCACTGGAGCCCTTCCCACTGTAGTGAAAGGCTCTGACACTAGGGAAAGTATATCAGCTTTCTGCTGCTAGAGCCCTGCACCACCCAAGAAAAGACTCTGGCAGTGGGGGAAGCCTCTGCCAGCTCCCTTCTACTGGAGTCCTTTGCCACTTCAGGAAAAGACTCTGACAGAGGCAAAAGGCATTGGCAGAGCCTTTCACTGATACATCGAACTACATACCATAGTGTGAATTCAGCTTTCTTTTCTCTGTGACTTGTAACTACACATATACTATGCACTGCCACCAGTGATGTGTAGTGTAGAGCACTACGAATCATATGCAAGTATCCAAGGATGGAATTTTGCCCATAGAACTTTGCTCTCATGTGTAGTGCTGTAAAACTAGGAGTATCTCCACTGAAGTCACTTGTATATATGAGTTCAGAATTTGGCCCAGATGCCCCAATCTAGTAAAGAATGTAAACACATGCATAATTTTAAGGACATGAATGGTCCTATTGAAGGCAATGAGAATATGCACATACTTAAAATTACACATGTGCTTAATCCCTGAGCGGGGTCAGGACCTTAGTCTCTGTTACCTGTTTTTGGACCCATGAAATAGATCTGAAAAGCCTGTTACCAGCCCTGTGAATATGTCCTATAAAATGTACTAAGGTCGAAAGTAACAGAGTTCTATGGAAATGTAATAATGATCTATTTGGAAATCTTATGGGATATAATAAAAATTGAACTGTCAATAGGTTTTTGAACCACCCTATTGAATTCTGTAGTAGAGATAAAATCTCTTGTTTTCTATAGGATAGTTCAAAGAACATTTAAGCCTGGGCTACACTGGCCACGGATTTCGGTGGCAGTCAATGGGAGATACACAAGCTACGTACAGTAACTTGCATGTCTCCCTTCAATTCCTAATGTCTACTGTGCTGCGTTGATGGGAAATACCCTCTTGTCGATGCAGCACTACCCTTCTTGCCGGGGTGGATTAACAGAGTCGCCTTATGGGTTCAATTGAGCAAGTCTTCACTGCCACCCAATCGAATCCACAAAATTGATCCTGCACTGCCAGCGCTGCTGATGCAGTGTAGACATAACCATGGAAAGGTTATCATTTCCTCATTCTCTACAAGATTTTTTTTAATGAATTTGCTGAGATAGCTGATCTGCTGTAGTTTCAAGACTTTTCTTGACATGAAGAAAACGTTTATGACCATGAACAAAATTTAGATATCAGAGAAAACAACCATTATAGTATCTATGTCTAAACATTATGGTTTTAACTGAAAACTAAAATATAAATTGCATCTATATATGTAGTGGTTATATAATAAACAACCTGTTAAGGAACATGATGATACCAATACTGTGTGTTTGGTCAAAGCAATCTGTCTGTTTAGTGATATTATTATCTATTTTTATTTATATCTGAAAAGTAAATCTTGGTGCCACAAAATCATTATTATTTCACAGAAAATGTATGTTGTTTTTTAATGTTGTATTTATTACAATTATTTGGCTGGGATGCATATTTACTTTGCAATTTCAATTTCCTCATCAGCATCCTACCTAAACTTAATGATAATCATTCATAGAAAAAAAGAAAGGATTTCAGATAACTTGGTATGGTTTCAAACTTGAATAGAAATGTAAGGGTCTCAATTACAAAATGTGCATAAATAGTGTAGAAGGAAGTGAAATTATGCTCAATTTTGCACTGCAGTGCATTTCTTAATGTTACATTGCAGTGCATGCCATCAGAACATAGACAGGATATCAGCAAGCATACATATATTCATTTGTAAGAAATATGAAGTAGAGGACTGTAGACAGCTACCTAAGTTATACTTTTTTTCGCTTCCAGAGCCAAGGTCCAAGTGTGGTTGAGTGCCTGGTGAAGCAAGATGGCCAGTACAAAGCCATCACACAGTTCAGCAAAGTCTAGGATTAGTATAGCAAGAATGATAATCATGGCTGAGGTTTATTGGTAGACTCTGAAGTGCACCTTATACAATGCCTCCATGTGTAATTGACCCTGCAAGTGATGACAGTAGGCTTTGAACCTAGGACCTTCAGTGCTAAAACCATGCCTCTATTTCAGTGAAAGGACTACGACCCCACACAAGCACTTAAGTACATGCTTAACTTTAAGTCCATCCGTATTTAGCAAAGTATTTAAGTATGTATTTACCTTTAAGCATATGATTAAATCCTATTGACTTCACTGGGACCTAAGCAGATACTTAAGTGCTTTGGTGAATCAAGGCCTATATTCTTCAAGACTTGACTGTATGGTGCCCTAGTCTGCACCATATAGTAAATGATAAGCCCCCTCCCACCCCAGTATGTTGCCTATTAATTGGCCCAAGTGGGTGCTGCAGGTGTGCACTAAAATTCCCTAGGGTGCATTAATATAGATCCATTTTAAACAGTACTACATTAGCATGCACTAGAGAACTTTTAATGTGCACCAGCATGGCCCACTGGTGTTCATTAGCTTTTGCATCCTCCAGGTATGCACTAAGACACCATGTAGACAAGCCTTGTTGGCAGCAGTAGCAGACTCATTAAACCTTTTGTAAGGACAAGTTACTAGAAAAAGGCAAAGACCTAGTTGCTCTTATTCAGGATTATACCCCAATGTCTTTACATGCTCACTTCTATAAGCACCAAATATTTACAAAATTCACCAAACTAAAATTTTGAAAAGAAGCCAGTCTGGGAAATCATTATTCACATGAGAAGTCAGGTATGCACGCTAGAAGACCCACTGAATTCAAAAGACATGCTTGAGCGAGTAAGGGCTATTTACATGGTTACATGTTTCCAAATTTGATGCCTTGCATTGTAAGTATTGGGTAGGTGGTTCCAGTTAGATTGGATAAAGAATCTGTTTTTAAAAGGCCATGATGTTTTGATGTGTCTGAACATTCAGACAAATAGTGTGAAACGCTTAAAAATAGTTATACTGCAGTGACAACACTTGGACATATTAATATATGCAAAGACTATTGGCCAGCTTTTCTGTCCTTTCTTGAATTTTATAGTATCTTACCCAGTGATTAGCCTTTGGCTATACTTACTTATATTCCATAGTATCTTCCCAACAGTTAACAAGGTTCTACTCAGTGAAGGTGGCAGAATTTGACCTCTACATCAGCAATATTTCTGTGGATTCCAGTTTTTTTGTCATTGGTGTGAACCATTCTGGGGATTTTAGTCAGCAGAATATTAAATCACTTATTAAAAGAAAGCTAATTCACAGTGGACTCCTTTCATTGAGAAAAAACATGCACTGTATATGAGAGATTGATGAAAGAGCTTACTCTTGAAAACTTTAACAGGAAGTGTTCAAAAAGTTTTTAATTCAATTTATGCTGCTAATTCCCAATCACCAGAGCATCTAAAATCCACCAAGGCCCCAAAGCTATATGCTCTTGTTTCATTATAAGATTGTTATATTCTGTCCAAATAAAGAAGCAAGATTTATTCCATTTCTCTTTTATTTTATCACAATTACATTTATCTTCCAGTTATTTGGGGTTATTTTGTGTCTTAGATTTACCATGTACCAAGCTGCAGTTGAAACTACTCAGGCACTGCCTCCCACGAGTTACTGATACAATTTGCATTGAATTCTTTTTAAATCACTTCACATTCTCTGTATGAGTGAGTCTGATTGAATTTCTTAGAAAGATCAATTCTAGGGGCCAGTGTTATGTTCTCTAGCATTTGACTATAGGAATACAATTACTATTAATGCAGCTTCCCTAAAAAATTAAAATTAAAATAGCTAGCAACAAGAATCAAATATTAAAATAACTAACTTCTTTTTATTTTCATAAATTCTGAATATTTTTTTAGTGATAGTAAGAACAACATTTATAGTACTTACCATTTAATATGATTAGAAGATCTTTTTCTTAAGCTTCAGTTCTGCAGGATGACCAAGCTTAATAAGAATAATACAAATGTATCTCAGGATTTAAACATATATAAATGGAAGATAATATGCTAGATAAACGGCTTCAAGAAAAGCAATTTCACTAAAAAAAGTACCCTGCTGAATAGCTGCCAGATTATGGCTCAATAGATTTTTACCTAAAGCATGGTGTATTTGTGATGATTTTCTAATGTTATCATCATCATCTTCTCTGATAATGTTGAGTAAGAGAGATTTCCTGTATAGCTAGTTAGCCAAATGTAATATCTATATGCATTGAAGTGCATGAGTTGGACATAACATCCTACAATCCATTCTATTATTCTGAGTAATGGAGAAAATAATATTATAATTCTAAATTCCACATGCTATGCTTATTGCTCCCATTACATCTCTTATTCTAATGGTACAATCTGTAGCAGTAGGCTCTCCCCTTCTCCCTCCACTAGTCTGTGAGAGAAAGGCAAAATGTTTATCTTTTAAATTTCTGACATGTTCTTGCATATCTCAATACTATGAAAAGTCCCTCACATAGTCCTTTTTTCAGCAACATACTTAAGCATGTACCTAACTTAAAGCATGTGTCTTCAGTGGGACTACTCATATGCTTAAATATGTGGAATTGGGGCTTTTGGGACAGATTCCATCCATCCTTATTAACACGGATTGCTACCTTACTTCACAAGTAAACCCATTGGTTTTAATAGCACTACTTAATAGATCACACATAGGCACACAGAGAACAAAGCATTATTCTAATTGTGAATAAACAAAGCAAAATCAGACTCATAATGACCTTCAGATGTGTGACAAAATTAGAGCTAATCAGATATGAAAATCTCTGTTTGGAAAGAGGGGAGTCATTTGTTTAATATTATATTTCTCTAGATTTATTTTAAATAAAAAGAATGCCTATCCTTTCACTCTAGGCACCCTTGACATAACTTCCAAAACAAATTTGTCCAGTATAGAACCATTGTGTAATATCACAACAACATGAAGATTATCTCAGCAACTTTTGACCTCATTGAAGCAACTCAGTGTCATGTAGGAAGTAGTATGAGGAATCCAGTCTGAAAGGTATTATGGGGTTGTATTCATGAAATACTTTCAATCTCTCAGTGAATGATACGTTGCAGCATGTACTGTATGTAGAAAAAGTAAACATTCCTTTTTCATGTACATCTTTCTTCCTGAAACCTTTTTTCCTCTTTCCTTCCTGTCCATGGACACATGTCAGTTAGGTACCTGAAGATCTGCAGTTCCAGAAATGACTGGTGTCAAGCAGCAAGGTGGTAGTAAGCCTAAATCTAGACCAAAAATGCTCCCACATACACAAATAGTTTCTTAAAAATTAATAAAAAAAGAATATAAAAATTATTTAGACCCAACAACAGTCGTAAACACCATTATAATATGGATGACATATGCATGTTTACTTTGCTACTCAATAGCAAGACAAAGTCAGCTTATAGCAAGAACATAAGAACAGCCATAGTGGGTCAGACCATGGTCCCTCTAGCCCAGGATCCTGTCTTCCAATAGTGGCCAATGCCAGATGCTTCAGAAGGAATGAATAGAACACATGATCATGAAGTGATCCATCCTGTCAGCCCTTCCCAGCCTCTGGCAAACAGTAATCCCTGCCTATCCTGGGTAATAGACATTGATAGACCTATCTGCCATGAACTTATCTAGTTCTTTTTTTAACCCCATTATAATCTTGGCCTTCACAACATCCTCTGGCAAGGAGTTCCACAGGTTGACTGTGTGTTGTGTGAAGAAATACTTCCTTTTGTTTGTTTTAAACCTGCTGCCTATTAATTTCATTTGGTAACCCCTCGTTTTTGTGTTAAGAGAGGGAGTAAATAACACTTCCTTATTTACTTTTTCCACACCAGTCATGAGTTTACAGACCTCTATCATATACCCCTTTTCCAAGTTGAAAAGTTCCAGTTTTATTAATCTCTATTCCTTCTAGGAAAGCTTTTCCATACCCTAATCATTTTAGTTGCCCTTTTCTGTACCTTTTCCAATTCCAATATATCTTTTTTGAGATGGGGCGACCAGATCTGCATGCAGTGTTCAAGATGTGACTATACCTTAGACTTATAAAGAGGCAATCTAGTATTTTCTGTCTTATTATCTATCCTTTCCTAATGGTTCCCAACGTTCCGTTAGCTTTTTTGACTGATGGGTACACATTGAATGGATGTTTTCAGAGAACTAGCCACAATGACTCCAATCCTTTTTTCTTGAGTGGTAACAGCTAATTTAGACCCTGATGATTTTATTGTATAGTTGGGATTATGTTTTCCAATGTGCATAACTTTGCATTTATCACCATTGAATTTCTGCTGCCATTTTGTTGCCCAGTCCCCCAGTTTTGTGAGATACCTTTGTAAATCTTTGCAGTCTGCTTTGGACTTAACTATCTTGAGTAGTTTTCTATTATCTACAAATTTTTGACATCTCACTATTTGCCCGTCTTTCCAGATAATTTATTAATATGTTCAACAGTACTGGTCCCAACACAGATCCCTGGGGAACACCAATATTTACCTCTCTCCATTCTGAAAATTGACATTTTATTTCTACCTTTAGTTTCCTATCTTTTAAGCAATTACTGATCCAGGAGAGGACCTTCTCTTTTATCCCATGATTGCTTACTTTGTTTACAAGCCTTTCGTGAGGGTCCTTGTCAAAGGCTTTCTAAGTACACTAGATCCTTTGGATCACCTTTGTCCACATGCTTGTTGACCTCACTCAAAGAATTGATTGGTGAGGCATGATTTCTCTTTAGAGAAACCATGCTGACTCTTCCCCAACAAATTGTATTAATCTATGTGTCTGATAATTCTGTTCTTTACTAGTTTCAACCTATTTTCCTGGTACTGAATTTAGGCTTACTGCCCTGTAATTTCTGGGATCCCTGGATCCTTTTTTAAAAATTGCTGTCACATTAGCTATCCTCCGGACATCTTGCACAGAAGCTGATTTAAATGATAGGTTACATACCACAGTTAATAGTTCTGCAATTTCACATTTGAGTTCCTTCAGAACTCTTGGCTGGCTACCTTCTCCTCCTTGTGACTTATTACTCTTTAATTTATCAATTTGTTCCAAAACCTCCTCTAATGACACCCCAATCTGGAACAGTTCCTCAGATATGTCATCTAAAAAGAATGGCTCAGGTTTGGGAATCTCCCTCATATCTTCAGCTGTGAAGACTGATGCAAAGAATTCATTTAGTTTCTCCATAATAGCCTTTTCTTCCTTGAGTGCTGCTTTAGCATCTCAATTATCCAGTGGCCCAACTAGTTGTTTAGCAGGCTTCCTGCTTCTGATGTACTTCAAAAATATTTTGCTGTTACTTTTTGAGTCTTTGGCTAGCTATTCTTCAAATTCTGTTTTGGCCTTCCTAATTATATTTTTATACTTCACATGCCAGAATTTAAGCTCCTTTCTATTTTCCTCAGTAGGATTTAACTTCCACTTTTGAAAGGATGCCTTTTTGCCTCTAACTGCTTGTTTTACTTTGTTGTTTAGCCATTGTGGTGCTTTTTTTTTTTGTCTTCTTATTATGTTTTTCAATTTGGAGTATACATGTAAATTGAGCTTCTATTATGTTGTCTTTAAAAAGTTTCCATGCAGCTTGCAGGGATTTCATTTTTGGCATTGTACATTTTAATTTCTGTTTAACTAACTTCTTCATTTTTGTGTAGTTCCCCTTTCTGAAATTAAATGCAACCATGTTGGGCTACTTTGGTGTTGTCTCCCCGCCCCCCCCCCCGCCACACCTGGAATGTTAAATTTTATTATGTTATGGTCACTATTATCAAGTGGTTTGGCTATATTTACCTCTTGGACCAGATCCTGTGCTCCACTTAGGACTAAATCAAGATTTGCCTCTCCTCTTGTGAGTTCCAGGACTAGCTGCTCCAAGAAGCAGTCATTTAAGGTGTCAAGAAACTTTATCTCTACATTCCGTCCTAAGGTGACATGTACCCAGTCATTATGAGGAAGGCTGAAATCCCCCTTTATTATTGAGGTTTTTTTTAATTGTTATGGTCTCGCTAATCTCTCTGAGCACGTCACAGTCACTATCACCCTCTTGGTCATGTGGTAGGTCGTATATCCTTACTGCTATATTCGTATTGTTTTCAAGCATGGAATTACTATCCATAGAGATAGTATGGCACAGTTTGGTTCACTCAAGATTTTTATTTCATTTCTCTCTATGCTTTCTTTCACATATAATGCCACTCCCCCACTAGCACAACCTATTCTGTCTTTACAATGTATTTTGTACTCTGGGATTACTGTGTCCCATTAATCATCCTGATTCCACCAAGTTTCTGTGGTGGCTATTATATTAATATCCTCATTTGATACAAGGCACTCTAGTTCACCCATCTTAGTATTTAGACTTCTAACATTTGTGTATAAGCACTTTAAAAAATGCCACTCTTTAGCTGTCTGCCATCATGTGATGTAATTGAACTGGACTCTTTCATTTGACTGTTTCTTATCGGATCCTAGCCATATTTTATCCTCTTTGATTCTCTCCTCCTTACTAGGGTACAGGGAATCTCCATTAATAGACCCTCCCCAAAGGGATGTCTCTGTCCAAACCACATGTTCCTCCACACCTGTCAGCTTTCCCCCAGCCCTTGGTTTTAAGACTACTCTATGACCTTTTTAATTTTACATGCCAGCAATCTGGTTCCATTTTGGTTTAGGTGGAGCCCATCTTTTCTGTATAAACTCCCCTTTTAAATCTAAATCCCTCCTCCCTACACCATTATCTCATCCATGCATTGAGACCCTGCCGTTACTGCCTGTGTTACTTGTCCTGTGTGTGGAACTGGAAACATTTCATAAAATGCTACCATGGAGGTCCTGAACTTCAATCTCTTACCTAGCAACCTAAATTTGGCCTCCAGGTTCTGTCTCCTACCCTTCCCTATGTCATTAGTACCTACAGGTACCATGACCACCAGCTTCTCCCCAGCGCTACACATAAGTCTATCTAGATGTCTCAGATTTGCACCTTCACACTTGGCAGGCAAATCACCATGCGGTTCTCCTGCTCATCACAAATCCAGCTATTTATATTTCTGATGATCAAGTCCTCCATTACTATTACCAATCTTTTCCTAATAACTGGGATTCCCTCCCCCGGAGAGGTATCTTCATTACAAGAGAATATCATGACATCATCTGGAAGGAGGGTCCCTACTATGGGATCATTTCCCTCTGCTGCAGTTTGATGTTCTCTTTCCCTGAGACTATCATCCTCTTCAACAGTACAGAAGCTGTCATACCAGGGTTGGGACCATTCTATTGTGTCCCAGAAGGTCTCATCTATGTACCTCTCTGTCTTCCTTAGCTCCTCCAATTCAAACACCCTAATTGTCAAAGCCCATATGAGGCCTTTGAGGGCCAGGAGCTCCTTGTACCGAATGCATACACATATGCCACCCGCCCAGAGGGCAGATAATCATACATGTTGCATTCAGTGCAATAAACTGGATAACCCCCACTCTGTTGCTGGATTTCTGCCTGTAGTCTCTTTTTACACCTGCAGCTCTTTTTTATTGTTATTTGTTTTTTATTGAGGGGACAGTTATTGTCTTCAGTTTACAGAATTTTAATGAAGTTTAAAACTTAAAGGAGGCAGGAAGGATTTGGGAGGAGATGCCCTCTAATGCATGGTGCAACCTTTTGTTCCAGTTTCCCTGAGATCTTGTCCACTCATGTCAAGCAATGCCTACACCTATACAGTTCCCTTACACACTGTCCCTTCTAGAGATACTATTCTTCTGAACTTTGCATGGACCTCTACATTGCCTCCAACTCAGGCCATTGTCTAAATGCCAAATTCTGGCCTTGTGCAATCTATTTGTCACTGTGATTTATCAAGGGTTTTCAGCTGGCTATGATTAGTGCTATCATTTCTGAAACAGTGTATATCACAGGAACTAGGAGATTACTGGTATATATTCTATGGAAAAGAATAAGTATTTTCCATAAATTATTTTGATTTTGAACCATGGACCATAAGTAGCCTAAAATTTCACCTATATTTTAATATTTGCCCATGTTGAAAATTTCTTTTAACAATGTGAATATTATAAACACAGACTGTTGCAGCATGCTTAAATATCATGGACCCAAACTGATCCAACTCCATTCAGAAAGTCTTAGTTTTCAGGACAGACCCCTATGAATAAAAGTTAGCTGGTTTTTTATACTCACTATTTAAGGTATCTTGCATACCAATAGCAACATTTACTATTATGAAGTAAAAATAATATAATATTTTAAAATAGTAGAAAGATAAACTAAATTGTCACAGAAGGGTGCAGGAGATTAGGTTCAGAGGCAACCTCAGAACCTACATGCAACAAGCCCAAGTTGAGGTTCAACAACGACAAGTGCAGAGTCCTGCACATAGGACAGAAGAATCCCATGCACTGCTACAGACTGGGGACCGACTAGCTAGGCAGGGTTCTGCAAAAAAGGATCTGGGGGTTACAGTGGACATGGACATGAGTCAACAGTGTGCCCTTTTTGTCAAGGTTAATGGCGTATTGGGCTGCATTAGTAGGAACTGATTATTCTCCTCTATTTGGCACTGGTGAGGCCACATTTGGAGTATTGTGTCCAGTTTTGGGCCCCCCTCAACAGAAAGAATGTGGACAAATTGGAGAGAGTCCAGCAGAGGGCAACAAAAAGGACTATGGGGCTAGAGCACATGATTTATGAGGAAAAGCTGAAAGAATTTGGCTTGTTTAGTCTGCGGAATAGAAGAGGGAAGGGGGATTTGATTGTAGCCTTCAACTACTTGAAGGAGGGTTTCAGGGAGGATGGACCTAGGCTGTTCTCAGTGGTGGCAAATGATAAAGCAAGGAGCAATGGTCTCAAGTTATAGTGGGGAAGGTCTAGATTGGATATAGGAAAAACTATTTTACTAGGAGGGTGGTAAAGCAGTAGAATGGGTTACCTGGAGAGGTGGTAGAATCTCCATACTTAGAGGTTTTAAGGCCAGACTTGGATGATTTAGTTGGGGTTGGTCCTGCTTTGAGCAGGGGTTGGACTGGATGACCTCCCGAGGTCCCTTCCTACCCTAATATTCTATGATTCATAAATTTCTTCTTCTATGGCAGGATTTAGAGGTTTAATGAAAGGGACTTTTTCCAGTGTTCTACGTTGGTTATTCCTGTCATAGTGAATCCTCGGCATTCCACGGCAGAATTATCCTCAACATACAAAAAATAAAGTCTTGCTATGGACTGAGAGAGCAACAGACAATCTGTAAAACAGGGCTAAGGAAGATCAAATATTGAACAGAATATTTATAAGGTATTGTAGTTACTTGGTAGCAGTGTGTCTCATTTGGAGCTACATTGGGATGTATATTGGGGGTGCAGTGGAGATCAGCTGTCTGAACATTTGTGGTTTCACTCAGAAATAGATTATAAAAATGACAAAAAGTTTACCGTTTTTATCCAATTCTTCATTCTTGAAATAACACATTACTGAGCTGGACAAGTGTGGTACATTTGCTGGTCACTTTAGAATCTTCAGATTGCCACCAGAATCATTTTTGTGTGTGTAATTTTTGTTTTCATTACAAGCTTTGTCATGAGACAGAATAATTACAGAATTTAGAGTTTAAGATATACCGCCCTTATATTGTGTCATTCTTGTTACAGAGCAGAAATTGTAAAGAAAGTAGAAAACAGTACACTATCAATCCATTCTCATGACAACAATTGTAATGAGACCATAAAGTGGTCCGATATTATTTCATTTTCATGACATACTGAGGATTGTAAGCCTATGGTCCTCCACAAATACCATACCTGGGATTTAACTGAGATCCAAAGTTATGTTTAAAAGCAAATGTAGACTCTTTATTCTATACTACTAACATTCACACAGACTTAGTCTCCCACATGAAGAATAGATATTTGAGAACTCCTACGTTTTTACAGCAGCATTTTTTGTGTTCTTTTAAACAGTGCTGTTTTTCATAGACTTCAATACCTGTCATAACAAGTGTGGGCCATTTATCAGTTTATATGGGCAAAGAATCAATCAGACTAAATATTCTGGCTTTATAGCTCCCCTGTCATATTTTCTTAATAATGAGGTGACCTGAAATTTGTGAAGCAGAAAATCCAGTCTCATTCTACTTAGTGACAAAAACAAAGAGCAACCTTCAGAGATTTATTAATAACAATTGAATCCCAATATTTCTGATTGCCTCTTAAATCATCTCCTAAATGCCTAAAAACTCAAAAATAACCTTTCTGCTGTCTATTTTTCTTAATTTGATTGTATAATGTATTCTGAAACTCATGAAGAACTAGAACTAAATAGCTCACATTGCATCTTTTTTCTCCACCTCCAAAACTGGCATCTTTATTTGCCTATGTACTAAAATTAATTTAACAAGACTGATAACATGCACACATACAAAGTAGAACCCATTAACGTGCTAACATCCTGTTTGCAAGGATTACCTGTGTCAGCAGACAGGACTATATAGCAAGAAAGCTAATTAACAATAAAACATTATCAGAAGCATTATATCAAGACTTTCATGAACTGTGCCTTATAAATATTCAAATTCTGTTTTTCCATGTAATGCACTGAATAATTCCATATGCTATAAAGTTTGTGTTTTGGTTTTTCTCATTTCAGTCCTCCCTTAAATCTCATATTTTAGCCTCTTTTTTGGTGTGCAGTAGAGGGCATAAATTCTGATAATCATTAAATCACATTTATTCTTTCTTTTTTATTATATTTTATGCAGTATTTCCAAGAGGATGTATAAAAATAATGAAATTTTAGTTTGAGGGATATTTTGCCCTTTACAATAATGTAATCAGTGAAACGTGTGGAAACTCTTAAGCAGATATTTGAGTGGTAAAAAGGCAATGAAATAGTGCTACCAAATAATTCCATATTTAATTATTTTGTCCTTGGCTATTAAATCAGTTAACTTAGACGTATTTAGCTAAGCTTAACTTTTGGACTAATTGAATGTGCTATTTTCTAAGCATTTTCGATATCTGCATATGGTCTGGTTTGGGGGTTTGTTTTGTTCTTGAAGATTTTTTTTGCATACTCAAGTTAAAGTTCTTTGTGTTTTCCTCTTGCTTTTCAAAAGGGAGAAAATACTGTTATTTAGAAATTGTGAAGTCAGCAATTGTCACATTTTTCATTGCTTGCAACACAGCTATAGCCTCCATTGATAAATGTTGGTGGATGAATAAGAAACAAAGTCCCAATTTAGCAAAGCACTTAAGCACATGCTTAGCTTTAAACAAGTGACAAGTCAAATTTCAAATTATTAAATTCAAATAATTTCAAACTAGATAAGTTTAACTTGATATCTCCATGTTAAATTAATGAATTTCTTAAATCAATGAATCTATTTAAGCACCTGCTTTTCAGAACTGGGACTTTGTTGCTCATTTATCCACCAAAAGAAAGCTTAGCTCCAGAAGGCAGTTTACATAGGTCACAATATTGGAAGAAAGGTTTGAAATTAACAATGCACCTAATGTCAGAGAGTTTCCATTTTTGAACAGGCAATGAAAAATGTGAATCATAAGTAAGAACAGAGTAACCAATCTTGTATAAAAGCTCTTCTTCTCTACATTGTAATCATGTCCAAATGAAGGGTGTCTACACTGATGCCAATGCAAACAGATGCATGAAAATGTTAAAATGTACAACATATATTCTTAAGTTTCTATGTTGATTCTAAAGTTGAGGTTTGCTTTTGTATGAAACTAAATAATATTCTAGCTATATCATATCAATGTCCATACATCATAGAGCTTATTTTCTGTTTCATCAGTGGGGGAAACACTATGCAAAAATAAAGAGACTTGAAGTGCAGTTCTACTGTGGAAAGTGACTATGTGAAAGTGGCATCCTGGGGTTCCATATTTATTGTCTTTCCATGCCTTCTATTTCACATTGGCTTATTTTATAAGTGAAAGATTATTCTTTCTAACTGCCAGCTGTAAAACTCAGCCTGCAATCTGAAAGTCAAGCTATGTTCCTTCCAATAATTCTGTCCTGATTGAGATGTGCCATAGAGATAGCAAAGGTGCACCTGCACGTCTTGAGATAAAGAATCTTCTCTTGGAATAGGGTTACAGAATTCTGCTGCTGCACTCCAGTTCACTCTCCTTTAGCTGCATGTGCTCCTGAACTCTTAACAAGAGTAAAAATGATCATACGTACTTCTTAAACATAGCACTCTTCATCTCCAGATCTTAGAACATGTTAAAAAGGAAAGTAAGTGTCATCAGTACCTCCACTTTACACATGAGAAACCTGCAGCACGGACTCATTCACATGACTTGCCCAGTGTCATAAATTAGGTCAGTGGCAGAGCTAACTGGAACACAGGTCTCCCGACTCTCAGTTCCATTACCTGTCTCTTGGAACATGCTGCTTTATTTTTTATATTAAAGAGGGTAAAAATATAAGGAAACAGCCCTGTTGAGAAAGGAAAGTAATGTTTTCCCAGTCAGCTTTGTATTCTTAACCTAACTGTAAATCCTTTCAGGGGGTTGGTGATGAACTATATGTGATAGACTTTTTCCATCTCTAAGTTCTGTTATTCAGAAGCAAAGATATTCTACCTTAAAGCTGATCCAGAGCCCAGACCTCCAAGAAACTGCTGCGAACTGCTGCTGGCTCATCATACTAAGTCAGTCCTTCTCCTATCACCATGCACTAGCTCCACCTCTTCCACCACAAACGTTCTGTCCTAATTATCAAACATAACCCCTTCATAACTCCCTACCTATCAGACCTTTTAGCATCTCACAAAGTCAACTGCTGCCTTGGTCAGTGATGCCAACCTCAAAAGCCTGATTCTCTGTTTCCCTAACAAGCATTTTTGGCCTTCCCTTATTAGTGGGTCAATCTGCCAAAGAAAATCTATAAAGCTACCTCTTCTCCTTCAAAATCTCACAAATCCCACTTTAAAACTCATCTCTACTAAACCCTAAGCTGCATTCTGGTATCAGCAAGTCAAATGGTAAATTGTGATTACTTCTGCTGATTAGTTAAGACTTGCACACGAACTGTTATTTTCTTTACCGTATTCTCTCAAGCACCCACCCTGGCCCATGCACTTGTTTGGGTTTGTCTACATGGTGCTTTAATCCATGCCAGAAGGGTGTAAATCTTAGTCCACAATAGCATGTCAGGAACTGGCTCGTGTAGACCCCGACAACATGCATTAAAAGTTCCCTAATGCATGAACATAATACTGTTTCACTACAGTCCACACAACCTGGTTAATGTATGTCAAGTTGGTGCAGACTAAAATTTACATTTCCCAAGTATGGACTAAAACATCATATAGACAAGCCCTTTGTCTCATCCACCTATTCTGTTTTGCCTTTTAAATCGTAAATTCTTTGAGGCAAGGACTGTCATTTTCAGTACATTTTTAAAGTGCCTAGCAAAATGGAGCTCCAATCTGGTTGTCCTCTAAGTGCTACTTCAATATAAATGTTTCACAATAATAATAATAATCAGAAATCCTTGTGCTTTTGATTTTTCAGCACAAATAATCCTCCAGAGTATGTCATTGGTTGTGCAACTAAGAGAAATAGGCAATAAATCTTTGAGGGTAGAGGGGCTGGGAATTACAATGCAGTCTTGCTAATGGCACACAGAATATTTAGAGTTACATGTGTTGCCCATATTAGTGAAATAC
This sequence comes from Mesoclemmys tuberculata, assembly GCA_007922155.1. Lineage (NCBI taxonomy): Eukaryota > Metazoa > Chordata > Testudines > Chelidae > Mesoclemmys > Mesoclemmys tuberculata. Next base: position 80,504,490 of record ML675604.1, on the reverse strand, counting down.
ACATATTTCTTCTCTTATTTCCTTTTTTTGTTTGTGTTTTGTTTTCTTAGGTTTTTGTTCAAAGAGCATAGAAAAATTGGGGAAAATCCCATGTAGTTCTAATAATTAATATATTTTAAACATTGTTTAAATATCAGGATGAATAAATGAAGTATACACTTGGTTACCATTGTTACATAAAATTAACAAATGGTCCGATTACATGGGGAATGGGTTTTCCTCTGTGTCTTGCAAGATTTGTGGTTCCTCTCATCTCATCTCTCCTACCTTCGGCACAGAGGAAGGGTTGAGGCTCTGGCTTTCAATCGGGGTGCTTGCTAGGTGAAGCATGGCCTTCACACTTAACTTCAGGATTATAGTACAGCAGGGCCCTTGGTACCGTGGCTCTTAACACTTGAGATCTGTACTGAAAGAATCCTGCCATGTAGTTTGAGGTGATTACCCAATTGGGAAATTGTTTTAAATAATGTTGCTGCCTCTTGAATTTAACCATATTATTGTGTCTGTCTCTCATATTTTCTATGTTCCCATCAAATGTTTTCCCATAATATAATCAAAATCCAATATCACTGAGGAAATGACATTATATTGAGGTATACATTGTTGGATAAATATATGTTTGTTGGAATACTTTGTTCCTGAAAATGAGTATGTTGACAGTAAAGCATAGCTTTCAATGGGGCTCAATTTTAAGTAGTAGAAGTGAGTGGAGATCTCATAGGAAGAGCTTGTTGGGGCTGGGATCCTCAATACAATTTCCAATATTTTGATGCTCATTGCAATGTTGTGGTTTCTAAAAGAAAAAGTGCTTTTTGGAAATATGATCCGTAGGAGACAAGTAATCACTGGACAAATGAATTTAACAGTATCCAAAGAGAGGGAAAATTTCATAGATGTCCAGGACATTAACCCAGCCTTCCAATCAGTTGGATGGAATAATTTGAAAATGAAGATCTCCTGGGAATATTGTCCAGCATATCATTCTAGTGACTTTTTTGAAGGGCTTTACAGCTTGGAAAACTCTCTGTGACAGTACAGTGACAGTACCTCACCTTCTCTGATTTTCCCTCCATTATTGTTTTTCACAGGGATTTTACAGAAATCTCCAGACTGTCAGTAATGATATCTCAGATTTAGAGAAGTTGTGTTTGTACAGATGGCAGATGTAGTATTGAAAAAGTGCATACAGCGTGTTGGTTTGATCATTAGTTTCATAGCTACAGTCCCCAGCAATGACAGTTAAATGACATTTGTAGAACCGGTGACATACAAAATCTTAGGCCCCATTTCAGAAAAGCACCCTTACTCAGGAAAGCACCTGAATGTGTTTAAGCATGTGTTTAAGTACTTTTCTGAGTAAGGATTAACTTAAGCGCTTTCCTAAATGAGGCCTTAATGAAGAGTTGTCTTCAGGATGTTATCCTGTTGAATCAGGAATTTTTAAAGTATGTCTTTTTCTGTGGTCTGACTATAGGTATAAAGAATAATAGGGGAGGCATTGAACATTTAAGAGAAGGACATCCCAGTCTTTGTGGCCATTGGTTAGATGAATCTGTTTGTAATGCTGATGAATAAGGATGGCTCAGAAGACTAGATCTACAGTGGGTGTAAACCAGCATAGCTCCACTGAAATCGAAGGAGAGATGCTAATTTGTAACTGCTAAGGATTTGGCAGAATTTCTAGTTTTTCTCATGGCATTGTTAAGTGGGCAGCATCATGGTTGTTTGCATGAACTAAGGGGCACTTTTTCACCAGGACTAAGGCCCTACCTGCTTTCTGTGGGAATAAATTGCATGTATGTGTTGGTGCCCATATTTTTGCCCTCCACTGATTTGCAGAAGCAGGGAAGGAGCTGATACTCAAAATGGCACTCACATTTCACTAGTGGGTACAACTTGAGACTGTGAAAGGGAGGCCATTTTCCTGAAAATATATCTATAGCTGTGCAGGCCATCAAATGTTTGCTCCATGTCCTGGGTGACTAATAAAGGGTTGGGAATTTGGGGAGGGGGATTAATGGTAACAATGTTCTTGTAAGGACTGGGCTTATTTTTCCAGTTTATGATTCAATTACTCTTAGTTTTATTTCCAATTTACTCAAGGTTTTGGTCAGAGCTTTTTAAATAGAACATTGAAATATTTATGACCTCAGGCATTGGCAACCCAAGGACAAAGGAAACTGGTTTCCCAGCTGAACTCCATGGGACGTGAAGAGAGGAACAGTGGAATTTGAAGTTATGCCTGTATCAGGGCCTTGCTGATGCACTGCTGATGGTGGCTGGGTCTCCCCATTTTTCACTTGTGCATGTTGTAGCACACTGTAAATACCAAAGCATTCTCTAAGGCATATGTGACCAGCAGTACTGCAATTTTTTAATAGTGTTCATAGAAAGCCTAGGTTCCATTATTCACTATTGTTTTTTGAGGTTCCTTGACTTTCCCTTTTTCCCCTCCCTGGAATCTGAGACGAGTTGAGGCAGAAGATGCTGCCACATGAACCTTGTGTGGGGGTGTCATCTTCATATACACTCATTATTGGTTATTCTGAGCCTCCCCAGAGGTTCAAAATTATATCTCCATACAAACCTTGAAGAAGGCTTTAAATAAGCCTACTAGTAGAGAGGTACACCACCATATGTGCTCTCTTGTCTTTGCTAGGAGCTGCAGGGATCAAGATAAGGGCCGGTGTCACAGAACCAAAGGTGGAGGAGAAAAATGTGTTGGGAGGGAAAGGAACACCACTTCTGAAGTCCTCGGTGGGACTTCATTTCTCAAGAGAGAAGAGGGAGGAAGCAATATTGGCCCAGATGCTTGGACAAAGGTTTAAACGATTTCTACTGATGACAGTGCTGCCACAGCCACTGAAGTTAAGAGCAAATGTCTAAGTAGAGTGCCAAGGAAACAGCCGTTCCACTGATTTCTGTTCCATTGGTAAGGTGTGAAAAGAAGGAAAAGATTCCAAGACCATCTGGTTAAATAAGGAGCTCTGGCTACAGGTGGCTATAGTGAATTTGACAAAAGCATAGCTGAGGAGGGTGTTGAGGGCAGGCTGTGCTTTTACATTACATTTTTGTTACCTTTTCTTCTTTCTGAAGAATCACGGTGACTAGTAATCAGTTTACGTTTTGAAGGCTCTCTTTATAAGGAACAGTGCTAGAGACTTAGTACCTGATTCTACTGTCAGCTACCCTGGTATAAATAACTCCACTGAAATCAATTCAGTGGTGTGAAACCAGTTTGAGTGTGAACAGAATCATATCCTTTCTATCCCTGAGGTCAAAGCTTAGGTCACCACTAGTCATTTGGTTCCCTTTAAAAGTCCAGTGGAACCTGTAAAAAGCATTCTGACATTTCTATTTCACCAATGAGGAAATTCTCAAATATGCCTTTCCCTCTACCAAAGTAGCAGGGCTCTCTGAAATTTAGAGTAAGTGTGCTTAAATTTAAACATTGTGAGTTGTCCCATTTAAATCAGTGGGGCAACTTATAACGTGTATACAGCTAAGCATGTGTGTAAACCATTGCAGGATCAGAAGTTTCAGTTTTTAGGACAAGCCATTTTTGAGCTAAACGCTAGTGAAATCAAGATTAGAAGAATTTAAAAAATCTCATTTAAAACACATTCTTCATGAGTCCCAAATCTCATAATGACTCTCCAAATCACCTCATATTGAGCAATAGGCTCTCCTGGCTCCTCTTTTTGTTTCTTGTCCTACCTTTTTTGAAAAAAAGAAGGAAATTGATTGTTTTTGGGAGAGCAAAAATAAAGCCCTCAAATTTAAGTTCCAGTACTGCTGCTGGTTTTTGTTTTTTGTTTTTCATTTTAAAGTCTTTCTTGAATGCATCAAAATGGCAATATGTATATGTGGCTAATGGCAAGATTTCAATATTGTACTTTGCATGAATTACAAAATAACACTTACCAAGATGCATCCCACATTTTGCTATTTCTGGTTTCCTTGATTTTCATTTCCAGTGTACTGTGACATTCATCACAATATTTCAAGTATCACTGCAGGTGTATGTCATCTCTGAAGGAATATAAGTTTAAATGGGAAAATAGCTTTCAAATTCTGCATAAACTAGTGTTACCTGGCCTATTTCATGAACTAGGGTATTCAATTTGAAGACAGGACCAATCATTCTATGGTTAAAATACAAGTACTACTTTATGCCAATATTTAATTTTCATACAAAGCTTCTTATTATGTACCTATTTAAGCATACGTTCATATAAATCTGGACTGTTCTGCTTGAATCAGAAGTACAATAAACTTTCTGATTTATATTAATAAAAATCAAAAAGAAACATTCTCAGTTTGATTGTGGTTGTATATAAATGTAAAAACCACAGACAATAAATAGGCATACAAACATACAAAATATACACATACTGGCCACAAAGGTGATGGCAGTAACAATATGAAAAGATTACAGAGCCATGTCATGATGCTGGGAATTGCATAACACCTAGAGTTGGTAGATAATTCCCTCCCCTTTTGTATTCCTCAAAAAAAGTTCAGGGCAGAAAAGTTTCAAGAAATTTTTTTAAACAAAATGAAAATTTTCAGTTTAATTCTTTAATTCAAAAATTTCCTTTCCAATCTAAAAGAATTAAATTCTAGAATTTTCTGGGTTACACACTTGCATTCTCTTCTGATTTTCCTCTCTATTTTTTACCTCCTTTTTTTTTCAAGGGAAGGAGAAAATTAAAAAATGGAAAGAGCTTCCTGACCCCCTTTCTACTGCAAAAAAGTTGGAAAACAATAAAAAGGAGCATGAAAAAACAAATACTTTCTCACACTTCCTACTTTTATCCCCCTCACCCCACCCCACATACACACAACAGAAAGAAATAGAAAACTGTGAAATAGGTCTGGCCCCCCTTTTCCATTGGAAAAAAGGAGGGAAGGAAAAAGAGGAGAGACAGGGCAAAAAAATCTAAAAATTAAACAATCAAAAAGCTGAAAGCAAAATTTCAGTTTTCAGAACTAAACAATGCAATTAAAAATTGAAAGTTTTCTTTTAATTTCATATTGAAATTTCCCATCAAAAATAAAATTTCATTGAAAATGATGTTTTACAGCAAAAATATTCATTCTCAGCAAAACCCATCCTCTCCTAATAGGAAAATATTTTGATCAAACTTTTTTTTTACCACATCTAACAGTAAACATCACTAAAAAGATAAGAAGAAATTAAATTCATCATCCACCTTTGATAGCCTATCCTACACTTTTCCCTAACTTTCCAAATTTTAGAGCAACTTCAGGCAACTATGATTTTAAATTAATTAATTAATTAATTAATCAATCTGCCAAGGAAATGTGTCCTTTGTTTCCCCAATCTCTCACTCACGCTTTCTCACACACACATAGCCCCTCCTGTGTGTCTCAAAACAAGAGTAAAGTTTTCACAGATTTCTCATAGCCAGTAAGACAGAGAAATGCCACTTGTATACCATTGAAAGGGGGAATTTTTCATTAGTACACGCAGCACTTGCTTCTGTCTTTTTGAAGATCCCAAATTTATCCCAAATTTATCAAACAAGTTTTTTTTCACCAAAAGGTCCTTTTTTAATGAAAATTGTTTTATTTTTCACAAATTTTTGTGATATTGTGATATTTTTAATCAACATTTGCATTGAAGTCATTCTCAAACTTGGGATTCAAATTTTTCCCTTTACTGAAAACTGTTTGGTAAACAAAGAATTCTGAACATTTTTATTAAAAAAATCAGGATTTTTTTTCCGAAAATGTCCTTTCTGAAACATGCACAATGGAAGCAACTTTGAAATGTAGAAATTTTAATGACTTTTTTTTTATTTTCCACCAGCAGTTTTTCAGTAACACTATTCGTGTGCTTCCGGTTGGTCACATGCACAAACATCTTGCTCAATTAGAGGCTAATGCACATTTATTTAAAAAAAAATATCCTGAAACGTTGCTAAAGTATATGGAATGCCTATATGTCATATACAATGTACATGATGATGTGGTATAATGCTTTTACTGGCACTTGTTTGGCATAACCAGCATAACTCATTCATAGCTTCATTGCTTTTGTGTAATGCTGTCACTCTCAAACTCATACTTACAAATATGTCCTTCAAAAGTCTTCATATGCCTAGAATTCATACTTCCAGAGTCCAGCACTGCATATTTTGGTTTTAGATACCCAAAATTAGCCATTTTTTCAGATCTAACACTTTCAATTAATACCAGGTCCTTTGGTTTTAATGTAATGTGTTTATGATCTGCACAGAAACTGTATAACTGCATAACTGTTCTATGCATTAAACTCACTGTAATGGAATAAGTAAGGTCAAAATCTTCCAATCCTTAGCTCTTACTTTGGGAAAACTCTCATTTCATTCAGTAAGAGTTTTTTCCTGGCTAAAGACAGTAGGATTTGCTCTTGATACAACAAATGCCTATGTTAAGACTACACAGTTCTTAACAGACTAGGCACTGTCATGTTTCCATAGGGAAAAATACATTTGGACTAATATGCACACTAATCTGAGCAATTATGAGCTTTTCATGGACCTAACTTCCCATTACGTGTGGGAGAAAAGCCTGGATAACTCAGATGTCTTTATTGCTTTAATACAGTCCCAGAATGAAAGCAAAAGGAGCTATGTGCAAAGATATTACAACCCATTCAAAGGTTTCTTTGTTCTATAATATTCTGAAATAATAACAGTTTTTGTCTTCCAGATTACACTGATCAAAGTGTTCATTGCTTGCACACATATGCACACACACTACCTTCATATTAGGGGTCTTTAATAAGACTACTTGTTCCCAGTCATGGTACTTTATAATCATTATTTTTATAACACCTCTTTACACTTCTGTTGGCTAACAGCTGTCCAGATTTGCAGGGAAAATATTATTTATTATTATTATTCTTTTATTATTATTCCATGTCTTATAATAACTTTAATGTCTTTTTTAATGAAATATAAGGGTTTGTCTAGATTAACAGTTAGTGCCTGGAAAACTGGGATGTAAATCTGTAGTGCACTAGCATCTGCACACTACGGGCATATCTACACTGAAAACTAAGCCTGGTCTCTGATGCAGGTGTAAGCCCAAGTCCCCTCTCCCCCTCCCCTTCCATCCACACACAGATCAGTCTGACTTAGGTTAGCAAGCATTCAGGACCCAGATCCTAGGACGTTTTTTGGAAGGAAGGTGGATAAGAGCCCGAGTCCCAGTGTGACTTGGGTCCAAGCCCTGTCATTTTGCCATCTGGATGTAGCTCAAGCTGCAGACCCAAGTCAGAAGGTCTGCACAGTGCAGTAAGTATGTGTTAGCACAGCTATGAGTCCCAGGTGCACAGGTTTACAGTGCAGTGTGGACACTCAAGAATGGGTTAGGAAATAGCAAGTCCCCGAGCCCAGATCCCACAGACCCACGTTTACAGTGTAGTGTAGACATACCTGCACTGTCTGAGTCGACACTGCTACGGTGCACTAAAAGTTTCCTAGCGTTTGAGTGTAAGTCAATGCGCACAAGGGAGCTTTTAATACACAGTTGCAGGGTCCACACAGACAGTTAATGTGCAATCCACCAGGGAGCTGTTGATTTACACCCCAACTTACCAGGCATTAACTGTTTGTCTAGACAAGCCCTCAGTAAATTTGGGTATGTGCATCTAGAAAGAGAGAACTGATGATTATATTTGTATGGGCCCAAACTTCATGGCTACATGGAATACTTTGAATAAAACTCACAGTTGGCTTTTTTATCTAATTTTCTGCTCTCAGGTCAAAAAGCCAAGTTTCTGGACCATGTTACAAAGGAAGAAAGGGAGTTACTATAAAGAGGTTAGGAACAACCCCTTTGGTCTTGATTTCATCTATTGCACATGGCCCTGGAGAATCAGAATCCCAATCTCCCCTTCGTTCTTGATTAAAATAGTAGAAGATCTAAAATTCAAAGCCCACCAAAGTTACCAACCCATCCATCTTTAGGGCCTGCTTCTGCATCTACCGAAGTTAGGAAAACAGGATCAGGCCCACAGTAAATAATTTTAGGCTGCCAGTAATGACTGCAGTAATGACTGCGGTAGGAGAATAGGAAAAATTAATGTGTTTCTTAATACGGGAGGTCATTGTAGATTATCTCGGTGGACCCTTCTGGCCTTGGAATCTATGAGTCTGAAGTTTATTTTCCATTTTTCATATTATGGACAACTTTCTATATCTTTCAATGCAGCCCTTTTATAAAATGTCAGGCATTAGACTTGCATATCCATGGACTTTCAGGCAGACAAAAATAGAAAACATTTTGAGTCATCAATTCTTCAAAAAGTCATTTGTTTCAGTCTGTTGCAAATACAAAATAAGCATTTGCTTTTTTTGGTCAGCAAAAGCTTTTATAAGCAGTATTTTTTTCTGGTATTTCAGTTCATGTTGCTTTCCTTAAACTTTCTGTATATAACAGGGATGAACAAACTTACTGATCCCCCCAAAACTCCTCTTCTCTTTGGGCAGATTCCTCTAGCCCCATCACCTTGCCACAGGCCAAAAGCTCTGAGCTCCCCACCCCAGTCTGGTAGGTAGAGAATGGGGCCGGGGGAGCGAGGGAGGGTGGGCATAGGAGGCTCCGCAAGCCACACTTTAACCGTAAACTCACAAGCCACGGTTTGGTCACCCCGATGTATAATTTCAAAAAAATGTCATACTCTCCCTCTCTGCTATAAAATACAAATGTGATCTTCCACTTAGACAGTCTCTCTTTCTCTTTCTTTCATATGTAGTGCACTTTACACAGAAAAAAAACACTTCTTCAATTTGCATAGCTCAATTTCTCACTTTCACTGAAATTTAAGGCTTATAATTAGACAAAACTATAATAGAAAACATGGTTGCAAACCATTTCTATCCCTCATATTATATATGAATTGATTAGAGTAACCTTTATTCTATATGGAAAGAAAATATTTATATTATACTGCTAAACTTACGAATTATTGAAGTGCAGAGTTTTCTGCATTTCTTTAGTTGCATTTCCGAAATGACCATGTGAACGCATGGGACATGGTTATGATTGAGACTATGGCAAATTATTTTCTTCCTATGAGTAAATCTTTTATTAGGAAACTTCCACCATAGGCTTTTCTTAAAGCTGCTTCTTCCTAACATTCTTCCAGAGTAGCTGGGGACATATTTTTATCTATCTCTCTTTTCATAGTAATACTTTGAGAATTCAAATATTTATTTGAACTACAGTTGTTTCTGATCTACTTTAGGCATCCATAGTGTCAATTAAGCAGTGCTAAACATAAGTTCCCTTGGTGCTCAGAGAATAAATATATTCCATATTTCTTAGTATAAATAAGAGTTAAAGAGCTATTGGACTTTTCTTTTGCTTTGTATTCCTGAAGACACTGTGAACATCATATATTATATTATCTCAACCAGGAGTAATATTTATCTATCAAGTTTACACTGTGGTGAACAGAAAAATGTATTCACTACATCAAAAACAATGCCAATAACTGAAACAGCAATACAATTCCTTAGAACAATAAAAATGTATAGAATTCAGGGCACGCTCATGTCTGGCCCTGGTGCAGGAGTGTGAAATGGAGAGAGCTAAAGGAGCTCCACCACTGATGGTCCCAGGAATAATTGTAGTTCTGCTGTCCCCTAAGCACAGTAGATTCCTCCTGCCAGCACTTACTGGGACATTAGTACCCCACAAGGTGTTTTTCGTTTCTTTTTTGGAAGCACACCGAGAATGAAAAATTATATCGCTCAATACACTCATTTTGCCAGACTTGACCAGGTTTTTGTGTTGAGGTAATTAAGGGCCAGATCTGCACTTTTAAGCATGGAGGGCTAGAAAACAGCAGAAAAGCCACTGGAAGTCCACAGGGTTTAAGCATATGATGAAGATTAAACATGTGTATAAACACTATCTTGAAGAAAACATAAACATCAGGGTTTTCATGAATCAAAGTCTATACAAAGTAGACACTCAATAGCCCAGGGAGAATTGTGAGAATTATGAGAGTTTATAAATACAACAAATTAGGTTTGATTTGCTAGATATAGTGCCATGGAGGGTGGTTCTCTCCAGATCCTCCATCTTCCACATCCACCCCACCTACATACACATCAAACAACACAAATAGAGGTGTCTGAGGCATGGAAGGAGTATTGGAAGGGAAATTATCCACATTTGCTGAACCCCCTTTCCTTTGACAAATCAGTGCTATTCCAGCATATTTCCTCCATTTTCCTGCTGGCCATGCTTATAAACACAGGGCATGATTTGGCCCCTATATTTTCTAAACCAAGACAGCTGGATGAGTCTAGTAACGTGAGTGTGTCAGGTTTTTTAATTTTTCATTCTAGGTGTGCTTACAAGAGAGAATTTAGAAACATGGGTAAAATAAACTACCTAGGAGCAAAAGCAGGTTTTCCATGTATATCTTCCTTTATCTGAATGAAAATTTTTATTTAACGAGATTAAATTAGCTGAGCTTTCAAGTATGCGTGAGTCTCTACGGAGACTATTCCTTCTCTATTACAACCTCAATATACTTGTAAATCTCCACATATGCAAACCCACGGTATACATTTTTAGCATTGCAGCTGCTAAGTAAATGAAGGTAATATCTGTATTGGTTGCTTGGATCATGCTGTTATCTTTTGCTGAAACTCTTCATGCGACTCCTTTTTAGTTTCTCCCCTGTCTTTTCCACGAGCATAGGCTGTACACAGGGTCCTGCTCAGGGCACGACTGACATTTCAAGGCCTTAATGAATGTTGTGATTATTGTGATGCTGCCTCTGGGACTTTTTCAGGGTCAATCTGCTCCTGGATACCATCTTCTTTTAACTCATCCTTGAATTTTAGAGGAGTGCCCACTCTTTGACTATAAGGGCTACCCATATTCCAATTTCGAGCCAAGAGCAATTTTTTAATGGGGTAATGGGGCAAACATGTAGCTTCAAATGTCTATTTACACTGTTTTCTTTCGAACACGGCTACATGATAGTCTGCTGTACACCACGATAGGCAGCATAAAAAATCCCTAGACATGTGATGGTATCCTTATCTCAATTTTTGTGGACTCATCCACAGGGTCTCATTATATGGATTTGCTTTATGATGATTTCTTTAAGACCAGACCAACACGGTTTCAAAAGTGGATTTTGGTTTAAATGTAAAGGTAAAAGATTAAGATTCATTTAACACTTTATCCCAACTAAAACATTATTAGAAAAATTTTCTAAACACTAATTTATACCAGCAAAGTAAAATAATGCATTAGCATTAAGAGTAGCAGTTATCATATTGGAACACAGAGATTTCTTTACTAACTGCCTTTGATAGCATTTCATGCCCATATGCTACTGCATAAATATAGTCAGCTGTCAGATAGTTGTTTCCTTAGAGATTGTCTTATTTAAAGACATCTTTGAGCCTACTGTATCTATGTTGCTGCTAAAACTATTAACAAGTTTCCTGTATACATGGCTGATTAATGAAGGATGCTTAACTGCTGAAGAAATCAAAACCTGCAAGAGTTTTTGGATAGTTATGCACAAGACTTTTCTTTCCAACATAATGGAGAAGAGAGAAAGTACTACTGAAAATTCACAATTTCAAAGAGAAGGAAATGGTTTAAAACTTATACCAAAATGTGGTCACAGCATTTTGTCAATAGTACTTGTCTTTCAATTTACCTTAATTACTTTAATCAGATTGCTTTGATTAAATTTTGCTCCTGCATGTAGGAATTCCTTACCATCCACCTTAGAGAAAAATGTATGTCTTTAATTCACACACAGGTTTTCAGAAAATACAAATGAAAAGGAATGAAAAGATAGTAACTGGAGTCATGGCCAATGAAATGGTAGGAGAAGGGATGGCTAAAAGGTCACTAGACTCAGTTAACTATGATTCCACTCCATTACATCAGGAATCACCTTAGAGAAATGGGTGAGAAAATATCTTTTACTGGACCAACTTCTGTTGGTGAGAGAGACAAACTTTCAAGTCATACAGAGCTCTTCTTCAGGGCTAGGAAAGGTACTTCCAGTGTCACTACAAAATGCAAGGTTGAACAGATTGTTTGGCAGAGGGAACCATTCAAGGTAGAGTGGTCTATTAACACCTTTGCAGTCATAGGACAAAAAGAGGGGGTTAGTGAATTACATATTGTTGTAATAAGCCATAAATCCAGTGTCTCTGTTAAGTCCATGATTTTTAGTATCTAGCAGAGTTATGAATTTAAGCTCCTAGGCTCTTCTTTTGACCTTGGAATGTCCAGGATTTTACTTGTGGGTGGAGAAATCCTTTGATGGTAGCTTTCTTCTCACCACCTAATCACGAAGATTCAGTGCTGCTGCTGGGAAATTTGAGTGGGCAGTTCATAAAGATAACTTAATACACAAACAGGGTCTTTCTGCAAATTCGTAGGTAGACTTTATTAACAAAAGACTGCAACTAATTATTGCTTACTGTATAAAGAATTCCATGTTAATGGAGATAATTAGTAATTATTGTATAATCAAAACAACTAATGCTGTTTGCAGTTAATGTCAAAGAGCAGCTATGTCAGCCCAGGTACTACATCTGGAGACCAAGAACTTAAAAGATCCAGAGACCACTAACCTCCTGTGGCCAACTTTGGAGTCTATATCATTATGACCACATGTCACTGATGCTGCAAAAAAGCTGTTCCTTGCCCTATTGGTGCCTCCTTTCCTCTCTGACATTGTTTGTTTTGAATTGCTCGGTTTTAAAAGAATCTGTAATAGTCATCAAAGCTATAAAACTTCCTGTCCAGAATTGTTATCAGTCTATGCAGAATCTATTACAGTTAAGAGGTAAGATTTAAAAGTGACGTTTTGATTCAATAAACAGAGCTGGTAAGAAAATGGCATTTCCATTCTGTGGGGAATTCTGAAATGTTGAATTTTTTTTTGCCTATGTTGGGACAAAAGGTTGAAATCTCAAAATATTTCTTGGAACCAAATTTTCTGAAATATTTCATTTCAGAAACAACAAAATGAACTTGTGAACAGGAAACATTTTGTTAATGTTGAAATGGTATGGTAATCAAAACAAAATGAAACAAAGAAGTCAAAACAAACAAAAAATGGAGTTGGAACATAAAGAAATGAGAAAGTCATATTGAAATATACCATTTTGATTTCAAATTGTTTGGATTCTTTTCTGTTGGAAATTTAATCAAAATAGGCATGGTCCCATGAAACATTTCGAGTTTGACTTAACAGCATTTTCCAATAGAAAACTGCTCCCTACCAATAGGGAAAGTGGTTTATGCATTTTGGGCCCAGTCCTTCAAGGTCCATCTCTTGTGACTTTCAGCCTCCCATGGAAAGCATTCAGCCCCACAAAAGACAGAAGTTCTAATAAAAGATGAGATGAGTTATTGCAGGTATTGGCAATTCATGAATTTTCATTCATGAACATCTCCTCTCTTGTTTGAATGCCAGAGTGCTTAAGCAGTATAAAGGGTGCATGAATTGGGAGCATTTTAGTCCCTCAACTGGTGTAAAACATTGTAGCTCTAAGTCAGTTATGCTGCACTGATTTACAGTAACTGAGAATATGGCTTATACTCTTTGTGTTGCACATGCCTGAGGGGTCATCATATGAATTCGTTTGGATTATTCATTTCTAAATGACACTGGGATCTCTCAATAACCCTCCGGAAGCCACATACCACTGAGACAGCCTCCAGGACTGCAACTTAGTGGTGGCAGTGTGCATAGATATGAAATAAAGATAGCTGGAAATCAAAAGGACAGAACAAAGACTGGTATCTTTCTGATATTTTTAAAAAATATTTAGCATCCAGATTCCATATCTTCTGAAATCTATTCAGGTTCTTCCCTGCTGCTGGGCTAATTTCAGAATCAAGAGCTGTCATGAGTCATAAATAAAAATTAAAAGACAAAAAAACCCTGTCGATCCATTTGTATTCACATATCACACCTATTTCTCTCAAATCTTATAATAATCTGGAAGTCTGTTCTATTAGATCCTTTCAAATTGTGCTACAAATTGACCATTTGCAGGTCTATTTTACAGGTGAAATGTGCAAAACCTTTTATGAGTTTCTTTTGAAATCTTAATAGCTATTACATCTAAGGTACAATATAAAATTTATTTCTGTGACCCAGACGGACAGTGTCTGCATTTTTTACTTTATTTTCTTATGCACATCTTAAATGAGCTGTTGCTATAATGCATGCTTATTAGTAGTGTTTATCATTTATTTATTTGTATTACAGTAACACCAGGTTAGAGCTGACGCTACGAGTCCCTTACAATAAGCCCTGTAAACATAAGGTGGTAGACCATCCCAACCCCAAAGTGCTTACAATTTAAGTAGCCAAGAAAGACAAAGGGTTGGAAGGGTTACAAAGCCACACAGAAGTGAATTAATCTTGCCAGGGTAACACAACAGTTAAGTGGAAAACAGGAATAAAATCCATCTGCTGATTCCCACCCTAGTGTTCAGCAGACCACACTGGCTCCCAGCTACTGTACATTGCTTTCTGGTATTTCTTTCTATTAAAGGATAAATCCTGTTATCTATTAAAATGTGCTAAGGTTGTGATCTATTCTATAGATTTGATTTTTCGTGTTATTTCTGTGCTTTAAAAGAAATGGTTCTTTAAAAATAATTTTATGAGCTATGTTATTATTTTAAAGCATATTGATTAACCAAGATTTTTTAATAATCAGTGTATCTGCATCATATAGTGGATTATAAATTAGTATTAGAATTATAGTGTCATATACTATATGCAAAATTATACACTGTAATTTAAATATTCGAGGCAATCTTCAATCTTTCCTGTTCTTCTTCACTTCCCTCACTTTATTTAGAGCCCAACCCTATCTCAACTAGATTTAATAAATTAGTTCCCATATATTTGGTTGTATACCAAAAGGGCAAAGACTTAGCTATTTTTGCCATGGTCTGCAGAAGGAATCTAGTGAAATATGTAACATCGTGGCATAGTTGTTTACAGGAGAGATCTTTATGATCTCTTTTTGTTGCAAAGCTCTCTGTGTGAGAGGAGAGAAAAAGTGATGGCTTAACTTTGTCTCCTCTATTCGATATGTTTATTTCTTTTTAGCAAATGCAACATTGACAATATCTACATGGCCAAGGCTCAGTACAATGTATATCACTGTTCATAGACAAATCTCAGTTCTAGGACTGATTGAAAATTTTCTGATGGAATATCAAATGTCAAAACATTCTGTAGGAGCATGCCAATTTTGACTAAGGTTTTGAAGGAAACAAAGCAGGTTTTTTTCCTGCTGGATAACCCCACCATACTGCCTCCTTCCTAAGCAGCTCAAGTGTTTTTTGGGCTCCAAGTTTCCAGGCTCCTTGGCAGCTTTCTTGGTGAGCTGCTAGGGAGCCTGGGCTTCCAGACTCCTAGCTCCTCAGCAGCACACCACATGGGTTTCCATAGGGCTGCAGCTCTCAAGCAACCAGTCTGCTATTCCTCGTATTAGTTTGCCTGATAGGCTGCCATGGAGGCAGGACTTCCAGATTCTAGGGAAGTCTGGGATCTTGGGGAGCATATTTTGTTTCAGAATAATCAAAATGTTCCTGCTCTGGGAATATTTTGGTGTTTCTGAAATGAAATGTTGTGTGCTTTAACATCCTTATAATTTTTAACAGAAGTGAAATTCACTTTCCTGGCCAGCTCTACTCAGTTCTTATTTAGTGTTTTCATCCCCAAAAGCCCAAAAAAAGAGGGTGTTTGATGCAGGTTTTTTACAGCAAGTACAGGCGTTGACAGTATGTTTACAGGGAAATTACTTGGATTCATTTATGAAACATCTCATGAATATGTCAACAACATCAGGCCTGAGGTGCTCTCACTTCTATCCATTTTATGCCGCTATAGCACCATCGTCCTCCCACGTAGCTCATCATGGAAACAAATACATGCACCATCATTTCTCTGAGAAATGAGTTTTCCTTAAAATGCATGTGAGGAGTCCCAAGGGAAGGTGAGATCGGGCAGAGGAGAGGAGGAAAAGAGAAAGAAAGACCTCAGTTGAGGCATCATCCAAAATCCACTGAGGTCAATGGGCATCTTTCAATTGGCTTTAATGACTATTGGATCAGGCCCTTGCAGAGAATCTATTCAAGCATTACTGTAGAGCCTATTTGTGTCTGTTGCCTTGACAACATCTAACTGTCAAGTAATGCAGTCTCTAAAGTCTGTAAATGTACTAGCTTCTGCCTCAGTAGTGGCTCAGAAAACTCATTATCAATTGCATAGAAATCTCATGATTATGTAATAAATGCACTTTTTCTGTTCCTATTGTCCCCAAATGGAAGGTGACATTTCCAGTCTTCTTTACCAGATCTCAATTCACTTGTTGCCAAAGCTGCTATGGAAAGTAGAATTTAAATAGGACTTGTGTAAAATAAATTGAATTGCTGCAATTTCCAGGACTTCAGCTTCTGCTATTCCACTTCCCTGCTTCTTTCCTCTCTTTAAATTAATCAGCACTGACATAACAAACCTTGATCAGGAAACTGAATACTTGAAATTTCCTTCCATTGAATTAAGGGCTTTTGTTCATCCCTCATTTATCTCATTTCCATTGTAGTAGTCTGAATCACAACAGGCGACATTGAGAATATAAAGTCCTGTCCTCCTTGCCGAAAGATGAACATGAAGAACCACATTCTTCACAATTCTTAGTACATTATTTGTTTTTCCATGTCAGGCTAAGATATGTGATCCAGCTATCCTGTCATATTCTCCAGCTATCACTTCTGGGGGTTTTCAGTTCAGCAGTCCATCAATGCCTTACAAATAATATCTCAGTAGCCCCTAATATCAATTCACTCTACCAAGTTGACTCAAATTCATGTGGCTGTGATCTATATAATGTTATCCTTAGAAGACAATGTCTGGCCAAAAATGGATCCTTAATACAAATCTTTTTAAGGTCATTCAGACTATCCCAATTAGCATTTATGACTGTCAGGAAAACTATCAAAATTAAGTGTGAAGTTAGAAATTCAAACAATTTGAACAATTACTTTGCTATTTAAATATCAGTTCAAAACGAAAAAATTTTCCCTCAAATATTAATGAAAACAACCCATAATCAAGTTTTTCCACACTTTTCCATGTGATCAGTTGTAAACCACAAAACACATACTCTAACTGGTTTTCAAACTGCTTTCTAATTTCCCCTGAAACTCACCAGTAAAGTATAACTACAGTTAATTTATTAATTAACTTTTTTCTTCTTTTCTGCCATGCTCTTATGTTTCAACTAAAGTCAGAAACAAAATGACAAGTTTTTTAGGAATCTAAGGGTATTATGTCAGTCAGCCAAGAGAAGCCTAAGTCTCCCAATGCTCCTTGCTCTCTAAGGCTTTCAGATATTTTTCTCCCTCATGAAAGCCCATTGGGATTCATTTCCAGGCACTTGTGCCATATCATTCCTCTTCCACCTGAAGTTCAGATCAAGGTAATCTGTATCTTTCCATTTTTAATGCCCTACCTTTCAGAAAATTAATGGGAATAGATTCCATATCTTTCAGGATCAGTGAAGAAATCTTTCTTCCAAACACTGGTCTCTTGCTAAGAAAATTAAAGAAACAGGAGCTTGATTAGTTATGGATCTGGTTTGCAATGGATTTAGCAAACAAGGAATCACAGTGAACCAGTTCCTGCTGCTTCATTCAGGATCCCAGTTCCTTGTGTCCTGATGAGGGTACCCGTCTTTCTTGATCTGTTTGTGTCATTGGTAAAGTCAGCCATCCCAGTTCTTGCAACTGCTACCATGATCTTCAAACAATAAACACTGTGGTCTTTGTGAGTATATGGAACCATGATATCTTGTGTACATTTTTTCAGTCCTTCATCCACAAGATTCTGGTGGATAAAACCAGTGTATTTGTTGTTACCATGGTTTGGTTCAGATATGCCTAATTCACAGATGTTTCACTTATTCATAGACAAATGCATAATCATCTCTCTCATGATACTAAAAGTGATGGCATGATCTGTGAGAAGCTAATTCTTCAAGGGATTTGCAACTCAAGTAATTGGCAATTTTCTGCATTCTAGAAGGGGCTTGGAGGCAAACAAACGTGTAATTATTATTACCCTATAAATTCAGCCTTCAGGGGTGCTCAAGTAGTATTGTAATGGGAGTCATACAGTTATAAAAATAGTAGTTAAATAATGTAGGTAGAGATAGAGTATGTGTGTGTGTGAGAGAGAGACAGACAGACAGTGTGTGTGTGTGTGGGCAGGTGGGGGGAGGGTGTGTATACATATATGAATATTATAAGTAGGACTGATGGTAAAGCCAATAGTTAAGGTTGCCCGATACTTTTCACTGTAAGACCCTGCTTTCAGTTGCTTATAACTTTGCCAAACTTTGTTTAGGCTGAAGTTTTTGCATGATGTGTGTCTGCCTCAGACTGAATTTTCTGGAAAAAAATTAGCAAAAATGTTTCAGCCATTTCTCATACTGAAATTATGGAGAATATGTTGTTTTGTCCATATTAAAATTTTCTTACAGCTGTCTCAATGTAAAGCGCTAGTGCCTCCATGCTTTGGAACAAGGATTTTAAATTTGTCAGGGGGGTAGAGGCTTGTCCTGCTGTCAGGGTTATAGTTTTTGTTATCCCTGTGAAAATCAGCCCAAATTTGGCCAAATACGATCCTCTCTAAATCTTAGTTTCCATATGCTCAGTAGAGATTTGTTAGAGACTGACTGCTAAATTCTTTGAAGATTCCCTCTATATACAACATTCTGTAGCCCAAGGCTGCAGGGATTCAGCATGACTTTCCTAAAATTGCTCCATCCACCACCAAGGTAAAGCTATAGTGTTTGATGCATGGACGGAAGACAAGAAGACCATCTCACCTGCATTCCCAGTGATCCCTGTGCTACCTACCAGGCAGCAGAAAAAAGGACCTTTGCTAGAATGCATGCATGTGAAGAGTCAAATAAGGAAAGACTGTGAGGAGGTTGACTTGGATGAGAAGCCAGAGCCCAGGGACCAGGTGGGTCAGAAGGGGACTGATATAGGAGAAGAGGGAGAGGGATTAGAATGAAGAGCCAAGTGGGGTGGACTGTAAGGAAGTTGGGAACATGTACTTCGAAGGGCAGTGGCTCTCAGTCTTACCAGACTACTGTACCCCTTTCAGGAATCTGATTTGTCTTGTGTCCACCCGAGCTTCACCTCACTTAAAAACTACTCACTTACAAAATTAGACATAAAAATACAAAAGTGTCCCAGCACAGCGTTACTGAAATATTGCTTGCTTTCTCATTTTTGCCATATCATTATCAAATAAATTAATTGGAATGTAAATATTATACTTGCATTTCAGTACCTAGTATATAGAGCACAATAAACAAATCATTGCCTGTATGAAATTTTAGTTTGTACTGACTTCGCTAGTGCTTTTTATGTAACCTGTTGTAAAACTAAGCAAATATCAAGATGAACTGATGTATCCCTTGGAAGACCTCTGTGTATTCCCATGGGTATGCATACCTATGGTTGAGAACCACTGGATTAGGGCAGTGTTGAAGTTGTTCTAATTTACTCCAGAGGCTGGGCTCAGAATATAGGAACACAGTGACTTCAAGCCACATTTCTCCCCCGACCCTCCCCGTTTCTGTTCCTTTGCCAAGCACGGGACTCAAAATGTGGCCTAATGCCTTTTAGCCCCTGATCTGGTTTGAGGAGTATTTTATGTCTGTTATATCTCCAGTCTTTGGTTCTGAGTGCAATGAAAGCTTCTTCTAGGGCAAAGAGGAAAATAAAGTGACACCTAGATTCCCCTATGCCAAAACCTTTGGAATAGTGTTGCTTTTATCTGGCAGTCATATTATCGTAGCAACTGATAGTGCCTGTTAGTGCCTATAAGTCTCAGTCCCATTGAAGCTTCATTGTGTTAAAGCCTGTACAAACAAATGGTGAGAGAGTCTCTGCTTCAAAGAGTTTACAATCTAAATAACAAGACAGACAAAGGGAATAAAGAGGGGAAGTGACTTACTCAAGGTCACACAGCAGGCTAATGGCAGAGCTGGGATTGAATACTACGAGGATCACAGAGGTTCTGCTGCTAGCAGCCATTTGTTTAAAAATATTGTCATGCATTTAAATAAAATGCGCCATTACGGAAGCCTGTCATCTGTGACTTGAGGAAAATAATGTATTATGTAGGAAACATTCAGATAATTCACAATAGCCCTTCTGTGCCTTTAATGTATAGTAACTGTGATCATGGAATTGCTCCTGAAATCTCTTTTATGCCACTTGGCAGTCCATGTGGTAGTTGGAGATTGCAGAAAAAAAATCCTCTAGGAATCATTGAGCCAGGCTCTAAGCCAGGCAATCTACTCTAACACTTCCAGAACAGCCCATACTATAAAAATGTAAATGTGGTAGCAATACTTCCTCCTCACACCATTTTTCAAAAGGTAAACGTACTTGTTGTTCAAATCACAGAGTAGCTTGAAAGCATTTATAAAGGACATAAAGGATCCAAGTTACTCTGCGTGGGTGGCTTTACACACCTGTGGCTGTGGAGGCGCAGTGAGTCAGACATGCATCACAGTCCCTCATCAATAGAAAGACGTACAGTAATTGTAGTTATGCATAATTTAAAACAACATAAAAAATCCTTACACTACCTCTATTTTATGAGCAATCCTCCCTTCCTAAGGCTGAATTAGCACTTCAGTACATGATACCCCTTGAAAGGTGACACTTCCTGAGGTGTCCAGTTAGTTCAAACGGAGCAGGCTAGACTTTACAAGAAATAATAGATATGAAAGGAGATATGGAAATGGAATGGAAAAGGAAAACAGGAGGGAAAGGATAGGGATAGTAAATAGAATGAGCAAGGGGTAATGAAGAAAAAAGGCATCAAGTAGCAGAAATGAGGAGAGGAAAGCAGCAAGAGAACAGCTGAGAATACAGTAAAGTTTGAGGAAGTGAGGTTGAGCTAGGAATGCGAGTCAAAATTTCCTAATGCCCACTGTGCCCTTGAGGCAGTCATTTGACCTGCCTGCCTCAGTTCCCATGTCTTTAAAATGGGGGTGTCAATACACACTTAGCTGCCTCAGTGTTATGAGGACTAGCTAATGATTACAAAGTGCTTTGGAAAGCATGTAAAATTAAGTACTGTTTTGTTAGGAAAAGGAAGGCGAGAGCAGCAGAAAGAGGAAGAAGGACGAAAGAAAGGAACAGAGAGGAGATTCAAGATGGAAATGCACAGAGGAAAGAAAAAGAAAAACAAAGAGGGGAAGTAGCAAACTAAATGAAAAGGAGTAAAAGAAGTAAATAGGTAGTCAGTGCAAAGTAATCAGGCCACCAGTGCTTCCCTGAAGATACTGGCGGAGGTGTGCAAAGATGGGGTGGGAGGAAGGGCTATGGGCACTGAACAAAGGAAGCTGTAATCAGACAAGTCTAATTTTTCCCCTTTCCAATCTGCAAAGCCAAAATTTAGAATTTTGCCAACTTGGGGTCTTGTCCTGGAGCATTTGGGTCTGGAGTGCCATTTCACACACTTCTTTATCTAAAAGCAATGAAGGAAACATTTCTTGATCATTGGTACAATTGATTTTGCAGATTTAGAGCTGAAAATTCTGTTTTTTGATAATTATTTACCTGCTTGTATGCACCCCAGTTCAGCAGTGTGCTCAGCTAATCTATAGTGCTATACAGAAGCTAATTTCAAGTGCTGGAGTTTATACAACACAAGTGCTCCGTCACCCTACCCCTCTGATGTTAGCCTCCCTCATTCTAGCCACCCATCCCCTCTTGTTCAGAGCCCTAATGCTATTAGTACACAGCTCATCTCACAATGCTTTCAGAAAACTTCGACATTGGAATGTAGCATTTTCATTCTAAGTCTGTCTTCATGTAGCTAATAGTTTCTAAATTTCTGTTAAGAGGATTTGTTGTATTTGTGAGTATATTACAGAGGAACTGAAAAGCTTTTAAAATAAATGAATATAAGAACAGTCCAGTACTCTAAATCACTGCCAGGATACATGGGTTGATTACAAATAATCGCTTGCTTTTGCTCTAGGCAAGAAATCCAACCCGGCCCTGCTTTCCAGGTACTCACACTCTCCTGCCTCCTACTGTAGCTCTGACCCTGCACCAAGAGGCTTCAGACAACCCTTAGGGATTTAGGAAAGGCAAAGCTTAAACCATGTCTCATTTTAGGATTGTCCGGAGTACGGAGGGTAAAAATAAAATGGGTCAGATTCACATGGGCTGGAAGTGAGGGAAGAGTGGGTGCATGCTGTAGCAGCCTGGCCCCTAGCACTCTCCTCTAGGAGAGACTCATCCTGAGGGAGGGCAGGTGCCGTGCTACCTTAGAGCTTTGCATCTCGTGAGTGCTACTTGTGAAGTTGCAAAGGCGACTTGTAACCGGTAAGGGCCATTTTAAGTACTGTTATCCTTCCCAGGTCTGACCCTACCATTTTTTTCTGCTGCACACGCTTCACAGAGGCTCACATTGATGGGGATGTTGCAGGCACTTTCAACCACCACAATATCTTCCCCCCTGTCCACCACTGGGCTCTCTACCTGGGTTTCTGAGAATAGATGCTGACATACATCTGGGCCAATACTTTTTAAAGTATTTCCTTTTTCATTTACTTTAACATTAAGGTTCCGGGTTTCTCCTGAAAAAGTTTGGTGGCATCCAGAAGCCTAAAGCGCTGTTAGAAATGTATGTCCCTAAACTATTTGGATCAGTTACTCAGACTTCAGTGGTTCAAAAGCCAAATTAGCAATCAATATTATCCAAAAAAGCCACAGTAGCGTGAAGTCATTGTTTCATTTACTACAGTACTATATATTTGTATTTAAACAGTTTGACAGGAAATATTTAATTCATATATATATTATATATAATTATGTATATTATATATACTGTAATATATATATACATTTTTACAGCAAAATGGCTGATCAAGTATTATTATTTTATCAACTACAATTCATTAGTAACATAATAAAGGCATCCTCACTGGTTAATAACTTAGATTGGTTAATAATTAAATCACACAGTGCTTTAATATCATGTAGAATCATATAATCATAGAATATTAGAGTTGAAAGGGACCTCATGAGGTCATCTAGTCCAACCCCCTGCTCAAAGCAGGACTAACCTCAGCTAAATCATCCCAGCCAGGGCTTTGTCAAGCCGCAGCTTAAAAATCTCTAAACATGGAGATTTCACCACCTCCCTAGGTAACCCATTCTAGTGCTTCACCACCCTCCTAGTGAAAAACGTTTTCCTAATATCAAACCTAGACCTCCCTCACTGCAACTTGAGACCATTGCTCCTTGTTCTGTCATCTATTACAATTGAAAACAGCCTAGCTCCATACTCTCTGGAACCCACTTTCAGGTAGTTAAAGGCTGCTATCAAATCCCCCCTCATTCTTCTCTTTTTCAGACTAAACTAGCCTAGTTCCCTCAGCCCTTCCTCCTAAGTCTTGTGCTCCAGCCCATAATCATTTTTGTCGCCCTCCACTGGACTTTCTCCAACTTGTCTACATCCTTTTTGTAGCGGGGGGAGCCAAAACTGGACACAATACTCCAAATGCAGCCTCACCAATGGTGAATAGAGGGGAATAATCATTTCCCTTGATCTGCTGGCAATGCTCCCACTAATGCAGACTATTAGCCATCTTGGCAACCAGGGCACACTGCTGACTCATATCCAGCTTCATATTCGCTATAACACCCAAAGTCCTTTTCTGCAGATCTGCTGCCTAGCCCATTGGTCCCCAGTCTGTAGCTGTACATGGGATTCTTCCGTCCTAAGTGAAGGACTCTGCACTTGTCTTTGTTGAACTTCATCATATTTCTTTTGGCCCAATCTTCCAATTTGTCTAGGTCACTCTGTATCGTATCCCTACCTTCCAGGGTATCTACCACTCCCTCTAGCTTAGTGTCATCTGCAATCTTGCTGAGGGTGCAATCTACCCCATCTTCCAGATCATTAATGAAGATGTTGAACAAAAATGGCTCCGACCTCTGGAGCGCTCCACTTGTTACCGGCTGCCAGCTAGACATATCGTGCCATTGATCACCACCCATTGTGCCTGATGATCTAGGCAGCCCTCTCTCCGTTTTATAGTCCGTTCATCGAACCCATACTCCTTTAACTTGCTGATAAGAATACTGTGGGAAACTGTATCAAAAGCTTTGCTAAAGTCAAGGTATATCACATCCACCGCTTTCCCCACATCCACAGAGCCAGTTACCTCTTCACAGAAAGCAATCAGGTTGGTCAGGCATGACATTCCCTTGGAGAATCCAAGCTGACTGCTCCTGATCACCTTTCTCTCTTTCAAGCACCTTAAAAAGATTCCTTGAGGACCTGCTCCATGATTTTTCCAGGGAGTAAGGTGAGGCTGACCGGCCTATAGTTCCCTGGATCCTCTTTCTTCCCTTTCTTGAAGATGGGCATTATATTTGCCTTTTTCCGATCATCAGGGACCTCCCCCAATTGCCATTGGCTTTCAAAGATAATAGCTAAAGGCTCTGAAATCACTTAAGCCAACTCCCTCAGCACTCTTGGATGCATTGCAGCTGGCCCCATGGACTTGTGTATGTCCAATCTTTTTAAATAGTCCTAAACCTGTTCCTTCAGCACTGAGGGATGTTCACCTCCTCCCCAATCTGTGCTGCCCAGTGCAGTAGTCTGGGAGCTGACCTTGTCTGTGAAGACAGAGGCAAAAAAGGCATTGAGTACCTCAGCGTTCTCCACATCCTCTGTCACTAGGTTGCCTCCCCCATTCTGTAAGGGCTCCCTAACCTTCCTCTTGTTGGTAACATACCTGTAGAAACCCTTCTTGTTCCCTTTCACGTCCCTTGCTAGCTGCAACTCCAAATGCACTTTGGCCTTCCTGATTTCATTCCTGCATGTTCGAGCAGTATTTTTATAATCCTCCCTAGTCATCTGACCAAGCTTCCATTTCTTGTAAACTTCTTTTTTGTGTTTAAGCTCACCAAAGAAGCTCACTTCTTTGATAAGCCAAGCAGGGCACCTATCATATTTTCTATTCTTTCTGCACATCGGGATGGTTTGTTCCTGTGTCCTCAATAAGGTTTCTTTAAAATACAGCCAGTCCTCTTGGATTCCTTTCCCCCTCATATTAACCTCCCAAGAGATCCTGTCAACCAGCTCCCTGAGGGAGTCAAAGTCTGCTTTTCTGAAGTCCATGGTCCAAATTCTGCTGTTCTCCTTTCTTCCTTTTGTCAGGATCCTGAACTCTACCATCTAATAGTCACTGCTGACTAAGCTGCCACCCACTTCTACTTCCCCTACCAAATCTTCCCTGTTTATGAGCAGCAGGTCAAGAGGAGCATGACCCTAGCTTGTTGCTCCAGCACTTACACCAGAAAATTGTATTCAACACTCTCCAGAACCTTCCTGGATTGTCTGTTTTCTGATGTATTGCTCTTCCAGCAGATGTCAGGGTGATTGAAGTCCCCCAGGAGAACCAGGTCCTGTGAACTGGAAGCTTTCCCTAGTTGACTGAAGAAAGCCTCATCTACTTTGTCCTCCTGGTCTGGTGGTCTCAAACAGACACACACCACGCCATCACTGCTGCAAAGTTCTGCAGGAGACATCCTGAAGAGCCACTTGTGGCTCCCGAGCCGCAGCCTGAGTATCACTGATTTAAATGTTTTGAGTACTGCAGAAATTAGGTGCCAGGAATGATGGGTAGGTGTTGGGTGCTGATGCAGAAACTCAAAAACTTGAATTCATATTCTGGCAAGCTAAGAAAACAATCTTTTAGTTTCTTTTTCAATTATATTCATTATGTTAAGCTTACACATTCATTCTGGTAGAGACTTCAGATCTTAAATAGATTTTGTTTGTATTTATCTATTTTTTTAATTCAAGTATTTCAGTTCACATTTATCAACTGAACAATTAATGGAAGTCTATCTCAGAAGTGTTCAGTATAGAAAATCTAGCAAACCATAATCACTGGTAGTTTTGCCTCAAAATTAAAAAAACAAAAACAAAACCTGACCTATAATTTGAGAAAGTGAGTGGTTGAGTAATTTCAAATCTATATGGAAATAATCAGATCAGATTTGACATTTAATGAATAGACTCAATTCATCTTTATGGAAAGATTCTGTTTCTTTACTGTAAGCTCCTTATTGCTTTGAAAGAAGCCTATTTTGTTCAGCACTGCATTCTGAAAATTCATATATTGAGAATCATCACTTGCTGTGATCAAAACTGTCAGCTACATTTAAAGTCAGAGTGTGGTGCTTTTCTGAAACTTAACTCTGTAACATAATATTGTTGGGTTCTAAATTTGTTCTGACTTAACTTGATATCAACTTGTCCAGTTCATAAATATTTTCAAAAATTTTTTTCATCTCTCAGCCTTCTTGAAACTCAACCTGGGCTCTTAGAGTAAAATTGGGTTCTTTACTTTTTCTCATATCACTGGTAATAAAAATGCTGCAGGCTACATGCCAACAGTGATATCTGCGCAACCTTTTAAATTTGTAAATGGAGAATATTTGTTACGGCATCACTGAGACACCTGAAATATGGAAATGCCATTTTTACAGTCCCTTTTCAAAGTAGATCCACAATTAAGTTTTTGTTTAAAGTAGGGATTTTTTTATTTCCTTCTAGAAATTAGGACAATATTGAGCCATGATTTCACTTATTGCATCAACCAGGATCCCCAATGTCATGACTTCTAAATTAGCATCCTCCATCTTTTAAGACCTAATTCAGATGTGTCTGTGGGACTACCCTTGACATCAAGGGAATTCCATCCTATGTTTATGATGACAGAATTTGATAAAAGTATTTTGTATCTGCCATTTTAATGGTAGGTTAAATAAGTTTTTTTCTTCAAACATTACAGGCCATGTTTTTAAGAGGCATTAACACCAGCCTTTTATTTTACACTCACAGTCAAAGAAAGTTCAATTTCCATGCATACATTCTAGGTTAGTTGTTACATTTTCTGCTGGTGTTAATCAGGTTCCACTGATCACGTTCCATTGAGTTCCCTTCCCTGATTCTGGCCATGATTACATTAGTAGAGTTTTACACCAGCTGAGAATTTCTTCCTAGGCATCTAACTGATTTGCATGGGCAGACATTTACCCCCATATATATATATATTTACCCTATATATGAGGCAGTTAGAAATCTGAACTCCACAAATTGTGTTCACAGCTGATGGCATATGCAAAATTGTGCCACAGTGTTGATTGCAGGCACAAATTGACATCCAATTGTGAAAATATGGCCATAAGTGTTTTTCTAAGATATTAAGTTATAGAGTTATTCCTCCAAATTTAAAACCAGACTGAAATCAACTATTACTTTTTCTATAAACGAAAAGAAACTGTACACACATTTGGGAGTGCTGTAAATAAAACTAGATAGAATCATTTTCTTTCTTTGTTAACATCATTATTTTGATAAAAGCATGCCCACAAAACACTTCAATAAAATGATTATTTAAAAGGGCTCCCTAAAATTTGGCTCCAAGAGGTGTCATGAAGTAATATTCATTTTGACGCCCACTCAGACAAATCAACAATCTGTCTAAATTATTGATTTATTACTATAGGCTACATGGGTGGGAGGATAAAAGATCTATAACTACTAATGGGAACAGTTTCAGAGGCTAATTAGAGAAGGGAAAGAAATGCTTAATGATGAATTACAGAGAATATTTCAACTAACAAAGAGTTCTTCAAATATTTTTTCAATAGATAAGGTAAGAAGAAAAGCTTTCCCCTATAAACAGCAGTATTTGAGATGGAGTTAAATTAAAAGGGCTAAATCCTCCGCTGACATAAACTGGTGTAGCTCCATCAATTGAGTGAGTCAACTGAATTATATAGATTTGAATCAGCTAAAGATCTGGCCCATAGATTTTTTTAAGCCGTTTAGTTTTATGCTTCCCAGAGAAAGAGAAAAAGAATGGAGAGCTGCCTTAATATAATAATTACGTTTTCTGGATCGGAGCTCGAAAGGGTTAATTGTATGCAGGTAACAATGGAATTGGCTGTAAAAAGAATGGATTGTTCAGGTGATTAAAAAAGAAATGAGGGAAGGGATTACTGGTGTCTGCTATTTGAGAAGTTCTTTGATTATAACATAAACTAGATTTGTGAGGACTGCAAAGAAGCAGACATAATGGTTATCCAAAAGAGGGTCACCAGATGAGGCAGGCAACTGGTCCAAATTCAATTGTGGGGAAAACATTCAGAATAATTTTTCAGTCTGAAGGGGCAGAGCAGGACGGCCCGCTTAGAAACAGCCAACAAGGATTTAAAGAAAGGGAAATATAACTTTGTGGGAAGGAGTTAACACTGTGATAGGATGCAAGGGCCCTATTTTGTCCCTGGTGAATAAAGGAGTTAGATTGCCCCTCCCCTTCTATAGGTATTGGGGGAAGAGGCTATACATTGGCTGCTTAGGAGATGAAGAGGGTAGGAGACTCCCTGTAGAAAGACACAGCTCTGCACCCAGGGAGCTTTCTGATACTCTCTTGATTCTTCTAGCTTCTTTTGCTTTCTGAGTCTAAACATGATCATTGGAAGAAAACCTTATGACCACCAGTAGGCTCTGTAGTGATTTGCTGCCAATACAGTCCTGGTCTATCTACAAAGATGGCACCAAAGAGGTGTGTACCAATGACTGATTTGAAGAAGTCAGTTGATGTCCATTGTTTCTGAAATGTCTGATATATAGGCACACCTTTGGAAAATAGTTGGCTTTTTGAAACAATCATGACATATAATGCACAACTTGTGTTGGGAATATCAAAAATAAAATATCAACAAATTTAGATATAACATATTTGGAGACATATAATGGATAATGCACACACCCATGTTCAGATTTGATTCTTTTAGGCCAATTTTCTTATCTGCCGATGGCTCACTGCTAGTAGGAAAATAAAAAGGTTCTTTCAAATACATCAGGATATAAAAATGTATGAGGAAGAAAGTGGGACTATTCATAACGGAGTGGCATAAAATTAATAATCTCTCAAAATAGCTCAGATATTTTTTTAATATCTGTCTTCAACAAGGGAAAAATTCAAAAAAGAAGGAAGACCCTGTAGAAAATCTGTTCAGAGAGCAGGTAAGGATGTACTTTGAATATATATGCAAATAAGCATATTAGGATGACATGCTTTCTAAGATATTAAAAGAATTACTAAATTTACTGAACCTACTGACAATGGATAAGTGTGAAGGCACTGGATAAATGGAGATAAATAAATGTGGTACTGATTTTCAGAAAAGAAAATTTGATCCTGACAACTAGAATCCCATAAATCTAACTTCAATATCTAGTAAAACAGTGAATAAATATTACATGATTAATAACTAGAATAGCACAGCCATGAGCAGTAGACATCGTGGGTTTATTAAGAATAAATCTCATCAGTCAAACTTAGTTGCTTTTTGGATACAATTACAAAATTAACGGTGAGGGGACTGAAGTAGATATATTTCGATTTTAGTGAAGCATTTGTTAGGGTATATCATGAAATATCAATTTAAAAATTTTAATCAGGTTTTATTGGATAAGAATATTATTATGCAGGCTGTAAACTGGCTAAACAACTAAAATAAATAAATAGCAATGTCTCAAGCTGAGAGGAGGAATCTAGAGGCTACCTTAGGGAATAGTATGACGATTGGTTTTATTTCAATATCTTTATTAACAGTCTGGAAAAGGGAGTAAACAGTACACTAATGGAATTGCTAGATAATAGTACTTTGGTAGAAGTTGTGAACCTCACTGGTGACAGAAATAGTGCAAAGAAACCTAGAAATATTAGAAACATGATCAGAAATAACAAATGTTATTGATCTTTGACAAGTGGAAGCCAATATATTAGGGGGGAAATAATCTGAAACATTTGCATGCTGCATGGAGGGAAAAATCTGAGGTAAAATTGTGCTTGAAAATCACCTGAGGTTGTACTGAACAATATATTAGACTTGCGTTGGCAATGTGCTATGGCTTCAATAAAGACCAAAATACATTTTCATGCTGTATAAACAAAGACGTTATCTTAAAACACAGGGGTAAGAGCTTCTCTCTATATGGCTCTGGTACAATCACATTTGCAATATTGTATTCAGTTCATGAGACCAAATAGCTAGAACAATATTGACAAATTAGGAGTTCAGAGAAAAGCAATTGAAATAATCAGAGACCTGGTGGGAATGACTTATCAGCAATGACTAAAGGGTGGACAAGTCTACACTTAATTGAAAACTGTTTAAACTAAGAGGAGAGAAGAATTATTTAGGGCCAACTTGTGACAGGCATTTTTGCAGGTTTGTCAGAGTTTGGGGA
This sequence comes from Mesoclemmys tuberculata, assembly GCA_007922155.1. Taxonomy (NCBI): domain Eukaryota; kingdom Metazoa; phylum Chordata; order Testudines; family Chelidae; genus Mesoclemmys; species Mesoclemmys tuberculata. The sequence continues at coordinate 80,474,060 of ML675604.1, read as the reverse complement.
ACAGCCTTTGTAGGGCCAAAGTAAGGGCCTGTTATGATTACTGGGACTGCTGCCTCTGCGCACCCTTGGGGCATGTGATGTCTCTCTCAATGAAGGCAGGGTTAGGTTGGGAGGTGGTCAGCCATAGCCCCACATCTTGTCTGCTGGCCCATGAAATCAGCTGGTGGCAATGAGGGGAGAAGAGTACAGGAGAAACTTCCTTGCACTATTAAGCTGTAGAGCAATCTACCAAAGAATGGCCAGAAGTCCCTTTGCTTGAAATGTCTTAAAAACGAAATAAGTACTACAAAATCCAATGTAGAAGGGAGATGGATGACTAATCTGTTTTTCATCTCTAATTTCTACAATTCTACTGTGTGAGCCATCCAAAATTCAATGCATCTGCCCCATAGCCAGCTGGTTAGAGTGTTCAGTTTCTTTAGAAGCCACTATAAATGTCATTCTGAATTTAGCCAGTAAGAGATGCAAAGGAGCTGTACCTTACAGTATTTCTGACAGTGGTCCCATGTCACTTCTAGAGAGCTCTTAATCTCCATTATCTATGGAGTAGGAGTTTCCGAGTAGATTCCAGACTTGGGTCTTTCATATTTCAGCCTAATGCACTGCAGTCTAGGACACCAGACATGCTTAAATTTGTTTGCTCTGACTGACAAAAAATAAACATTAGTACTTATTGAGGAGGATTTATTGTTTGGTATAAGAGGCAGCAACTGATGCTATGCTGTCATTACGTCTCATAAATATATCTGCTTCATCAAAGTGCTTTATAAATGCTTCATCATAAAAACATTAAACTGCCGGTTTATAAAAGAAAGGTTATTAGATGCCAAGAGAAAATTGAGTCATCACTGAATTGGTATCAGAGAGCAGTCTTAACTAGTCAGCCTAATGCTGATATCTAAAAAGCGAATCCTTTCTAAGAGCAGTAGCTGAATAAAGAAAATAGAGTCATACAGTTGAGAGATACTTCAAGAAATGGTTTGTAACGTCTTTGTTTCAACAACATATGAAAGTTCTAAAGAACTGTGAACATCCAAATTATGAGGTTCAAAAAAATGGTCAACCAGTTTTCCTTCCAGACCCTTTCCAACAGCACATATATATAGCACAGGGGTATATTATCTACTGTTATATTTTGTTTGCTCTTTCAGAGTCAAATGGGTTATTTCAAGTCTGTGCTTGTTTCCATGTCATTTTAAAAGAAAGAATCTTGTACTTTAGCATTTATCTTTCCTGTTAACTGATAGTGGTTAGCAGTGAGATTACAAGTGGTGGCAAATAGAAAGAAGCATCATTTAACATATGGAACATTTTAGTGAATTTTCTCTTCCTTACAGAAGGCTAAAATACCTAATAATAAACAATTCATATTCTGCAAAAGGATAAATTCCCAGGTAGGTTGCTTTACGAGAGCAAAACATTGCACTTTGATTTTAAAATGCAAAAATGCTTTTCAGAGATAGACTTATTTTCACTGACAACTTTGAATGACTGAGAAAACTCTTTGGGTAACAGTGATTAAGCTATGCAGCTCATTACTAACAACAACAAAGAGGCAGGCATCATATTTTTTCTTATATCCAGGTTTCTCACATATGATGATTCACTTTCCAGGCATCTGTGTGTTGTTTTCTCAGCTCCAAAGTGCAGAGGCCTAAGAAATTTCACTCCATTATGATCACCAATATTTTTGCCCCTAAACCATCTTCCCTTTAAATATCAATTCACATTGTGATTATGAGGAGTGATTAACTTGTAAGGTCAATGTAACTCCTATTCTATTAGGTCCCTATCCAACAGGACTTGTTCAGTAAAAACTCCTAATAAAGTAAAATACAGAAATCTGAATAGTCCCTTGACTGATAGGCTGCAGATAAATCGTAAATCCATATTTTCTTCTTCACTACTGCACATTCATAAAACATCTGAGCTCCATTGATCCAAGTGGCAAAATATATAAAATTACTTTCACTTCTGGTTCTTCCTGCTTAATGACCTCACCCAAAGATCATATTCTAGGGTCTAATCGTGAAGTTCCCAAAAAAGTACCAGTCATTTATTCCAATTTTCCCACCTCTTTTTCCACTTAAAGTAAATCCACTTACACAAAGTGATTAAACTTTGAAGTTATAAATCACGTAAACACAAGCAATTTCTAATTCCAGGTACAATGCAGCAACCAACATAACCAGTGTGGAATAAAGGCTTGAAAAACATAAATAACAAACAAATACAGATTAGTCCAATCATTTATAACAGCTCAGTTTGATTGAAGGTTATATTCTGTTGCAGAATTATAGTTCACAAAAAATATTTTATTCCTGCACAAAAGAGGAGCAGAAAGGTAGCCAGTTTATTTGCAATCCATATTAGTAAAAGAAAGGGTACATTCATGTATCTTTCCATTACTAGAGATAGTCTTCCAAAACTGTGAAACCACTGAGAGGGTATGAAAAAATATTACTTTCTCTTTTTGTCATAAACCACTCTCTGTGCTGCTGGATAGAATGACATAAATTTAATGCCTTTCTCCCAAAGCTTCTGAAGGCATTATTGTATTCCTTTTGATTCTGAACTGCTATTCTGAAAGTACTTTGAAGGAAATTGAGAACACATAACAACCTTTGTAGGGAACTGGATGCTTTCCTCAGATGCTGGGAAGACAGGCTGATAATCTGGAATATGTTGAAATAATCACAACTGGTCAGAAGTGTACTTTATTTTCAACTGTATTGTTTCAAAATGTGAGTGAAACATGTACTAAAGAATTGTAATTTCTGGTGTTCCTGCATTACACACTCTTTGGTAAGCTATAATTTATTTTACTGAATCTTCTCTATGATAATTCCTGTTATTATTAACTGGGGGCCAGATTGACCATTGCCCTGAACCATGTGCACTCATTAACACTAATGCAGGTAAAATGCTACCAAATCAAACTAGCAGCATTTTACACCAATTTTGCAGTGGTGTAAATTACTGTACAAGGTGGAGAGTAATGGTAAATGAGGTCCTGATTGACTACAGTGTGTCTAGTCCTATACAAAACATAGATAGATAGATAGATAGATAGATAGATAGATAGATAGATAGATAGATAGATAGATAGAT
>ML675604.1:80365122-80470939 GCA_007922155.1 Mesoclemmys tuberculata | reverse complement strand
GATAGATAGATAGATAGATAGATAGATAGATAGATAGATAGATAGATGCCAATATGGAGCCATTGGGAGCACTTCAATGATCTGAAAATCAAAAAGGAAGTTACTAAAAGTGGAATCATGGACAAATTGATAAAGATAGGTACAAAAATAGCACAAGATTGCAGGAACAAAATAAAAAAGGCTAAGGTACAAAATGAGTTACACCTTGCAAAGGACATAAAAGGCAATAAGACGAGGTTCTATAAATATATTAGGAGAAAGAGAAAGATGAAGGAAAGTGTAGATCCAATACTTAGCAGGGAAGGAGAGCTAAAAATGGATGACATCAAGAAGGCAAGAAGCCAGTGTTGCCTCAGTCTTGATGAAAAAAGGTTAATGGTGACCAGATACTTAACATAATTAATATTAATAACAAGTGGGATGGAACACTAGATGAAATAGGGCAAGAAAAATTTTATTAAGGTAATTAGGTATGTTAGATGTATTCAACTTATCAGGGCCTAATGATATTCATTAGGGCACTTAAGGAACTAACTGAAGCAAACTTAGAACCGTTAGCAATTATCGTCAAGAACTCATGGATGATGAGTGAGATCCCACATGACTGGAAAAGGGCAAACATAGTACTTCTCTGTAAAAAGGGGAACAAAGCGGGCCTAAGAATTATAGACCAGTCAGTCTAAGTTCAATGCCTGAAAAGATACTGGAACAAATTATTAAACACTCAATTTGTAAGCAACTAGAAGATAATAGGGTAATAAATAATAGCCAACATGGATTTGTCAAGAACAAATAATGCCAAACCATTATAATTTTCTTCTTTGACAGGGTTACTGGCCTACTGGAAAGGAGGGAAGCAGTAGATGTGATATATCTTAATTTTAGTAAGTCGTTTGACATAATCCCACATGACATTTTTATAGGCAAACTGCAAAAATATGGTTGAGATTAAATTACTGTAAAATTGGTGCATAATTGGTTGAAAGACCATACTCAAAGAGTAGTTATAGATGGTTCACTGTCACACTGGAGGGCATATCTAATGTGGTCCACGGGTGTCTGTTTCTGTCCCTTACTATTCAGTATTTTCATTGATGACTTGGATAATGGAATGGATGGCATGCTTATGAAATGTGTGGATGACACCAAGCTGGGAGGGGTTGCAAGCACTTTGGAGAACAGGATTAGAATCCAAAACAACCTTGAGAAACTGGAGAATTGGTCTGAACTCAAAAAGATGAAATTCAATAAGACAAGTGAAAGTACTTCACTTAGGAAGAAAAAATCAAATGAACAAATATAAAATGGTGAATAACTGCCTAGGCACTGGTACTTCAGAAAAGGATCTGGGGGTTATAGTGGATCACAGATAAAGTATGAACCAACAGTGTGATGCAGTTACATAAAAAGCTAATATCCTTCTGGTGTGGTATTAACAGGAGTGTTGTGTGTAAGTCATGGAAGGTAATTGTCCTTCTCTATTCGGCACTGGTGAGGACTGAGCTGGAGTACTGTGTCCATTTCTGGATACCACACTTCAAGAAAGATGTGGACAAACTGGAGAGAATGCAAAGGAGTTAAACACAAATAATAAAAGATTTAGAAAAGATAACTTGAGGAGAGGTAAAAAAACTGGGCACATGTAATGTTGGGAAAAGAAGACTGAGAGGATAACTGTTAACAGTGTTTAGATATGTGATGGGATGTTATAAAGAAGACAGGGATCAACTATTCTCCATGTCCACTGGAGGCAGGACAAGAAATAATGGGCTTAATCTGTGTCAGTGAAGATATAGGTTAGCTATTAGGAAAAGCTTTGTATCTCTGAGCATCTTTGGTCTCTGGAATAGGCTTCCAAGGGAGATTGTGGAATCCCCATCATTGGAAGTTTTTAAAAACAGGTTAGACAAACACCTGTCAGGGATGGTCTAGGTTTACTTGGTCCTGCCTCAGCCCAGGGGGATGGACTAGATGACCTTTTGAGGTCCCTTCCAGCCCTACATTATTACGATTCTATAATATTCCCTGCCTCAAGTGTTGGGCCTTGATGTAGTAAACCATTTCAGATACCCACAATGGTAGTGTGGTTTGTAAACTGCTTCTCATTAGTAAATTTGACAGCTCAGCTGTCTTTTTGCACTGATTGGCTACTTTTGATAAATCATAGGTGTGATTTTACTACCCCCTGTCTTGCTATATATCAATATATGAAAACTACAGTAAAATTACTTTGTGTGAAAGAAAAGCCCTCTATAAATGCAAGAACATTCTGTGAGGTAACACTTGCAAAATACCCATAGCTAAAGCAGCTTGTGCCTCTCCTTTGCAACACATGTAGCTTTCTATCACAGAATATGAGAGAATATTATTAATGTGTTGATTAGTCTTTCCATGTGTTATAATTTAGTATTTTTAAATAGTGCTATCTATCCATGACCATAATATGAAATATTTATTCATATTTACAGTCATGTGAAGAAAACCTTGTTGCCTGTTGTATAAAATGTGAAAGCCTGTCAAAAACTTTGAGACTGCTGCTTTAAGACCAATGAGTCTCTAAAAAATGCAATCAAGATTAAATCTGTCTTCAACCTTGCAGAGCTGGAAATCCACTTACCGAATATAGTTGTAGAAAGTCACAATGGAATAGCTCTTTGTTATGGCTTTGTGATGCTCATGTCACAGTGTTGTATAGTTGGGAGGTGAAATTATCATGCATCAATCAAAACAATATTTCTTTGTTTCACCCTCATACACACAATCTTTCTATAGGGTACTAGAAGAGAATGAGTAGAGAATTTTTCACATTTCTCTCCTTAAAGGAAAAAGAGCTCAGATCAAACCTGTGGGCTCCACTAGAGCCACGTGCAGTGCCACAGTTCTAAAAGTGACATATGAAGGATCACTTCCATTGTGTGTTTAAAATGTCCATTCTCTGAAGGTGACCTTAGGTAAACCAGCAACCCTAAGAATCTTAGGCTCCACGGAACTCAAAAACTTGTGGACGAGGTGAATCAAAGTACTTCAAATGATTATCTCCAGTCATCTAAACTTATATGCCCTGCCTGTATGAAAAGGTTACATAGATAGCACAATAAGTGCATGAGAAATGTGTAGCCAGAGTTAATTGAATGATCACAAGGTGTTTGATTTGCTAAGATTTTTACTATACTATATGTAATTTTGGTCAGCTCACCACAAAGAAAGTACATCCATCTGGAGGTGATACAGAGATGTGCAATAAAGGTGGTATAAGGATTGGGGGGAATTATGTGAGGAAAGGTTAAAAGAACTAAACGTTTGTAGTGTCAGTCTTCTGCTCATCACATATTCAGTATGTCATGTCTCCATGAGGTGCTATTTGTTTTCCTTGGCCACATTCCCATATTTGCACGAACTGCAGCATTCTTTGAGTAGGAACCCAAGTTGAATTGATAGGGAGACTGACTATACAATGTTATTTCTTTTTTTATTCCTTATGTGTGTAATAATTGTATAGAATCTATCCTTAACTTCAGATTTCCATTTTCTCTTCCTGAACTGCCACAGGATGAATTAGGTTTTCTTGCAGTGACTCTATCTCCTGTGGCCACTTTTTTCCTTCCACTGAGATTGATTTGCTCCACTCAGACTCTCACCTCTGGGTTATTGGTTCTGGCTGACATTTGATTTAACCTGTTAGCAATTCTCTGAATGAGCTCAAAGACAGGGAAGAAAGAAATAACCTCTTTGTTGGCTTCCTCTCCAACACAAGATGTCTACGGGTCATGTTTTCCCCAGTCAGTAGAATCATAGAATCATAGAATATTAGAGTTGGAAGGGACCTTAGGAGGTCATCTAGTCCAACCCCTTGCTCAAAGCAGGACTATCCTCAGCTAAATCATCCCAGTGAGGGTTTTGTCAAGCCGCAGCTTAAAAACCTCTAAAAATGGAGATGCTTCACCATCCTTCTTCTGAAAAACTTTTTCCTAATGTCCAACCTAGACCTCCCTCACTGCAACTTGAGACCATTGCTCCTTGTTCTGTCGTCTGCCACCACTGAAAACAATCTAGCTCCATCCTCCTTGGAACCCCCTTTCAGGTAGTTAAAGGCTGCTATCAAATCACCCCTCATTCTTCACTTCTACAAACTAAACAGGCCTAGTTCTTTCAGCCTCTCCTCTTAAGTCTTGTGCTCCAGCCCCTTTATCATTTTTGTTGCCCTCCGCTGGACTGTCGCCAACTTATCAACATCCTTTTTGTAGTGGAGGGCCCAAAACTGGACACAATTCTCCAAATGCGGCCTCACTAATGCCAAATAAAGGGGAATAATCACTTCCTGCGATCTGCTGGCCATGCTCTTACTAATGCAGCCCAATATGCCATTAGCCTTCTTGGCAACCAGGGCACATTGCAGACTCATATCCAGCTTCTTATCCACTGCAACCCCCAGATCCTTTTCTGCAGAACTGCTGCCAAGCTCGTCAGTCCCCATTCTGTAGCTGTGCATGGGATTCTTCTGTCCTAAGTGCTGGACTCTGCACTTGCCATTGTTGAACCTCATCAGATTTCTTTTGGCCCACTCCTCCAATTTGTTTAAGTCTTTCTGTATCCTATCCCTCCCTTTCAGGGTATCTACCACTACCCCTAGTTTAATGTCATCTACAAACTTGCTGAGGGTGCAATCTACCCCATCCTCCAGATCATTAATGAAGATGTTGAACAAACCAGCCCCAGGACTGACCCCTGGGGCACTCCACTTGTGACCAGCTTCCAGCTAGACATGGAGCCATTGATCACTACTTGTTGAACCCTTTGCTCTAGCCAGTTCTCTATCCATTTTATAGCCTATTCATCCAACCCCTATTTTTTTAACTTGCTGGTAAGAATAGTGTGGGAGACCGTATCAAAAGCTTTGCTAAAGTCAAGGTATATCACATCCACCACTTTCCCCACATCCCCAGAACCAGTCACCTCCTCATAGAAAGCAATCAGGTTGGTCAGGCATGGTCAGGTAGACTAAGTTTTTTAAAAGGCTTGTTCAAAGGTGATCTGCTGATTAAAAACTCTGATAAGAAAATTATTGTCTGCAATAGCCTAATGCTCCAAAATGTCTTATAAGCACTAAACTCCACATTAACAGATCTGTTTGGATCAGCATTGCTCCCAGCTTGTTGCTTTTCTGGTCTTTGCACTAAAACAAAACAAACTAATTAATTCATGCAATAAAATACATATATTTTACATGTAGCAAAGGGCTACATTAATAAAAGTAGCCTGTATTTTAGAAATGCAAACTTGCTTGTGCATCTATTTGTGCATACATTCACTGCATTGCCATGTGTAAACAGGCATGCATGGAAAGACTGTCATTGACTTCAGTGGGTTTCAGATCAGGCCCCATTACTGTGCCATACTACTGTACAAGACTTGTAAAGTGCAAACACAGGCTTTGGTGTATGCTAAACTTGTGTTCACACTTTCATAGGCCAGGTAAAAGCCCTTGAAAATTTGGTCTAGCTCATATATTAAACTTAACAAAGAGACAACATTTTTGGTTTCTCTGTAAAAGTGATGTTTGGATGAGCAAAGTGTATCAAGTAGATTTCAAGTGAGCAAAAGCCCAGTGAATATACAGGCATCTCATTAGGCATATCTCTGAATGAATTTAAGCAGTCGACTGAAATATAAAATTCAGTGAACTTAGAAAAAAACAGTTCTGAAGCCCTAAAAAATGAAAAGGCCTTAACTGCTTGTAAAATGAACAAAAAGATACTTGGCATTATTCTGGTGTTAAGCCATTCTAGCTGCCATTGACTTCATTGCAGTTACTCCTATTTTACTTTAGGGTAAACAGGCCCACTGTGTACTTTTTAAAATTAATTCAGATTTTAGTAAAAGCTTGAGAAAACTGCACTGAAAACTGTTTTGGTTGTTCTGATCATACAGGTATACAAACTATCATTTATATAGCATCCTTCATTCAGAGAGCAACATTAATCATTATACAGAGGAAATCATAAATAAGCTACAATGCTATAAAGAAAAAAGGGTTTTGAAGATAGGAATTAAGGGGAAGATGCTGTGTAGAGGGAAGGGTGATTCATAGATATTTGGGTCAGAAGTGAAAGAGCAACTTCTGATTGGAGATTTATACAGGAAACAAAGAGAGGAGGAGAAGAGGAAATGATCAGAGTGAGTGAATGAGGCAGTGGTTGGACTTGAGATCAAGGAGGCAGGGCGTATTGTGTCTACATACAGCATATAAACCACCAGCTGACAAGATGTGTGCATACATACTAAAGGCTAGGACTGAGAACCTGTCTCTGTGAAAAAGGTGGCCTATATTGCATATTGATCAAGGGATATGCTCATCAAAGAAACTTTCACTCACATAGAACTGGAAATTTCAGTGTAAAACTGAGTTTGATGTACATCAAAATGAACATATTCTGAAAAATCAAAAATTGCATCAGTGAAATGACATTAAAATATTAGACAAGAACGATCTGCGTCTGTCTTTTACACTGTAAGCTTTTTGAAGAAAGGGCATTCTTCATCAAGTGTCTTATACAAGCTTCAAGCACATATTAATTGTTCTTTATATAATGATATTCAAAGGACATCAAAAATATATGACATAAAGACTCCATCTTATGATAAAGGAAAAAGAAAGTAGTGAATGGGGGGGATGAGTTTTAAAGAACAGAAGTTTCCCTTAGAGGCAAAGAAGAGAGATGGGCAACACAAGTGAAAGAACCACCATCTGCTATGAAGATGAAGGGACAGAACTAGGAAAGACTAGAAGAACCACCTGAATGAGTGGCCAGGCAATCACATGTTATGTTAGAGGTAGGGGAGAGCCAGTCCATGGAGAGTTCTCGCAGGATTTGGTGGTTGAATCAAAAAATTTAAAAAATACTTTGGTTCAAGTCAACCTGAAATGAAAACTTCTGAGGTTTTCTGGTGAAATGAAGAAGTTAAAAAAATTGGGGGGGTCAAACAAAATACATCTGGCTTGGCTACCTCTTGCTTCCCTTTAGATAATATACTCATTTTATCTACTGCTATGGACTAATTCTTCTAATAGCCCTAAGTGATTCTCATGGCCTGGTCTTTTCCACTGCTCACTCTCTGTTTTCTTTTTCTGAATGGCCTCTCTCAGATAATCTACAGAGACAAAAAGACTGAGTTGAAGGAGATGTAAAAGTAGGTGTTTCCTGGATGGATAGGATCATGTTCGATACTATACATGTAAGCAGTGTGGTATAGCAAGGGCAGAGGGCCATAGGAAAGTTCTGGAAGGGTGGTATGTAAGTGCTAGAATGATCTGGGCTTTATTCCTTATAGACTAGCCAGAGTCACTAGAGGGTAATTAGGGTCATCTGACACCAATTAAGGCCCCACCCAGGTGCCTATAAAAACCCTCTATTCCCGAGAGACGGGGTGGAGTCGAAGTGTGTGGTGAGCAGAGGAGTGTGTGGAGTTGTGAAGAAATGCAGAACAGAGCACAGTGGTGTGTGGAGTCATGCAGAAGAACAGAACGGAGTTCAGTGGTGTGTGGAAGAAAGGCGGAGTCCTGAGGAAGGTACTGGGCTCAAGAAGTCAGAAGAATAGAGGGGGGAGAATAGCCCAGGGGGAAAGTCTGCAGCTACAAGTACAGTGCCAGCAGCACATAGTTGCTATTCAGAGGGCCCGTGGGCTGGGACCTGGAGGAGCGGGTGGGCCTACCCCCCTCCCTGGGAAGACAGGGTAACCGGCAACGCTGTGGCCCACTACAAGAGGCAAAAGGGAAAAGCTGGCCATTTGTCACATCAGGAATACCAAGAAGGGAGCTTTCATAGTAGATAGGGCAAAGATATAGATCCTGAAGAAAAAAAGAAAAAGTAGCTATTAGACAGGTGGCATTCACAGTATATGAGGATGCTGAAGACATTGACCTCTTGTCTGAGATGCTCAAGAGAGATCTATAACATTGAAAGCTGCACAGAAACCAAGCAGGGTGAAATGAGAAAAATCAATTATTATAATCCTGAAGTAGATCATCAACCACTTAGAGAAGAAAGTTGCCTTACAAGGTAAGGCTCAAACCCAAACTAAAAACAGTCAAGCTGGTTGTGTTGTAAGAGTTAGTCAGGGTGGAGTGAGATGTTAGAAGATTACTTTTACTGTGAAAAAGGAGGTTGGAGGTCTTCTTGTTCTTCACACATAAGGAAGTGTCAAATGGGGATAATTTCAGAAGGTTGGATAATAGTGGCAATTCTCAGTGAGCATATGAAAGATCAGGTAGAAATGAAGTGATTAATTACGTGGTGATATAACAGGAAAAGATAGGGAGGTAGGGTATTGATGCTGAAGGAGAGGTTTAAATGAGAATTGCTTTTATTCAGGGAGGAAACAATGTCAGAAATGGTTTAACTGGAAGCAAGAAGGGGGCAAAGAGATGGCAATGAGGTGTTACTTTACAAATAAAGCAAAATAGGAGGCTTGTATATTAAATTATCTGTTCTTAACTTAGTCACCTTTCTCTCTGCACTATGTGGATCTCTTTAATTTGTGATCACCGCACCAGCTCAGTGGTATGTTAATATGTAGAGACTGGTTTCTTTACTGATACTTTTTATTCCCAGAAAGAGCAAAGTCAACATGTAAAGTGTGCTTGTGTTTCCACATGGATGAGTACGAATGGGCACACTTTCTCATCATGAAGAAAAATATCACTATGTGGACCTATTTACTGAACTGATTTATAATATAACAAAAATTATGGTAATAAAGAATGGGCATATGAAATTCAGAAGAAACTAAACACACAGATACATCTTCAATTTAGTTTCAGCTGAAATTTATATGCACTCTTTTGTAATATGTATTTAGTTACATTTCAAATCAGTTCAATATATCTTGAATCTCTGCAGAGTAAAAACTCCTTGACTTGCTGACTTACTTTCAGATTGAAGGTCTTCTACCAAAAAAAAAAAAAAAGCTGTAGTATTTCAGTGCCTTCAAATTGGCCTACATTACACACAATGATTTGAAATTATTGTACCACTTTAGTGTGTTATAAGTGCCTCTCTTTGTAAATGGTTGGGGTTCTGGGCTTGCAAAGTATAAAATAATTTAAAATTATTGGTGTGCTTCACATTTTTAGGAGACCTTCATTCTTCGAAATTGGAATTCCAATTTGTGAAGCGCTCCAGTAACTTTAAATTGCTGTATACTCTTGACTAAAAATCCCAATCTTTCCAAAGTGACGTGCTTATAAAACAGTTGAAGCCCTCTAGTAATTTTGAGTTAGACAACAGATGCATGGCCAGAATTTCAATTTCAATTGATTTATTAACACTTAATTAAAAAGTTGTAACCTAAACAATACATGTGAACATGAAGTCAAACTACAGTTTTAGTGAGAGACATTACCTCTTGAATTTTTAACTCTGTCCTATTAAGAATTCTTTCTTCAATTATGTGAATGTCAAAGCACTCTGGAAAGTGGGCTTTATGCTGAAACACTAAGTCATGCTCTTTATGAAAGAGGCATTATCATCATTTTGTGCCCTGCTTCAAATGTCCCCTCCAGATAAGTACTGTGTGTATTGTTCGATGGCTTGGGTATAATAAAGTCGTTGAGGGGGTGGTAACATCAGGGATGACATTAGACTATATGGATACATAATATCCCATTGCCACCTGTTAGGTACACAATAGATCTGCATACATCTACAATATCACAGTGTGCTTACCAGGAACAGGAATGTTCCATTACATGTATTTAGGCTTTTGATGGATAATGTTGATGTTTATTTTTCAGCATCAACAGAAAATTTTTCATTGGTTTGAGTGTCTTGAAATCAAAGTTTACCAACATTTACCGCTACAAATCTAATCCTTCCAAGGCTACCTGTATTTTATTTCCAGCTTTGCCAGAAGTGACCATTTTCACATCTCAGATCCTCAATTAAATCATCTGAAAAATGGGAAAAATTATACTTGCCTTTCTCCTAAGGACTAATATTTGTAATATATTTCAGGGCAAACCAAAACCACAGACTTAAGCCCCCCTGAACATTTAAGGAGAATGGTTCAGAATCCCAACTCAGGTTGCATTTTATGGCCAGTCTCTCCATCTTAGCTGGCTGAACAGAAATCCTCCATCTAAATGCTCATAAACTTGTGGGGTGATTGATATCTGAATGCAAGTTTTGTGGGATTATCACTTCTGAATTTGTATTTTGCACAAATTTGTCTTGTGTAACCTGATACATTGGCTCCTTTAATCACAAAATTAAGAGTAACACATTTTCCACAGACCTCTTTCAAGAATAATGGAAGAAAGGAGAAAAGAAGTTTTTCCTCTAGTTACTTACACTTGATGTTGATTCTTAAGGCTAAGGGGCCAAATTCACCAGTACATTCCACTGGCACAAAGTGGCCATAAACCCAGTTTAACAAGCCACTTAAATAGCACTAAAGGAAAAGGAAAATACGACTATTCTAATATTGATTCCTATTTGACCCAGCCTAAAAGTGAATGTATTCTTTACTTTTTTCTATTTGAATTTTGACAGAGTTGTGGTTGGGGTAGGAGGTTGCCTCTGAAAATCTTATTTATTTTCTACATTAAAATAAAATGAAAAATTTGTTAAAACATATGGTTATATATTAATATTAATTAGATCCATTACTTCTTAATTAATGCTGTGAACAGAATAAAAATTCTGCTAAACTTTTAGTTAAGTGGGCGAGAGCAACCAAAACACTTTAAGACACACACAAACTTTTCTCTGTGACCTATGCACTCCCCCTATTTGTTTGTTATATTCCCATATTGTCTCTGACCATATACTTCAACTGTAAGTTCCTTGGGGCAAGGATCATCTTTTTGTTATGTGTATATTCAGTCTCTAGCTCAAAGTGGCCCAGTCCCTGGTTGGGATTAGTAAGCACTATCATAATTTTAAAAAAGTAGTTATTATTTTATCACTTTATAATAATATAATAGATGGCTAATTAAGTGTACACTTTCAGAAAGAGTTCTTTTTCATTTCTAGCTTCCAAAAGGTTAAAAGTGCAAGTCTTCACTTTACCCAGATGGGAATTTGAAGGCAATGAAGTACAATGGCAGTATTAGAGCAATATTTAGCATATCAGAAATTACTAAAATGTCCTGCAGGAAGAATGTATAATGGCTGATCTTTAGTCATTTATTTTTGTAATTGTTGTGGGGGGAACGTTTCTTCATATTTGCCGTTACCGAGGACACCCATGGGGAAAAGGTTTGGCTCAAAAAATGTGGGTGGAAAAGCTTCCTCAGTTATGCACCAGATCCTTCAGCCCTCATCTCTGAGGTGCTCTGAATTGCAGATTACTGAACTCAGAATAGAGATAGCACAAAGGTGATGTAAAGACACCTTTCCCCTTCATCCCTACTTGGATTCTTATGGTGAACAGTGATCATGAATCCACAACAGTTTCACATGGCTTCAGATTTAACTGCAGCCATTTCATAGGTCTCTACCAGAAACCACAACCAGAATTATATCCCTTCTAGATTTTTGGTCGGGATCTAGATCTGATGTTATTATCAACCTTTAGTTTAGTCTAGAGTCTGATAATAATGTGAATAAAAGACCAACCGACATAAGAGTACTGAATTGTCTTAAAAAGCAAGATCCAAAGACCTTTTCATCTATGGAAGTACTCCATCAATTGTTACAAACTGGAGCAGAGGGAAGGTTTTGACACAGCAGAGACACATGGTTTCAGTGTTAGAGCATATGGAGTCTTAAGGATTGGAAATCATGCTTTATAGTGATAGACTGAAGGTGTTCTCTCTCTTTAGGATAATAAAGAGAAGGTTAAGGGATGGATGACTTGATCACAGTCTATCTACTTACATGGGGATCAGAAATTTCATAAACGAGGGCTCTTCAGGCTAGCAGACAAAGGTATAACAAAATCAATGACTGGAAGTTGAACCTAGACAAACTCAGACTCGAAATGAGGTGCAATTTTTAACAGTGAAGGTATTAACCATTGGAACAATTTACCAAGGGTTATGGTGGATTTTCCATCACTTCAGATTTTAAAATCAAGATTGGATGGTTTTTCTAAAAGATATCTTTCAGTTCAAATGGGAATTATTTCAGGGTAATCCTATGACCTGTACTATACTGGAAGTCAGACTAGATGATCACTGTGGTCCCTTCTGGCCTTATAATCTATGAATTCTAGAAATTTGAATGTATCACTCCAGGAGCAAACAAAAGAGAGCTTATGAGACTGGGTGATTTAAAATGGTGTCTATTTCTCTCAAGCTATATCTATTATGGTAGCATTAAATCATAGAAAATTTCTATACATCCAACCTTTATCATTAATTTGGCAAGCAGACAGCACAGATGTGGCAGAAGGAATATTAAGGACTAATTTTATAACATCTATCTCCTTTGTCATAAGCATTTAAATGAAATTTAAGCCCATGTTGACAGATCAGGTTATCTAAGAGAAGCATGTACAAATTTAAAATCAAGAGCCTGGCAACAGAAACCTGCGTGACACCTGTAGATAAGATTTTATGCAGGAGATCAAACCACATGATGCAGGTTACTTTCAATTGGACAGAATGAAGCAGAATGAAGAAACAACACATCAGCTCAAAACAACTTTTTAAAGTCATTTGTAGAAAATCAATTGGCCACTTACATCAAAAGTATCTGTAAAATCTAGGATTTTAAGTGCAGAAAATTTCTTTCTGGAATTTTACAAGAGCTAGCTGACAATTTTAACTAACTGTATAGTGGTCTGAAAAAAAGACTAGGACCAGAAAGATAGGTAGTTATCAGACAGCTGACAGCATAGGCTAGCTGCAACCAATTCAAGAACTTTTGCTAGAAACATAGAATTAAAAATTGAATGGTAGTTAATGAATTTCAGGATCCAGTGTAAATGTTATAGGTATCAGGAAAAAAAGGTAACCAGTGAAAAAAAAACTACCCTTGCCTCTAAAACAAAGAATGGCACACAATGAATGGGACTAAATCATACTCCCAATGATAAAGGTCTGGTGAGGGAGGAATGCAATAATGACTGTATTTCATCTATAGTAAAGAGACCCTTATATAGTTTGTCTATGAATTTAAGTTTGTGAAGCACTTTGGGATCACTTTGAATATTCAAGGTACTAAATGTAAGGGATTATTACCTATCATTAACAGTCAGTGTTTTGAAGTCGTTGGACCCTACTACACCTGAAACTTTAGAAAAATAAGTAAATCTGGTTGCAAGAACAGAAGAGCATACAAGAAAGTCTGTAACACTAATTGTAGCAGGAGGAGATGAAGGCCTTAATTTGCAACAGAAAAACTGACAGATTCCACACAGATAAGAGGAAATTGCAGAGGGACATAGTTTTCACTACTAGAGTTAAAGACTTTTATCCAAGGTGCCAAACAGAATTTCTGAATTACCTTGATCTTCATCAATGATGCCAGACAATTAAATTAGCCCAGGCAGAAACAATGGTATGTCCATAAGTGTAAACATTATTCTATGTGAAAATTAGTAGTATGATCGCCAATAAGTAGCCAGGCGGTAACATATTGATCACAAACAATAAAGGACTGATTATTGAGCCCCAGGGATGCTACAGCTATTACTCTCCCTGCATGATTAAAAGCCATCTACAGTATGTTAAATCAAAGTAGGACTTTTCAAGCATAGTGTTAGTAATTCCAATTCATGTCTCAGTTCTAGAAAGTAAAATTTCATGGTTTGTAGAGTCAAATGTTTCAGTAAGCGCTAAAAGAATGAGAAGGAAAATAATATCCTTGTCTCACTTTGCCAGCAGACCATTTTTTATTCTCAAAAGAGCAGTCTTGCTGCTGTGTGAGGCCTGAAAACCAGATTGAAAATGTTCTTAGTATCAGTTTTGTTCCAGATGGGCAACAATTTGAGTCGCGACCGCATGCTTGAGAACCTTGAGTGAAAAATAGGAGTCTGAAATTTGCTTGTATTAAAAAAACAAAACAAAACAAAAACCTGCACACACAATCCACCAATTACATACTAAAGAAAAGCTTTTTTATAACTCAGCTAATTGCTGCAATTGTAAAAGTACAATTTCAATTAAAAGGTCAATGTGATAGAGAGAATATTATGCGAATAATATTTATTAACTAGTAAACTATAAATATGGGGGTGAAAGGTTTTTGTTCACTTCCAGGCAGCATTTTACAAGCAATTAGTCTTGAATGAATACCCATTGCTTGTGTACACTGGTGTAAACATTTTCAAAGCAAATTTTCCTTGGAGGTGGCATTTAGATTTTTTTTGTTTTGGCACAACATGAGCAATTTATAAACACAAAATTAGTCAAACCCTCAGGCCACACACCTCTGCAACTTTGCACTGCCACTGGTAGATTTTGGTCCTGAGCACAGCAAAGCCAACCATGGGAGAGCAGCTTGATGTAAGCGGATCATCTGGTTGTGCAGAGCAAGCATAGTAGCTTCTGTATCATCTCCTTCTCTACTGCCTGGAGGAAAGGGGGCAAGGCCAGGGCTTCTTGGTATCTTTCTAATGCACAGGTACTTGGCAGGCAATATGACTTAGAACAGCTTTCAAGACTGACTGAATTACACCAAAGGAACAAACGACCACACACACTTGGCCCTGGATTGAGGGAGCACAAAGGGCATCTTTCCACTCTTCTCCTAAACTGTGCATTGCACCCACCCTTCAGTCATCTGGGCTTTAATGCTCATGTATAATGACCAAAGTTAGGACTTGATTCTGAGACCTTTACTTATGTTTGCAGGATCATGAGTTAAATTCACAAACCAAATTGTAAATGTCATTTAAAAATTGCTGCTACTTGGGATCTTAAAGTCCATGTCAGTTACTTTTTAACAGAAATTGTAATCAACAGTGTAGTTAATAGGCAGTGTAAGAAAGAACAGGAAAATATGAAGCCTTAAACTCTTAAGGGATGAAGTTGTGCCATATGTTACTGAAGGAATAGTTTCCCTTTATCCATAATAAAGTCTTGGATTTAACATCTGGCTTCCAGGTTATAAAGTATTATATAATAAATAGTACATGGTTTGGGCTCAGTATGTGAATGGTCTGATCTAAATACATCCTAGATGCTTAAGCAATGAAGGTCATGTCCTGTAATATTGGAAAGGTAAATCCCCCCATGTTTCCAATAAGGTCTCAGTAATGATAGATGTCCTCAGTGTCATGATAACACCACCACAACTTATATTTCATCAGAGCTATACAAATATTAATGCATTAATCCCTAAAGATTCCCTGTGAGAGAATTTAAATTGGTGTTCTCCCCATTTTATAGAGGCATGTAATAACTTGAGCATTCTTAAAATACCATTCATAGCTGATGTACATAGAAGCAGTGTTGTCTAGAGAAATGAGCCTACCCCTGGATATGAGGAGGTGCTCAGTTCTAAACCTGGCTTAACCACTGAGTATCCTTGACAAGTCACTTCACCTCTCTGACTCAACTTCTTAATTGGAGAAGAAACCCTTATCCTCTTTTCCCTTGGGTGTGCTGAGGATTAGTTAATGCCTGTATGATGCTTTGTAAAGCATCATTTTCTTCTACTAGTATGGCTATATTTTTGGAACAAGCGAAAGGACAGGCAACAGGGCAATTGGTAAGGGTGCAGTTTTCTGATCATTTTGGTTTATTAGCTGTCCTTCAAGCCAACATAAGTCTGGATAGATAAATAAGAATCTCAGTATGTAGGCAGGGGCTAATTAAGACATACACACTATAGGTTCGTGCCTAAGACCCCAGCTCCTGGAGTCTCTTGATGTCAGTAGAATCTCAGCCATCTTTACAAAAATGAAGTTTCTGGTCCTCCTAGGTGAAAAGTAAAGCTAGAAAATATGAACTGAGTGTAACTGATCCAGTGATGTTTGTTTGCAGAGAGCCTGAAGCAATCATTCTGAGAATTGTGCACTACACCATACACCAGTGTTAGCTCCAAAACCCACTGCTTTGGGGGACCCCACTATCATCATCCCAATGGATGAGTCTCTGTGTCAGGAAGGGAAGAATGCAAATTGTCAAGCCCGCCTAGTCACCCAATCAGATACACACCTAACTGATAGAGTGAAAACAAGTGACTTCCTTATTGACACCCTACATCTGTTTGGGGGAAAAGTGACCTCTTCTACGTCTCTCTGAGAGGAAAGAAGCCCTATTCTGCTGCCTTTCATTCTCCAAGAGGATAGACCCTGCCACTGTAACTCCAAGTGAGAGGTGGGACTATAGCATGGGGCAGGATCATAGAGGAGCCCAGTGTCATGGTGTGTTTATAGGCCCAGCTTACCTTATTCAAACCTTCAAAAGAGCAATTTAAAAGTAAGGTTGACGGTGAAGATTATTAGATTCCAAGGCCTGAAAGGATTATTGTGATCCTCTAGTCTCATCCTCCTGTATAACACAGGCCATAGAACTTCCCCAAAATAATTTCTAGAGCATAGATTTTGGATAAATATCTGGTCTGGATTCAAAAATATTCAGTGATGGAAAATCCACCACAAACTTTGATTAATTGTTCCAATGAATAATTACTCTCACTATTAAAAATGTAGATTTTATATCCAGTCTTCATTTGTCTAGTTTCTAACTTCCAGCCATTGGATCATGTTATACCTTTTTCTTCTAGACCAAATAGCCCATTATCAAATATTTGTTCCTCTGTAGGTACTTATAGACTGTAATTCCAAGTCCTCACTTAGCCTTCCCTTTGTTAAGATAAATAAATTGATCTCCTTGAGTCTATTGCTGTAAGGTATGTTTTCTAATCCTTTAATAATTCTGTGGCTTTTTGAACCCTCTCCAATTTATCAACATCCTACTTGAATGGTGGATACTAGAAATGAACACAGTATTCCTGCAGCTGTCACACCAGTGCCAAATACAGATGTAAAATAACCTGTCTATGCCTATTTAAGATTCCTGTTTATGCACACAAGGATCCCATTAGTCTTTTTAGCTACAGCATCAAAGCTCATGTTCACCTGATTATCCACCATGTCCCCCAAATCTTTTTCAGAGTCACTGCTTCCCAAGATAAAGTTCTGCATCCTGTAAGTCCAGCCTACATTTCTGGTTCCTGTGCATATGTTTACATTGGGCCATGTTAAATGGCATATTGTTTGCTTGCAGACGTTTACCAAGTGTTCCAGATCACTTTGTATCAGTGACTTGTCCTCTTTATTATCTACTACTCTCCTAATTTTTGGGCCATCCACAATCTTTATCAGTGATGATTTTATGTTTTCTTCCAGGTCACTGATAAATAATTAAATAGCACAAGGCCAAGAACAGATAGCTACAGAACACCACTAGAAACATACCCCTTGATGATGATTCCTTGTTTACTGTTACATTTTGAGACTTATCAGTTAGCCATCTTTTAATCCATTGAATGCGTGCTGTGGTAATTTGATATTGTTCTAGTTTTTTTAATCAAAACATCATTCCTAGAGGAGGAAAAAGAATCCTTGACAGAAGTACAAGTGTGAATCTCTAAAATGACTCCAGAGTCAAGCAAAGGTTCTGGCTGAAGCGTATGTGAGATAATCACCAAGCACCAATTCATCACCACTCAAATCATGCAGCATCCACTGAAATGACAAAAAATAAAATAAATGATGCAGAAAATTGGAGCACATCAATTTAAAAGTGCATGATTTAGAGTTTGCTATCATTAAATAGCACTGCTGTCAAAGAAAAATGTAAAGTTATGTATTAGGTACATAACGGTGGAAACTAAAACCTTCTGGATGAACTCATATCTGAAGAAGTAATGTACACAACAAAAAGGCATTGAGCTGAGAATAATAAAAGCATAGAGACACAAAGAAAAACTGTGGGAGGTGGGTAGGTTTAAAAAGTTCCATTGGAGACATGTTGATTAAAAATAAAGAGTTACATCCAATGGCATTTGAAGTTGATGGGCACAGCTACCAAATCACAGCAAACAGTGCAAACTGAATATTTGGAGAAGTGACACAGTGTCATGATAAAAGGTACAACATGATCAATCTGCTGATGATGCCCAAATCTATCTATCTCATCCAGGACAGCATCTTGTCCTGCTTACTCAGTGGGAATGCAGAGCAGGTGCAAATTAAATATATTGTAGACAAAACTAGGGTATAGCTTCTGGGCTAGGAGAGACATTTTAATTCATTCATGGGCATCTCTAGGTACTCATCATTGTAACCACAGTAATGAACATCTCAAGGATCTTGCCTGTTCAGTGGTTATCATACTGATTAAGGGAGTTTGCCCCAAGCAGATTGATAAGGTTCATAATAATTGCAGTGCTGAATCTGAAAGGACTGGAATCAAAGAGTGGTCCTGTGGTAGATCTAGAGAGGAATCAAATCAATGCCTTCATTAAGGTCCCTCAACACTGGAATGCTCTTCCCCATCACTGTTTGCCAGAGTATGATGTGACACCTGTATAGAAAAAACACTTTTTTAAAAAAAATGTCCTTTCTAATCAAATACTGTGGCTTTGTTTGTTCATTAAAGGGATAAAAATATTCATATATATATATATATATATATACTGCCCTCAGTCCACAAACACAGCTCACACTGAATAGGAGTTGCATGCACAGATCAAGAATAATAGATAGCTGTAATGCATTCCAGAATTATAGTATATAGAGCGCGTACATCCGGATCCTGTGGGATTCTGAGACTTTCCTGGGAGGTGCAATGGTCTGTCAGCTCTGCATCTCACAGAAGATGTTGCATGATCAGGTAGGCCCTTTATACGGAGACATCCATATAAGAAATTCAGTGATTAGACCATTAACTCACTTTATTATTCATTTTAGCAACCTGAGTTTAACTCTGTAGGGGAAAGATCTTGTTAATGTTGCCTGAACCATTTATTAATTCTGTTTTAAAATCCCATTGGTTTCCAACTTGGTGAATACAGCTCTTAACTGGGTAACTTTTCACAGAAAATCAGTTTTCTGCAAGATTACTGTGTCCCCATATGGAACAATAAAACATTAAAAAACCATCAAAACAATTTTTTATCACTGATTTGACTAGGGTATGTTTTACAACTTGGATTTCTCAGTGTATTGGCTAATTAGTTTCACTGAATTGCTAAAAAATTGTAGTTGTTTCAGATGGACTGTTATGAATATCTAAAAATGAAATATGACCTTTAAAAAGCCTTAAGTCTACACCCCTTTTTTGATAATTCCACCACCCTGGTTTATGTTCTATATCATTGAAGCCCTACTCAAATGCTTATAGCTAGGGAGATGCTTAAGTACCTTGCTCAATGAGAGCCTAAATGCATTATGTGCAAAATGGTCACTTTTTTTGGCTTTTCATGAGTGTCTATGTTCACATTTGCTTTTTCTAAGTGTCTATGTTCACATTTGCACTTGTATGACGTTTTAGTCCAGCTTTGCAAGTTTAGCTCAGAGAATCCAAATATCCTGATAAAGAAAATAAAACAGAGCTCTAACCTGGATAAGATATCTTTTCAGCTTCCTAATTCTTGTGCTTATTTCTGCAAGGTTCTGAGCACCCTATGCTCCCATTATAGTCAGCGGGAGTTGAAGGCACTTTGGAATTTTTGAGGAATGCTCAGCACTTGAAGACGTTGAGCTCTTTCTATATAGATATCATTAACAGTAAAATTAAGATGTGAAAGTATTTTCTGGACTGAAAGATGTGTCTGTCATTGGTCAAATTGCAGAGAAAAGGAAACCATTGGTCTGTGTTTCTTTTTTTATCCCTCACATTTATAGCAGGAATATTCTGAGTGCTTTATTCTATTTTTTAAATCTTCTATAGGACTGTTTTACTTTTCTATTCTAAGAAGTTGAATTTTGTGTTTTCTTAAGAGAATACAACTTGGTGGAAGGAGATAACTCAGTGGCCTCACACTGAAGACATTTGCTTTTGACATTTGTCTGTCAGTCAAAACCAGCTAATGGCTTTGAAATCTTGGGCTGTGTGTGTCTGCCACTTTTCTGATAAGTCTTGAATTAAGATGGCTATGGCCTTACAGCACAAGAGAAAAGGTGGGAGTTAACAAAAATTTTAGTGTTAAATATTTAAAAATGGTTAGAGAACGTGAGGGCAAAAAAATGAGCTTGCTCTCTTATGTTACAAAGTTGACTCATAGATTGACAAAGGTGTTTGAACTATGTGATCAAATAGTGTTTTAGTGACCTGTTAAATAATGAGATTCCTGAGCAGACAATACAGAGATAAAAGATTAGCTGAGAAGAGGAAAAATTGTATTTGCTAGTGAATATGGAATGAAATACAGTATGTGTCTAAAACTTCATAGCTTGAGTCATAAAAAGATACATGATCTGTTTGCATGAGCTTTTCATATAATTCACCTGGGAAATAGTGAGGAATTTGCTTTTCCAAAAGAAAGCTTTTGTAATTGTATATATCATCTATCTCCTTTCACCCACCCAAGAGGAGAAACGGGCAATAAGAAAATGATTCCAGTACTCCAGCATATAAAATATGGGGCGTGTGCAATCATGAAAAGACTCAAAATTGGTAAAAGAAAGAGTGCAGAAGTCACAAGATTACTGAAGGCCCTTTGCCTTTCTTAATGACTACTTACTTGTCCTTAAAAACAAGTACTTACAGTACATCTATTTGCAACAACGTTTTATATGTTGCCTTGTTGCTTCCAAGGACTTTCTCAAAGAAGCATACTTTAACTAACATACAAGGAGCTTTTGAAGCTTTTTTTCACTGCAGTTTTAGTAAATCAATCACACTAATATAATGTGAAATTGATAGCTTGTGTCTGATCAAGTCTTATGTTCTTACCTCTTTTTGAGTCTTTGCAATGCAGTAAAAAGCCATTTTTTCCTTTACATTATTGATCAAGTCCAAATCAATTCAATATTAAATATACAAATCAGATATTGCATGAGGGAAAATATAGACTTCCCTATAAAAAAAACTGGATTTTCACCAATAATTACATTCTGGGAAAATTCTAGCCACATGCTTAAATAGCTTCATAGTAATTTTTTCTTTTTAAAAAATTCTTTAAAGTTTAAAAAACTCTTTTTTAAAATAAAAAAAAAACAAAACAGTTTGCCTGTTGGAAGAGTGCTGTCAAGAAAACAGATTGACCTCACCATTTTTTTAAAAAGTTTATTATTAAACTAGGCTTTGACTGATTGAAAAAAGGCAGAATTGTCTTGAATATTCAATTAGGAACAGGTATTATCTTGTTAGGAAGGATCTATTTCTTCCTCTTCCCTCCCTTTACCCCTCATTTCTGTTGTTTCAGTGATTTTGGTTTATTGCTTGAAGAAAAGTGTTAGTCAAGACATTTCTAGGAGTTTTCATTCAGTAAGGAAAGACATTAAAAGTTAAGACCTGAAGAAGAGCTTGGTGTAACTCAAAAGCTTGTCTACTTCACCAACAGAATATGGTCCAATAAAAGATATGTCCTCACCCACCTTGTCTTTCAACTACTTAGGCAATTAACTATTCCCAGATGGAGGTGGGCTGGGTCATTTCCTTCAGTAGAGTTAGTCACAGCTAGGCTGGACATCTGTTTCTCTTAAAGGACCAGCCCTGTGAATACCAGTGTAATTATGATAATAGTTTTGTGAGAAAACAATGCTTTACCTTATCTAAACAAGTTGTTTTTCCTGCAAGGAAACACCACATTATAGATTTTCCCCCATTTCCCTTATCCCTTTTCTAACTTTTAACACCACAGTTTTCACACACCCAGCAATTTATATATATATATATATATATATATATATATATATATATATATATATATATATATATATGACCAATATGCATGCCAATATTATATTGTCAGGGATGGCTTAACCTTTCATCCACAAGGCAGAATTCCATACAGATTACTGACTAGCTTTTTCAGACATGGGTAACAATCTCAAAAGTACCTAATTGATTTAGTAGCTTACGTCCCATGTGATTTAGGCACAAAATCAATTAGGTGCTTTTGAAAATTTTGCCCAAAACTGCAAAATTTGAAGCTCTATCTGCTTTATGCAGACATAAATTAACCCATGATGCATTTGGTAAGAAATGGGGTATTATTACTGTAAAAAAATCTCTCCTCCTCTTTATCCCTTGCTGATACCCATTATTTAGTAACATCTGAGCCCCTACTGGTTGCTACCGTATCATAGAATCATAGAATATTAGAGTTGGAAGGGACCTCAGGAGGTCATCTAGTCCAACCCCCTGCTCAAAGCAGGACTATCCTCAGCTAAATCATCCCAGCGAGGGTTTTGTCAAACCGCAGCTTAAAAACCTCTAAAGATGGAGATGCCACCACCTCTTTACGTAACCCATTCCAATGCTTCACCACCCAATGTTTTTCCTAATGTCCAACCTAAACCTCCCCCACTGCAACTTGAGACCATTACTTCTTGTTCTGTCCTCTGCCACCACTGAAAACAACCTAGCTCCATCCTCCTTGGAACCCCCTTTCAGGTAGTTAAAGGCTGCTATCAAATCCCCCCCTCATTCTTTTCTTCTGCAGACTAATCAGGCCTAGTTCTTTCAGCCTCTCCTCATAAGTCTTGTGCTCCAGCCCCTTTATCATTTTTGTTGCCCCCCCGCTGGACTTTCTTCAACTTGTCCACATCCTTTTTGTAGTGGGGGTCCCAAAACTGGACACAATACTCCAAATGTGGCCTCACCAATGTCGAATAAAGGGGAATAATCACGTCCTGCGATCTGCTGGCCATGCTTTTACTAATGCAGTCCAATATGCTATTAGCCTTCTTGGCAACCAGGGCACATTGCAGACTCATATCCAGCTTCTTATCCACTGCAACCCCCAGATCCTTTTCTGCAGAATTGATGCCTAGCTTGTTGGTCCCCAGTCTGTAGCTGTGCATGGGATTCTTCCGGCCTAAATGCAAGACTCTGCACTTGTCCTTGTTGAACCTCATAAGATTTCTTTTGGCCCACTCCTCCAATTTCTTTAGGTCCCTCTGTATCCTATCCCTCCCTTCCAGGGTATCTACCTCTCCCTCTAGCTCAGTGTCATCTGCAATCTTGCTGAGGGTGCAATCTACCCCATCCTCCAGATCATTAATGAAGATGTGGAACAAAACTGGCCCCAGGACCAACCCCTGGGGCACTCCACTTGTGACCGGCTGCCAGCTAGACATCGTGCCATTGATCACTACTCATTGAGCTCTTTGTTGTAGCCAGTTCTCTATCCATTTTATAGTCCATTCATCCAACCCCTATTTTTTTAACTTGCTGATAAGAATAGTGTGGGAGACTGTATCAAAAGCTTTGCTAAAGTCAAGGTATATCACATCCACCGCTTTCCCCACAACCACAGAACCAGTCAGCTCTTCATAGAAAGCAATCAGGTTGGTCAGGCATGACTTTCCTTTGGTAATCCATGTTGACTGCTCCTGATCACCTTCCTCTCTTTTAAGTGCCTTAAAAAGTGCCATGATTTTTCCAGGGATTGAGGTGAGACTGACCAGCCAATAGTTCCCTGGATCCTCTTTCTTCCCTTTCTTGAAGATGGGCACTATATTTGCTTTTTTCCAGTCACCAGGGACCTCTCCCAATTGCCATGAGCTTTCAAAGTTAATAGCCAAAGGCTCTGAAATCACATCAGCTAACTTACTCAGCACCCTTGGGTGCATTGCATCTGGCCCCATGGACTTGTGTATGTCCAATCTTTCTAAATAGTCCTGGACCTGTTCCTTCAGCACTGTGGGATGTTTACCCCCTCCCCATTCTGTGCCGCCCAGTGCAGTAGTCTGGGAGCTGACCTTGTCTGTGAAGACAGAGGCAAAAAAGGCATTGAGTATCTCAGCTTTCTCCACGTCCTCTCTCATTAGGTTGCCTCCCCCATTCTGTAAGGGCTCCCTAACCTTCCTCTTGTTGGTAACATAGCTGTAGAAACCCTTCTTGTTCCCCTTCACGTCCCTTGCTAGCTGCAACTCCAATTGCGTTTTGACCTTCCTGATTTCATTCCTGCATGTTCTAGCAGTATTTTTATAATCCTCTCTATTCATCTGACCAAACTGCCACTTCTTGTAAGCTCCTTTTTGTTTTTAAACTCTTTGTTAAGCCAAGCTGGTCGCCTACCACGCTTGCTATTCTTTCTTCACATCAGGATGGTTTGTTCCTGTGCCCTCAATAAGTTTTCTTTAAAATACAGCCAGCCCTGCTGGATTCCTTTCCCCCTCATATTAGCCTCCCAGGGGATCCTGACCATCAGCTCCCTGAGGCAGTCAAAGTCTGCTTTTCTGAAGTCCATGGTCCTTATCCTGCTGTTCTCTTTTCTTCCTTTTGTCAGGATCTTGAACCTGACCATCTCATAGTCACTGCTGCCTAGGTTGTCACCCACTTCTACTTCCACCACCAAATCTTTCCTCTTTGTGAGCATCAAGTCAAGAGCAGCACGGCCCCTATTTGGTTGCTCCAGCACTTGCACCAGGAAGTTATCCGCAACACAGTCCAAAAACTTCCTGGATTGTTTGTGCTCTGCTGTATTGCTCTTCCAGCAGATGTCAGGGTGATTGAAGTGCCCCATGAGAATCAGGTCCTGTGAACTGGAAACTTTCCCTAGTTGACTGAAGAAAGCCTCATCTACCTCATCCTCCTAGTCTGGTGATCTATAACAGACACCCACCACAACATCACCCTTATTGTTCTTGCTTCTAATCTTAATCCAGAGACTCTCAACTGGCATATCAGTTTCATACTGGAGCTCAGAGCAATCATAGTGCTCTCTTACGCACAGTGCAACTCCTCCACCCTTTCGCCCCTGCCTGTCCTTCCTGAATAGCTTATACCCATCCATGACAATGTTCCAGTTATGTGAGTTATTCCACCAAGTCTCAGTTATTCCAATCATGTCATAGTTTCTTGACTGTGCCAGGACTTCCAATTCCTTCTGCTTGTTTCCCAGGCTTCTTGCGTTTGTGTCCAGGAACTTGAGATAATTAGCCAATTGCCCTACTTAGTACGAATCAGGAGGTCTCCCTTGTTGCACCCTCCTCTCTCTGCTTCCTTGTGGTGTCCCCCTTCCAAACTTACCTTCGGGCTTAGGTCTCTGTCCTCCATCAAACCTAATTTAAAGCCCTCCTCACTAGGTTAGCCAGCCTGTCTGCGAAGATACTCTTCCCTCTCTTGGTTAGGTGAATCCCGTCTCTTCCTAGTAATCCTTCTTCCTTCTTCCTTGATCCTTCAGCCCATGATCAAAGAATCCAAAGCCCTCTCTCCGACATCACCTGCTTAACCACGCAATTAATTCCAAAATGTGACGATCTCTCCCTCCACCTTTAAGTCTTGTCTACACTAGAAGAGTTAATATAAGTACTACAGCAGCTGCCACTGATGTTGCAATGTATGTGTTAGTTTATACAGACCCAGGCATTTTTACCATCATGGTGGTTTTCGTGCATAGTAGTAAAAACACCTGAGCTGCAGCTACACATTTTTTCTTATCCTATTGGTAGCACAACTGCAGCTGCATCACTGCTGACCATTCATAGAGGTTCCAATTGTATTGATGTAGCTACATCCACAGTGGCTGCTCCAGGTGTCTGATGTTGCATGGATGGAATCTGGAATCTTTTGTGGATGAATTATGCTATGCATATAGAAAATTAAAATTAGAGTATAATCTTTTCTGGGACATGTGAATCAGGTCAGGGGCTTTGCTCGAATCTCTCCCAAGATACCGATTTTGCCCAATAAAATTGAATGGTAATCACTATTTATTAAGTGGGACAGTGTTAGTATGAATTCCGCTTAATAGGGATAAACTTACAGTGGCTGGTACCAACTGGTTAACTAGGTGTTAAAAAGGTGTGAAAATTCTAATCTCTGATCTTTTTATACACAGTTGCCCAATAAAAATTAAGGGGTTTATTTTCCTGGCTACTCAGCAAAAAATAACTGGGGATTCCATTGGCCTTGATCAAAACTGGTGGACATCAGGTAACTTCTATTAAGGATGACATTATTTTTTGCATTGCAGTAGAACCTTTACTGCCTCAATTAGAATCAGTGCCCTGTTCTAGATGCTGTGCAAACATGTACAAGCAGTAAGAGACTGTCCCAGTCCCAAATAGCTCCCAACTGAAAAACCCTCTCTTTATAACATTATATTTGTATCAGTTAATGTAATATATATATATATTACGTCTCATACACACTTCCTTTCAGGAAGTCACAGTACAATATATGCAGTCTTTGGATTTTTTAAGTATGAATGGTTAAAAAACTGGTTATTTGCATGAAAAATTACCAAGATTTTGTATGGCAATTTACATTCATTTGTATATGCAGAGTTTTGTAAATATGTAAATTTTAACTTTTTTGGGCGTCAATTTCACAGACATAGACTTTAAGGCTAGAAGGGACCATTATGATCAGCTAGTCTGACCTGCTGCATTAAACAGGCCATGGAATTCTATCACTAGTAAAATGTGGTTAATGATCATTACTTACTTCAAAGGAGTATTTTGAAAGTTAATTCATTAATATTTTATGATCGTCAGATGAAAAGCATTGTGGCTCTGATGCAGCAAGGTACTTAAGCATGTGGCTAAGTTTAAGCATGTGAGTTAACCCATTGAAATAAATGGGTCTACTCACATCCTTAAAGTTATGCATATATTTACATACCTTGCTGAACTAGAGCCTATAATAGGTAAAAAAGTATTATGATCATTTTTATTTAATTTACTAAGTTAAAAATGTTAGTTTTAGAATGAAGCTGTCTCATAGATGAACTTGTCTCAGAGTTAAGATTACCCAGTTTGAAGAAAATCAGTTCAATAGATATGTTATTTTTCTTGAAATCAGTCAATAAACATTCTTTCACTCAGTTTGTTTAGATCAGTGAAAATATAGTGTGGTTTAAAAACATGGGGCCATTGCAAACCCCGAAGAACTTCAAACTCAGCATCATTTCAATGTGTAAGTCATCTCAAATTTGGGAATGTTTCAAATTCTTAGCCACGCAACTTTAAATAGTCATACTTTTTAAAATTACTACCCTGATTTTTTTTCAAACTTATTTTGTTTGGTAGATCTTCTGGAGATTTAAAATCCATGACTGAATACTTTATGTATTTCCTATGTATAAATTTGTATAAGAAATTCCAGTTTGTACTGTACTACATTATTGTATGAATTAATAAATAACTTATAATGAAAGGTGACATAATTCAACTCCCACTAAAATCAACTGAAAGTTATCCATTGATTTTAATGAGAGAGAGTTTGGCCCCTAAGAGACACTATATTTTAAGGCTTTATATTTCCTGACTCTGATTTTCTTGATTACTCATTTTTAACATTATGTTAATACTATAATATTTTTTGCATGAATATATAGTATATGTATGTTGAATACTTTAAAGACTTTTAAGCATTTTCCTGGGATTCTTTTTGTATCCCTGCACCTGTAAAACTAAGTACGCTAGTTACCAATAGGACAGAGTGATTTAAAAATTCCTAAAATGGCCTAAAAATACTCCTATGAAATAGCTTCTTTATACAGTTTCTTTAAAATGTCAAACTTTAAAGTTCGATTGCTCACAGCACTGCAGGGTTAGAAGCCAGTGCTGTGTGTCCAAGTGGAAAACAGAATCTTTCCTTTACAAAGCTATTGCCTCTAGCCCCGCAGGACTGCAAGGTACTGGACTTAATAGCAGTGACATTTTTAAGTACAGAAAAGTTTCAGAGCCAGGATTAACACTTGCCCATTCTGGACCTCAAGGAGATGTAGTTTGGGGTAAAAAGTCCATATTTACAGAAAGAGGAAGAAAACATTTTAATAAACATTTAACAATTAAATTTCTTTTAAGGGTGTCTATCTGGAGCTGCTGTTAGGATAAGTCCCAGGGGAGATAGTTTAGTGGTTGGCAAGCAGGGGAGGCACAGGTGCATTCATCACATGGCCCAGCAATTTAACACATAGATAATACCTCAATGTATGGGTATATCGCATACAGAGCAAATGTGTTTATACATCCTGAATCCCAGAAAAACCCTCCGGGGCACTTTCCTTCCCTGAGCTCCCATTAAATAGTAGAGCTCTGCACCAGTCCCTATGCTCAACTGTGATGTAATGTCACAATGTGGTGCTATATGAATGACTTCAATGAAATGCAGCCACTCTTAGGGAAAATACTGCAAGTGTGTTACAGAGCACCCAGCACAACATCTCAGGAAAGGAAGAGATGATGCACCCAATTGACAGGATCAGGTTGGATTTTCAAAAATGCTGAGTGTTGGCCTCAATCTTCTCCCATTAAACTCAGTGATAAAATTCCCATTGATTTCAGTGGGAATTGGGCTGTCACTGAGTGCTTTTGAAAATCCTATCCCTGATTTATAAAATCAAAGAATCAGGAAATGCTTTATTACAACAGTGAAACTTTTAGGCCCAGATCCACAAAGCAAATAAGATATTGCGGTATCTAGGGCCAGGTCTACATGACACATTTGTTTTGGTATAACTACATTGCTCAAAAATATGAAAAATGTATACCCCGAGTGACGTATTTATATCAACCTTCACCCCCCATATAAACAGCACTATGTTGATGGTAGAGCTTCTTCCGCTAACATAGCTACCGCCCCTCACAAAGGTGAATTTATTAAGCCAACAGGAGAGCTCTCTCCCATCAGCTTAGAGCGTCTTCACCAGAAGCACTACAGTGGCACAAATATATCAGTACAGCTGTGCCAATGCAAGTTTGTAGTGTAAACCTGCCTTAACTTTTAGGTGCGTAGCCACTCAGTAGAATTCACAAACCCTGGGTTAGATACCTAGGCTCATGAGGTTCATATTTCTTCACAAGGCTGTTCCACCACTCAGTTAAGTTTCCTACTCACTGGATTACAGATATATTTGTATTTAGCTCTCTGGTGCAATGCTTATTTATAGAGCCTTACCAAATTCAGAGCTGTAAAAAACGTGTCACGGACCATGAAATCCAGTCTCCCCCATGAATTTGGTGTTCCCCGTGAAATTTGGCTCTTGTAGCGGGGTTATTGCAGTATTGTCACCGTTACTTCCGTGCTGCCTTCAGAAGTGGTCAGGAAGAGAGTGGCAGCTGCTGGTTGGGTGCCCAGCACTGAAGGCCCTGCCACCACCAGCAGCAGGGCAGAAGTGAAGGTGGCAATACCGGGATTCCCCTAAAATAGCTTAACAATCCCCCCATGAGTCTCTTTCGGGTCAGGATTCCCATTGTTATACCAACATGAATTTTAGATGTAAATGTCTGAACCCCTGAAATTTAACATTTTTAAAATCCTATGATTATGAAATTTACCAGAATGGACTGTGAATTTGGTACAGCCATACATACTGAATTATATACAGAAAGTGGAACAGCTTCAACCAGAAAGAATAAGAGCAACCCACATCAGAATATCTTATAGACAAGTGGGTAAGGGTGCTCCTCTGAGAAGTAGGAGATACCTGTTTAAATCCCTGCTCCTCATCAGGGAGAGGGGGGAATGGAATTGGGGTCTCCCACATCCTGGCTGAGTTCCCTCGCCACTGGGTTAAAGGTTATGACGAAAGCTGCCTTCCTCTTAACTATCTTGTGTGAAGTTGAGCATGCTTAAAGCTAATGGATCAGGCTTTGTAGGCAAAGTAGATGTTGCCCCACCTAACTTCACCTGGTTTAAGGATCACATTGGGGCTCAGGCATGAGGTAACCAGAAGCATGTGTGCTCAGAGACAGAAATGTAGCTGCCTAGGGGAATTTTAAAATTCAAATTTAGACACCAAGTGAGTTGAGGCACCTACAAGGCTAAGTGGCATTTGAGCGGGCACATTGTGGATCACAGTGGTGCCTAAATCTAGGACTTAAGTGCCTACATCCCTTTGTGGATCTGGGCCTTACTGATCTGCATTAAAGGCTCCATTAAGGAAGTTAATCTATATATTTAGGGACTAACAGCAGTACCAGCATAACACTATTGTGCTTTCAGGATAGTGCTATCCTTCAGGAAGTGTATTCTGGTCAGGTATGGATGTTCAAAGTGCATAGGCCGAAAGAGCTCCATGATGCTCTTCACTCATGAGGAGCATTGCCTAGTGGTCAGGGCTCAGGGCTTCAAACTGCAGTGGAGGCAGTTGGTATGTGAGTGAAGGCCCTTCCACTCCACCATGCTCCATCCCTGGGCACTGAGGGCTATCAAAGGTCTGACAACCAGGGGCTCCTTAAGGTTGCCCTCCTTGGGCCACTTCCTACCATCTCACAATTGTCCATAATTCTCCATCTGTGACAAGGAGATGTGCAGAGGGTCAGGTCACCACTTGGCACCTCCTTATGGCCGTGTGTGATGTGGTAGATTCCTCTAGTTGGGACAGCAGCAGATGCTTTCTTCTGTGGCTTGGGACTCGGCCAGGTCAATTCTAAGTCTCTCCCCTGCCGGGGTAGTCCATAAACAAAAAAAGGGGAATTAATGCAAACAAACTGAGTCCACAAGAGAGAGGGGCAGGGGAAATGCCTCCCTCTTGGGGGTATCTAAAGCAGGTCCTCCCTTCCCTAAGGGAGGGATCTTTGGGCAGTTCTTATAGGGAGAGGTCCTGCCTTCCTTCAGCTCTTTTCTCAGGAACTGCAAGTTGCAGACCTGCCTCCTCCAAGTGAGCTTCCTTTTACCTCTGCCTACAGAATCTGCATCTCTTGGAGATGTGGTAGGGTGGGGCTGGCTGAGCCCAGAGCATCTCCTTAACCCCTGTTGCCCAGCATGGGGTTTGTACACCCCATCACAAGCACCAAAATGAGGTATGATTTGACTGAAAGAGAAAGTTTTGAGACCTGCATAACAGTTATTTGCAAACTCCCATCTGAAACTAATGTACTAGGAGAACATTTCATGAACTTCATACAATCCCTAGCCTCCTTGAAATAAAAATACACATAAGACTCCACTGATGTATAGTCAATAGAAAGATGTCTGTTTATGTGAGATTTTTTTTAGATATCATTCAGCTGTCTCTGAGATCAAAATATAGTGGCAGATTCTGATGTGAGTTACATTGATGCAACTCCTTTGAAGTCAATAGGCCCACACAATGCACAGCGACATGAAGTGGATTTGTGACACTCCCTGGGATACTTTGTGTACATAGACAATGAAAACATTATGCTCCTCATTATGTAGTTTCTGGGAGATAGATCCTTGATAATAAACTTCATGTTTTAAGTAATCCATATATAATTTAAGTAACCTAACATAAATTAATTGCATTCTTCATTTTATTGCACTTTTCGAAACGTCGTGTATCATGAGGATGTAAATTACTTTCACAGGACGTAAGAAGAACTTGCAGCCGTTTCTATTTGTAGTATTATGTCTCACTGAAGTGAAAGATATATCAGACTTTGAATTTTTAGCTGAAGCAGGCTACATCTAAGTGGCCCATCACAGACGAAAAACGAGCTTGTTATATGCCTTTCACTTTAGTGAGAAAAGCTGACTCCATGCCACAAGCTGCATAATGTTACTATATATATTGGTCAGATGCATAACATTTTTAGTTCTGTATAATCTGAAGTTGCAGAAAACACATATAAGATATGAAAATTGGGTATAAATGTAACATTGTATTAGTTACAATATTGTTAAAGGTAAGAAGAAACTTAGCTGCCAATCTTTATTTTGCCCCTCACTCACAGTGTGACCATGGGGACGACACAACTTCCCTGTGCCTCATCTTCAAAGTGAAACTAATTCTACTTACCCACCTTTATACAGTGCTTTGAGAGCTTCTGATGAAAGATACTATATAATATAAGTGAAATTATTATTATTAATTATTTAGAGCAAAATAGTTGTCAGTCTTTATGCAGCTGCATACTTGTGAGGCAAGAGAAGAGAAGCCTTCCTCTTTTAATGCCCACAGAAGGGATGCCCAGAATCACACCTGCACGCCAGGAAGTAACAGTCTGCTACTGAATTACTTCCCCCAGAAACACTTTACTAAAAAAGAGGTGGGAAAAAGAGAGCGTCCCCCTCTACATACTGGTCAGAAGGGCTTGCTGGCTATAGAGCTGCAGGAATAAGCTGCCCCTTTACATCCTGTCTAGAATAGGAAAAGAAAGTGTATTTAGCAAACATATTAGCTAATACATGTTGAGACATTTTATGATACCACCAATCATCTAGTGTAGACAAAGACAGTGAAGTTTAACCACACTTGTGGTGAACTGAGAGGTTCTCCTCTAGGATTTATCATGACCAGCTAACCCATTTTTAAACACTGCCACCATTCTCTAAAGTAGATGCTAAGTGGTGTTGAACAATGTCTCTCAACACGTTAGCTAGTATATTTGCTAATCATATTTAATTTTCCCAGTCTAGATAGGGCCTTAAAGGGGTACAGGAGATTACTGTTGTGCTACACTATGCCTATCTTCTGCTAGCATAGTTTCCATTAAAGCACTTATGACAGTGGTGTAATTCACAGTTGCCTGGTAGCAGCTCTAAAGGTATGTCTACATTACAAGTGCTACAATTGGTGCTGAAGTTATGCCACTGTTGCATCATAGTACAGATACCTCATCAACGGAAGGCTTTTTCCATCTACTGTGGCAGCCAGATCAACATAACTATGGCCCGGTCTACACTTACCTTGGCGATTCAGCGGCAGTTGACAGGAGATACTCAAGTGACATAAATCACTTGCATATCTCCTGTCAACTTTTCAGCGTCTCCTCTGTGCGGCGTCCATACTGCGCTGCGTCAAAGGGAACAGCGCTCCCTTCGATGCAGCGCTACTCCACTTACGGGGGTGGTTTTCCTGCATCGCTTCCTGGATCGACTGAGCACGTCTATACAGACCGCTCAGTCGATCCAGAGCAATCGATGTGACAGCAGCGAATTTGCTGCCGTCAGTATAGACCCAGCTTAGGTCTCACAGGGCATGAAATTTTTCGCAGCCCTGAGCAATGTACGTAGGTTGACATAAGTTTTAGTGTAGGCCAGGCTTAAGTGATGTCAGGGCCAGGGCTGTTCCTATCTCTGAGAATCAGAGAGCCATAGTGGTATGCCTGATATATGCATCTCTCTCTGATGCCGAGCAGAGCTCAGGCACATGAGAGAATCTGCCCTAAATATACATTTATTTGGCTGTGTGATCAGTGAGATTTTTCTCCTCCTGTTTAAAAACTGAAAAGTGTTATTTTAATAGATTCCAAGGCCAGAAGGAACTATTGTGGTCTCCTTGTCTGATCTCCTGTATAACACGAGCTATAGAATTTCCCCAAAATAATTCCTAGATCATATCTTTTAGAGAAACATCCAGTCTTGATTTTTAAAATTGTCATTGATGGAGAGTTCACCAAGTCCCTGGGCTACTTGTTCCAGTGGTTAATTACCCTTGCTGTTAAAAATGCATGGAGTATGTTATATCTTTCTCTGCTATATTGAAGAGCCTATTATTAAATATATGTTCCCCATGTAAATACTAACAGACTGTAATCAAGTCATCCCTTAATCTTCTCTTCATTAAAGTAAATAGATGGAGCTCCTTGAGCCTATCACTATAAGGCATATTTTCTAATCCTTTAATCATTCTTCAGGCTCTTCTCTGACCCCTCTCCAATTTATCAACATCCTTGTCCAATTGTAAATACCAGAGCACACCACCGTATTCTAGCATCAGTTGCATGAATGCCTAATACAGAGTGTGGCAAAGCACTCCCCCCTCAGTCTTGCCAGATAACAACTGTCTCCTCTGGCAGGATGGGCCTGGGGTACATCT
Source organism: Mesoclemmys tuberculata (assembly GCA_007922155.1). NCBI lineage: Eukaryota > Metazoa > Chordata > Testudines > Chelidae > Mesoclemmys > Mesoclemmys tuberculata. The sequence goes on along the minus strand of ML675604.1, from coordinate 80,437,133 downwards.
GCCCCTCCCTTGATGAGTCCTCTGCTTTTCTCCTCAGCATCTCTCTGTTTGAGTGTTCCTAGTGGGCCTAGGTTTGGGCCTGTGGAATGTCCCTCCACCCCATGGGAGAGGGGAGCTGGTCACTCTTTACCAACCAGACCCTAGAGATGTTCCTTTCTCTGGCCCCTTCAGTGAGGCTGTAGATGTGGTGGTGTCACCCTGGGGTCAGAGCCATATCAGCTGGTGATCATCATATAATGACTTCTTTACCCTTCTGAACTGACAGAACTCCATTAGAGACCCCTAACACACATTGCTCACATAGGTCATGATCTAACTCCCATTGAAGTCAATGAAATTCTTTCCATTGACTTCAATAATGGTGTTTGATCCAGGCTATACAGAAACTACCAACCCATAACAATGAAAATCTATCCTGCCCTTCATGCTGCACCCTCTCCACTTTCATTCACATTTATTCCCCTCCATGCTGTGCACATTGGTCTCAAACTTTTAATAATAAAATAACAGCTAGAGGATTTTATTGCTACTCTCTTTATCATGTGGGGAAAAAATTTAAAAGCTGCTGCTATGCTCCGGTCTTAGGCAAACCCTCCATTTTTAATTTCCAGGAATAACTTCTGACCTAAGCTTTTCAAGCCCCTGGTAATATGCACTTTAACAAGATGCCCTATTGCTAAGGATACTTGTAAATAATGCTAACATTTGACACATTGCTCAGGCTGGTCACAGAGAAAATATCAGTTTGTAAAGATTCTCCTAGCTCATAATAAATCTGTACAAATTATCTATATAACCTGAACAAATGATGACCAAAGATTATGTCTATTTGTGAAGAGTAAAAGCTAATAAAAATTATCATCAAAGTCTAAACACAGGAACACATGCATATAAAGGGCCAGTAATAAATTCACAAGAACAAATGTGTGTAAATTGATCATGAATAAATTTAGGCTAGGAATTAGAAGGTTTCTAAACATCAAAGGAATGAGGTTCTGGAGCAATCTTCCAACGGAAGCAGTGGGTACTAACAAGCTAACTGGTTTTAAGATGGAACTCGATATGCTTATGAAAAGAATTATATGAAGTGGTTACCTTTGATAGCAGGGGACTGAACTCAATGACTCAGGAGATCCCTATGTCCTATTTTCCTATGAACTATGTATTATCAATACTTTACCCCCATAATTTTGCCTTGTACTGAATATCTTGTAATGCTAACTTACAACATTGATTTAATTAATGTGTTATTTCTATCAAAACGGAAACACCACTTAACTCAACACTGAAAGTATAAATAAGAACAGATGCCTTTTAACATAGCAAGATCCTTTACATGACTCTTTCATTTTTTGCCACATAGGTTAGCAATAAGAGCCAAAATCTCTGTCATAGAGTCACAAAAGAACCTGATCTCCAAGCACCAACATAGTTAGAGCATATTGTTTACAAAATGCCAATGTGATCTGTCTGTAGCTTGATTCTTCAGCACAATGCTAAGTACTATCAGGTATTTTATATACTCTTCTTTTCACGTTCAACAAACATAGTAAATCTGTTTTGTAACAAAACAGCAATCAGAGCAGAATTGGTCAATATTCTCGTGTTCAGCTCATCCCCTCATATGGAGAAAACCAGAGGAAGCAGGAAAGAGGGAAGAGTTTACTGTGGAATTGGCAGCAGAGCTGGTAAAAAAATATCTATTTTCAAAAATTTTCCACAGAAACAAAGACAATTTTTCACAAATATTTTCCTCCTTTTTGACCAGATCTAATGTCTTTAAAATCATTCCCTCAGAGGGGACTGGTTTGGGAAGGAATGGAGTCAAAAGGAAGTGCTGCCTTCCACCCCTGGTCATCCTGATCCTAGATTTCACCTGTAGGGCTACATCATCCCACGTTGCTCTGTTGACCCCTCTTCCCTTTGGCAGTATGCACATAGCAGAAAGGCATCAAATTAACTCCTGATCAACTTTCTATAGAGAAATCTAGAGGGTTAGCCAGAGATGAGGCCATGGAATGTAGCTTGTCATCTGGTCTGATATTTCTGTTCCCCAAACTTGTGTGGGGTCCTGACCCCCTGGAATTCTTGTAGAGGAGCTTCTGTAGAGTCCTTGGTAGGAAAGGAGACAATACTATGGACCAAAAGTCCCCTGCATAGGATCTGCTAGATGTGTTTCATCTCAGCTAATGGTAGGGGAGGGATGTTCTGTCCCATAGTTTGACATTATGTATAAACTTACATGGGTCCCAAAACTTTTAATAACTATGGACCTGTATAGTCCCATAACAGTACATGGTAATTACCAAGCAGGACCCAGAAAACTCCTTGAGTTTCAACCCCTTACATTTTCTTCAGCTCATTCCATTGAATGGGAGGTGTTATCTTCCCCATCCTTGTGATATGGGCTTTCAAATCCCATGCCTGTCTTGAGATCTGTGTGAATCCTCTGACCAAGTACCTCTGCACAGTTTCCCAGGTCAGCCTTTTTCCATTTCATAGCAGCACAGTTGCTTCCAGAACCATATTTCCTTTCTATCATGATTAATCTCTGCTCTCAAACTCCCACTTAGGGATAGATCATAAAATGGAAGAGGAGTCAGAATAAGATAATATTGAGGGGGTTGGCATTATCTTATGTTTCCCAGGCCCCAAGAAATATGAGGGAATGGTCATCCTCCCTCAGCTCATTTCTTTCTTTTCTGCTGTGCTCCAGCTCTGTGCTATAACTGCAGATATATATCTGTGAGCTCATGCCGTGGAGTCATTACTCCCCTTTTCCATAGCTCTACCTAAGATGCACCCAATCTGACTCCTTTTGTGCATTGTAGTGGAAGAGATGATCAAGGCTGCTGTGTTTTATTTAGGCCCTACTTGGTGCGAAAGGGTGGTCAGACTCAATTATTAGAGACTGATTGTAACAACTAACATATGCTCATTATGGTAGTGTTTCTCCTATAAATCCTATTTTTCACGGTTTAGTATCTCATCTGTTTCAAATCACACTGGACTAAAACTTGGTTTCCAGCCCAGATGCACATTTGTTTTGCAAAAAATAATATTTAAATAGGATTCATTTTCAATTTAGAGATCAGCAAGAAAACAAAATTCTCAGGAGTTTCTACTTATTTTGGTCTCCCCCAAATTTTCATTTTCATGTTTCCATAATGCAGCTTTTATAAATTACGTTAGGACAAACTTCAGAATTTCAAGGGTTTGCAAAAGTCTTTCTATTTAATATTGTTGCATATAATGGTTGCCCTCTGTAATTTTTTCACAGGTAGCAAAACCTATAGTAATGACCCAGTTGGTTGCAGTATACTATTAATATTAAGAAGATTGATCACAGTAAGAGTCATGTTCTAAGGCCTAAATATTGCCCCATGCAGTGTGGACATGCAGAGGTGTAAAGGAAAGTAAGATACTTCCCTAAGTCTCTCTGTGGCTTCCCTGAACCTAAACCTGTCGGGGCAAGGATTGGGGAGTGAGTGGAGCTTTTGCTCCATCCTTCCCAATGTGCCAGCCAGCATACCTGAGCAGGTTCAGGGAAGAAGGAATCTGCTGCTTGTAAGGACCATAGATTAGTACTCTTCTGGAGCAAGGGGAGGGATCACAGTTCTGAGGTGCGATTCTTTTCCTGTGCTTCTCACAACTATGTATCACCCTTTATGAAGAGTACACTGAAAAGCCACAATCTAGTCCTAAAGGCTAAATATTGCCTTATCTCTATGTGCCCTGATCTCCATTGATAAAAGAAGTTAATGCAAAAATCAAAGGCAATATATTTATTTATTTCAATATATAAAACTCTATGGGCACCCATCATATGATCAGTGAAAGTTACATAAATTAGTATAAGCAAAAATGATACAATATAGTATTATAGAAGAAGAAGGTAGTAGAAACATCCATAGTTTAGATTGCCCAACACTTTCCATTAAAATTTTTTTTTATTTGCTTATAGTTTTGCCGAACCTTAACTATTTGGGCTGAAATGTTCCATGCCAAGTGTCTACCTCAAGCCAAAGTGGCATTTGTTTGTTTGTTTATATTTAGTGTTTTAATTTCAGCAAAAACAGCTTAGCCATTTCAGAGTAAGAAGTTAGAGGAAAATATGTTTTTTTGCCCATATTAAAACTTTCTTACAATCGTTTCATTGAGAAGTTCTAGTGACTCTGTGCCTTCCCAGCAGAGACTTCAACTTTGGCAAAAGGCTTTGTTATCAGGGATATTCCTTTTGCCTTCCCCATGAACTTCTGTCCAAATATGGCTAAGAGATAAGCCTCTACAGATTGTAGTTTGCACATGCTCAGGGGAGTTTTGTTAGAGTATGGCCGCATTATTCTCTGAGCATTATTTTCTCCACATTACTGCTGTACTGAGGATGCTCCACCCCACACAGCTCCTAGATATCAACCAGAAAGAGCCTGTACCATCCCACAGACTGACTGAGCCGGCACCATCCTAGGGGCTGAGCAGGACTTTCCCTGCTGTTGCTCCTCCTGGTTGCCAGGAGCCACTATGGTTCTGGATACCAGAATTGAGAGCTGTCAGTGCTCCCTCTGCTAGTATCAAGGCAGTGTAGAGGAGGAGGAATCATCCTGACCAAATGCAAAGAGGTTAAGAGCAGAGATGAGAAAGCAGAATGATAGAACCCAGCAGGAGCTAGAAGCAAAAGGACCAGGGATAGGAGCTAGGGGAGAGATAACTTCACAGGAAGGCAGAGACAGGCTAGGGGGTGACAGGTACAAAATACAATAGTCACTAGAACACATTTTCCTGCAGAATGTGGAATTAAGCCCAGGATTCTTGAGTTCCATAATTCCTCTGCTGTCAGGATCTAACTGTGAAACCAAGAGGGCAAACTATGTGTCTCTGTATGAACAGTAAAGGATGCAATGGTCCTGTGGAAAAAATAGTATGTCATTATGTAATCAAAAACTGTATCATAAAACATATGCACAAGGGGGCTGAATTAAGGTGGCACCAGTTACCTTAAATCTGGCATTTTCTAACTTCTGAGCACTTAGGTGTGCACCATATTATTTAACTAACATAGATTTTTGTATGTAATCATACAAAGGGCTGCAAATCCTATCTTAAAACACAAATATCCACCAGCAAACACATTGCTACAGTAAACCATTAGCAAACACAGGGCCAGCTTGTAAACCCTTTGGTCACACTGGTGATTAATTACCCAGACAAGGACTCCCACTACACTCTCTATTTACCAATGTGGGTCAATGGTAAACATGCTGGCCTATAATAAACCCATCCTAGGTTGTATTATTGGCTAGGACTCAGAGTAAAATAATATGGTAGTTGGTGTACATTATGTGATAAGTCCATTGTTAAGTGAGTAGTTTAGACAATAGTGCCTCGGCAGAATTTTACTAATCATTATTTTTATGTAGACAAAATAGCACTGCAGTTAATAGGATATTTGTATTATTAATTTCAACAAAACATATAAATAATAAGTGGGTATATTCTGTTATGATATCTAGAAAAATACAAGTAAGAAAAATGTGGTTGCCAACACATCAGATGTGGCCCAATCATCATTCTGTGATCCGTTTTGGCAGTTGTGCCTCTGAGAATTAATCTTACTATACAAAAATGCTCCTACATAATATTTTACTGTGAGAGTCCCTTTCCAAAATGTAAGACACTAGCCCCATTGTTTGCAGTAATGAAAATAATTTTTAAGTATATCCCATAAAATTGCATGAAAAGTTACTGAATAGTAAAACTAACATTGTTTCTGGTGTATTATAATCCGTCTGCCCTGAGGTACTTAAACTGCCATTCTAAACAGCTTCAAACAACCATCATTTTCAGAATAATCAGCCTGCCACAGAAATGTGTTATCAAAAAGTGGAACTTCTCCCCAAAAGTTAAAGAGGTGAAAGAAGGGCAATATTTAATATTGAATAAGTGATTATTGAAATTTCGGTATCTCACAATCCTGCATGAAGAAAAAAAAAGTAAGGAGAGTGTTTTTTTAAAGTGAGCTGTGTTGGTCTAACTCTGCTCCTATTGGCATCAGTGGTCCAAGTTTTACTCTTGTGTTCAAGAGGAGCAGTTAGGCCAACACTGAGCACTTTTGAAAAATCCCAGCCTAAATCTTTAAAGTGTTTCTGTAATGTAGTTGTTTTGTGAAATATGTGGTGTCTATAGAATGGATGATGGTGCCATGTGATGTAATAACTTAATTGGTACCCATTTGCACTCGTTGGCTCAACTCATTTGTGACTTTAACTCCTGATTTACATCGATGTATCTGAGAGGAGAATCAGAGCTGCTGAATTCCATGGAGTGTCCTGAGTTACACCAGTTTAATTGTGATCAAGATCATAGCTGTTTTGTTTTAAATAAAATTGGTCTATATAGCTGTCTAAATTTTTTATTATAACTCACCTAGTGCTATTCATTGGACACAATCTTGAAAGAATTACCATTAAATGGCTGAATTGTGCATGCAGTACTTTTCCACATGGATTCAATTCAGTGTACTAAATCTTACTATCAGAGTGAATAATACTGTCCTGATGTTTTAAAACATGTCAATTTCTCTTAAGCTATCATTTATCTTAAATATTTAATCAGCTCAGATACTCGTAAGTGTACTTCATTTGGCCTTAACAGTGTGCCACAATAAGACAAGAGAAAGGAAAGCTAAACTATAATAAATTCTAAAACATATCTTCTGGTTCACCTTACAATTTTATTTTATTAAATAAAATGTATGAATATTTTTAAGTGGATGTTGATATAGTATTTTGTGGCTTTGTGCAAGGGACAGTTTGTGAGTAGAGGCTCCTAAAGGAAAGCTTTAGTAGCTGGGCATTTGTTGGTTTGCTCTCGTCTCAGATTCCTCAGTCGTGTCTGTTTAGTTTGTTTTTTATGTGAAACTGTTTTGAAGACAATATGATGTGAGTGTTGCCTTTAGTGGGTGCTGAAAAAGCTAGTGGTGCAAGATGCCAACGTGGGATAGTGCGAATTATAGTCTGAAAAGGAATTTGGGATCACAAATCTCCACTTCATGAGGGCCCTGGCTTGCAGAAATCACACAGATAAGGTTTATCAGAGCAGAAGACGTGAATAGAAGAGTGATCCTGGTGAATGGAAATTAAATGTAGAGTTATTTCCCTCCTCCCCCACCCCAGCTCTTCGTGTTTCTTTTTCTCATTTCAAGTCATTTAGTGGCCTAAAGTGAAATTGACAAGAATTGACAACACATGCTGTTACTAGCAGCAGTGTCTCCATTTGCTCCCTAGATATGGGGGGAGAGGGGGAGATAGAGAGGAAAGAAATCCAATTGCTGGACTCTAAATATGACATATGTAGAGATAGCAGAGGCTCGATTTAGTTGAAACCGATCCCTTTCTCCTGCAGAAATGATCCCAGTGCTGCGTTTCAGAGACAGGGGAGTCCGGTTTTTTTTAATCTCTCTCTCTCTCTCCGCACAAAGAAAACGTGGGTCGATACCATTTTTATTGTTCAGCTGGGGTGGGTTTCAGACCGCGCTTTAGCAGTTTGAATGTCTGATTGAATCGGGGGCTGGGTTGGGGTTTTTTTAATAAAGGAAAGGACGGAGGGGTGGACAGTCCCCTTTGGCTGGGCTTAGCCCGGTCCGGTTGCCCAGATTAAAAGACGAGGGAAGGGGTGGGAGATGGGGAAAGGTGAGTTGGCCTGAGTGATGTCTGGAGGGCGAACTCGTGTGGCTTTGGTGATGTTGTGTGCTGCTGTGCTGACATCCGTCCCTCTGCTGGAGCTAAGGCAAACGCAATAGTCGGAGGCATCTGATGCTGCCGTTTCCAAGGAGAAATTTCCAAGGCTGATCGTTTTTTTTAAAAAAAAGCCTCCACAAAAATAGCCGGCAGAGCAGAAGATCCGGCCTCTCCCAATGCAGCCAGTGTAACATTTTCAAGCCATCTGCATTTAAACTAACCAGGCACACAAGAGACACCAGCAACGAGCACCCCCAAAACCGCCAAGGAGCGAGAGCCAGGCAGCGCGGGTATGACAGACACACGCCCGTCTCCCCCAGCCCACCCGCTTACCCCGCTCGGCTTTGGCCGTGCTCTGGCGAGGCTAAGAAGTGGCTGGCCGGCCGCGCACGAGGCGGCTGCTGCTCGCGCCGGGCTCTCCAGAGCCAGGCGAGGTTTCAGCACCAAGAAGGCTGGACAGCTCCCTGCACGCCGCACAGCCGTCTGCCCCTCGCCCCGCGCATTACTGTACAGCTGGAGATGCATCTAAATTAAGTCCTATTGAACAACAAGTAGATCGCTTCTGTGCTGCCCGGGAACTACACTAGACTCTCCTCTCAGTTAAACTGCGTTTTCTCTTCATGGAATTGAACGTCAGGCATAATTATCCCGATTTTTTCCCTTCTCTCTCTCCTTTGCAGGAACGACTCTTTGGGAACCTGGTCCACCCAGGGATGTAAAACTGTGCTTACCGATGCATCCCATACGAAATGCTTATGTGATCGTCTCTCTACCTTCGCCATTTTGGCTCAGCAACCTAGAGAAATAGTAAGTAACAAAGAAAAAAAAATCCAGGTTTAATGCAAAACCAGGAAGATTTGCTGTCCAGCTTCCCTGTCAGGTAGATTTCAGATGTTGCACTGAGGAATTTTTTAAATACTGCAGGTTGGCAAAATGTTGTTAATCTCCTGTTATCTACAGTAGCTCAGATAAATGAATTCCAGATTCTGTGATATAACTAAATCCTAGTCAATTTCGGACAGCTTCCATCTCCAGATTTTATAGGGAAAGCCTTATGATTGTAATGCATATGTCTTGTAAACTTTCATATTGAACGATTATCAACTTAACAGCCTTTTTCAAGACTGCAAACCTTTCCAGAGGAATGTCGAAGGTTTTATTGCTGTTAGGAGAATGAAAACCCTAGATAAGGTAGTTAAACAGATTGCAGATCTGCATTGGACATTTTCAGTACAGTTTTTCTGTGTTGTCTGTGGACATCTTCAAGAAAAATAACAAAGTTTGCATGAAAAGGAGTGACATAAATTTTGCATGTGGTTTACATGCAACCACTCTAAGTATTATTGCATGTAAAAATAGTCTAAAAAACAAACAGTTGTGAAGTTGAACCCATAAGGGCAATAATTTGATTTTCCTCTTTTTGGAAGTGTATGATCAGAGAATGTTTTTAGCAGTAAACTTAAGCTTTTTGGAAACAAAGTGGTTGAAATAAAATATGACTTTCTACGTAAAATATGGCCTAAAAGTACATTAGTCTTAGCTCTTGTTTGGGTGATAAAAGATATCTTGATAAAATGTAATTTGCAATGCATACCTTATGCTTTTAAACAGCATATTGGTAAACCATATAGAATATCTTTTGAAACTTTTAGGTCTAAATATTTCATTTGTTCTAGACAATACCATGTTAATTTCAGAACACACACACACACACAGATATTCCTAATGCATAATACTGATGTCCAGGACTAATTGTTTTACAGCAAGAAAGCAGGTTTGTTTTTCAAGGTCATGTATTTATTTTTCTACTGTTATTAATTCAGGATAGCACAGATTAAATAATTCTAGATTTCCAAGTTCTTCAGAAGAGGCATACAACATTTTCATGTTCTCTTATATTGCCATTTCTTCTATATGACCTGAGGCCCAAGCAAATTAAGAGTGTGAGAATACTGGACCTCAGACAAAGTTATTAAAAGTCCTAAAGTTTAGTAATTCTGCAGTGCACATGAATCAGCTCTTGGATAAAGTATTGGATTATATTTGATAGCTGTCAATAAAGTAAACTATTTGTTTAGCACTTTATTTTCAAGATATTTCTACCTTTCAAGGAAAAGAAGTATTTAAATGAATTTTAACTGGGGAGCATTTTAAACCTACATTAATGTTGTGGTGTCCTACTAAGTTTCTTTGTTTTAGGTGGTATAATAAAGCATTTTAAGGCTCTAAGGCCTCTGTCTGTATGGCATCAATAATTAAAGAGATCTCAGAGATGTGTATGGATGAAATTGGGAATTAAGGTAGAAGGAATACATGTCTGCCTCATGGGTAATATTACGAAGGCTAGCTCTGATACAGTAGCTGTTTTAAGCATTTTCCTTTTTATTGCGCTTTTCTGGAATTTTAATTCCTGGAAGTTGGATTTCTCTCACAGTAGTTTGTTGTAACCTACAGATCATGGAATCATCTGGTGCACCCTCAGTAACCTTAATAGTAGGCAGTGGTCTTTCATGCTTGGCCTTGATCACCCTAGCAGTTGTCTATGCAGCACTATGGAGGTATGTAATTGATGGACATGGTTGAATGGAAATGCACAATTGTTTGGAATTAAATTTTTAGTTCAGGATACCATTAGGTATGGTCTTATCTTATATATTTAGTAACAATAGTCATTTTTAACAAAATAGTTATGCAGTGCATTTTATAATTGATCTGTAATAAATCTGGTTAGTGTAATTGATTTGCTTGTCTGTCTTGGTCTACTGGTGATATTATAGTCCATACTTTCCTCTTCCCTCTTCAGTATTAGTGATACTTCCCTTTCAGACAGCTAATAAACACTTTACAGAATTCCTCCAGAGGTAAACAGTTAAGCTATTCTTATATTTGAATCAAGGCTTATGGCCTATTTCTTGATCCATTTCTCCTCCATTTACATTTGAACATGAGGTATTTGTGTAATAAAAACTACATACCAAAGTCACACAAGTTCCAGTTTTGCAGGTTCACAGATGTCCAACCTACCATGCTTCAGTGTGCACACTTCAGCTGCATCATTCATTGAAGGACACAAAATGAAGCAGTCTGCCTAAAAAAACATGTTTGGTTGGGACTTTGTGGCATAGTCTGATACTGAATTTGCTTTCACCCTAGGGACCCTTAGGTTAAAATCCCATCTTGGATCATAAATATAACTGGAAGGGGTGAAGAAATTCAATATGAGGTGGGATTTAAAAGAGCATGATCAGTTAGTGCAGAAGATGAAGAGTGAGCAGAAATAAGGGACAGCTATTTTCCATAATACAAGAACAAAAGAGCACTTAATAAAATTAAAAGACAACAAACTTAAAAGGATAGAAAAATACTTTTTAAAGTAATGTACCATTAACCAATGGAATATGCTGCCACAAGTTATTATTAAAATAAATAGCTTAACCACGGAAATAAATAGCTAAATTTCTCTCTAGGTGAGAGAGATAGAGGATTAGACATTTGTTAACTATTTATTATGTATAATAAATGTAGAAAACCTGGTTACGCCAGTGAGGCTAAAAAGGTATAAGGATTATCAACCATCATGTCTTAAGGAATAAACTGAGTATAAAATGGCTTCAGGAAATGATTCCCAGCAGAATTGGCCAGGTGCATTATGGGGGTTATTGCTGTAGCTTGTGGTGTATTTAGTACTGTTGGAGATCTGGTAGGAGGCTGAAAGTACTAGTGGTCTTTTCCAGCACAAGGGCTTCTAAGCTGAAAAGGAATTGTTTAATGTGACTTGAGGGATATAAATAGGGGGTCTGGATGAAACTGAAGAAAGGATGGTTTAGATAAATATCAGAAAACATGTGCTAACAATGAGGCCTTTTAAACTGTAGAATGACCTTTGAAAGTCCCAGCATTTGAGTTCCTGAACAAAGGTCTCAGGAATACACTTTAGTCAACAGTCTTGCATTGACAGAAGGATGGATAATAGATCTAATAAGGGTTTTACTGCACTAACGTTTATGATTCTTGGTTCCTATGGGTGAGTTATGTCATCCTTGAAAATATTTTCAGTTAGCGGAAAACCCCCGGAATTTGTCTGGGTTGTCAGTGTCTGCTCAGAAGAGGCCTAGAATTTGGAATAGTAACATTGTTGGTCATTAGCAGAGAAGCTGAGAGCCTGCTTGGCTCAGGGCAGTGCTGTGGGCCCCCAACTTTCATGGGCACTAAATTTACCCACACATTGAGTAGCAAAAGAATTGTTCTTACCCCATATTCAAATCTGGGCTTCTTCACAGTTCCAGGGTTTTTGGTGTTGGGATCTGCTTCAAGTCCATCTACTAATAAGGAGTTAAAGAGTAGTAGTGAGTAGGCAAATGAATTAGCCTTTTTGTATTAATCTGCCAAATCACACACAGTTTTGGTGCATTATGCTTTTTTATTATTATTTATAAAAGAAGTGTTGACTGTGACATCAGGGTTAACTCGTACTCTTTTTATGAAATCCTTAACTGATAATTAGACAACGAGGCAGAAAAGACAAGCATTTATTTCCAGTCCAAAGCACAGCACATCAAACAGGGATACGACCCTTCTGCACTGTTCCCTGAAGTGACAGACATGGGTATGCATCTAAGCCTGACCCACTGGAGACAATAGCATCAACTGAGATGTACTGACAAAGCAAAAGCTACAAATAAGTTGCAGGATTTTCATAAAATCTGGGCACCCACACTTCCCACTGATTTACATCAATGGTAGTACATAACCCCTCTGAAAACCAGGCCAACAATACACTTCCTTGAAATAGTGATCATTGTTTAAAAGTGTGCTTCAGTATATAAAAGACTATGTAACAGAATGAAGAATGTATCTAGTGTAAGAAACCAGCTGATACAGTTGTATTTTGATATCCTATCAACCATTTTCATAACATATTTGTAAAATGAATATTATTGAAGTTGGCAATAGAGAGTATGTGATGCTCTCTATTGTAATTTAATATCTACCAGCGCAAAGATCAGCTATCTTTGGTATTTAGTCATATGAAGATGAAGGACTTACTATATTATTGCTTCTGCACACAAATTATTGTGTACATGTAGTTTAAACTTGAAGATTAATTTATGTGTCATAATTATCCTAATAATGTAAGTGTTTAAGAATGCACTGCCGTGTTATCATCTCCTATACTGCATCTTAATTACACATTGTGGGCCATATCCTCAGCTAGTGTAAATCAACATAACTCTATTGAAGTGAATTACTTCAGTGGAGCTATGTTGAATTTGCCAGCTGTGGATCTGCCCCCCTATGAACATTCCCATAGAGGAGCAGACAGCAGAATAAATTATATTACTATTGATCTGAATTTATGCAGTCACGTTATTATCAATATGATGTCATATTAATAATACCAACGGTTTATAATGGAAGCACTGATAGAATCTAGCTTTAAGGTCTTGAGACACTACAAGGGAATTATAGAATATATAATGGAAATTAAACCTTTTCTAACTGGCATGTTATTTTATATACATAGGAGATACAAATAAGTAGTAATGTAATAGTTTAATAGAAAATTCTCTCTTGAAATTCTGGTAACAGAGCTCTTACATTTTAGAAAGTCAACAGAATCTTTAAGAATTGCATTCAAATATTTATGGTTGGTTATCTGTTATGATAATAATATTTTCATTTTAAATGGTTTTAGAAACCTTTTATTCTATATTTATTTGGACAGGTACATCAGATCTGAGAGGTCAATAATTCTAATTAATTTCTGCCTATCTATTATCTCATCAAATATTCTTATACTGGTTGGACAAACTCAGACACATAATAAGGTACGATTGATTACATTGACTTTGTATTTTAAATATCTATCTTTTTGTGTTTAATTTAAGAGAAATACATTTGGATACAAATCCATTCTCACAGGACTAGAGAGTTTTTGGTAAAATATTAACTGGCAAAGGAAATTATTTAACATATTTCCTAATTTTTTCCCTCCAAAAATCCCTGTTGGTATCATTCCCTTTGGACATGCTGTGTTCTCTGTGATAGACGTGTGTTTTATAACTAAATTTCAAAGCTAAAATAGTTCAAAGACATCAAACATCAAAAGCACAAATTCTGGCTCATTATAATAGTTGTAATAGGATTGTGCTACAATGTTGGGATTTTTTTGTCTTTTTATTAATACATTGACACTCAAAAGGCAAGTATAAATTGCTTAGAAGTTAGAGTACTACTCTCAAAAATGTGCACAAGCAGATATACTCAGATGCTGTAACAAGACTATATGGGTACCAGATAAATATAGAACTATTAAGCCTTTGATTGCTAATAGATATAGAATAGTAATGACCTTGTGCACCTTGTTTATGTGTATGTTGCAGAACTAATCATTACAAGAAAACCCGATTTTGATATTAACTGGATCTCTTTATCACATTGTGTCACTTCTATGTACTGGTTCATCACAAATCTCTGAGTGATACTGGGTAGCTTTTCCAAGCAACAAAAAGCAGATGTTTTAAATTAAATAAAACTTCTCAAATGGCTTAGAAAAGCAGAATACCATATTTTTTCTATAATAAACCTAAATTTTCATCCAACGCCATTACTGTCATTCATATGCACTTTTCAAATCTGTGCTTAGGAATTTAGCTGAATAACTCCACTTAGTCAATGAGAGGTATATGGCAACAATTGGAAAAATGTATCTCAAAATATATACTTGTACAATAATTCATAATATAATATTGAAGAAGGAAGCCATGTGACTCTCATTGACTTGAAGAGGAGTTATGCAGTTAAAGGCCTTGAGTAAAAAAGTGTACAAATGACTTAAGAGTCTGAGTGAAATTGGAACTTAGCGGGACTCAGTCATTTCATTACTTTTGAAAATTTTACCCCAGAACACTAACTTGAAAAGTTTTATATCCTACTTTTTGTACGTAAAGTTGTATTTAATTCAAATGAGAGATATCTCCTGTAGCTGGCATTCCCAAATGTATTGCCTCTGCAGAACTTTTTTCTTTGGATTCCACTGTTCTCAAAAAAGAATATGAAGTAACTTGGAAAAAAGCACGCTTCTTAACCACAGAGGTTGGAGTGAAAGTGGTGAGCATTATAAGGGCTGTGAACCCTGGTTTAGACAAAATCTCTAGATAAAGAGGTGATAATCCATTCCAGCATTTGTGTGCTTGAATCTGGGGAGCCTGGAACCTGGGCAATCTCTAATTCAATTCCTCTGAGAGCCACATTCATTGCATCTATAACCCTCTCATCTCCATCTCCTGAGTTCCAGGAAAGCATTTGGATGTGTCCTCAACTTCTTTTTTGAGACTAAAGAGATCCTAAGAATGGAGATCTTCTGAGGCAATTTCTGAGAGAAAAATAGCACATCATGAAGTCTGCATTTTAAAGTGTTTTGTGGTCTGAAAAACTACTCTAAAATTGACCTTTTTCTATCCATATATGCTCTCTGCAGTCCATATGTCATCCTGGATACGTGTGCAGAACACCCAGTAATGAGGCTGTACCTTAAATGGGTCAAGGGTAGAATGGTTCTCTTTTCTAAGGCCAAAGGTTTCTCTTTTCTTTGCTTACTGATCCAACTGGTTTTTACTACTGTGTCTACTGCAGAGCTAATATACTGTAGCTCCAGAAGATCCCATGTGTATTCATGCAGCGTCCGAAAAATTGCCAGCTAATACCATGATTCAGCACATGCTTAAATCCCACTGAAATCAGAGGAATTTAAGCATGTACCTAAACATATGCTGAAAGGCATTTAAGTGGTTTGCTGAATTCAAGGTCTAAATTCTTTATTCCAGAATTTTTATTTTTGATGTTGATATATGAAAAAAACCCCTACATTTAGATTTCAGTGCCAACAGCTAGGGGCAATAAATCTTAGTTGGATTTGCTAACTGAGAAAATTTGATCTGGAAGAGGTAGAAGTAGAAAAAAGATCTGTGTCTTAACCATTCTTTAAGAGGAAAAACCTTTTGAAATTAACCTTTTAAATGGGTTATATTAATGCTATTCCTTGGTAATACAAACAGGATCCATTCGTGGAGTTTATTAAAGGTGTGGGGACCAAATGCTGCAGCTTTTACTTAGGAGAAGGTTTCATCAAAGTCAGCAGCAATTTTCCCTTACTAAGGGCTGCAGAGAATTGGCTCTTGGAGAATAGGCATTGCTGCTTTGATACTTCAGAAGGAAGGGAAGCATTTAAAACATTAAAATATAAGAGGAATTGTCTTCATATTGTGTAAAGTGAGAGAGACCTGATTTGCCAAGTTCGAATACTATGTTATCCTAGTCTCATTGTTGTCCCACCACCATCACCATGGTATCTGATCTCCACTATTCAGTATCTGTTTACTAATCCCAACACCTCAAAATTCAAGGGTGTTCATATTTGATGTTCCATTATATAGACCCAATTGTTAAATTTATTATTGAATTTAGAACTGGATCTGGATTTGGGATAGGTTTAGATATGCTCAAGGCCCAGTTGTAGTAGTAAATTGGAGCAGTGTGTAAACTAAGCAAAATGAAGAAATGGTCATTACAGATAGTATGCTGTTGTCCTGGTTTACAGATTATAGATTTCTCTCTTTGCATTAATCAATTTACAGACCAGTTTTTATTTATTTAAAACTGTTCCAACTTTAAGAAACTTGTATTTATGTGTGGCTTTTTCTGTTCATGCTTTGGCAATTTGTGAATAAAGGAATCATTACTCTTGCACTGAATAAGTGCACATTATTTCTTATTTTAATTTACTTTAAATACATCATAGGTATTCTGCATATTAAAACTAGTAGTGAGCTTTTGAGGCTGAGTTTATTCTTCATGGTTTTACATAACTTTCTTTTGAGTATTAAGAATTAATGAAGACTAAGTGAGTTTGAAATGCAGTACTTTCTGTGTAAAAGTATGTTCTTTCCTTTTTTCAGTAAAAAAACCAGTCATGATATTTCCCACAGGCAGAAAAAGCCAGAGTGTGTACTGATAGGACCCTGTAAAAGTAGTTTAAATTCTTCAAAGATGGAATAGCTTTTATGTTTCAAATATTCAATGTTTAAAGGCAAAAATTCTTCCTTCTCAGTATGAGAACCAGTATTTCAATTTGAGGCTTCAGACATTAGACCTGAGGTGTAGGCCAGGGAGCTTTTTCACCTATTTTAAGATAGCACAAAAAAGGATGATGATCGTTTGAAGATTTGGGCTAGAATAGCTGTTTTCACTAGAACAGCTTTTTTTTTTTTTTTTGCTTCCTTCATAATGAAACATATTGTGTAGTTTCTTGATGGACACAGGAGAGAACTGGTCAGCTATTCTCAATATGTTTTCCAGAGAAGTTTCCAGACACAGAAAAATCTTGTTGAAAATTCTCTTAAACAATGCATAAGAGAACTCTAGAGACTTCTGTTCTTTCAAGCACCTGATTTGAAATAAAGGTTGTTGGAGGTGAAATTTTGAAAAAGGCTATAAAATTTGATTAAAAGTTTCTATGATTATGTATTCGTGTATATATTATGTATTAATATAATCAGTGTTGCACTTGGAATGAGATATGAAGCATGTTAATTTACTATAACATTTTAGTACTTTTTTAAGCTTCTTGGTTTTTTTTCTTAAGTAAAACTCATTCCATATAAAATATTAGGCATGTTACTTTACTTAAACATGGGGATGTTCCTAATACGATTAGTGCACTGAAGATACTCCTTTCAATTCTGAATTAAAACTCAGTAATATTGGTACTAAGGGCCTAATTCAGAATCCATTGGAGTTAATAGTAAATATACTATGTTGAATGAATAAGCCAACAGCACAAATAGATGTGGGCTTTGTCAAATAGTAAAAAGGGCCCCTAAAATCTACACAAACACTGTGTTTTTGCTTTGCAGAAACTGCTATTTTTCTTTTGGGAACTATATTTCAATGATCTGAAAGCTTGATTATGTCACGTAACTCTTTCCATATTATCTGCTTGCTCTGCTTTCCTTGCCATCAAGAAAAATGGCTGCGTTTCTTCACTGCATGGACTTTGTTGTTTGAAGCTATAAATCTTGATTATGCCCTAACTCTTGCTTATCAAGTGGGCTTTTTTCCCTCCCGATCAGGTACTGATAAGTATTTGCATGATTTTTTTTCTAAATTCCCTTTTCGTTTCACATTCAGAAATCTGCCTTCATTAAGGGTTGCATTGTAAATAAAAACACAGTCATCTGAGGTAAACAAATACTGTTTTCCTTGTGAAGAACACAGTGCTAAATGCAATTGAAAACAAACCACAAAAATGCATTTTACAGATGGGGAAAGTTAATTATTTTCCATCTTATCTGTTTCTATCATGTTTAAGAGTTAGCTGACTGCCTTCCATTAGTGCCTCAAAGGAAGTCTGTGTGGCTTTCGAGAAATAGGTTCCATTTTTAGGAGTGTATGTTCTTCTCTTCATGCACATGTATCAGTTCTGTTAGCTGTAATGCTGTGTACGTGTGCCCATAAAGGAAAGAATATCCCTGAGGCCACAGGGCAAGGTAGATGAACACAACATGCTTAATTTTCTGTATCCTCTCTATCTAATTGTAGCCTTCGGTTTGTGATGCTTGTGATTACAGCATTTTGGTGATTATCCCTTCTTTACATGGGTTTATAACTCAGTCATAAAGTCTGCTCTTTGTTAAAACTTGGAGCATATTTTGGAGTGGATGGGCAGGGAGGGGGATTTGAATAAAATCTCTTTGACCACCTAAAGTACAAAAAATAACTAATCATCAGTTTGTAGAAATGCTTTAGGAATAAAAATGGGTTAGAACCCAAACAAAATACACCTAAATGTTGCCTGATCATTAGCCCCTAATTTGGATAAGATCCCTTCACTGTTTGGACAGGATGAACCTATCAAGTTACTTCGGAGCTTTATGCTCCCATCCCCCCTGACACGTGGCCAGAAGCCCATAAAATTACAAAGCAGTGGAAAGTCACAAAAGCAGCAGGAGCCAGTATAACATGTTCCCTCCTCACGCCCTCACTCTCAGGTAGCTCACTGTGTAATTAGGGCTCACCAAGGCGTTGAGGCATCTTTGGGGCAGGGAACCAGGGAGCAGCATTCTGTGTGGCATGCTTCCCAGATACCCATGTGGCTATTAATTCTGCTTCCAGTCATTGTTAACTATTGCCCCATGCCAGCAGCCACTTTATCGAAAGGGTTATTGTGGAGACAGAAGAACCAGTGGCAGCACAGCTAAGAAACAGCAGGGGAGACATCCAGTGCAGCTGAAACACATAGTGTTAAAACAACACTGAGGCTGTGTTAGAAAACAAGGAAGGAAGATGGTAATTCACAGTTGAGGAAGTAAAATTCCATAACTCAGAGTCCAAACTGGAGACTTCAGTGGATCCTCACCATTTAACTCCAGCTGAGCATCTGGCTACATAGGTCCTCCCTCTCTGGTGAACACCAGGAAGCCCCTTCACTGCTAAAACAGTGAGAGTCAGATGGGTTGCAGCCCACGAAAGCTTATGCCCGCAGAAATTTGTTAGTCTTTAAGGTGCTACAGGACTCTCCTTGTTTTTGCTGTATACAGACTAACACGGCTACCCCTCTGGAATCCTTCACTGCTGAATCTCACCTCTGCCTCTGTGTGGAAGTAGAATGCAGTGATTCTCTTTGAAGGGCTGGTACAGCTGTATCCTTGGAACGTGTCCGTGTGCCAAAGATGCAGCTAGCAGGCAGCAGGCAGAGTGTATTTTACCTGGGATGACTATGTGCTGTGCATTCAGGAGCACAGAATCAGTTAACAGCAGTGGAGCCCACTTAAATGAATACCTATTAAAGTATTAGGCCTGTTTACACAATGCTGCTTCCCCATGCCAAACACTGACACAGCCTATTAATTTAAGGTGGATTAGCTCACTACTCTTAGACTCTCACGTGTGTCTCCGGGGGGCAGATCCTACATTGCTCTCTCCTAATTCAGTTAGCGGGGAGGAGAGAGAGGTCAATCTGCTGCAGAAATGGACAAGGAGCGACACCACTCATGCCCTGGAATCCAAATGGGAAGAAGAGTTTAAAGCGGAAGCCCATGTGGCGAAGCCCCCTTTCACCCAGAGCAGGCTGAGACAGCAGCAGCAGGGAGCAAGGAGTACAGTGCACCTGGCAGCAAAGCTCCACATGAACTCAGTAGTGAGAGCCAGGGGAAGGAGGGCGATCCCCATCGTGGAGGCGATTCCCCTCCTTCCCCCTGTTCGGTGAACGACAGGCAGATGCAGCAGGGGAAGGAGAAATAGTTACTGAAATAGCTCAGCATCAGATACACTCATCAGGGAGGAGGAGGGAGAGAGGAGGCAGTGTATCCCCCACGCATCCAGTCAGGCTGTGAGTAGAGGCGAGGGGAGTGGTGGATTGGGTTTCAGATTTTTCCTGCTGTGAGCAGGCTAGAGTAGGAGGGAAGGGAGCCAACTGGTAGGGGTAAGATTTTCACAGTGAGGGCAAGAGGCTAATCCTGGGTCTGGGGCTAGTGGAGCCCAGGGTGGTGTGTGTGAGATCATCAAAGGCAGCCCCCTACACTGATGGCAGGGGTGGCTACTGGGGAAGCAAGCAGGCAGGCCTGTGAGCTTGGAACAATTAGCAGGGATTTGATACAGGTTGCCAAGATTGTTGCTTCTGAGGTTGTCTCCACAGCACTGCTGCACTTTCAAAGTGTACTGGGTAGCACAGAGCCTGGAGGTCTGTGTAGGCGAATTGCAGGAGATGAGGGTGATGCTGATGGCTGGTTTGAGTTGCAGCAGCAACAGATGGAAGTTGTTGAGTGCAGAGGTGAGCTTGATCTGCAACAGACAGGTTGTGGAGAAGACTGGGACAAGTGAGCCTCTTTCATACCCAGTGGCATCGGATGTCTGTTGCTGGGCTGAAGTGCAGGATCTGGGTATAATGGGTCCATCTGAGGTTTTACATGGGGGGGTACGTGAGTGGACCTAGCAGGTTAACCAATAAGCCGGACCCCGAAAGAGGAGTCCCAGAAGTTGTAACAGGTTTGTCTGGGGAGCACAACCCTCGTAGGGAAGCTAATGGTATTGCACAACAGCTTCAAGCTAACCTGCAGTTGGTGCACCAATTTGGGGCATCCCTGGTGAGGTGTCTGGCCAGGGTAACAGTGGATCCCAGCATGGGCACAAGTTTGGGAGATGGGCAAGTAGGACAGACCCCTGACATGTGTATGGGAGCCCCCAGTGTGAGTGAAAGCCCCATGCACCCTTCAACTCTCCAGATGTTAAGGAATGTATAACCCCATGGGATAGAGTCGCTGTTCCAGGGGCAGCGATGAGGTAACAGGGCTCTGAGGATGCCTCTATACCCAGTTCCAAGTATGATTATGCCTGGGTGGCTGATCCGATGAGAGTTCACCTTCTCAACATTACAAGGGATAAAACCCTGAGAAGTGAATATGTGGACGTATTATCCCTGTTGCATAGGGAAGTGCTGTCAGATAGTAAGCCTGGAGACAGCAAGCAGAATAGGGAGATGCTCATGTGGCCAAGAGTACCTAGAATATGGGAAAATTGGGAGGCTGCCTTCCTTATTTATGCTGGTGTTATAGTAGACACACTTACCCAAAGAGAAGCCCAGCCTTGTATAAATATATGGATATAATCAGGCAGGCATACAACATGTACGGGAGCTCGTCTTGGTTTAATTACGGCAAGTGGTTTAGACTGAGGGCAGCAACACCATGGGATCCAGTGGGAAACTGTATGCTGTGGCTGGAGTGGATTACACCATAGCGACCCGGAGCCCACACAGACAGTGGCCTATTCATTCCACAGCAAGACCAGCAGTGGCCTGAGTCACATCACAATATTTGCTGGGCATATAATGACAGCGGTTGTTTTCGCAGCATCTATAAATTGAGGCACTCTTGTGAAATGTGTTTTGGGACCCATTCAGCCCATTCTTGCTAGAGCGGGAGGGGAAGGTTGCAGGAAAGAAACAGGACTGATTTGGATCAAGTGCCATCTGCAGGTTCAGATCTGCTGGATCAGGATATAGTGCCCAGAACATGAGTGGGGGAGAGAGAGCTGAAGGCAGCACGATGGGCAAGGGCACGGTCGCCAGTTAAACCGGAGGTGTTAAGGGTGCACCTCTGAGATTACCCTAACACAGCAGATGGGGTTCATTTGTGGAAGGGATTTACTGTTGGATTTCGTATCCCCTTTATGGGGACTAGGATTCATGTAATGTCAAAAAAATTTTAAGTCAGTGGTGAGGATGGGCCATATTGTGCAAAAAAAGATTACACAGGAATTGAAGGAGGGTAGTGTAGCTTTGGCATCCAGGCACTTACCTATAGAGAACTTGTGGGTTTCCCCACTGGGCTTGGTCCCCAAGAAGGCTCCAGGAGAATACTGATTAATTCATCACCTTTTATACACCCAAGGTAGCCTGTTAATGATGGAATAGACTCGGTTCTGTGTTCCATTCGCTGTTCCTCCATTGAGTAAGCCATGAGTATGGTTGGGTGGTGTGGCCCAGGGAGACTTCTGGCTAAGTGTGATATCCAGTCTGCTTTTCAAATTCTGCCGGTGCACCTGTTGAGCTTTGATCTTTGGGGGTTTTTTTTGCCTTTGAGGGACAGTTTTATGTTGGCAAAGCTGGTGTGCGCTATCCTGTTCAGCATTTGAAAAATGTAATCCAATGTTACACTGGGCAATGATGCGAACAGCTGGTTTGTGCCAAATTGAGCATTATTTAGATGATTTTTGTTTGCGTGATGGGCAGGGTCCAATTAATGTGATCATCTGTTGGATACATTTCAGGCCCAGGCTAAACTGTTGGGTGGAATTAAAAAACAGAGGACCCTTCCACTACACTGACCTAGCTGGGGTTTGTGCTTGTCAAGGGCGGGGATATTGCGGCTCCCTTGGGATAAGCTTCAGGAGCTATTGGGTTTGCTTTGGAGAGCTGTAGGAGCCAAGAAACTAAATGTTCTGAGACATGCAGTCTATTATGGGGCACCTTAACTTTGCCTGCAAGGTGGTTGCCCCAGGGAGGGCATTCTGTGCCTGACTGGCAGCAGCTACATCAGGTGTAGCAAGGCTGCACCATTTTATAAAAGTTACTGAAGAGATGAAGGAAGATTTGAAAGCGTGGGAACAGTTTATGAGCCAATTTAATGCGGTGTCTCTATGTAGGGAGGAATGGTTGTTGAAGGCTGGTTTGAAAATCCATTAAGATGCTTCGGGGGGGTTCTGGGTTTTGGGATGTTTTACCAGGGCAGGTGGTGTTCCCAGAAATGGCCAGCCATCTGGATGCAAAATGGGGTAGTGCGTGACGAGACTTTCCTGGAATTTTTTTCCCATTTTGGTCATTGGGGGATTAGAGTTAGCTAATAAAAGGGTGTGTTTCTGGTGAGACAACATGGCAGTAGTACATGTTATCAATTGCCAAACTTCCAGATCACATAGTGCCATGAGATTAGTAAGGGCATTCATCCTACAGTTCTTAAGCCTTAACAACTGGTTTTCTTCCAAGCATGTGCCCAGGGTGGATAATGGAATAGCAGATGCCTTGTCTCGTATTCAGTTTGACAGATTTTGGGAGCTTGCACCAGGAGCCAGCTTGGAAACCGAATAGGTGCCATTAGCGCAGAGGTCATCAATCTGTGGGAAAGTTCGGGGAGGGGGGTGCAGCAGGGACCAGTTCAGCCCCTATGGGGGACGGGGACAGAGCGCTGCACCACTACGCCCCAAGCTCTGCTATTGGCATCACCTCCCAATAGTGGCTCTGGGTAAGCTCCTGGCCCCGCCCCCAGGCAGCACTTCCCCAGCTTGGCCTCCGGCTCAACTGCCAGTCTCAGCCACTGGCTGCTGGCTGCCATGGCCCTAGCACCCAGCTGTGGCCTCAGCCCCTGGTGCCCGGCCCCTGGCTATCACCATCCAGCTGGAGCCACAACCTCAGCCCCAGCCACTGTTCCCAGCTTGGCCCCTGGCTGCTACGGCCCAGATGCAATCCCAACTGGGAGATGGGGGAAGTGTGGACAAGGGTAAGGAGGGATGCAATCTAAAAATTTGGGGACCACTGTGCTAATGCAATTGAGCCTCAGTGTTTGATGTCAGTGATGCGGAGATCAGTGGCTCTGGGTGCATGACTGAGCTTTTCTGTCGTTTTTAATGATTTCATTGAAATTCCAGGATCTGGGAAGCTGGTCACTGATATGGCCCATTACGGAGGAGTGTGTGCTATGGTATCATGGTATCATTAGCAACCTGGCAAGTGGCATGTTCAATAATCTTGGCATAGCACATGGGGCGACAGAAGACTTGATCACATATATGTTGTTGTCCGATAAAAAGGGGGCAGTGAGAGATGGGGTTCACCTGTCAGATCTGAGTGCTGACACATTTTGGCCTATATAAAAAAGGGAGATGTCTGGGAACCCAACTGGGTTGTGGAGGAGGCAGCCAAGCAAATTGCTAGCACCTCCTTGCAGTGGATGTCCAGTGCATGTACTCTATCGGAAATGTATACAGTGACCAGATAAATGGCTTGGTAAAGGACTTTAAAAGGAGGTGTTTGTTAGAGGAACAGAAATGGGGCAGATAGTTTGGGCTCCTCTGATTGGTACCACAGGGAGCCAACCCTCCTTTCTTATAACCCACCTTAACCCTCCTATAACGGAGGACAGGATAAAGTTCTGTTTGAAAGCACCAGGCAGTCTGTTTCTCAAAATATATCCACTGCAGCAGTCAGTTTGGAATTTTGTAAACAAATTTGACTTTTTATGTTACAAGAAAGATTATATAGAAATTAGAAAGGTGTAAATATTACCAGCACTACTCAGACTCCTTTTATGAGTTCTGGTAAACTATTCTAAACAGCATTACAAAAAAAAAAAAAAAAAGGAAAATAGGAAATTACAGGCATTCTGAAATTTTACAGTGATTTACTCTTGTAGGATTCAGAGTCACAACTGCCCCATCACACAGACATTTTATCATACTGCTCCCAATACAGAGTTCCTCCATCCCTGTTTACTGAGAATTGTTTGTAATTGTTCTCTCTCCTCTGGAAATCACTTCCAAGACCTTCAGGATAAATAGCTCATCCCCTCACAAACACCTGCTTGAGTAGTTTCAGGCAATCTGTCCATGAGTCAAGCTAACTATTTTTGACTTCACACATTCCCTCTATTCCTTTTGGATTTGTTTATTGAATTCCAGTTCAAATAGCAAAGTAGTCAATGGGAGGTAGATCAGGCCCTTTAAGCCTAGCACAGTTTAAATTCTCATGTGTTTGATTCATACTATCTGAGATTTCAGGGGAGACACTTGATTCCTAAATAGAAAAGGCGAAACAGGATTTTTAAGTGCAGATATGACAGTAAAAGACTCCATAGACTCCATTATAATAATCATAATAAATCAATATTCAAGTATTTAGTGATTTTTATATTTCTGTAGAAGGCACTGTTTTGCTTGTTAGCCTTCCACTGTGGGCAGCACAGATTACCAGTCCTCATATTACACAGACATAGATAAATCCATTTATAACACAAACAAAAATAGATACAGAAACACAGCACAGTCATTGGTAAAATA
The DNA here is from genome assembly GCA_007922155.1 of Mesoclemmys tuberculata. Lineage (NCBI taxonomy): Eukaryota > Metazoa > Chordata > Testudines > Chelidae > Mesoclemmys > Mesoclemmys tuberculata. The sequence goes on along the minus strand of ML675604.1, from coordinate 80,411,790 downwards.
ATACATTCTGGGCTAAATACAACAGAAAACGAACATAATAAATCTGTTAAATCAATATTCTTTCTTTGTACAAACCAAAACATGTTAGAAAAATATAAAGTCATTTGATAAGAATATCATTTAAAAGCACAAAAATGAAAATTTGGTGTAACAAGGCTATCCATTTACTATACTAGGTTTCTCCTATACTTCCTTTAGTGTTCCCCATTGTATCTATATGTAGTCAAGAACATATGTTAAGTTTCAACCTTGACAAAATACTGTCTGGTTCATTTTTACGATTTTAAATTTTTGGTCTTCACCCTTCCATATAAGTAATAATTTCCTAGGGCTCTGGTCTTGCAGTTGTCAAGTAATTGGGAATACTGTTATTGTCAATGACTACTCGAGTGTGCTGATTAGAGACTTTAAAATAATTATTATTTCCTTGACACATTTTTCCTTTCCTATTTAACAGATGTAGGGCTGGAACCTGCCATCCTTACACACATGAGTAAGTAGCAGAGGTTAAACATTCATAAAGATGACAGAATCAGGTACAGAGATGGATCATAAGCCAGTACCACAAGAAATTGTTTACTGTTTGGTTAGTTACCTCAACTGAGCACCCACTTCTGGAACCAGATCTTTCTAGTTAATCAATGGTCCTTTTATGCCTGATCTATTTTTCTGCAGCAGATTAAAAATATTAGAGAATCACACGCATAGGAATTTTTCAGACTGGATCAAATTAGTGGTCAGTCTAGTTCAGTATCTGTCTGTTACAGTAGCCAGTACCAGCTACTTCAGAGGAAGGTACAAGAAGCCTTGTAGAAGGCAGTTATGAGATAACCTGCCCTTGTATTTCAATAGTTGGTATTTTCTATTAAATTGGTTAATTTGTGGCACATTGAAGTCAAAGTGCTATTTAGGATCTGAAGGAAATTCTCCACCAAATGATAACAGTTCATTGGAGGTCCAGTTTACGGTCTACATCACTTGACAGTGGCTGTGTTTTGATTTGTTCCTTTTCTGCTGTTTTTGTCAGAATTTCGACAAAGTAAATTTTTCTGGGCAAATAAGTATATGCAGTTGTTGCCACTGAATAGAAAATTGTCCTAGGAATAATTGTAAAAGGAAAACTGTAAATGTAAAGTTAAGAAGTATTGCATCTGAGTTTAATCATGGCCTTTCTTAATGAATGGAATTATGAGATTTTTCAGAACCCTGCAGGGAAACTTATATTTTTGTAATAAAAAGGCCTCCAGCTGTTAAAACGGATAATATTCCTATAATGTCAAAAAGTTCAGCCTGTACTAGCTTTGTGGATTTTAAAAACAGGTGAAAAAACATTTTAATATCTCTTTGTTCTGAAGAAAATTGATGTGTATCTGAAAGAAAGAGTCCAGCGGTTGGAAGGCAGTGTGAATAAAGTTGGCACAAAATGTTGTACCACAAGTCTGTGGTTACAGAACTGGCAACCATTATTAGAACTGCCTGCAATTTATGGTGTGCCTTTGTATTTCACACCTATCACATCTTCAAAGCATACTGTAGTTGTTAAATAATTTCTGTAAGCAAGAACATCTAAGTAGATTTGTTATTCCTTAAATCCCATTTTAAGTTAGGTCGGGGGTTAGAATGAAAATGGTATCCTTAATAAGCTTAGCTTGTTAAGCACATGACAACAATTCCCAACATGTCCGAACCTACTGCTGTTGAAACTTGGGTTTTAAAAGATGTTATTAATTTTATAATCTGTTGTTATCGGCATTGAAATTTTATACTTCAGGAATTTAAGAGGGCTCTCTCAAGTCTGTGTCTTTTTCTGCATATCCTCTTATGTCACGTCAATCAGAATTCAGGCTTGAGTCTCATCAATTTAATTACCGCTCTAAAACCTTCAGTTGGTACTTCTTATTTTTAAAGTAAATCCCGAATAGTAATAATGTGCCACTGAACCAAGCGAGCTCACAAGACCTTGCAGTTATGCCACAACGGACAACAAAATGATTTTGCTACAAATCATAGCCTTAGGCAACATTAACGTAGTACAAAAACTGTTCACAACACTCACTTGCTGTCTTGCATATTTTCACAAAGCCTGAACCCACAATGACCAACTTTACAAGAGCTCGGAAACTGAACAAGTGTCTTTTCCCATTACTCCATAAATATTTAATTTTCCTTTTATTTTGGCAACAAGACTGGACTGGATTGATATAGCCATAGTATTGCTGAAGAGCAGTGAAAATGTACTATAGCCAGATTTTAAAACCCTAAAGAGAAAGATGAATGAGATTCCATAAACATTGTAACAATATGTATGTCTTAATTAAACAATAGTCACTAAACAATATTCTATCCTGTATTAATAAAACATGCATTTTTAGTGCAAGGAATTGTTCCCTAACTAAAGATAGGAATTTTTGTCTGTGTGTGTGTATCTTCACTAAGCAGACATTATTAACCAATTTATTTCCAGGAGGACATCTCTTAGAACAGACTCAATTATTTTCAAAGAAACGGCATTAGCAGGATGTGAAGCCTCCTAAAAACTGTATAGTTCTGCTGTCAAACATATAGTTGTCTGGCAAAGTGACCGCCTGAATTTTCTACTGACAGTAATGTGTAACCTGGACACATTGTAGCTGAATGGTCACAAAAGTTACTACTTTGAGTCATCATTTTGATGGGTGACAAAACATCTTTTCAAGGATAACTAGAAGCCTGGATAAATCTGTTGAATTTTTAAAAAGTCAGTGAATGTGATAAGTGAGGAAGAGCCAAAGAAGCTCTTTGGGGCAGAGACTACCATTTCCTATGTGTTTGTATGGATGCCTTTTCCTGTCTGTTTGTGGCTCGGCTGGCATCTCAGTGCTATGCAATATTAAAGTTAAAAAATAATAATTCAAGAAACATGAAACCATAGGGGTTCTGCTAATTCTCAACTAGAAGGGCTTCTTTTCCCCCTTAAATTGTCAAGTTTCCATTGTATTTCAAATACTTAGAACTGTTTGATTGACATGGCTCTCCCTTAGAAGCTGTCAAGCCGAAACCTGTTCATGCATTATGAAAGCTTAGTAATAGTTTAGCAGTTTCTGGAAGGAATATTAAGTAATGGTGAAAATAAAACCATTGAAAATGCACAATTATGGGTGCACAAAACATCTGGCTTTCAATGAGGTCTCTAGTTAATTTCTTTTATGTCCTTTTTGTTGATTTCATATTGGTAACGCTTTTCTGTAACAAGCTGTTTCACTGTTTGTGATTGAATATGGAATTTTGTTTTCAATGGCTTCTATTAATGCATATAAACAACTATAATGGTACACAGTTTTAAATAAAACATAAAAAATCCTTCCCATGCTGACTCCTAGCATTGGAGACTGATACCATACAAGGATCTGAATCTGTCATTGTGTCAAAGATCTGTGCCTGCATGGAAACCCACTGACTTCAGTGAGGGGTCTATGCAGATGCAGCAGTCTGCTCTTGCAGATCACAATGCTGGATTGGCTTCCAAGATGCTGGTATCATACCCAGGGATTCCTGGCTTGACATGGCCCCCAGCTGAGGAAAGCTGGAGTACAACACATGTCCATTAAGAAGCTGTTGCAGCCAGAGCATAGGTTAGAGCAACCCTATTTTATGATAGGAGCTGGACAGGCCCCTAGATGGTCTATTAATAAGATGAAGTTCTTCTTGCTAGTTGGAGCTTGAATCAAAATATGCCTGTCCTTCGTAGGGTTGCAATCAAAATCCAGATTTCTTGTCCCTAATGTAAAGAATTCACTCTGTTCCCCAAACATTCCCCTACACTAAGGGAACTCCCACTAGAGGATAGAGCAGAGTATGGCCAAGGTACCCTGAGATATTTGGACTTTATCAGTTTGGCAAGCGTTAGATGGATGTGGCACTGGAGATTCTGCAAGAGAAGGCATGTATGACATATACATATTTTAAAGATGCCCATTTTAGGTTCACTAATTTTAGCTGCTAAGATGCCTCTGAGAGGTTTGTAACATTAATTATTAGTTATTGTTGTTGTTAAAAAAAGAAGTCCATCATTACAACTCTGGGGCAGTTTTCAACTGAACAAACTTTCAATGTGATGTATAAATGGATATAAAAAATATGTTTTTAAAGTCTCTTCCTCCACAGTCTCACCTCCTTTCACACTCCTCCACATAGTGAAACAACTGAGTAAATGCATTAGCTTTGCATTTGTGCACTCAGGGTCAGCACTCTTGAGAGTTATCAGCTATCTTGGAGAAGTATGAGGGGATGGAAAAAAAGAAGGACGCCTTCAACTACACTGAGAACATATGGCCTCTAGTGCTGAGCATCTCACCTCTAGTGACTATTAGTGGAAACACAGCTGCTGATCTTAACCAGTACACAGGGGGAAAGGTTATCTCCAAGTTACTGGGACTGAAACTGTCAGGCTATATGGATCAAAAGAAATACCTTGAATTGTACCCAGAAATAGAGAGGAAGCTAGTATGATTGATGGAGAAGAAGTGTCCTGTGCTTGATATGGCTAGTATTGCTAAGAAAGGTTCTGATCCTACCCCCATCAAAACCAATGGGAAACCTCTTCATTGGTGAAAGAATTGTGCCAAAATGAGAATCCACTTTTTGCACTAGTTCGGTCTACTAAGTGGTCTTCAAGGGTGGGTCACAGTGAGGTCACAAAAGGTGGGATAACTAGTAAAATCCACATCAGAGAGAAAAAGTCACAGTCTGCTGTCCAGATGCTGATGGAAAAAGGCAGTACTGACCTCAGCAAGTATGTGGGAATCCAGGAACATCTCCAAAAGAGAAAGAGAAGAACCTTTAAATGGTCAGCACGTAAGATCCAAACCAGGAGACAGTGATGCATAGGAATGCAGTAGCAATTCCTAACTGAGTTTCATAGAGGAACAATGTTTGAATTTTGGAACATTGGAAGAAATACAGATGGGGCCAAACTGCAAATTCTAGATCTGAATTTAGATTACAAACCCCACAAAAGACAGACCGGTTTTGATTCAAGCTCACAACTAGCAGGAAGAACTCCATCATATTACTGGACCAACAGTGGGCCTGCCCAGCCCCTAGCATAAAATAGGGTTGCTCTAATCTACATTCTGGCTGCAACAGCTTCCTATGGGACATATGTTGAACTCTGCAGGCTGACAATCGCCAAAGTGCATTGGGTCATGTTCTTTTCTTTCCCCAATCCCCTGCCTGCCTGCAGCAGGCCTCTTATTCAGGGACTGCAAAGGGAGTCAGCATAGAACCATTCTAGCAGCTCTGTGCCAGCTGAGGAATGCAAGATTTCCGTGGGGACTATTTTTGCCCAGTTTACAGCACTTTTATGTGTAACCTAGGTAACAATGATTATGGATTTCTGTAGCGGCTATTTTCACCCATTTTGGCTCATGTTTTGTTTGAAATTCAGCCAGAGCTTTATGTGGTTAATCATTTAAAATAACTGAAAGGATTTTATTTCCTTTAAAATGCTGCTAATGCATCATTTAATAAGTCATAATTTGTACATAATAACATCTCTAAACTTAATCAATGATAATTGTGTTATTTAGAAGCAATGTGATGTCACACAAATTGAGAACAATACGGTGGTTTTTGCTTTTTTAAATCTGAAGCTGTTTCTCAGTTGTGGTAGACATCCCTGTTTCTTTAAGAGTTATGTGTAATGTCGAATTCTATCTAATATTTATAGCTATTTATCTTTCAAAGTAACTAAATCCAAATTAGAACAGAGCTCAAAGCACTCTGGAAAGGGAATGTTTATATATGCTAATGATTTCTATTTAAGAGAAAAAATTACTAAAAGCTGAGATAATGTGCTACTAGCATTGAGGTTTATCTAACCTAAATTATCCAGGGCCTTCCAAGCCACAGATAATATAACAGATGCACAGCAGACCAGCTTGTTCAGGAGACAGGTCACCTTACTGGACAAATCCACTGTACCTCTCTCCAGCCCCACCTCCCTGCCTCAAAGGAAAATCCTCTGTGTGTGACAGACAGAACTGTAGTATTGCTGGTCTGAGGAGAGATTAAGTTAGTCAATTTCTCACATGCAGTATCTGGGAGGTCCTTAAATCCTAGGGCTGGAGTTACCATGATTTGCATAATATGGGGTGAGAGAGATCTGATGTTGGAAAACAAATCTCGGGTTGACTGGGGGCGAATCACTTCTTTCAATCTGACAGCCAGGAAGAAATGGCATGTCTTCCTGTGCCCCCACCCCTGCCATTGGAAGTGGGGCACATTTCCAACAATCCCTACATCTGAAAGCTGGTTAGGGAATGGAAGGGAAAATCCTAGCTCTGATGGAGTACCTTTTCCTTTCTCTGGCCTTTTATAAAGGAGACATCCACAATGTATGGAAATTTCCTCTTCCAGCCCTAGTGAGGAAAAAGTGAGGGGAAAAAATCAACTATCTTAAAGAGTGTCTGCCTCCTACAGTCCCCATTCTTCTATTTCCTTCCGCCCTCCCCCACCATTCTCTTTCATCCGTCTTCTCTTCTGACTTCACCCAGTGCTCTTCTCTTCATCCTTCTTTCATTATAATTTTCCTCTCCTCTTTTTGGTCCTGCTTTCCTCACTCTCCCTTCTTTGTCCTTGGACCTTTTTATTACTGTTTCTTTCCTTCTCCCCCTCTAATATATCCTCATTCCAACCCACTTGTTCTGCCACTCACTCTCCATTCCTTTCTCCCCTCCTTTTTCCTTGTTCTGTCTCTCTAACTTTTCCTGGATCCCCTCACTTCACCTCTAGCCCCTCTTGCCTCCCTGGCACTCTTTTGCTGTCTGTCCTGTGTCCACCTCTGCCTAGGCAATCTTCCTCTCACCATATTCTCTGTCGGGTTTGCCCCTGATAAAATGGTGTCCTTCTCTACAAAATGTCAGCCTTCCAGTGGGAGTGCATTTCAAGCCTACATTATCTCTGCCTTCCAGATAGATGCCCACTGGACGAGTGCATTGTCATGAGCAGAGTCTCCATCAGTCCCTGTGCTAGCTCAGGAGGACTCACATCCCATGCCAATGGTACATTCATTGGGAGTGAATGGTTCACTACCACTGAGCTATCCTATGAGAGATGCTTTTTTCCCCTATCTTTTATTAATGTATGGCTTAAAAAGACAACCGGAAGCAGCATTGTTCAATTCTTGTGCAATTATTCAATCTTTTTCTTTGAGAGATTCACCCTTGGAATTTATTGACCCAGTATTCTCTACAAGTGTCTGTGTAGGTGCTGTTTTGACCCCCATTGTTGCAACATGTCGATGCATCGCAAACATTTGTTTATCCTCTGTGATGTAGGGAAGTGTTATTATCGACATTTTGCAGGTAGGGAATTGGAGCACAGAAAAACTATGACTTCTGCAAGCCTGCAGCAGCACCAGGAACAGAACCCAGAATTCTTGAGACCCGCTCCTGTACCTTATTCACAAGACCATCCTTTAAGGTGATTGATTTGTTAGTATATGTCTTCCTATTGCTATCCCGGATACACCTATATGGATTTTTTTCTATTTTGGACAGCTAGTGTTAAGTATCTCTTGTGTTTATCAAATCTTGAGATATTGAGTGGTCTTTTAATACTAAGACAGGAACATTTTGATTAATTTATGCCTTTTTAAATCAAATCTCCTTTTATGGATTGTTATTTTTAACAGTTTTTAAAACAGTTGTAACCAAAGATTTTTAAATAGCAAAGAAAATTAAATCTAGACTAATTAGTCACAAATTGTGTATCATCCTCCTGTCATGTTGAAAACCCACTTTCCAGGTTGCCCTGAGGCTTTTTCACATTGGGCTGTCAGAGCTTAAGAACAGCACACTGATGATGTTTAGAGCTTGCCTTGAGTCTGTCTTTTCAGTGCAACTAGTGCACATGGGCACTAAAACCTGCCAGCTGAAATCCATATAAAATTTGGTTGGAAAAAAAACAGCTATGTAGGGCCGTATTCTCAACTGCCTTGTCCCTTGTCTCTATCAATCTCTGTGCAAAGCAGGGATAGAACAATAGCAGAAGGATAGCTTTTTTGCTTTCACTATGCACAGATATGAGTGACTATGCAAAGTGCAAATGAGAATCAAGGCAGTGAAAATCAAGGCCGAAGCATTATTCAGCTGCTTTGCACTGCCCTATGCACAGAAGCCATAAACCCATCTTCGCTGTCTAGTTAAGTACCTGGTTTACAGCTGCTTTGTGTCACTGGCGCAACATAAGTAGCTGGAATAAATTGGTGAATCTGGCCCAATTTGTTTACACTTACTAGTTGCTTTTCTAAAAGCTAGCAAAATGGTCACTTTTTCTTTCATTTCTTTAATTCCTCAGTAACTGCCCTCCAGACCATGGGATTTGTTGCCTCCAAAATCTTATTCAGGGGACATTTAGGGCTCTGTTTTCCAGACTTTGAGAAGGTTTTTAGACTGTGCAGTATCTCTTTATGATAATGGTAATAATAAGCATAAGCCCCACAGTGTTTTGAAAATGAGAGAGGGACATTTCTAGCACTGTGCGGTGAAGTCCAGAGCCGCGGGAAATCTTAATGGAAAACAGGCAACTAATTCCCTGTCACGCTTATTGAAGATGTACCCCTTAACTTTCATTAGATCCGCTTAACTTTGTATGATGACATAGTAACTGCATTTGATTTTGGCCCCAGTCATCCAATGACCTCACTGGTGACCCACAAAGGTTCAAAGGTCTAGGCAGTGGCTCCTGGCAGGACTGGGGCCTTCTGTTGTCTGATTTGTGACAAGACTTTGGTAAAATGATAGGATAGTTAATAAGGTACAGAGCTTGAATCAGTTAGATTTAAGTCATCATTATTGAGTAGCACTTACTCATTCAAGTGTCAAAAGGCTATTCTGGAAAATTCCTGCAGAATTTAACAGAAAAATTATGAGTTTTCTATATTTTTTACATTCTGTGTAGACTTTAATAGAAAAGCATATCCTTGCTTATAGATTGTTGTAGGATGGCTCAATAAACCTTGAGAAAAGATCATATTAAATTTCAGAGGTTTCTAGATTAATTTGTAGAGAATCTTATTATAATTCTGTAGACCTGTATTGATTTAATCCTATAAGATTTTTGCATATGGGAAGCAGCACTAGGCCAAATCCTGCCATCAGTTATATAATTTATATTGACTTTGACTGGAGTTGTGAGCACATCAGAAGGCAGAATTTGGCCCACTGGAGATTACATCAGTCACATTTACAATTATGAAATCAGAATGCAAACCCTGACTGTTATATTCCAGTCATTAACAAATAATGAAATCAGTCAAAAGAAAATTGATCAGATCCTGAAACGGCATAAATTAACAAATCATCATTGACTTCAAGGATCTGGCCCACCAAGTATATTTAATTCATGTCACTGATATGTAATTTCAGATAGGTTTTTTTAATTAAGATTGGTTTATAAAATATTAATTAAAGTGGCTGTGTATTTCTCAGCATTCCAGTCTATGTACAAAGGAAAAATTCTTCTACGCTTGTAATTAATAGTACTATCACTCGTATATCTCTGTACTGACATTTGAAAGTAATTAGAATAATGTTTATTGATTAAGCTAATACAGTTAATCATGTGTCTTGTTTTCCTTATAATTATTCTGCCAGGTTTGAAATAAAGTTTAGTCTTTTAACCATGATGACACTAGTAGGGGAAGTGTTTCATGAACAGCATGTTGGACGTTTCCTGTACATTTGACATCTGATTTTATATATTATGTTATTTCTTCCATCACTTGTCTTGCAGTCATGGCATTTTAGTCTATGTTAGAAATTAATATCTAAGGTTTTTGTGGCCAAAAAAAAAGTGAATGTGCTACATTTCCACTGGCAAATTACTTAAATTGGTTTTTATTTTGCACAATGAATCTGATTGGTTCTGGATGAGCAGAGAGATTCAAGTAATGCTTTACATTAAGTAGTTATGACATTATATCCAACTGAATTTATTACTCTTTCTATTAAGCTGGTCTGTGAACAATCACAATACTGACAAGGCTGCCATGTTAACATTTTAAAGCTGCTAGGGGGGTTGATTTGCCTATAGGCTCCAACGGCATCATGAATGTTCCAGTCACGTCACAAAAATCAGTGACAGGTTTTGTTCCCAAAAGTGATTATGTCCTTTATCCTCTGGCTTCTAGATCCCCTAGATCAATCTATTATTTGAATGGAACTCTTGTATCAATTTGCTATGAAATATTACACTGATTTAATTTGGAACTCTTCAGTTACAGATCTTATTTATCATGTGTTAGTGCAAGTTCATGTGCTATAAACAAGTCTTTAACTTAACCCATTTTCCATGTTTTGTACTGTTAAGGGAGAAAGGTTTTTTTGTTTGTTTGTTTGTTTGTTTGTTTTTTGTATTTAAATATATTTTTAAAACCATTATGATTTTTTTTAACTGAAGTCTTTTATTGATGAAGCAATATGCTAATGATTCCTTTTCTTTTATTGAAAATCGTAACTTATCTGTGCAATTGTCATCAGCTCTAGTTATTTCATTTAAAGCAGACAGAGTCACTTTGGACATATATAAAGTCTTTCAGACTTTACAAAGTGCTTCACAAATGTTCATGAAATAATTCTGATTACACGTCTGTGAGATAAGTAGTATTATCCCCTTTGTACAGGCGTGAAGGGTGAAATCCTGATCTCACTGACATCATTGGGAATTTTGTCTTTGACTGCAGTGGACCAAGGATTTCACTTAGCCAGCATAAAATGACGCCCAATTTATGCAAGTGACAGAGCTAAGAAAAGAATCATCAGCTCCCAATGTCCAGTCCTGTGCTTTAACCACTAGGCAACACATTCTGGGATTAAATAGTTATAAGTAAACTTTTGCTCTGCAGAAGCAAAACTAATGCAAGAATTGGCATTCTTACAAATTATCATGTCCGATTTCTTTTGAAATAATAATTTAAATATGAACAAAATGCCCCTTCTCCAGTTTCAGGGCAAAAACGAATCACATTTCTGTGACCCCATTTTAAAAAGAGGGCAAAGATCTTATTGCATCAAACGTACATGCATGGAAATTTGGGAAAGTCCTAGAGATTGAGATAGAGAATAGTCACTTTGCTATAGAATTTCAAAGCCTACCCATAGTTAGCTATAGGTAGCATTTAATTATGTAATTACATAAGCTGCACTGTTTCAGGAATGTCTTCAGGAGATACTGTGCCTCCGAGAAACTCCTCTGACGCACAGTCCTCTCCCTGTTTCTCTCTGGATCTGGGGGCAGGGTCGTAATTCACAACAATTTATAATACCTCACTTCCTAGCCAATGTAGCTGAGTTAAAGCTCTGGCCACTACCTTCCCCTGTTGCTCCACCCTGCTCATCTGCTCTGGGGAGGGTAGAATAGTGTATGCAGAGCATCCACTTGTTCCTGCATGTTGGACCCAAGGTGTGAATAACCCCTGCTGAGTTTACTCCTCCCTATTTCCCTCCATGGGCACGTAGTCTGTTAACAGCCCTAATTCATTAGCCAGTCTGTGCTTTTAAATTCCTGCTTGCATGTGCAGTTTAGGTAACCACTTTCCAAAACTGATCCCCACTCTGTGTATATTTTAAAATATTTCGAAAAAGAAATCCTCTGATATGACATTTACTTTTAACACATTCATAATATTTGATTGCTCTTTTGCTACAGCATGAAGCAACGTTTTGATTAAAAAGAGGGAAGTAGTCGCAGCAATGTTCAATTCCTTCTACGCTGTTTTGTCAGTCTGCTGAATCTTCTCTGTTTCCTTGTTGGTAGTGTGTTGCATGTGACGTACTGAGTATGAGGTGGAAAAAATGTGTTTAGAATATGTGTGTAGTTTTGCAGGTTGTATTTGAAGCCCTTGGGCTTTAGATATTTCCATCAATTTTAACAGTTGAAGTATCATTTAATTCTGAAAGGATCTTTGTTATAGACGATACAATTAGGCAGATGAAAACAGTTATCCTTATTAAGCCTCATTTTCATATAGCACATGGTTTGAAAGGCAACATTTTTCATCTTTGTATAGTCTTATACTCATTTCAGGGTTACAGGCATGATTACAGCAGATTTTTTAGTTTGTGATGGGTTTATTACACTTAATGAGCCTGCAATATATGGCTCTACCACTTTGGCTGACATTTTGAAATTAGACTTCCAGCAGTGAAATCTTGTCAGGGATAGGTTTTAGATTACTCAGGCTTTCGTGATTAGAGCTTTTGGTACATAATGTCAAGTACAATTGTTCATTAAATGCTAAGTAAGCACACTACTGTTAAGGCAGTAACAGCATAGAGAATATTTCTCAGACTAGAGTGGTGGTGTTTTGCTGACTTGGATTTTGACTTGATTATGAACTTTGCTCAAAGTGATACATATCTGTGGAAGGCAGATGTGCATGTGGACATGGAAGAGAAGGATTTACCTGTAGTTTCAGAAATAGTTCCATTAAATATTTTCAGGTTTATATATGATATTAGGACAAATTATTCAGTTGATCTCTCAAATTAATTGAATATATTAAATTTCTCGATTACATGTGACATCATTCATTGTGGTTTTGGGGGGGGTTGCCTTTCAGTGTAGTAGTAAATATTTTAGATTGCAGGGATCTCGAGCACTGGTGCACCTGGTCCCCACCATTTTCTGTGGCACGTAATAATCTAGTGTCCTGTGGGTCTCATTTACTTGGGTCTCACTTCTGTTGTTTGGGACACTGTGTGGTTAGTGGGTGGTGCTGGTGACCTATGATATGCAGGAGGTCAGACTAGATGATTAGACTAGATGGTCCTTCTGGTCTTAAACTCTATGACTCTGTGATCTATACCTCCAATTCATTCTGAAAATTGATTTTTTTTTCCCAAACCAAAATATAGTTGACACTATTGAATTGCGCAGAAATCCTTTGTTTGAGAGTTTATAATTATGGTCCGGTTGAGAAAACAGCTTAAATGACAGTTGAGAATAAATAACATCTGCAAATAACATATGCCAGATCACAAATATCATGATAATAATACCCTGTGCACAAAAATGAAAATGAGCCTTTTTCTGTTGATCATGTTAGTGAATATGTACTGAATAAACTCATTGCCTAACCTAAATAGCATTTTGGACAATTAGCATGAATAAGGCAAACAATAGTTGACCCAACTGAAGTATCTCAGAGATAGATTCACAAAGGTCATTATGCATTGCAGCCCCTATCTGAAGGTCCCCTGCTGCCAAGTGGAATTCTCAGCCCCAGGTTAGGTGTCCAGGCTCCCCAAGCATTCTCTGAGGATAGGTAGCACCTAAGAAAATGAGTCTCAGAAGCCAGCAAGATGATGAGGGAGCCACCTAAGCTAGCCAGAAATGAAATGCAAAGGAAAGGGACAGGGCTAAGTCCTAGATCCTCAAGGCTTTTAGGCTACTGATTCCCATTGATCTTGGCCATAACAGGCTAGAGGTAGATGCCTCCCACAGTCTCCTACTGCTCAGGATTCCTAGCCTTGAGTGTTCTCCTGGATTGAAGCACCTAAAAAGGTCAGCCCTTTCTCCTAGGTGGGAAACAAGTGAGAGCCCTTCCCCAGCATAGCCAATAGCCTGGCAGTTAGAGCAGTAACCTGGAATGTAGGAGACCCAGATTCAAATCCTTGCTCTGCCTGATTTGGAGCTAGGCCTCTGAGCAGTTCGGAACTGTTGGGCAGCATCTGCACTTAGGCAGCTTTATGAATGCCTACAGGTGGAAACTTAGGCATCTAGGTACCTATGGGATTAAGTGGCATCTGAGCAATGGTGCCTAAATAGTGGAGTTAAATATCTAAAAAGGCAATTGGGCATGTAGATACCTTTGTGGATCTGGCCCCAAATGATGATTTGCACAGTGCTTGGTATTAACATTATTTTAAAAAATAATCCTTTTGCCAATAAGAAACAAACTTAATCATGAAAATGCAATTAGATCCTAGAAATGTAGGGCTGGAAGAGACCTTAAGAAGTCATCACATCCAGTCATCAAGTAAACCTACATCATCCCTGAGAGGTGTTTGTCCAACCTGTTTTTTAAAATCCTCGAGGGCATTACAACCACGTTTGGATATCTGTTCCAGAGCTTAGCTATCTTTAAAGTTAGAAAGATTCTCTTAATATCTATCTTGCTGCAGATTAAGCCCCTTACTTCTTGTTGTACTGTCAGAGGGCATGGAGAACAATTGATCACTGCCCTTAACAGAGACAAGACTGTTATCTATCTCCTCCCCTCCATATCTTCTTTTCCCAAGACCCAACATACCCAGTATTTTTAACCTTTCCCCATAGGTCAAGTTTTCTAAGCCTTTTATCACTTTTGTTGCTCTCCTCTGGACTCTGTTTAATTTGCCTGAAGTGTGGAGCCCAGAACTGGACAGATTACTCCAGCCTAAGCCTCACCAGTGTAGAGCAGAGTTGGGCAATCATATCTCTTGTCTTACATATGACACTCCTGTTAATACATCCAGTAGTGATACTAGGTTTTTTTTGCAGTGGCATCACATTGTTGACTCGTATTCAATTTGTGATCCAAGAGACCCACCGGCTCCTTTTCAACAGTACTAGTACCTAGACAGTTATTCCCCATATCATAGTTGTGCATTTGCTATTTTCTTCCTAAGTGAAGTACTTTGCGCTTGTCTTTACTGAATTTCATCTTCAACAGTTTTCTATTTTTAAGGCTAAGCTATTTTCTGATCTGTTTAAATACAGTATAATGGCCTGATCCAGCTTGATTTCAAATAAAAGCAATATTGCTATCAACGTCAGTGGGGGAAGGTTTGAACTCCAAGCCAAACAAAATGAGACTTTTAAGTAAAGCCTGATGTGTGTTTCAGCAAGTGTCATTCCACGGCACCAGAATCCATCAATCTGTTTTAATTGTCAATTAATTACTTAGTATAACAGAAACTAATTAATGGATTAAGTATTTTGTTACAGGTTAAATTTCTCCTGCTTTGAAAGCAAATATCCATAGGATTTATCTAGCAGTGGGAGACCATTATTCTGTGACAACGTTATAATCCACGGAAATTCTCTCTTAATTACCTTCAATGTTAATGTGTGTTTGATTTTACCAATTGTTACCAATGTAAATATTTTTTCTCCATTCTGTTTTCTGTACCACTCAGTATCAACGTTTTCAGTCATTCATATTTTTCTCCTTTTGAATAATGAACTTCTGTTTAAAATGTAATGCAATCTGGATCATTATATTGCCCCAGAAGGTAATGCCAGAAGGCACTGAGCCAGTTATATTACTGGTGTAAGCAAGCACACTTCTATTTACTTTAATAGCATTGTGCCAGTTTATAATAGTGACAAATTTGGTTTGTCTCATTTAGTCTGAAAAAGAGCATCCTGCAGGTCTGCTCACTTTGCTTCTCACCACCAAACTTTGGTGTTAGTTGCTTTTAGTGGCAGCCCACATTGTTTTTAAGTGTAACACCGGACTCAATTATAGATCTAATTTAATAATTCTAAAATATTCTGGGCCAGATCTGCAGGTGTGGCCAAAAGGCACAGAGGACAATTCAGAGAGTGTTATGCAAAAGGGGCTTAAAACTTTTCTTTCCACTCTTCTAATTCTGGTGCTGCTCGGTGCATGACTGTTCCCCGGTGCTGTTAGAATAGCCTGAGGTTTTCTGTATCTTACATCAGGCAACAGGCCAAAATGGGAGCCCTTGATCAGCATCAAACAGGGATATGCAGACTATTCCTCCTTTTCTTCAGCCACACCCTCTTTTTCCTGTTATGCCAGCAGCAGATAAGGTGTGTAGCATAAGACCCCTTTCACTGACTGTGCTGCAGCAACATTACTCCCTGGGCTGAGAGGATCATACTGGGCTGATGGTCCCTGGGTTGCTTAAAATAGGTTTATGGACAGACTATCCCTGCAGAATGGTGCTAAATGGCCACACCATTCTGGAGGACATGGTTCTATGGCTTCATAAATTATGGAAGCCTAACAGCATCTTCATTGTTGTAATACACAACGTGTTGTTATAAGTATATATCATTGGCTGCAAGAAATAAATCATTTATATGGTACACTATATGAAAAGGAGGAGCACAGTTCAGAATTATGTACAGAGAAGCTAAACAGAATCTGGCACAGAGCATTGAAATGAGACTAGAGCACAATCATGGCTACCGGACATTCACAGGTGTCCAATTCTCAGATAGTGTAAATCGA
The DNA here is from genome assembly GCA_007922155.1 of Mesoclemmys tuberculata. NCBI lineage: Eukaryota > Metazoa > Chordata > Testudines > Chelidae > Mesoclemmys > Mesoclemmys tuberculata. The sequence continues at coordinate 80,395,565 of ML675604.1, read as the reverse complement.
AGTCACTCTACTGAATTCAGTGCAGTTATGCTGGTTTATTCCAGTTGAGAATATGGCCCATGATCTTTTTAAAAAGGGATTGGGAGGGGGGGAAGAGAGAAAGATAAAAGCTACACACCAGATTTCCACCAAGTACAGGAAGTATTGGGAAGCATTTGGGGAGAAACCTGGTGTACTGAGTATATACATGAGCCTTTAATCTCCAGAAAACAGATTAATTCATAAATTTAGACCCCTGCCACATCAAGAAAACCACTACCCACATTAGATGATTGGTATTCTCAGCTCTAGAAAGGCAGACAACTTGGACTATTGAATATGGATATGCATTGGCAGAGCTGTGTATAAGGAAGTTTGCACAGGGCTCACCCATCTTCTCTCTTCCTCCAGAGTTTTCCACAATTTATAAACTTCATCAGTAATAATCACTCAAATGTCAAAACCCCATCAGCAGTAAAATGAAAATGTGCAGGTAGACCCTACAGGGTCCAACAAAACCCTTGAAATGCACTTTATCAGTAGGTCAGAGTTCTGAGATTTTTGACAATACAAACAGTTGTTTGTGTTTTGTGCAACTGTGGTACATAATTTTGTGATTATCCCTTACTGCTAGTGGAAGTTGAAGGGTTAAATCCCTAGTCACCACAATGAAAATCAACCCCTTTATGCTTCAATTTAAAATGTCACTTTATTTTATTTTTTTTTAAATCATCCTTTTAAATGGGAATAGAAAGAGAGAGGAAATTTGGGTCATTAGATTATGAATGAAGTTTAAAAGCAGTGAGTTCTAATTTAGGATTCTGAGCAGATGGCCTTCCCACCCTACTTCAAAACAGTCAACATATGCTTGTCTGGGTCAAAACTCACCACTTCCTTGGGGTTTGCCTTTATTAACAAGTTAAACATAATATAAATAACATTAACTCTACTTCAAGCCTTCTCCCTTGTATTGGCTCTAGGCCCTACCTCTTCTCCCTTGTATTGGCGCTAGGGGTCTGGCCCCAAACCCTAGATTCCTCTGACAAGATAGGCTTTTCCTAACTCCCTTGAAGTGGGTTAACAATCTGAAAGTGCCAAGGGTGAACAGCATGGTTCAATAACATCTCTCTGCAGGGGTCCAACACTTGCTAAGAGGATGGGTCAGTAGAAGAACCCAACCACCCTGTTACAAGCATGATTAACATCAAAGATTGCATTAAAATTCAGTTTAGGAGGAATTACCTATAGAGTCTGCAAGACTGGGTGAGACTGAAGAGAAGCTAGAAGCTAAATGCTCAATAAAGCATCTCAGGTTTTATATTCCTAGGTCATTTAAGGTTTCCCTGCACTCAAAAGTAGTCAATCAAAATATCAATCCTGATGTTCTCTCAGGTTTGCAGTATCTTCTCCTGGTGTAATAATAATGAAGATTAAAACATTCTGACATCTAAAGAGAAAATATACTTAGAGGGTCCTTACACAAAAACAACGTTGCCTGAATATTTTCCAAAAATGTCAAGTTTATTCCAAGTTATCCACAAGACTAGTGTTGGGACAAACCACTGAAATTTTGGAAAGGATGCTGCTATTATAACAAAACATTTTCATCAGTTAGTGGCTAAAGCAAGACTACAGCATCATATTCCTTTTGGGACATTCTTTAAAATTCTTCGCCATAGCTGTAAGGTTCTGCTGAGCTTCTAGTGATGAAGTGAGATCTCATACATATGCACAAACACATTCGTCCCTTCCATCACCATTATTAAAGTAAGAAATAAATGATAATGCAACAATGGACAGAAAATTGTGCACTTTGATCCAAATAAAAATACAGCAAATGTGAGGGAACAGGACTTGGTTCCTGAACCTCATGTCTGAGAACCTTCAGAGTTTGATATTATAATTTAACAGAACGAGTTCTTACAGGAAAAGTATTTGTTGATACCACCCCACTTACATCCAAACAAAGTATTGTTCTGGTCCTTTAGAGCAGTCCTCATAGTGTTGGACACAGTCACAACTGCTTCTTCACTCGGAGATACAAGGAACGCATATCAATTAGTGGTGAGATTTTTTTCCCAGGGGAGTCCCATGTATTTTTATTATGAGAATGGATGAACTCAGGAACAACTTCTATATTGCCTCCAAAATTAGTTTATCCTGAAATGGCTGAAGACTTTCCACTGTTTGGTTACACAGTGGGCCTGATTCTCAGTTATGCTATGGTGCTTTTATGACACTCAGGCAGCACAGAAGGACCTAAACTGGGCAGAGATAACCCCCTGAAAATATCCTCTGTACTTCAAATCAGATTTCCACTCCCCTTATCCTCACTGCCCTAAGTGCAAGTACAATGTAACAGTGTACAGGGGTCCAGAATACCCCTTCCTTCTCTTCCTGCTCTCAATAGGTTCCTATCATTCTCTATTCAGAGGCTGACTGTTCTGATGAAGTTGGAAAACACTGTCTAAGTGCTATGAATGGGGAAATCCTATAGACCTAAGTTTGGATCTGTACAGAGATTTATTTCCAGTACATGTCTTATTATTCTAATGTATCTTAGCATGCTTTCAAGGTAAACCCCAGAGCAAGTCCTTTCCCTTCTAGAGCAAGAACTCTTCTCTCCCTTCTACAGAAAGGTCAAATATGAGATATTCAGTGCAAGCATTTAGTGATAGGATATGCAATTGATGCAAGTTCTTGAACAGTGGGTAATTAGGAGGTGAGTTGTTCTGCACTGCCCCATGGGAGCTCCAGGAATGATAACATTGCCCAGAGCTCTGTGATGCGGGTAGAATGCCTCTACTGTCCCTCTGCTCTAGCCCAGTAGTTGGCTCATTCTACTGGCTGGTGACAGTGAGGGATGAGGGATTATGACACTATCTCCTCCCTGTTCCTTCCACTCCTTTCAAGGTGGCTTGCACCCGAGAGGCAAAAGTTTAGAGATCAGTCCACACTCTCTGGCAATTGCTGAGATTGTTGTGGCTGGGGCCTTTAGGGGGTGGAAGCGCTTTGCATTTCCCCCATATGCATCTGCCCAGGGGCCAACCACAATCTAGCTTTTGATTTCTGTGTTGATTGGTTAACAAATAAATCCTGTGGTAAAAGAAAAGAGAGGGAGTCTCTTCATTTGTTGAGTATTTCTTCATTTGTGGTGTTGACTCCTACAGAATTGAACCTGTGCATGGCGATGCCATGATTTCAAAGCTCCAGCAATACGAACACTTGGCCATGCTAAAAACTGGAGGGGGCTGCAAAGTTTACAAAATTTTAAACTCACAGCCTCTCTCTTATCAGGAACCGCACTTTCAAAAGTAAATACAGTGGAAAGCACTGTAATATTTAGGCAATGGACACTTATTAAAGCACAAACCGCTTGGATTTAACAGCTACAAAGCACATTTGTCCCACTTTGGGCAGGGGGTTTGACTAGATAACTTCCCGAGGTCCCTTCAAAACCCTATGTTCTATCATTTTCTGAACTACATTACTTGTATTTCTATATTTTCCAACACAGTAACTGAGCCTGCTGTAAGCGTTAGCCAGCACTGTCTATTCTGTCCAGTGTAGTCCAGATCCTCACCTTCAAAATAGAGGCTAGCCTTTGGTCTCTGCAGCCCCAACTTCCATTTTTAACCAGTAATCACAGACACTCCACAGAGAAACTCATGCCAAATTGGTGGTATTGAGTTACCTTCCCACAAGAAGGGTGCGTCTGTACCTGCATATCTCTACTTATGACATTCTCCTGTCCTGATCTTCACTATATTGTATCAGCATTTTCATTTCAAGATTCAAACTTTCAATTTTCTACCTTCTCATCTACACTGAACTGTGTAATTCTGTACGTGCCACATTTGCTACACTGATCCCCTGCTGTTTCCAAAATGTTCTTGCACACTTGAGTACCTTTCAGAAATAGGCTTTGGAAAAATCCCTACTAAATCCAATAAATAACTAATAGTGAGATACTAGCTGGTGATTTTGAATTCTTTCATTTTGCATAGGGTAGCTATCTTTAAGTGCTTCTCACAACCATCAAGTAATTCACAGTCAGGGCCTGCAAGCATAAACTTACTTTGCTTAAAAGACATTAGTATATTCGTGTATTGAATCTTTGGCTCGGGTAATGGTGGCTTTAAAAGTATAACCCTGCCTAAATAATGGCAAACCAATACAAAGAGTAGCCCACTGGAAAGAAAACTGCAATTTAGCTTTATTCACTACTCTTCTTAACCCCACGTAATATGTTCCCTGCCCCATTCTCTTCTCCGCTCTGCCTCTCTCAACAAAATCTGGGATAAAGAAAGCCAATTTCTCCTGCCAAGAACAATCTTTTTTTTCTGCTACAGCAGTCTCTATCTCTGTGGATCTCACTTTCTGTTAACCATTGACAGGAGGTGCTCTATGTGGTAGAGTGGACTCATACCAGAACAGTGACAGAAATGGTAGGATGACAAGAAAAATATTTTCTGAAGTGCTGAGCACTGATGATTCCACTGACTTTAGATAGCATTGTGTGAGTTCAGCATTTAAAATCAGACCCTTACTAAATTATGATGTTAAGTTTTTTTGGGCCCAGGTTTTAGCTCTTGACAAGAGTAGCAAGGCTTGTGGCTACTCTTTCATGAACTATCACTGCTAGGTACAATTACTTGTTAATTTTGTGCACTACTCTTTATGCTGTACACTTAATTGTGAGAGATATTACACTCTTAACGTTTTCCCTGGCTTAATCCTGTCTGCAATTTAAGTTCTGCTTATGTTACGTGCTGTTAATCAGGTTGTTCTTTAAAGTCGTTAGCTAAGTGATAAAGGTAATAATTGGCACATAAGACATAGGTGCAGGATAAATGTCAATAGCAAACCTTATCGTTTCTCTTCCTTCAATACAGAAAGTCTGATCAGTATGAAATAGCTTAGTGCCCTAAGCAACTTACCTTTACAAAAATAAGTAAAAATCAACGGCACAGTGGTTTTTGGTTTTTGTCTTGGATACATTGCTATTTGGAGTATTTTGTTTGTTATATTTCACTTTGTTCTCATTTGAAATGACACTATTTATACTACAGTATGTAAATTAGATCAGGTCTTGAACAGCAGAATACCAAGCATGTGTCATCTTTTTTGTTTAAAGAAAACGCATCTCTGCTAGTGAAGAAAGTTAACATAGAAGAACATTTTTTTTTTAAGTACCACTGCATTTGTAAGACCAAAATACTCTTTGGGATCCCCGTTTTACATAAATAAAAGGTTCAGCTAATAGATCCTTCAAAGATTTCTTTCCTGAATATATATCAGTTTGCCAACTAATTAGCACGAAAGCTTAGTCAAAAAGAAAATGTCATCTAGAGAACAGAGCGATTCAGTCAGCCTCGGAGCAGTTTAATTAAATGGGTAGAGCAAGTAATAACTTGTTAAGTGTCAATGTGATTTTTGAGACAGATGCCATATAGACAGTATCTTCTGGAACTGTATATTTAATCATGTGATGGTCAGACATGGTCACTGGTCCCAAAATAAGAAAAATTCAGATTGACTGTAAAAAATTATGCCAGTAACATAGAGCTATTTCAAGAGCAAGTACTTGCATATTTATATTTGGATATTTGAGACTATTTTTGACTCTAAATATGAATACTAGTAGCTATTACCTGAAAACATTACAGGAGAACCATTCCTGAGCTATAAAATTAAGTTTTGCGCTATACCTGAAGTTTATCTGACATCCAGAGGTTACCCATGAATCCTTGGAGTTCCTTGGCATTTCAAACAACTGATTAAATAACTGAATATTTCTGGAGGACAGAAGACTGAGGGGGGACATGATAACAGTTTTCAAGTACATAAAGGTTTTTACAAGGAAGAGTTTGAAATATTGTTCTTGTTAACCTCTGAGGACAGGAAAAGAAGCGGTGGGCTTAAATTGCAGCAAGGGAGGTTTAAGCAGGGCATTAGGAAAAATTTCCTGTCATGGTAGTTAAGCACTGGAACAAATTGCTTAGGGAGGTTGTGGAATCTCTGTCATTGGAGGTTTTTAAGAACAGGTTAGACAAACACCTGTCAGAAATGGTCGAGTTATTACTTAGTCCTGCCTTGAGTGCAAGGGACTGGACTAGATGACCTACTGAAGTCCCTTCTAGTCCTATACTTCTGTGGTACTATAATTTACAGCTTTAAAATCATTTTATGTAAAATTATTCACAATATATTACTATCTACTAGAAAGTGCTGGATGTCCACAATGCAGTTGGCAGATCTGTGCAGTTTAACAAGATATTTTCTGCACCATTCTGAGGGATTGCTACAGAGCTACACAGAGGCTAAGGACTTAGCAAAGCCTGTAGTGTGAAATCTGAAGTGTGCTACTCTTCACAGCTGCTGATACTGAACAAAAGGTATTAAGGTGCCAGTGCTGAAGCATTTAAACTTGGCTGGCATGCAAAGGAGTGTTGACCTTTCCTATTAAAACATCAGGGATCTCTTTAGTCACTTAGGACAGAACAAAAAGCTTAGGTTACAGCAGGAAAAATCAGATTATATGGAGGTGGAATGGGGAACCTTTTGCCAATAAAACAAGCTTCCAAGGGATATTGTGGAATTGTCATTATCAAGGCTGGACATTGGTTCTATTGGTGATGGTTTAGGACTAATAAGATCAGCCCTGGTGCAGAGTGATGAAGGAAATGATATTCAATTTAAAAGGAAAATTACAAGAAGTAATTATCCAGCAACATCTATGGGTGTACAACAGTAGCACTTTGAAAGGCTCTTAAATTTTGAAATATTCTACTAGTTTGACATCAATTCCTCATATATGAAGTAGGGGTTGCTGCTGGATTTAGTAATAACTCTCTTGCATTTTTTGAGATAGAACTGCAACTAATATACCAAGTATTGATATATAATGTTAAGGATTGGGAGTTGGTGGGTGGTATAAGTTAGTAAAGAACATTTCTATTCTAAACATTCTTTAACTTTATTAAGGACCCTAGAAATTATTTATTACAAAACCGTAAAAATCATAAATCCTCAGCCTGATTTTTTTCTTATCTCTTCTGCTGCACTTTCATTCTCCCACTATGTGCTGTATGCATGGGTCCATCTCTTTTCAGCACACTACAAGGAGCATTGAAGATTTCAGTTGCAAGCAAAAAAGAGGCAGATTGATGAATCACTCCTTTTCTGGTAATCCACCAGCAATGAGCCACAGGGTAAAATTTTCAAAAGTGCCTAAGTTCCCCAAAAGATACTTAAAAAATCACTTTTGAATCATCTTTGAGGATCTGGACCCAGTGAGGATCTAGGTGATTTTCAAAAGTGAATTAGACACTCATAGTGGGATTTTTAAAGGCATATAAACTAACACTGATTTCAGTGGGACAGAGATGCCTAAACTGCTTAGGCGTTTTTGCAATTCCCTCTATTAGGAGCTTAAGTGTCATTGAAAATCAGTGGGATTTAAGTTCCTAAGAGCCTGATTTTCAAGATATTAAGGCAGCTAAAGATGCAGACAGATGCCTAGCGGGATTTTCAAACGTATCTAAGCAGGTTAGGCATCTAACTCCTGACTGGATCTTTAGTTGCCTAAATATTTTTGAAAATCAGGTCTTAAATCACTTTTAAAAATGCGATTTAGGCTCTTAAGTCCTTCAGGTGATTTTTTTCCCTATACAGTGATGAACACTATTACACTGTGAGTAATGAGCAGCATCATTTTATGTTTTCCATATGCAGCTGTGTTGCTTGAACCTGGATGCTGGTCTAGTAACTTCTGTCTTCAAAATACATTTCATTATACTGATAGTGAAATAACTTTTCATGAACAGTAATTGAAAATATATCCTATTTATTAAAAACAAAGTAGAGTATACCTAACTCATCTCTAAAAACCACACTGCTCAAAGTCACTTGGTTACTATTGTTAGTGGTAGTTTTATGCAGTGTTCTTCCATTGCTGGCACTACTTCTCTTTCCTCTCTCCATGTTTTACATTTTCTCTTCCTCACTCTGGGTAGTTCAAAAGATACATGGCATATATAATCTCTTTCAGTACAATGAAAAGTAATGTCTGACTTTGGTTATTTTTATATCTATGTGGCTTTTGATGTTTAATAATGCTTAAATACACCTATCTAATTCGATTTGCCTTTTGCATCAGTGTTATCATTTTAATTGGATTCTATGATTTTGTCTTATCTTTTCTCTTAATAAAATTTGCTTTCGTTTCTCAGGTTTTATTTAACTTTTATCATTTTTCTTCCTTTTTTTTAGTTACACCTACAAATTGTTCTGAATAGATTCTCCTTTGTTATTACCTCTTCCCTCCCACTCCCTCATCATCCTTTTAGTTTCACAAACTGCAGGCATCTTCCTCTGTCACCCAAATCCAACCTTGAGCATGTGCCAAGGAACTCTCACTTCCCTAATACAGTGATTGAGGCCTGGTCTACACTGCTGATGGCAGTCGACAGGATTACATTGCGGTACAGTGACGTCTTCATTGGGCTGCGTCAATGAGAGATGCTCTCCAGACGATGCAACCTCACTCCTTTCAGGAAGGTGGATTAATGGCGTCTACTGGAGAGCACTTCTGGAATCAATTGAATGGGTCTCCACGACCCACTCAATCGATCCCACTGCATCAATCCCTGCTGCTATGGTAGTGAAAATATACCTTGAGAAATCAAAGGGAGGGTGCTTGCATATTCATCCAAAGATTCTTTCTGGGCGCTCATATTTCCCTCCCATAGAATACTCTCAATCCCTATCATGTTGCATATGGTAGCTTTGATCATAAGCAACAATTCATGTAATTGAGAAAAAAAATGAATTGCATAGTTACTTATTTTAAGTCCTGGGAGCCTAAGACTTGTATCTGCCTGACATTGCTAGGGGCCACCACTGTTAGTCCCTATGTGTGCGTACATTAAGGTTGTTCTTGAATTCAGGTATTATGAGTGAATTGCAAGCCAATCCAGTTTGTTTGTGTGTTGTGTTGTTTTGTTTTACTGACCGTCCATTTTCCTTTAGTTCCTTTTTATTCTCTGTCTTTTGAAACTGTATTCCCCATATCCCCATCCTCACTGATATTGTTAGCATCATGCCAGCTTACACTTAAAGTAGTTACAAAAAGTCTATTTGGTTTTTTTGGGTAAACTCTTTTGTTACCATTATTCATTTGGGTTTGGTTTTCTTTTGTAGTTTAAATTCCTGTCTGTGTGCTGTGTTGACAGCAATACAAAAGTGACCACCACATAGCTGCAGAACTTTGTGTTGCTGGTAGAAAATGGAACTTTCACTGTAAGCGTTGCTTAGTAATTTATAGATTTGGAATGCAGGTTACTGAGTTCTATTGATTACCTGGGTTGTGTGTCATAAGCATAAATGTAAAAAAATGTAAAAAAAAATAAAATCAATTCATGATTAATTCAAAAATTAATTGAAAATTAATTTTATCATCCAAAGCTAGTATGCTACATCTAGGGAGAAAAACCATCATGTAGCTGGCCAACCAAATATAAAATAAAATAGTCAAGAATCCTGACACAAGATATGTAGTTAGCATCTGAGTATAGCAAAGTTAATTACAGAAGGGAGAGAGAGGTAGCAAAACATCATCCTTACCAAGCAGAAGTTGCTGCAATCCTAGTTGTAAAATAATTAGTAAGAAGGACTTTCCATAAAACTGTCCTGGTGTCAACACCTTGAAGGGTTGAAAACAATTTATCTCCAGAAAACTGTGTGCCTAGCATAGATTGAGAAGGCAATATTAATGAACATGAGTCAGGAAATAATAGCATACTTAGAGCTAAGCAGAACTAGAATCAACTAAAAGAGGTGGTCAAAATGAGTAATTTATTAAGCAATGATAGATTTAGGGAAGTAACTACTGAACAGTCAGTACTTATTTTGACATGTGATGTAAAGCTAATTAAGTAGTTTTGTAAACTTAGCATCTTCGGGTACACTTTCAGTGATTTAAAAAACAAACCTTCAGGAAATGTGCTTGCTTTTCCCCTGCCTAGACGTCACTGGAAATGTACATTTTCACAAAGCTCTTTTAAATTTCTCCTGGGGAAGACAATATATTAAAATTAAACTGCTAGTGAAGCATCTCCCATATTTATTACATTACTATTGATATTGTTTATTTATTGAATGCAACTGGATTGCTTGATTCTGTACAAATATAGAGGAAGAGATGGTTCCTTCCTCGAGGAGACTACAGTCTAAATCTGACACATATCAGACATAAATCAAAGCTTGAAACTTGAAGTAGTGAAGATTTAATTTTATTTAAATACATTCTCTCTTTGGTAGGTTATCACTGAAGGGCCGAGTACAGAACACATGTATTCCATTCACACAGTGATCTCATACACTTTATTAGGAAATTAAACTTTCCTGTTAAGAATTTATCTCTTTCCTATGAATATACAAATAGCCAGTTCTCTACCATGAGTCCAAAAGAAGATAAATAGCCCTAAGAGAGGAAAGTATCATCAGTAAACGAATGTCCTCTTGCTCAACATGAAAAATACATGGATCACAAAAATAAAATAATTTAAAGAAAAATGTCCATAAAGGAGTTGTGTAAATTGCACCCTTATCTTCCTTCCTTTTGATGATGTTCACGTCTGTTCCTTAGAAATAGATATGGCTTTCTCCAGTATGATTGTGTAGTCATGCTTCCTTTCCACTTTCTCCCTGGAATAGTAGACCTTTAGAAGGGTTGCATGGCCTTCATTCTGCCAGTGAGCATTGTTGGGGGAAGCAACGCAACCTTTCCTATTCTGTATGGCAAGCATCTTTAGGAGTGAGGCCAGGAGCCCACCTGGAAAAACTTGTCCAGTGGGGACCCAGAAGTCTCTCCAGTGGATCTTGCTACAGTTTAATCAGAATTGGGGCTCAGCAGAGAGGCTGTTAGTCCACATTTTAATACTTAGGAGTTGCTGTGGAGAAAATATAGTTAGAATATACTTAGGATTGTAAGCTCTCTGGAGCATGAACCTTGCCTTCATAGCCACCTGTAACGCACCTACCTATAGTATCATTGTTACACAAATAGCAGTAATATCCCAGCTCTTTCCCAATGATTGTGCTGGGAAGGAGGGAATTCCCTCACACTATACCCCTATTCTTGATCTTACATAGATGCCCCTTTGCTGGGGCTCAGCAACAAGGAAGATCCAAGAATAGGGGTAATTGGAAAAAGGCTGAGAAAGAAAAGAGCTGGGGCAAGGGAAGTGCTGCTGTCCTCCCAAATTTCCATACACAAATCTAATTCTGAAACCTTCCTGTGCCGGCAGATGATGTTTAGGTCTTGAACAAGGCTCCACCATTCCCATCTACCTGAACCACTCTGTGCGCTGTTAAGTCCCATAGGTTCTCCCTCTTGGAGTAATGTTTGATGGATGGATTCTTTCAGTCAGCCCTGTTTCATGGTCTTCCAGCTGCCCAATGCGTGACTGCTGTGGCAGACACTTTGGCTTGATTCTTAATACATGTATCAAATATTTCTGTCATCTTTTCTAGATATTTTTAGAGATAAGGAGTTGTTGAACTCTGATGAATCTCAGCATTTGTTATAAATTCATTCCATATAATACCTTCTATTTTCCTACAGCATTGCTTTCAAAAGCACTTAGACACCAGTCTGTACCTTTGGTGGATTTTCAGCTTTCACACCCATATGTTGAGGTGGAAATAACATTTGAGTTGGCGATTTGCAGTTTGGTCTTTAAATTGTAGATTTTCAATGAACAAATTGTGTTTAAGCTGGTGAAAGCAGCTGCTGCTTTGCCAGTTTATGACATTGTTTCCTTCCAGACATCCCCATTGGTTTGTGCATTACTGCCAGGGTATGTGAATTGACTCAACTCTTGTATTTCTGTGCCTTCAGAAGTAATGCTTGAGTTGGGAGTTTCTGGGGTTCTTATTACTGATTATTAACCCTTTTGGGCTATACTGGACAGTCTTTCAGTCCAAAGAAGACCTGTATGTTTGATTCTCTATATGAGCTCATGTGTGCATGAATGTAGAATCTTCCTCCTCCTCTGTGAAGTGTTGAGATTTCATCAATAGCATCGTGGTGGGAAGGCTAATGCAAAAAGATTATTTACATTTTCCATTAGCACATTTAGACTTGGGCTCAGTCCAGTTTCTTGTAGTGGGTGTTCCATAACCTATGGCCCTCTGTTAAGAATTTTCTGCCTCCAGCTTTTGAAACTTCATCCTGGATGTGAAATTGCCACATTGCCTCCACACACACAGTTCTCTTGGGAGGAAGAAGGGACTGTCAGCCGACCACCATCTGTTGGGAGCCTAGAAGGTCAATACCAGGTCCTTGAATGAGGCTCAGAATCTCATGAGAAGCCAATGTAATCCATAAAGCTCTGTTCCTAGGTTTCTGGCCATTATCTGTTGCATGAGTTGTAGCTTTAGTGTGGACCCTACCATAAGCCCCAAATAGAGAAAGGTGCAATAATGTAGCTATTGCTCTACTGTGTTCCTTATCTGCTACAGGCAGTGGATGGATTAAGATATTTTTCTGCATTATAAGACTGCTGTTTTTCTGCATACATTTTTCTCTGAAATCTGGCAATATTGTTAGCTCTGCTTGTGCTGCTGCTATGAAAGGAAGTTAGAAAACATATCTGAACTAGAAGAAAGGGGGAACTACCTATGTCAAAGGACTGATGATGAAATACATTGCATATCTAGGTTGCTTGTTCAGATTCAGACCATGATGATGCAGAACGAGTTACTGTCTAACAGGGAGAGCTCCTTGGTAATGTGTGTGATATACGTTTGGGATTTCAGCCCTGTTGCTAGTTGATACCATGGGTGTCTCTATGAGTTAAAATAATAGAGGAGAGAAGCATATACAATCCTGTTAGCCATCCCATTCTCCTCCCCTGTTCCAAGCTAAAAGCAGAAGTAGAGCATCCCATCCTCTCCTTGGACTGGTTGAGCAACACTCATACACTTCCTTGGCTGGTGTAGCAAGCACTTCCTCTTCCCATATCAATTTACATTAACCACTGGCTGTCCCCATCACAAAAACACCCTGACAGTTAGCACTGCTGTGTCACCTTAGTCCACAGCTACTGCAGAGGAATAAAGGATTGAATTGAATTAGACTTTTACTGCCACAGCTGGTCACTGCAGATCAGTGTTGAGCCACATTGGCAGGAAACAGGAGAAACTTGCACCCAACTGTGTACACTGTACATGTTCTGTGACACGAGGGAGGACTTTGCTGTCCAATTTTATCAGTTGGTACTTTCAGAAGTCAATTTTTTAAAAAGAAAATAACTTTAAAAGTGTTAGTATGTAGGTATGAAAGAAAGAATGATTGATATACATATTTGTGTTCTCTCCAGGCTTAGGATAACCTCCATGGAGTAATGTTAGCTTCCCCATAGCCACCTCATGTTTTACTAGGGAGGAGGAGACAGCAACAACATTGTGGATTCTCTCCAGAAATGTATGTTCTGAATGAAAAACATACAAGTTCTTAAAAAATAAGCTTTAAGGACACTGAAAATTCCCAGTGTGAAAAGGCTTGTGGTGACTGTGCTAATTGATATACTTGCCCCTTTTACAGGATTAAGCTGTGTTAAATACTTTCTAAAACCTTAATATCTTCAAGAGATCCTGCTTCACATTATTTCCATGCTACCCATCTTTATGGGCTGATTCTTCAAGAGACAAAGCAATCCTCAGTTGAAGGAATGTGAGGGTGCTCATTTGAGATAACTTAGAGCCTTACATTTACTACATTGTTTATTCTCATTCTTCCACTAGCCCTCTTTATGGTGCTGTGGCACTTTAAGGCCCTTGTGCACTTCCAGAGTTGTGGAAAATGAGACTAAGGCATCTAGAATCTAATTAATGATTCATCTTGCAGTGAGGATTATGATGTGTTATGCTTCAAATATACATATGCGAAAACATGAACTATGTATTTTCTATCATGTTCTGGGAGGGCTAGACAGGATAGTCCCCAATCACACACAGAATGTCTATTTGGAATCTCATAATAATACTGTGTTGAACAACGTAATCAATACACTATTGTAACTTTATACCATGGTGGATAGCCATGCAATAAAATTGCATTGCTACTGCTTCAGCATAGTTTAATCAATATTTGAAGGAGATGGAATTGTTACATTTGAGGAGTTGGGCAGGTGCTGAGACTAGTGCCCTAGGCAAAGAAATTAAATGTTTTCATTTGGTGGGGTTACAGTCAGAACATTCAGATCCAGCAAGGCAACTGCATGCTTTGCTGTTGAACATCTCTTTCTTTTTTAATGCTGTGGAAGTGCCCTAAAATTGCTGCAATTTCTATGTTAGTGACAAAGATCAAATTTGACAATAGAACAAATAGATGACCCCATTTAAGACCAAAGAGGAGATATTCCTCTGTGATGATAGCACTTTTTCAAAACGAAAAATCTTTTTATTTGAGACAGGAGATACACCCAAATTAGTTTTCTGTCATATTGCATGGCTGAGCAACAAACAGCAATATTCCCTTTCCACCCAACCTTGATTTCAGTTTCTTTCTCCTCCAGAAGGGAAATCAGCTTTCCGTGGATGCAGACATAGCCCTTTGTTCCTTCTTCAGGAAATGAGAGTCTCAGACCCATCAATATCCATTCTGTAAACCACTTATGTTATGTTGTTTGTTCAAGAGAACTGCTTCAATTGTTTGGATATCTCATTGCACCGACACTGTGGTCACCTTCTTTTAGAACTTACTCGGGAACTCCTGCTGACTTGTTCTTTAAACTGCACTCTTTTTTCTCTTGTTGCAGTGATTGCAGACTCACTGCCCTTGTGCTTAGCTCAGCTACTCCCTCACTATCAATATTGGCTCACTGCCCCCACAATGAATTTTTAAACAAGGAAGTTTAGGAAGCCTTAGTATTTCATATTCATGACTCCAGTTTGTTGTTTTCTATTGTGTCCCACATTCCTCTCAGATAATTTGTATCTGTGAGCATGATAAGAACACAAGAATGGCCATAGTGGGTCAGACCAGTGGTCGATTTAGACCAGTATCCTGTCTTCCAACAGTGGCCAATACCAGGTGATTCAAAGGAATTAAAAGAATAGGGAATCATCAAGGAATCCATGCTATCAGCCGTTCCCGCCTCTGGCAATCAGCAATTCCTGCCTATTCTGGCTACTCGCCATTGATGGATCTATCCTCCATGAACTTACCTAAATCTTTTTTTTTTTTTAAAAAGATTTTTTGTTGTTGTTGTTATAGTCTTGGCCTTCACAACATTTTCTGGCCAGGAATTCCAGAAATTGACTGTGCGCTATGTGAAAAAATACTTCCTCTTTTTTTTGTTTTAAACTTGCTGCCTATTCATTTCATTTGGTGACCTCTAGTTTTTGTGTTATTTACTTTTGCCATATCAATAATGATTTTATAGACCTCTATCTTATCCCCCCATTAGTCATTTCTTTTCCAATATGAAAACTCCCAGTCTTATTAATCTCTCTTCTTCCTAGGGAAGTTTTTCAATTCCCCTAATGGGATGTTAGATGGGGTGGAATCTGAGTTACTACAGAGAATTCTTTCCCAGGTAACTGGCTGGTGAGTCTTGCTCACATGCTCAGGCATAACTGATCACCATATTTGGGGGTGGGAAGGAATTCTCCCTCAGGACTGATTGGCAGAGGCCCTGCAGGGTTTTTCCTTCCCCTGCAGCATGGGACATGGGTGAATTGATGGTATATTCTTTGTACCTTGAAGTCTTTAAATCATGATTTGAGGAATTCAGTAATTTAGTCAGAGATTAGGGGTCTATTACAGGAGGGTGAGTGAGTTTCTGTGGCCTGCATTGTGCAGGAGGTCAAACTAGATGATCATTATGGTCCCTTCTGATCTTAAAGTGTATAAGTCTATTTTAGTTGCCATTTTCTGTACCTTTTCCAATTCCAATATACCTTTTTTGAGGTGGGGCGACCAGATCTACAAGCAGTATTCAAGATGTTGGCATACCATGTATTTATAAAGAGGCAATATGGTATTTTCTGTCTTCTTATCTATCTTTTTCCTAGTGATTCCTAACATTCTATTAGGGTTTTTGACTGCTGCTGCACATTGAGTGGATATTATCAGACAACTATCCACAATGACTCCAAGATCTCTTTGATGAGTGTTAACAGCTAATTTATGTATATTATACTATATATATATATATATATATTTATACTATATGTATAGTTGGAATTATGTTTTCCAATGTTTATCAACATTGAATTCCATCTACCATTTTGTTGTCCAGTCACCCAGTTTTGTGAGATCCCTTTGTAACTCTTCACAGCCTGCTTTGGACTTATGTTGAGGAGTTTTGTATCATCTGCAAATTTTGCCAACTCACTGTTTACCTCTTTTTCCAGATCACTTATATTCAACAGTGTGGGTCCCAGTACAGACCCGTGAGTGGACACCACTATTTACCTCTCTCCATTTTGAAAACTGACCATTTATTACTACCCTTTGTTTCCTATATTTTAAACAGTTATTGCTCCAGGACAGGATCTTCCCTCTTATCCCATGACCACTTACTTTGCTTAAAAGCCTTTGGTGAGGGACCTTGTCAAACGTTTTCTGAAAATTTAAGTACACTATATCCACTAGATCACCCTTTCCACATGCTTGTTGATTCCCCCACCCCCCAACTATCCACAGGTGGAAATAGTTGAACATGTTGATAATGCATTCAATTTCCACCTGTGAATATTTGAAGTGAGCACTGGAGCTCATGTTCCTTTATGAAATTAGTTAAAACTAATGTAAAGCACATGTCCAATATAATATTGTCAAAAAGATATAGGTTCATTATTCAGTTATGAAGCTTCACTTTTACATTTCTTCCAACCTAACACATATGCTATAGTTCATTCATGCCTGCATCCTGCACAGCCCACGTTCAACATTTTTAAAGTAAAACTAATTTGCGATTTTCTAAGCATAAAAAAAGCATCTGAAAAATTCTTATAAGAGCAAACCTATCCTGCAAAGCAACTTTGTAAATGGTATTATGGATTCCATGTTTCATGTGTATCAAAGATTTCCACCTTAATTTGCTCAGATTGCAAGTGAAAATAATTGTGTCTAACTGCCAAACCAGTAAACTCACCCTGACAGTCAAAGTTCTTTTCTTGCTCATGAGTCATAACCAGGAACAAAGATTCTTCAGGCCAAATTATGCTTTCAAATTAAGCCTGTGCAGCCCCATTGTTTTCAGATTATGCCTTCAGTTACACCTGTGCAATACCATTAGCTTTCAGTCATGTGTGAGAAGGTCAGAACTCTTCTTGACTTGCAGAGCCTGGATTGATTTTGCATGGCTGGCTGTTCAAAAACTAATCCTTTTGACTTAAAAAATGAGATGGAAATTTTTCAGAACCGATAAACATGGAAACCCACAATGCCATTTTTGTGGAATCATTTTCTGGGGTAGACCCACAAAGAGTAAACATTTTAAAATTATTTCTCATACATGGATAACTCACCGATGGTGAACTGATTTTTATGAAACATCCCTACAGCATTTACCTTTGTGCTCAGATCAAGAATGAGTCATTTGAGCACTAAAAGGTAATATTTTCTGACCAAACTTATCAAGAAACTGAAAATCAGAGTGCTAATAATAAGTGTCATCTGTGGCTTAGTGCTAACATCACTGTCACAACACACTGTACACCTCTATGTGTTTATATACGCAGAAAAATATTTTAAAACTGGCATTCACATTGATATTTACGCTTTCAAGCTGTAGAGAGTTTTTTTTTAATCAGTTCTCCCTAAAGGCTTGCTCCTCTGTGTTGCATACACTTTGAAATGTACCATGTTCATGCAAGGGCTTAGTTAAAATTATGTATAAGTTGGTTTGTCCTGACAGGGTTAACATTTCCCATGTTTAACGATCAGCATAAAAGTTTACCATCAAAAGCCACAGAACAATGTTCACTTTGTGTCCTATGGAGGTCAAGTTTGTTTAACAGTCAAATTATTCATATAATAGACAGAAATAGTTTATGTAACCTGTGTGGCATTGCCATACATATTTCATGAATATTGAAAATGGTTATGCCAAGGAGGGGCCATGTGACATCATTCATGCACCTCTCAGCATCTATCCTATGATTTTAGGACCTGATTCACAGCCCATTGAGGTCAATGGGAGTCTTCTTATTGATGTTAGTGAGTTGTGGATCAGGCCCATGAACAGGGGGAGGATCCCCCTCCCTCATTTCCTGTCTGACTGTCCAGAAAATACATTGGCTCAAAAAAAAAGTAAGAAAGAAGGATGATAATTGTGGAGAATTACAGATTCTGGTCACCATTTACTGGTCTGTAACCTACCTTTCCCCACCTTTCCCTTCCACTACATCACCTGCATAGACCTTCCATAATTGGATATAAACCAGCAATAGCAATTCATACCAAAAGAAACAAGTATAAGAGATGTATAAACCAGAGATGGTCAAACCTTGGCTTGAGAGCAACATGCGACTCTCTTACAATTAAAATGCGGCTCACGGAGCTCCCTATGTCCCCCTCCCCCAGTCTCCACCTACCAGACTAGGGTGGGGAGCTCAAAGCTTCTGCCCTGTGGCACGGTGGTGGGGCTAAAGGATTCTGCCCAGCGGGGAGGGGAATCTCAGGGGGTCAGTAAGTTTGGCCACCCTTGCTATAAGCAAAGAGTGACTGTAAGACAGTTTTTCCCAGCCTGGCTTCCAGTTTTCTGTAGTTGGCACCAAGAGATCAGAACTAGGTAATTCACTACAAATTTGAGATGCTGTCAGGCTATGGAGGTTGCCATAGACCAAGGGGAATGGGATTTAAAGTACTCGCTGACCTGATCTCCTGCCTGCAGATACTGGCTCTGAATATGATGAATAATCCAGATGGACACTGTAATGAGATAGGACCAAGGTGGAAATGTTTTCCAAATGCAACAGAAAACCTGCCTCGCTTCTTGAAAGAGCTGGTCCTATCAAAGTAATGACTGAGCGATCATCTCACATCCAATTTGTAGAGCAAAGTTGTCCTATATGTTTTATAAGGGTGTGGAGAAGAAAACTGGCAGGGAGAGGGATACGTCTGGATTCATACCAGGGGTGACTTTTAAGAAATAGCAGTGAGGCCAAAGTACACCATGCAGAACCAAATCACAGCTTCATCATTCACAAGAGTAACAGAGGCAACTGCAATCTAAAGAGCACTTTAAAGGTTCATCTACACTTGTGAGTGGACATAGTTACTTGTCTATGTACTGACAGAGCATGCACCCTGTACCCACACCAAGTGCCCATACATGCCATGCTGGACATGGGTATACACTGTGAACAGGCATATTCCCATGTCCACACTACCCTTTTTTGGTATGCGACATTAGCACTACCATTCCAGGGGTCGTATCCCAAAGTCCTGTGCAACACCAGAGACACTCTGGGAGCTGCCTTCCCTCGTGTTGCTGGTACAGGATTGGATATAAACAGCATCAAAATGATGGACTCTGCCTGAAAGGGGAAAAGTGCAGAAGGTTTTACTGAATTGCTTTCTAAGTGGGTGTGAGTAATGATCATGGATGTTTCATTCACAGGGAGGTGATATGCATAAATATCTTCCAAGTGAACTTTGTGGGGTTATGAGCATTAGTTGAATCTCATCAGTGAAAGTATTATAAGTGCTCCAAGATGAATGCTGTAGGATTAGAGTTTAGAGCTTGATTGAGAGTTCAAATGGGCAAAAAAGCTTCCACTTTAAAGCATAAACATTCCTCCTGTAAAATTTATGGGACAGCAAGGATTTTACAGCTAGGCTTCCTGAGTTCACACTGCCAGATGAAAGAAATGAACAAATCTGGGACAGAAGATTAGGAGTGACAGATAAAATCAGCAAAACCAGAGCCAGGATATTAGAAAATCAGAATAATTTAGCAGACCACACTGAGCTTCGTGCCTGTGCTGATATCATCATGGTAACTCAAAAATTTGACTACCCCTTTGGTAATTACTACCTGGTAATACCTCAGTACCAGAATCAATAGATGATACAGAAAATGTTTGTCTCCCAGCTGGAACTGTGATACTCTGTGTGAGATGCTCTTTGTGAGTTGTGGAAGTAAGTAACCTCAAGGCTGACAGCACCAAACCAGCCTAAAGGAAGCAGAGAAAGAATTAAAGCATTCAAAGTCACTGTGTGAGATTTGATTCTTCTATAAGAGAGTATGAAGCAGAGATCTTCGGATTTGTTTGCAGTAAGAAAATATTCAGAGTAAAGCCCCATATCCCTCTGAAGATATGTTCTTTTACTGCCTTTTCCACTAGGAAGGCACCTTCCTGCCTAAGTGCTAATGACCCCATGCAGTGGTGGGGAATGTATGGGGCTGTAGCATTTACTGGATGGGATAGCGGTTCTCTGCTATCCCTAGAATCCAGCTGTCCAAGGTAATGGACTTGAGGGGAAATTTGGTCCCCAAAACAGACATTAGGGTTGGTTTGGGGCTCTTAGCATCCATTCAGTGCTGCCATTTGCTAGACATAGAAGCAGAAACAGCTAAAGGTGCACCTGTAATTGAACATACATGCTGCGGATGTCCTTTCAGTTACGTAGGCTGCTGGAATCAGCCATCACATTCTGCTCACAATGGGCATGGGCATGATATGGCTATTTCAATTTATCCTGAGGGTGTTGAGCCAAAGTAACAATGGCCTTGCCTTTGCATCCTTCATCTAACTTAATGAAATATTGTTCCCCCTCATTAAATATGGATCTGCATGGGCAAATCCAGGATCTTGCCCTGTACATCCTAAGAAAATCCGAGAATACAGCACGCTGTCAAATAAGATGCAGTGTTGTACCTGGATATTGGCACACACTTCACTAAAATTAAGCCATTTTACATTTCACCCTTAAAAGTGAACTGCAGAATTTTGCAAAAATCTGAATGTTTGTCTGTAAGGTACCCAAAGAGGACAGTTGTATAGCTGTTGTTTTAAAGTTTAATTAGTGTACTTTAGCAGAATTACCATAATGCCACTACCCCCACGCCCAAAGGTGTTTAGAAATATGAGCTGGTTTCCGTGCTAGAGTGACATCAAACGTACTGTAAACCAACAAAAGGAAAGAAAATAAGCATTTAAAATGCAATGGTGCTTTCAGACGTCTTTATGTTGCCACTATTGTTCTTCATCCTGGAAGCGAATCCAAAAAGTCTGCAGTCTGATAGTTCTCAGAAACTTAAAATGTAATAGTCTCAGTTTTTTTAAATACAGCTTGCCTAACACTACCAGTGCATTTTTCTTTCTTTGGAATCTTATAAAGTCATTTTTGCATTTAAAAAGAAAATATTTCTGGAGAGGCAAACCTTTAAATGGCTGACGCTCAGCCTCTGAAAGATTGTCAATAGCACAAGATTTTATAGCAATACCTGGCCAGGATTTAGTAATTTTTTTATTACAGTAGTGTCTAAAGGTCCTAAATTGGAGCTTCATTGTGCACATATGTAAGAGATGATATTTGCCTTGATGAGTTTATATTTTACATAGAAAATTAAAAGATAGTGTTATTGTTCCCACTTTAGAGATGAGGAACTGGGAGACTTACTCAAGGTCATACAGGAAGTCTGGAATTGAACATAGATCTCCTGTGTCCCACTCCAATGTCTTAAACACAAGACCATATTTCCTCACTTTGTCATTTGCTATTCACAAGGTCGAGGCTTCTTAGGAGTACAGATCCTACTCATTTCATTTATCTCCTGAGATCTTATCCTGTGGGGCAGATCTAAACAAAGACTGATTACTGAATTTTGTAATTATAAAGGAGTTCCCATCACTTACGTGAATTTCTTTGGATTCAGATTTCATTTCTACTTTTGTATATTTTCCAGCGCTTTATGCTTTTCAACACAATTAAGTGGATTTTAGCCCCATCCTATTTGTTATTAATACTATGGATTCTGTTCCTTCTTTTACCCTCCAATAGCTTTGGCTCTTAGACCACTTCTCAAAAATCCAGACACCTTCTTTGTTGCAGATGAAAGAAACAGGTTGACTGGAAGAAGAAGAATCAAATACCTGTAGTTCTCTCTCTTAATAGTTGTGTGGGAGTTCTGTTCACATTGCTCTTCAGAAACCACTGCTGAATTAAAAACTTAAGATGCCTCAACCTCTGTGTGAAATGAGGGGAGTTATAAATTTTCTGTCTGGTTGGATCTGATCTTTTCGGCATGCTAATGAAAATGGATAACTCTCCCAAATAGCATACCAAAATAAAAGCCCTAAAATCAATCAGTTGATTTGGATTTCCACCATTTCTCCTTTATATGGCCAAGCTCTGCTACAGTGCTGTAACTATGATTGTGTCTCCCACAAGCAGGAAAAAGCAGAATATTCTGATATCTAATGCAGGCTATTGCTTTCAAAGATAAATTGTTATTGTTCATTAAAAAGAAAAGTTGCTAGTTACTCAGATATTCAAGCTGGCTAAACGTTGAATGGTCATTTAATGCTACTAGAGCCATAGGTCTTCCTTGGGAAGGAAAGCTTTCTGCTCCCTTCCTTTGGGATTGGAGAAGGACCAGCTTTGTGGCCTTGCTGTGGGTATCATTCTCATTGTCTTTGGTGAGCTGAGAAGGAATTTTTCCTTAACTGCCAGATTGGCCATGGTAGTCTTGCCTGCTTCTCAGCAGCCCAGGAACCCTGGTGGGTAGGTTATATTTTAAATTCATTTTGTTGCAACTTGGCATGTGTTCAGTAGATGTAATCATTCAACAGGGGTTCCAGTTCTCTGGTAGACCAGAACTGGAAATGGATTAGAAGGAGGCAGCCCCTAAAGAAGGTAGAGAATGGGACTGGGGCTTCTAATTTCTAGTACAGTCAAGAGACAACTCCTTTTCCCAAGCCCCTTAACTCTCAGATGAGGGGAGGGTGATGGGATCCTGGCAACAATTCAGGAACCAAGTTCAGGGAGTTGGGGACGGGGAGGATGGCAGCCCTCCTTCAGGTGGAACAAATTACAAAGGCGGGATCACCTGCATTGGATGAGTTACTTCCAGATAGTTCTCAGGTGTGTTACTTAATAAAGTTGCAACCTACTTAAACTACGTTCCTGGTGCCTTATCTTTCTTCCTATGTTATCTGGCATTCGCAGGAAAACGTTTCACTAGCAAACCTGCTATACACCTTCAGCAAAGAGGTAGTCTTTAGGGAACAGTTCCCTGATGCTTACTCATATGCAGGTGCTTGGGCTCATTATCAAGACCCCGAATACACCCAGAAACAGCCCCTGGCATTACAGCTGGTAATGATGCTGCCCCAGTTCTAGAAGTGCTGGAGGCTGCATTATCGCTGCTTCCTGAGCATGGGCATTGGGGTTGGAGAAGGGGTTCTGCATCCACTAATCTCCATCTCCCCATCCACCTATGCCAGAGCAGCCCCCGTTTGTTCAAAGTGCTTCTAAGACATTATGTGCTTATGTTGTAATCTCTTAAAAATGGAAAAAAAATTGTATGTAGCCATGCTGGTGGGAAGTGGGATTCTTTCTTTCTGTGTTTAGGTCCTCCGGATCGCTTCTTGCTCTGAGGATTGTAAGCATGGTTCTGTTGATATCACTGCTTGGTGTCCCATTTCTGACAGCCTCCAGTGCAAATGAACATTGGTCTCACTGGACTTCTGTTTCTAGCATATATCATGATGTTGCTTTTGGAAGGGGAATATAATAGATTCTATAATCAGGACTCTACAGTAGTAGTTAGGGCCATTATACTGCTGGAGGTGATGTCTCTCTGATGATACGTGACACCAAGATCCTTACCTCTGGGGGTCATTGACGATCCCATGTACTATTCAGAAGAGTCAGAGGTATTAACCCCCATGTCCTGTTCAAACTCCAATGTAAGTAATTTTTAGAGTTTGTAACAAAACTTTTTTCACCTGTTTTCAAGTTGTGATGCCAATATGATAGTTAACATTTTAATAATGAGTTCTTGCTTGAAAAGAGCCAGGTTTATATTTATGTCAGAAAATTATTAGCATCTATCTTTCAATGCAGATATCAATAGGGCCAAATCCTGCAGCCCATACTAAGTCAAAACTTCCATAGCAATTACTAGTTATTTTGACTAAATAAAGAGAATAGGCCTTGTCCCTATTTGCATTATTTGTGTGCTGTATAGTGTATTACATGAAAAGTAATAAACTTTGTTTATTGAGAGGCTTTTTTTTTCAGCACAGCTAATACTCTGTGTTATCTATGCAGTTTTTCTATGAAAGTTTCTACATTGACAAAAAACAGCTTTGGGGAGCAAATCTGTGCTCCATGGAACATCTCAGCTTTTAAAACAAGATTGGTATAAATTCATAATACTTGAGCTAGCTGCTAGGAACTCAGTCATTTCTGTGTTTTCTGTCATTTGGTTTACTGTGCATTTCTCTATATAGTCTTTATTTTAAATAAGAATGTACATTATGGTAATATATCCTGCCAGGCAGTTTGCCACTGTCAGGGGGGAGAAATCTTAAACAACACTTTCCAAGAGGTCTGACACCCTTCTATTGACGTTTTTAAAAGGCACTCTAAAATTATATGCATTGGCTAAGATTTTTTATCTAAGAAAAAAAAGAAAGGCTTATTTTACAACTGTGTACAAATGGCATTGCAGATGATGTACCATTAACAACAGCTGCTGGAAGGATAGTCATAACCCAGATACCTGGATGTAAGTGACCTCAAAAAAAAATTGAGGCCCTTGCTAAGTGACTGACATAAGAGTTTTATTTTAATGCTATGAAACGGTGAAACTTGAAGTCATGTTGCAGTGTAAAGTTACCAGATGAATACTAATTCAGGACAGCATAAGGCTGTTCTGTTGCAGTACTGTCTCTAACTTACTGGACAAAATACAGAAGTGTAGTTTATAGGAATTAGAATTAGAACATCAGGATTTTTTAAAACATCATATGTGCATTAACACATAAAAGGAAACTAGGTCTAAAGCATGGACATCCAGGATTTAAAGTGTGCATTACTTTAGTTCATGATAATCTTAATACCTCAAGTATGCTTATATGGCCACGATGTTATTCTCGGTCTGCCTGCAAAACCATCTGTTTATTTGGCCTAGCTTTTTATTGTAATATTACCACCCAGTATAATAATGCTGTCCTCATGGCTTTAGTGGGTTGGACTTTATGAGTTCGCATAGTATTGGAGTAGTTAAATTTAAAGATTAATGTTAATAAATT
Organism: Mesoclemmys tuberculata; assembly: GCA_007922155.1. NCBI lineage: Eukaryota > Metazoa > Chordata > Testudines > Chelidae > Mesoclemmys > Mesoclemmys tuberculata. The sequence goes on along the minus strand of ML675604.1, from coordinate 80,370,296 downwards.
CAGATTTTGATCACTGGCTACCCCTTGTAATTGTTTCTCAAGAGATATGGAAAGGCCACATGCCTTTCATGGTATGCCTTTATCCAGTGTTTTTCTTCATAGTAGCAGAATAAAATCGAGTGCTTTTCCAGCATGCAGTAATTTTGTATGGACCAGGTTTACAGTATCATTTATTCCCTGATGATATTTTCAGGTGTATATCGTGGGACTAATTCTGCATTCATTGAAGTCAGTGGAAATTTTGCCATTGGTTTCTATGGGAGTAAGTTAGGATCATTTATTGTTTTAAACTGACACTGAGACCTGTTTTGTATCAGTTCAGCAATGTGATTCAATCTGATTTTAGGTCACATGCAGTCAACAGTATTATTTCAAAGGCCAATAACTCTTTCTTTGTCAAGGTTTTTGTTTCATACACATCACCATGTCAGCTGAAGGCCTTCCATGTTTCTCACATAGCTGTTATGGCAGTCAAAAGAAATTTTCTCAATGCAGCACAGCAAGCTTACTTAAAAATAAAGTATATACTTCTATGCAGAATTTTAAAGCTTGATTCTTATCTAATTTACATGGGTGTAAAACAAGAATATCTCCTCTGAAATCAGTGGAGTTACATTAGAGGAAAATCAGTGTGTGATTAGAATTGGTCCTCGTAAATATTCAGATAAGGTAAAGCTGCAAGACTGGATACATTCATATTAAAGTAATTCCTCTAATCTCTCTGAAATCTCACATATATTTTCAATTATTTTTTTAAAACTTCTCAATGGCTTATGTATTTTGACAATACTTTGTTTTTTCATTGCTTTGCATAACTTGCTTTTTAAGAATTAACTATAACTATATTTTAAAAGTGTCTACAAATAAAATAAACAGGCTGTTTTGTTGAGTTGATACACAATTAAAGAAAGATAAAGATTTTTCACATCTTTGAATTCATAACAGTAAAGTAACTACCAATTCCTTTACTGGGGTCTTGATATAGATGTAAGAAATTTTTTGGCAATTTACAGATTAAGAAATTCTACTGAACCAGGCATTTGAAAGAAATATTGAATATAAAAATGAACCATAAGCAAGTAGCAGAACTACATTAGTAATATGTGCAATAAATTAAAGGAATGTAATTTGCTTCAGATGAGGAATTGGAAAAATCAGGGTAATCAAAAACCAAATCTAATCACAAAACATAAAATAGGATGAGTTTAAAATAATTGAAAAATATAAAGCAAACTAAATAACAATCACGTGGTGTATCACCTCCCTTTTTATTTGTACTTTATATGGTTCAGTCCTGATTTAGCAAAGTACTTGAGTACCTGCATAATGTTAAGCTCTTGCATAGCCTCTGTGTTTAACTGTCTATTGTCGAACTGGTGCCTTAGCTAATAAACTCTTCGGTAGAGGAACTTGTCTTTTTATTTTGTGTGCTAGATAGATAGATAGATATTCATAATTCTAAATCCACATCAAACTAAGTTCTTGTGCTGCTAACATCTGTTGTTCTGCAGGGGTTTTGATCTTAATCTGATTAAACCATATTTTAAAATGTTATAAAGATCAATGTGGTTTATATTCTTCAGTACTGGTGTGGTTTTGGTGCTGAGGCATTATACATACTGCATTCAACCGTGTGAATTCTACTGTATCTAGAATTACATCCTGAAATAAAGCAGTGAAATGATGGATTATAATTTACTTCCAAGGGAGAGTCAAATTCAGTTATATGAGCCAAAATGTCAAATTTAATTAGGGGCTACAATGACAGAGCAGAGCATGTGCTGGATGAGTTCAGAGTACTTTTCAGATGACAAATGACTGACATGCATAAAAACAATAACCAAAATAATTGCTAAGATTACATTGCTTAAACCTGACTAAAAAATGTCAAGCCATATATGCCAAGATCTTCCCATGGGGTTACATTCTATAAGATTTAAATGAAAAATCAAATAAAGCAAGAAGCTTTAATCTGCCCCCTGGAGTTCAGATTTATAGTCAAGATTTGTCTGCATGAGAGAAAAGAACATAAAAATGGCAATTTGGTTTGTTTGTTTGTATTTCACATTCATGCTGTTCAATGTAGTGAAACTGCAGTGTTCAGTAACCATGTAACCCATTCACTGCAGTGACTTTGCAATGTTCTGTGGCCAAAGTAAAGATGTAATAAGCCTTTCAACATTTGCTATTTAAATATTTTTCATCAAAACTGTTTGTGTTAATGTATTTCAGAACAGGGTCCAACCTGTTCTGCCTAATCCATGTCTTTGTAGTAATTGTGCTATAAAGACAGAGGTGTGATGTTCAGGGTAAAGGTCAAGTTGATAGAATATGACAACCCTCTGAAGGAGAAATGATTGTCCCTATTATTCAGCATGAGCTTCTCTTTTCTCCCTGCAGGGCATCTGCACCACGACCACTGCATTTTTACACTTCTTCTTCTTAGCCTCATTCTGTTGGGTTTTGACAGAAGCGTGGCAGTCCTATATGGCTGTTACTGGGAAAATTAGGACACGGCTCATAAGGAAACGCTTTTTGTGCCTTGGATGGGGTAAGCCCATAAAAATCATGTCACTAGAATCATTAAAATTGAATGTCATGCATTGACACAATTCGTAGTACTAGTATTTATTTCACTAATCCTGACAGGTCGTCGTTAGCACAGTTACTAAAAAGAAAAACAGCCCAAGAAGATTTCCCTTTTTATTGCAAGCAACAGCATAATTTTATTCTCTTGATTTGACTCACGATACAGTTGATGAATATTCCAATGTTATACTTTATTATGCTGTCACATATATGCTTTATCTTCATTTGAGTAACTTTTCGGCAAAGTCGTGTAATACAAACAAAAGCCCCTCACTGAAAATCCACTGAATATCTATGTTATTAGTTCACTTTAAGTTATTTCAAATATGCTGGTAACTTAGCAACACCAAAGTGATGCATACTGGGCTGAAAAGCCAGCTCTCCCCTTGTGCTTGGGGAAGAAACAAATTCTGCAACAGAGCAGTGCTTTGTTAAATGGTTCATTCCATATAAAAGTGATCATTTTAGATGAAAGCAGTTTGCTCTCATCATTTCATACCCAATAGAACAGCGGTATTTAGCTGAGCCTTAATGACAACTGCTCTTTTTTTCCAGGTTTACCAGCATTAGTGGTGGCAATATCAATAGGCTTTACGAAGACGAAAGGATATGGAACTTCTCACTAGTAAGTCAGTCTGCAGTGATACCATGGTGTTGATTAACACGGCTACCTTTTCCATTAGGGATTACACAACATAGACTAAGGGCCCATTGTGTTTCCATTCATGTGCAAGACACTGCTGGAAGTCGAGTGCTCCATACAATGAGTGAAAAGAAAATCAAAGCCCCAAGTTGGACTCAGTTTTGTGAGGTGCTGAGTACATTCAACTCCCAATGAGCACTGAGGGCACGAGCATGTCTCAGGAGGCACTCAGTCCTTTTCAGGATCCATCCCATTGTCAGTAGTACTGTATTTAACCTCCTGAGATTATTCATGTGTGGTTGGTTATTTCACTAGCGTATTTGTTTCCTGCTTCCTGCTAAGATGCTTGGCACTTTTAAAATGGGAGAATACTGAAATATTAATGGAAATAACCAATTGCTAATAAGGAGTAAGCTTAAAAGCACTGATATAAGGATGCTTGTGTGCCTGAAAGCTCCTCTCCAAACATCCAAATGAACAAAACCAGCTTTCCAAATACTTGTGGAACTAAAACCACAGAAGGACATGCATATGGACCAACAGAATCAGGACCTGGATTTCAAAACATGTTTACAAAAGGATTTTACTATTGCTTGACCAATCCTACAGAAGATCTGGTATGGGACACAGTCCTCCATTCTTCAGGTCTTTGGAAACTGGCGGGAAAGGTCACTTCATCCCCCAGTTTGCAGATGAGGGAGGAAGATGATTTTCGGTTCACGTAGGACATCAGGAACTGAGGAGCTGTCCCACTCTGGAACTCAATAAAGATAGGTAGTGCCTCATCATCCTTAGACCTGCATAGCTAATGCCATCCAGTAGGGATTCTGTGTTATTCCCTCCTAGATCATGGCTGCTAAGGTACTCTAGCTACCCTATATTAAGGAATCTAGTTTTCCACTCCACAGCTACAAAGGTGCTGGCAACAGGTTGTTGCCAGCTACTCCTAGATTGTAGAGTGCCATTTCCTCAAGAGCTTTCCCAGGCTGAAAGAACAGTGAATGGAAATAGGGAAATTGGTCCTGGTCCTGATATGAAGATATCTACTGGTAACAAGGAGCTCCTAGCACCTGTCAAGGAGGAAACTGGTTTGGAGTGGGGATTAAGAAACACCTCTGCTGGGAGGAGGGGAACAGGGCTGAGGAAATAGCATCAACCCAGATGTATGGAATAATTGTTTGCCTGGGGTGATGGATTGGCTTGGTGAGAATAGGAACTCACCTTGATTTCAGGTGACCTTAGATTTCTACCTGAATTTTTCACTCAGTCCTAGTCATCAGCAACTTGTATTATTTCTACTGCAGATATGAATAATATTTAATGGTAAACTCCATTATTTCGATGATGTTATTGTTGATGTTTCAAAATCTAGGGATTTCTGAATTATCGTTAGCCTAGCACCTTGATCCTCATGTATATATACAGTATGCTGAATTACTGTGCAGTACCAATAACTTTAGGCATTAATTTTAACCCTTGAACAGCCACAGTTCAGATTGTAAACGGAATTCCATTATAGTGGGGTTGTTCAGCGTGGGGAGCAGGCCCTGCTTGGGGCAGAGAACAGCGAGGCTGCAGAAAGTTGCATGACCCTGATCTGCTCTCCCCAATGCAAATATGCCCCAGGCTAAGGGTGAAGCAGTGGATGGCTCCTTGAAGGCTGCCTTCTCTTCCTGCTCCCATGGTAACTACTCATGAAGGTGGACACAGAAGCAGGTTGTATTTGCAGCACTGAAGGCAGCTAAGTTAGTGCCCAACTAAGTTTTAAGAACATGTGACCTGTCCCCATGAAGCCATCAATGGATGCTTCTCACCGCAATAGTTGATAGCCTCCAACTATGTGACAAGGAAAGGGAGCTACAAAACAAGAGAATAAAAAATTAAAAAACAATTTGAAGAAAGAAAGAAAGAAAGAAAGAAAGAAAGAAAGAAAGAAAGAAAG
>ML675604.1:80355046-80365112 GCA_007922155.1 Mesoclemmys tuberculata | reverse complement strand
AAAGATTTTGGCAATTGTGTTGGGACATGAGGGAACAAAGTGGGGGATTCACCCATCTGCCAAACGAGAGTCTTCAACAGAAAAATAGTGAGAACTACTGCACTATAGTGACATTAATTCTGGCATTAAACATATTGTAATACTCATTTAATAGTGAACCCTCTGTTTAAGGTTGCTGAACACAGTTATAATTCCATTTTCAGATTCTCACAATTTAAAAAGAAATGCACACCTTTTCAGAGTGTCTCTCTATGGACACATTTCTTTTCTTCCCCTTCCTCTCCCCATCCCCAAATCCCTTTGGGGGTTAAGGGTGTGTTGAGTGAGTACGTTTTGTCTTGCTATAGAAAGACTTATTGCCACATCTTTTTCTACACAGATACATCAGATGGGCTGAACTTTCAAACATTATATGTAAACAGTTCTCACACTAATGGGAAAATGCTTTGTAAATATAGTCCTTTTTCAGAAGCATGGACTTTTCAGTATATAACAATAGACACCAAGGGCTAGATCCACAAAGGGACTTAAGGATTGCAACATTCAGCATTGGAGCACTTAATTTTGGGGCGCTTAGCCACCCAGTGAAATCCACAGCCCAAAGTTAGATGCAGAGGCTCCTTATATAATGCAGAGGGAGAGATAGGCACCTAAGACTAGGATCCACAAAAGCCAGAATACAGAATAGGGAACCACCTAAACTTGCTAACAAGAAATGGTGAGGAGAGGGGTGTGTCCTACATTTCAAAGGCACTTAGGTGCCTATCTCCACATAGGATTCTCAGCTGTGAACCCTCTCCTGGAGTAAGGGTTTTAACCTATTTCTTGCAAAAATAATAATAATATTTAATAATTCCAGGAGACATGATGGTTTTTAATTATTCATACGCAGTGTAATAACTTCAACAGGAGACACCAATGTAGCCCTGTCCCAGAATACCCCATAGCCCTGTGGCAGCCTCCTAGCAGGAGGGAAACCCAAGTTAAATCCCTCTCCATGTCAGGCAGAATAGGAAACTGAATGTCAATCTTCCATATCCCAAGTAAGTGCACTAACCACTGGGGTAAAAGTTATGGTAGGGGCACTATCACCGCTATCTCCTTCAACTGTTTTATATGGATGTAGAGCATGTCTACCAGGTTGGGCCCCACAGACGAGATAGATAGAGGAACAACTAGTTTGAGGATCTTGCTGCTTAGGTGTGAGATAGGGGCCTAGACCAAAGTGGTTGTGAACATGATCATTGGCAGAAACGTGGATGCCATCAGGACTTTAACAGTGGAAATTTTGGTACCTAAGGACTTTAAGCAGCTACCGGGGTAGGCAGGAGATTTGAGGATCTCAATGGCAACTAAATTTTGGACTTAGGCTCCTAAAGTAGCAGTTAAACTAAGTCCTTTTGTCGATCTAGCCCTAATAGTCTGAAAGAGCGAGGAAAACTAAAGCAATTAAACTTAAGAGGTCCTAAGTGCCAAAGTCTCTCTTGAGAATAGGACTTAGACTTCTAAGTCAGTAAGAGATTTTGAAAATTTTACCCTATGGCTTAGGACTTGATCCAAAGACCATTGAAGTCAATGGAAACATTCCTAGAGAAGTCGGCTTTTGGATCATACCCTTAAAGTGGCTTAAGCGATGTACCACCTTAAAAGTAAAACTGTGATTCCTTGTACAAAACCAAAGTAAGCAGGGGAGGGAGTGTCCAGTGTAGGAGGGAGGAGAAGGATAACAGTAAGCTTCATGTGTACAATGGTCAGAAAAGGCAGGAAAAAATTCAAATTTTTCAGTGAAAACTTTGTATCAAACTTTCAACTGTTCTATAAATAGGAGAAAACCGGCATACACAAAAAAATTACAAACATGTTTTCAATAAAATTTAAAAAAAGAGCCAGCTTCATTAAAACATTACCATGCAAGTATATCTGAGATATTTTAGTTATTGCTTTTTCTGGGTATAGGATAACTGCTGGCAAATGTTAACATTTTAGACTACTGTATGTCAATGTATCGTATTAGCATCCAGCACAACAATAGAATTGGGTCCATGTGGCAAAGTTCAGCTCTGTTTTGAGTTACTATGAGAAACAATTACATTTAATGATTTATTTATTTATTTATTTATTTTGCCTTTAAAATCTCAGCCACAACAGAACATTAACATCAAGATGTGTTTGTACTTATTTGGTTTTCAAAAGAAATAAATAAAATAGATGTGGAGGCTAAGAACATCTTTATGTGAATTTATTTGTATGTGAGATCCAAATAAATGCAGTTACTTACACGTCTTTATGTGTATGTGTGATCACACACTCAAATACACATGCATTTCTCTGAATGTGTAATCAGTGGAAAAAACACAGCTGCATTTACTTCAGTAAGTGATGCTCCAGATACTGTGTATATATCTAAGATCAGCACTGCAGTATGGTAAACATTCAGTTCTCAATTCTGCAACCCCTTTGAATCTGGAAATTTGCATGGAAACACCATGCAGAACGGACTTGCAGTATTGGATATTTATTAGGACAAAGCACATGAGACATGTGCAATTTTCATATATATAATATTAGTTCTTAAATATTTTTATATTTCAAATAAACCAACTGTTCCTTAGTGCTTACATGATGTATAATAACTTCTTTTAAAAAGTTAATATAATCCATGAGACCTTGTCCTAGTATTAATCACCAAATTAAACCAGTGAAGATTTATAGAGAGCTATGGTTTTTAATCAGGTTTATTCAACCACGTCATAGGCACTTGACCTTAGTGAGTATTTAAGTACAAGAGAAGTCTACCATTTTAAAAATAAAGTGGTTTTGAGTTCCCTGAGATGAAATAAGATTCTGAAGAATTTCTTAATAGGTGGAAAATATATTTTTTGTCATTCTCACTTAACTCAAAATGGCTAAATGAAATTTTACAAAGCTTCATAGATATATTAAACTGGGGGCTCAGAATAAGCATAAGGAATTTCAGTGTAAGTGTAACTTGTTTGAAAAGTCAGAGCCTAATCATGAAAGTCACTTATCAACTGCTTATAGCATCATTACATCGACAGAGTAATTTCACACCTTTTTCTACACTTAGACATCTCTCCATGCAAAACTGAACCATGAATTGCTACTATATATGTTTTCTTCACATCACACTTCATGGTATAAAACATAATATTAATTTGGATTAGTTCTTTTCCTCTAACGTTCTTTTCAGCTGCTGGCTGTCTCTTGAAGGAGGACTTCTCTATGCGTTTGTTGGACCTGCAGCTGCTGTTGTCTTGGTAAACATTACAATTATTTTTAGTGTTTTCGTTAGAAATGGTGGAATACCCTGTCTGAATTACAGAGTGGTTAGTTATGCTGTGGCATTAATTTTACTCCAGACATCCTGAGAACAATTTTCTAAGATCCCCATGGTATTTTGATGGGGATTTCTAAGATCCCCATGGTATTTGGATTTTTCTGATTCACTTTATTTTATTATGTATTTTACATCAATATTATATCTGTTTTTACACAAACCCATGTGAACATTACGTATTACCAAAGACATTTCTGTATGTACTGCACAAATGTTTCATCATATATTGTTATTAGTGCAGATATATTTAAATAGATTTACACAGTATGCTTTTGTACTCTGTACACCTTCAAAAAGAAATTCTCTAGGAGCAGCAACTGAATTGGGCAAGAGTTAATTACCTGGATAAGGACAATGGGTGAAATACTGGCCCCATTGGCAAAACTCCTATTCACTTCAATGAGGCCAGAAGTCACTCATTGCTATTATCCATGATAATATCTGTTACTTTTTTCTGGAGGAGCTAGTTAAAAGGCAGGGAAAATATATTTAAGAATTAAATAATTATACAAATACATTATAATTCCTAACTATTTAGGAATTAAATAACTATACTGCATTATATTCAAAGTAGGGCGTAAGACAGTATGCTAGAAAAGGGTTGTGTAAACAGCTGAAAAACTACTGTTTTGCAGAAAGATGCCTTGTTCATTTTAATCCTGAGCCACACAAAATAAAATTGGGACAGCATGATATGCCAATTGCTGACACAAGAATTTTGTAATAAGCGTCACTGAATTCTTATCAGTCCTATCCGAGTAACTGTTGCTCTCTTATGGAAAAGTTCAGTGACAGCTTCACTGGCCTGGTGCCAGGCACTGCGCCGCTGTTGTTCAGGGATGGCAGGCAGGAAATATGGAATCAGAGGCCAGCTCTTCTGTGACTATTGTTTTGGAAGAAAAATATCATGATTGCTGGAAAATGTCACGCATTATGTATTAATCTTCCATAGCCCTGAAAATGTATGTAGATGTCTGAGAAATCCTATATTTGGGTCCAGTGATCCAAAATTCTTCAATATGTTGGTACGAAAACATCTGACAACGTTTGTTGAAATGGTCCATGATTGGGGTTCATCAATCCTGGACTGTTGACAGGAGGTTCTAAATTGGTTAGTTCCAGAGTTTAATAAGTCTTAGATCAGAATGGGTTTTCTGTAAGGTTTTGTTGTGCATATTGGAAAGTGAGGCTGGATTTATGGAAAATCCTGAATTATGCAGGCAAACTGGGGATTTGCATGCATATATTCCTGTGCCCATGCACATTAAGGGCTTGCATACACACTTTTGAAAATTTGATCCAGAAAGTCCTTCTTCAGACTCTGTATACTAAATTCAGGGGCCCAAACCCTTCTCAGATATGGCTCTGGTACCTTACAAAATTATCCAGTGACCTTGTCCTATAGGACACTTTATACAGAAGAGGCTGGTATGAATAGGGTAATTCACCTCACCACCAGGAACGTGCTGTCCCTGATTCTTCTTCCTCCCCTTTTAGCAGTAATGTCTGAGGTAAGGTAAGGTAAGAATTTAATTTTAGAAGACCCCATATCACCCATATGCATACAATCAGCCCTCACTCCCTTCCCTCCCCTCTATCCTCAACCCATTGTACATTTATTTGCTATGAAGCTGTTCCAACCCAAAGATCCACTTCTTTGCATGAATGGTTTGTAACTAATAAATGCAGGGGGAAATCATTGATTTCTCAAGCTCTTTAGTCAACAAAGCAAAATAAAGTACATTCTTTGCTTATCTTACAAGTCTTTTATCAATATAATGCCATATTTCTTCTAAATTTCCTCATCTAATTTTTTGCCTTTTATCCTAAAACATGATATCTTGACAGAGAGCCAATTGTGATCTACAAGTTACAAGGGATGTAGGATAGAGTGAGAATTACATTAGGTCACCTGAAAATCACCAGCATCAGTATTTGTTTTCAAACTAGCATGCTGAATATCAGTGCCACAAATAATCTCATCCTCCCAAAATGATATTCTTGTGCTTCTTTCATTACAATCTGTTAAAGGAGACAGATGGGACAACATTTGCTTAGTATCTCTGGTAAAACAATACCTCCCCTTTCTCTACATACTGACACTCTAGGAGAAGCATAAACTAATCTGAGCCAGGAAATAAAGGATTTGCTGAAGCCAAAATGTTCCACAAATTAGAACGGTGAGTCCTCTCACCAAATGACTTCATGACATCAGGTAAAACTGCAGCCATTAGCTGTACCTGTCCCTCTTCTACACCAGTGATGTTTAGGACCATCTTTTGTTATCAGCTAATAATAACAACCTATTTCTGAAGCCTATTGGGTCACTGTGTAATAAATATACTTGGGCCCTTCTCTAAGTTCTAATAATAATTTCAGCGGGGAGTTTACAGTGTTTAGGTCTGATTCTCCTCTCCCTGACACCAGTTTTAGACCAGTGTATCTCTATTGACTTCAGTTGAATTAATCTGGATTTGCACTGGTATAAACGAGAAGGAAATCTGTAATTATCAGAGATATAGACATATAGCTACAAAGATTACCTGGATGTTGATGTTTGCAACTCCCGCAGAGTATGTTTCATCTTTATAGGGATGCAAGCCAAGAACCTTTTGTTCACAGTCCATGACACAGTGAGGAAGCCAAGGATGTTTACAAAAAGCCAATAATAATTTCCACATGGATTTTTATGCTCTTTCTATAATTGGCAAACTTGATTCAGAGATGTCTAAGGTTCACAGACATGGTTTGCTCTCCCATTAGTTAGAAGGTGTGGAGAAAGCTTTTTCATCTAGCTGTTTACATTTGAGTATAAAAAAGAAAAATCTCAGCTAAAAATGTAAAATCTCAAATAAACTGAAACTAAGACAGACCTAAAAGAGTAGGGCTGTGGGCAAGGCATACTGGCAAAAGATCAGTGTTTTGATGTAGTTCTCAAAAATCCATTTAAAAAAAAAATTTAAAAAAAATATTTTTGTCAGGTCTATTTAAAGGCTACATTAAAATCATAGTATTATTTTAAGAACATGCATTAAGGACCCATTCTGACTTTAGAACTACATGGCCGTTTGAGCCAAATCCTCAGCTGGTATAAATCACTATAGCTCTATTCATTTCAGTGGAGTGATCTCAGTTTCTATTAGCTATGGATCTGACCCATAAAAAAGAAAGTGCAACAAAACAATCCTATATATAGACAACTAAAATCAGATTTTGATGTATGAGTAGGCTTGGAAGGGTTGGTCCTGGGACTGGTTTTGTTCAACATCTTCATTAATGATCTGGAAGAGGGGGTAGATCAGCAAGTTTGCAGATGGCACTAAACTAGGGGGAATGGTAGATTCCCTGGAAGGGAGGGATAGGATACAGAAGGATGCAAACAAACTGGAGGATTGGACCAAAAAAAATCTGATGAGGTTCAACAAGGACAAGTGCAGAGTCCTCCACTTAGGATGGAAGAATCCCATGCACAGCTACAGACTGGGGACCGACGAGCTAGGTAGCAGTTCTGCAGAAAAGGATCTGGGTGTTACGGTGGATAAGAAGCTGGATATAAGTCAGCAGTGTGCCCTGGTTGCCAAGAAGGCTAATGGCATATTGGGCTGCATTAGTAGGAGCATGGCCAGCAGATCACGGGAAGTGATTATTCCCCTCTATTTAGCATTGGTGAGGCCCCATTTGGAGTATTGTGTCCAGTTTTGGACCCCCCACTACCAAAAGGATGTGGACAAGTTGGAGAGAGTCCAATGGAGGGCAACAAAAATGATTAGGGGGCTGGAGCACAAGACTTATGAGGAGAGGCTGAGGGAGCTAGGATTGTTTAGTCTGCAGAAGAGAAGAATGAGGGAAGATTTGATAGCAGCCTTTAACTACCTGAAAGGGGGTGCCAGGGAGGATGGAGCTTGGCTGTTCTCAGTGGTGACAGATGACAGAACAAGAAGCAACGGTCTTAAGTTGCAATGGGGAAGGTCTAGGTTGGACATTAGGAAAAGCTTTTTCACTAGGAGGGTGGTAAAGCACTGGAATGGGTTATCTAGGGAGGTAGTGGAATTTCCATCTTTAGAGGTTTTTAAACTGTGGCTGGACAAAACCCTCACTGGGATTATTTAGCTGAGGTTAGTCCTGCTTTGATCAGGGGGTTGGACTAGATGACCTCCTGAGGTCCCTCCCTTCCAACTCTAATATTCTATTATTCTATGATAATTTCACTGTACATACATAAATAAAGTACCACAGGGGTCAGTGCTAGGACCATTTTTGTTCAACATCTTCATTGATGATCTGGTGAATGGGGTAGGTTGCACCCTCAGCAAGTTTGCAGATGACACTAAATTGGGGAAAGTATGCTGGAGGGTAGGGATAGGATACAGATTGACATAAACAAATGGGAGAATAGGGCCAAAAAACACTCTGATGAGGTTCAACAAGGGCTAATGTAGAGTCCTGCACTTAGGGTGGAAAAATCCCATGCACTGCTACAGATTGGGGACTGGGGACTGGGGACTGGTTAGGCAGCCATTCTTCAGAAAAGGACCTGGGGGTTACAGTGGGCAAGAAGCTGTATATGAGTCAACAGTATGCCCTTATTGCCAAGAAGACTAATGACATATTAGGTTGCACTAGTAGGAGCATTGCCAGCAGATTGAAGGAAGTGATTATTTCCATTTATTCAGCACTGGTGAGGCCACATGTGGAGTATTCTGTCCAGTTTTGGGCCCCCACTGCAGAAAGGTTGTGGACAAAGTGGAGTGAGTCCAGAGGAGGGCAATAAAAATGATTATGGGGCTGGAGCACATGACTTATGAGGAGAGGCTGAGGAAACTAGACTTGTTTAGTCTGCAAAAGAGAAGAATGAGGGGCAATTTGATATGAACATTTAATTACCTGAAAGGCGGTTCCACGGGGGCTGTTCTCAGTGGTAGTAAATGACAGAACTATGAGCAGTGGTCTCAAGTTGCACTGGGGAAGGCATAGGTTGCATATTAGGAAAAACTTTTCCATTAGGAGGGTGGTGAAGAAGTGGTAGTAGAATCTCCATCCTTAGCACTTTTTAAGGTGCAGCTTGACAAAGCCCTGGTTTGGATTGATTTAGTTGGGTTGGTCCTGCTTTGAGCAGGGAGTTGGACTAGATGACCTCCTGAGCTCCCGTCCAATCCTAATCTTCTATGATTCTATGATTCTAAGCCAAGTAATAAATATTTTCAAATAGGCAAAGAAAATGCTGCTTGAAAACTTATTAGAGTTTGATTTAGGATATTTATTTTGTATATTTTTGACATATGATGTTGACACTGTGTGTTTTAAATTATAAAGCTTTAACTTTTTGACTCTCAAGATCTTCTTGACTGACCCCTCCGCCCCATTGTATGCCACCATTCTCCTATAATTTCCCACCTATGAACATTTAAATTGATAAAAATTTAATACTGTTTATGAATAAACATTGCTGTTATCCATAGAACGTTTAAAAAAAAAGTCAAATTCTGCCAAGCTTACATATGAGGAATCCAGGAATGAGGAAGTCAGTTGTCAAATCTGGCAACAAAGAAAACCGAACCCAACAATTAGAAACCATAAATTCTGGCTTTGCATGAATGAGAACACCTTGCAGCAAAAAGGCATAATTCAGACTCCAGTAAGCATGACATGCCTAAAATAACCGTCTAAGATGGTCCTCATTCTGAGTTTGTAAAGCACCTAGTGGAATGGGGTTTCGATTCATGACTGGGGCTCCTAGATGCTATGGTAATACAAAGAATACATAATAGCTTTTAATCTTGTGTTGAACACAGAATTCAGATAAAATATTCTACCCCTTCCATTGAATAAAATACATTGTTGCAATTAAAGTTTAAGTTTAATCAATACTTAGAATCGCAACTGCCTACCTTCTTAATAGGAGGCAGGCGTATATGTGGCCAGATATAGGGCATATTTCAGCCTTTAATTAATTCAGCTGTTGATTTATGTTTGTTCCACCACTTAGAGGCTATGCACAGGAAGCCAGAATTTAGCCCTTAAATTAAGTACACTTTGGGTGTCCTGAGACTAGTAGACTACATAATCTATGACTAAATTGTTCCGAAATGCATAATGCAACCATAGTCTAAATTTGTAATTCCATCATGTTGGCAAATTTTACAGAAACCATTTTCTGTAATAATGCATGTAGGCATTTTCCCTCACTGTCACTGAAAGGTCAACTGTTTGTTTCTATTTGACAGGTCAACATGGTGATTGGCATTTTGGTATTTAATAAACTTGTTTCCAGAGATGGGATCCTAGATAAAAAGCTCAAACACAGAGCGGGGTAAGCAGCAATTGGGATATTTTAAAACATATTGCAAATGTATCATATATTTTCAATTACAGATATTCACCAAAAATGCATTTGATTGTGCTTTGAACTTTTTTCTCAGTGTAAAAGTGTGTCTTAACAGAATTCATTCATTGCAAAAGTTGCAGTTGCATTATCCTGAGGGAATGTGACTGAGCAAACTGAAAATAAAACACAAGTACAACAGTATTAAGTGACTAAGAATGAGGATTAAACAGTTACAAAATTGAGCAGGGATTTCATGGGAAGGCATACATTTTTAGTCCTGAAGTCAGGAAAATAGTTGTATTAAATGTGTGTGTACAGAAGCCAAATTTCTTTTTCTTTCTTTCTTTCTTTCTTTCTTTCTTTCTTTCTTTCTTTCTTTCTTT
>ML675604.1:80306214-80355036 GCA_007922155.1 Mesoclemmys tuberculata | reverse complement strand
TTTCTTTCTTTCTTTCTTTCTTTCTTTCTTTCTTTCTTTCTTTCTTTTTCTCTGTTGTTCTATCTTTTACACCAGTATAATCTCACTTAAGTCAATAGCAGTGGATCATTGCAATTAAGAGGAGAATTTGGCTTTTTGTTTGTGTGCACATTTGTATATGTGTGTTTGGTCTAAAATAAGCATAACCAAATTTGAATGTAAATTACATATTGGTGTTAATAGAAAAGTTCATGTGTATTTATATATATGATTTCCTTTCATTAATATACTTATAATTTTATATTCAAATTGTCAGTTTCTAGTGATAAAAGAAGAAAGGACTGCAGTTTAGGCCCTATTAAAAGGTAGCAATAATTTTGCTGTTGACTTCAGTAGATACAAGTACATTTCAAGGTCTGTTGCAATGGATATGAATGCAGTCCAGATTAGAGAGAAACATTTCATGAGTGTATTCTTGCTTTCTGAATGTATGTGTAAATGTCTTTTAATGCTTCATGTAATGACAATCAGCATTTTTTACCTCTCCATTTGTTGTAGTACTCTTTTTTTCTGCACCATTTTTAGGTGATAACACCAATATTGGCACTGTAATATTTTATATGCATATATTATAGCTGTCTGTAAACTTTTCTTAAACCTTTATTTTGAATTATTTGCTCATTCCTGTAATAGCATCATTCCAAATGTTCAATGTGCATTGATTAGATGTACATATTGATGTTATATACACTTTGGTGTGCTTACATTGCCATTTGCTGTTAGTTTAATGAAGTGTGTTAAAACCCTCTTTGATTTTCATTTCTTAGCACTCCTTTTCAAAAACAACCACTACCATTACTAAAACCCCTTTTGTACTCTTTTCTTCTTTTTATTAGAAAATAATAAGTTCTTAATTCCACCCTTGTCTACAGTGTTCCATCTGCCTTCTTAACTGTTGTAATATATTTTTAATGTTCTAATTGAATTCACCATATTATAAAATCAGTCACAATATTTCACCAGCAGTAAGAACTTTCCATTGATTTTAATAGTTACACTCAAGATGTTTCAACCCTATCTATTGATTATTTTGTTATGTACTATTTAAGGGATAGGAGAGGTCATGTGTAACTGCAGAATAGCTTTTTAGCTACTCAGCTGTATGCAATTTAAATTTAGTTGCTTATATTATAATTTTCTGATTAACCAAATACTTTCTGAAAGTTGGAAGTTCAGTATAAATGTTATTTTTAAAGCTAACCTGGACAAAACACTAGAAAATATGCTGTCAGAAACAATCCTGCACTGCCAGGGGGAAGGAGTAGGAGCTAGATGTCTTAATAAAGATGGAAACAATCTAACTTATGTTTGCTTAAGTGATGCAGACCCAGATTCTTGAGTCATTCTCTGAGGCAATGGAATTTGTGTGGCCCACCCCCATAAAAGGGGGTGGACACTCATTACTCAAGTATTTCTACCAGCCTCACCTACCGTCTAGACTTGCTGAAGAGCTCAGCAGTAAAAGCATTAACAGAGGCAAAATAGTGGCACTTCAAAGGATCCTATCTTAGTAAAACACATGGTGACTACAGGTAAAAATAACAGGCCAGATCATGAACTGGTATGAATTAACATATCTGGTGTGATGAGAAGTCAGTGGCGCTATGACATTGTACTCCAGTTGAGGATCAACTCCAAAATATTTAATTATAAAAGAGCTGTTTGAGGCGACTTATCATAAGTTTGGGGAAAGACACTCTATTCTTTTGTAATATATACACACATACTCTGAAGTTATATGAAAGTTGGCTTTGGCCCTATAAATCTGTAGATCTGTTCTGCATTTTGCAATAATAGAGTTTCTATGTGAGTAAGTGGTACAGCCTCAATACCAAGACTTTCTGTCTGTGCCAACTATTAGCTAGATCCTCAAAGTCACCTTGCTCCACTGGTTTCATTTTACACCAACTGAGGTTCTGGCCCTTTATTTCTGTGCATTATATATAAAAGCAAAAGCAAACTTTTAGCTTTGATAATAAATGGGAGGGTGAAGAGTGAGAGCTCAAAGTCAGTTGAAATATTGGGAAATATTTTTCCCAGGTGTTGCTTTTCTTCATTTCTTCTTTTGGGTGTTTTTGGTTTGAATGTTTTTTCCGGTTATCAATGGGTAAAAAACAACCTTTCCTTATATTGCCATGTGTTTCTTGGTCTGATATGGAAATCATCTGGTTCTGGTGGCAGGTGGGAAATAGCATAGCAAAGAAGTTATTTATTTAATCAGAACTTCAGAATTTGAATGCATGTTGTACATAGAAGAAGAAAATTAAAATGCCATGTTTTACACTGCGATGAGTTCTGTAATACAGTTGTCTGTACAAAATGCTTTAAGCTTAATGCTTGTGTACTGTGTTTTATTAAAATGGAATAACATATCACCCTTTTTTAGTCCCAAGTAATATTTATCTTCATCAAATTCCATACATTTCAACCCCTATATTCAGACCTTTATACAATGGGAAAAAGAACTCTTTATTGTGCTGTCTCCCAGATTTTAGCCAGCACACTCAAATTACTATACCAAGTCATTTGCTTACTGACTATACAGTAAGCCCATCTTGATTGAATGACCTGAGCCCATTCTGCAAGTTTCTTCCTTTGTTAATGTTCATATAATAATCAATATTTTATACTCCACATTTGTGTGTCTTGGACTCATTCTTGAGTAAGTGGGTATTGATGCATTAGTCTTGTAAATGGTCTGAATGGAGGGATTTCACTGTGTATGTCTACACTAGCATGTGCTTATGTTTACCTCCGTGTACTGAGCAACTTTGATCTCTGAACATTGGGGCCTTTTTTAGCTTAAATGGAAGTAGAGCCTGCATGAAACTAAGCCTCATAGCATTAATAAAGTTAATAATGTATAGTACAAATACACTTTTGCAACAACCTAGAGCATTCATCCTGAATAAGTCTACTTACCTTTTCTGCATGACATCATATTTAAAAAGCTAAATTTCAGTAGCAACGTTTTTCAGTGAAAATTCAATATTTTGTTCTTTTTGTGGGTGTTCTGTTTGTTTGCAGTCAGATGAGTGAGCCTCATAGCGGTTTGACGCTCAAATGTGCCAAGTGTGGAGTAGTTTCAACAACAGCTTTGTCAGCCACCACCGCCAGTAATGCCATGTTAGTCCTAATCATTTACATCTTCTTGTTACAAATCTTATACAGTGCATGTGAGAAAGTACTATGATGAGGAAAATTGTGTTTGCTAATACTGTATTAGAGCACTGAACATATTTAAATATTCTTGTTAAAATTGGCAACTGCGTTTATTAACTGAATACTCTTTAGATCATAAAGTACAATGTTTTTTATATATTTGACTGTGGTTTTCAAATTAACTGATAAGTTGCCATCCTCAAATGTTTTTTTTAGTACTGGGGTTTGTATTAATCCACTTGGAGTTGTATAATGTTGTTTTTTTCTCTCTCTTTCAATAGGGCATCCCTTTGGAGTTCCTGTGTTGTGTTGCCTCTTCTGGCACTGACATGGATGTCTGCAGTACTGGCTATGACAGACAAAAGATCAATACTATTTCAGATACTCTTTGCAGTATTTGATTCATTGCAAGGCTTTGTTATTGTCATGGTCCACTGCATTCTCCGAAGGGAGGTGAGGAATAATTTCTTGATTGCTAAAGTGCTGTGTTTCTTATTAATGTCTCACATGCTATTTAATATTATATACAACATATGCTTCAGAAATTCACTTACAGGTATACTGAGAAAAAGGAAATTTTTCAGATGAGATTTAAAGAGTGGCTAGTCAATAAGGGTCTCAGACAGTTCCAGGCAGACACGGCAGCAGAAGAAAGAGAACAGCCCCCAAATATAGAAACTCAGTGGACAGGGACAAATAGGAAGTTGAGTGAAGAAAGGATTGAAAAGATGGAGAGTAGGTGGGTGTGTAGGTGGGTGCTGAAGAAAGATTGTTTAATTTCAGATGCAAAATGCAACACAGTTAATTTCAGTGGAAAAATGGTCCCACTTAACTAGAGATCACCTTTAAATCAGGCCGAATAGGTCTTGTCTATTTCTAACATTTATACATCTTTGATATTACGATTATACACAACAGGTACAGACATAAGACTCCTTTTCCAAAGAAGCAGATTCCGTAAGTTTTTCACATGTAGAAAGGCTGATTCCAATATAAAATTGCTTTCATTTACACTATTCATCTTCAATAGAAAACTCATGAAAATATACAAAAAGGTGGGAGCTTAATGGAGTGTGGTGGTTTAATGAACAAGCCTTTCAATGCTATAGCGGTTTGCAATCGTGTTAGGTCACAAGTGACAGAAAGTGTGGTGCTTTCAATGTATCTAGGTTACGATGTTTATCCACATCACTAAAGCCATACCACATATTTAGCACAATTCTCAGTGATTGGCAGTATCTATTCAAGGGGACTCCAGGGCTGGAATAACAGGATGCTTCAGGTCATGTTTAAGGGTTATTGGCCATGCTGATTGAGGAGACTTGCACAGTAACTCTTCTCTCCATCATTCACTGTCCTAAGCACTCAAGTTCACTCTATTCATCAAAAACAGCATGCAGGGTAATGACCCAATCTATTTCAGTCTCCTCGTGGCATATTAGTCTGTATGAACATTGTATTGGTATCCTACCCAGTGTGTGGGGCAGAGAGGGAAATCACCTTGTGAATCACTGAGTCATTCTGTTATTTCTCTAAAGACAGGCAGGAGTTGAAAATGGAGGTAGTATGGGATAGGGCTTAAAACAAGAGATTCCTGAGTTATAATAAATTAACTAGCATGCCTTGTTCTATTCCTGACTTTCAGCGTGACCTTTCACAAGTCCCTGTGCCACATTTTACACAACTGTAAAAAGGATAACAATACAAACAGTAACCCACAGGGGTGTTGTGAGCCACAATTATTTAATGTTTTGTAAAAAAGTTTGAAATCTTTAGATAAAAGGCACCATATATAAAGTGGCAATTTAAAAAAAGTTTATATATTTGTTATTTCTTAGCACCTACAAGTCCTACTTTAATACATGTCGCTCCGGAGTATAACTCACCTTGCTAAATATGAATTAGACATCTAATCATAAATACCTGCAGAAGAAGAGCGCCATTACAATCTGAGGTCTTGGCTTTTTTTAAAAAAGGGGGAAAATACATTAATAGGGATCAGTACTTTACATTCTTCTGAGCTTGGCTCACCTCATTCATGCTACAAGCAACTTATGACCCTTTATTATAGATAGCTTAATAGTTACTGATTTTCATAGTTCTAGTTGCTTATCTGTTTGACTATCTCTAAAATTATCCATACAGGATAGCTGAATGTACATAATAACAATTTCATCATGAAGCAAATACATTCCAGGCAGAGAGCTGTTTTCATACCCTCTCATTTGATGCTGTATTTTCCCTCCGCATATTGTATACCTTTCTGACATTGGGTGTGCAGTCATTTGCAGAATTGGAAGCCACCAGACCATACATTCTTACAGTGAAATGGTAAAAGACTACCCATATTTGATACCTCATTCCTTCAGCCAATACAAAGTGGTGACAGTTTTATGTAGAACTATTAGCTGAACCACTTTTCCCTCAAGTGCTCATGCACAGAATCTTCTTTCCCCCTTTTCTTATCCTCACATTCATACAAATTTAAGGGCTGGTGCAAAAATTGAGGAACTAATTAAGATATTTTTTTCCAAATGAGAAAGGGATGACACAGTACTGAAGCAATTTTCTTTCATAACATTAATCAATTGTCACAGGATACAAAGCACGGATGCAGGAAGTTTTCTCTTAACACTTTAGCACTCACATTTTAAAAATGCCTAAATTCTACCTCTATGATATCCATACATGCTCAGGCAGGTGGCTACAAAAGGACATATGCATCTGCTTACACAAGAAGCCTATGCATTCATGTATCCGTTTGTCTCACAAAACACACGTTTGTATAATCCACTGGTCAGCATATGTTACACCCCTTTCTGTAACAGTCAATAGAGGATATGGGTCTATCACAGTTTTCAGCTAAAGAGCTCTTTAGCTCAAGCTGTGGAAACGCACACCTTTAGCACTGAAGAGTCTTGATTCTAGCAAGGCAGTGTCAGTTAATATGGTGGCCACCATTTAAGTGGGGACTCATCTGTGACTCAAAGTGGTGTGGATCTCAGAACCTCTGGATGAACCTATGCTGTCCAGAGATAGCATGTAACCCAGTATTTAGGGTGTATTATGTCCCATTCTGTGCCTAATGCCTAGAGGCCTTCCAAACACTCATTCTACTTTGGAAAATCCCAGTTCAATCCCTGGTGTCAGCTAAAATAGCAGCTATCCTGTGCACATTTTCAGGGAGCGATTTAGTCCTTAAATTGTATAGAATACCTTCCACCTGAAAATGTTGTCCATTACTTTACGTAGTCTAAAGAAAACATTCTTCTCTGCCCATATATAACTTTGAAATCTTCACAATGTATTTGTCATTCTTTATGATGGATGCCATACAAATAAGGAAGCCATCTCATTATATCTTCCATAGGATTCATGTAATAGTTACAATATCCAGTGTAAGCAAAATACTAATATGGACTGTCAAATAGTATACCACAAATAACATACCACAGAAAAATTCAAAGAAAAGGTCAGATCTGCTTTACTATGCCCTTGCTATTTCTATATTCCAAAAACAAGGCATGCTTGTTCATGTAAACATATAAAGTATTTTTATCATTATACTTGATATATTGGTTTGGACATAAACATTGGAAATGTAAGAATGTGTGCATCTACACTTTCTTTCCATCCAAAAACCACTGGTATGTCACATCAAGATTGTTTTTATGAGAGTGAACTGTTTAAGAGGCTGTGTGAGTGTTAAATAGGGCACTAGAGTGGGACT
Organism: Mesoclemmys tuberculata; assembly: GCA_007922155.1. NCBI lineage: Eukaryota > Metazoa > Chordata > Testudines > Chelidae > Mesoclemmys > Mesoclemmys tuberculata. The sequence goes on along the minus strand of ML675604.1, from coordinate 80,348,105 downwards.
CTGAAGATGTGGATTCTGGTCCTGATCTGCTGTCTGTCTTTGGAAATGTCACTTCACCTCCCTCTGCTTCAGCTCCCAATCTCTAAAATTAGGATGGTGATACTTTACCATCTTTTATGCTTTGAGGTCTATGGATGAAAAATGCTACAGAAGAGCTAAATATTATTTTTAACTTGAAAACAAATGGGGATATTTACACCCTATCACATCACTATTAATTCTTGTCTTCTTGCTGTTGAAATAACTAATGAGACATGGAGGGAGTGTTGTGTGCATGTACCTATCATAAAATGGAGAACCATAGAAAAGTCTAGTGCTAATAATCTTCCTTACCGCAATACCAAAACAATATGCCTGACATGCTTGAACACAGCTTGTTGTGAAGCTAATTTGAGCCATGCTGAACAACTCCAAAGACTGGTGGTGATGGGAGGAACCCATGTGTATCTTCTGCTTTTGCCCTGCTCCTACTGATTGAAATGCGTTTGGATTAAATACATGTTTGGTGTCTAAATCTACAACCCACATTTCTATATTGCAAGAGAAAAAAGTGCATGAACAGGGAGAGAGGATAAGTTATAAGACTCTTGAATTGGTTACTGTTGCTAGGGAAACCACTTCCTTGGTTCTTGCACATTCATCACATCTGTCTCTCTGGGTCTGCCTAGCTCTAACACAATCTTACAGCTTGATATTAGAAAGAAAAAATAAACTATAAAACAATTCTGAATAAATGGTGGAGAAAAATAAATGAGCATTTCAACGGCCCACTTTTTGTTTTTTGTTTGTAATGTTGTCTGAGGATTCTGCCTGTACTAGGACTGTGGAGTAGGAAACCAATACATTGATCAGTTATTCCCTTTGACAAAAATCCCTCAAAGTCAGGAAGGGCTGGATCCACAAAGGGAATTAGGCACTGTTACATTAAGCATTGTAATGCCTAGTTTTTAGGCACTTCAAAAATCAGTGGAATCCACAATTCCTGTATTAGGCACCTAGGGCCCCCATGTAGTGCATAGGGAGAGAGAGATGCCTGAGAATAGAATCCACAAAAGCTTGCATGCTAGGCAGGGGGCCACTGGTGCTACCAGATGGGAGATGCCAATAACAGGGGAGTGTCCTCACCCATGTTCCTCTCAGAGAATTAAGGACCTATGTCCAGGCTGTGGGGGGGTGCCTATCTCTGCACCCACATTTGGGAACCCCTCTTCTCTTGGAGTCAGGTGCCCTAGCCATTTCTTGTGAGAATGGCTTGGGTACCTGCCTAACTCCAAACAAAATGGCCACTGGAGGCAGTGGCATCCCTTAGAATTTTCAGTTCCGTGGTTAAAGTGATCACCAAGGGGGGACCATGGTTCAGTTTGCCCATGTGCCTGAGGAGGAGAATGGATCTGAACAAAGGGTTCTTCACCTCTCAGGGGATTCCTTTAATCACCGAGCTGTGAGATGGCCCCACTAACTCCCTTTTTGAAACTGTTCCACTTTATTATAAATAGTTAAATATTAACTGGCCATAGAAACAGTAAGATTGTCTGTATAGTTCAGTCGTTAGGACACTCACCCGAGAAGTGGGAAGCCCCTGTTCAAATTCGTTTTCCTCAGGCAGAGTATGGAATTGAAGTGGGATATCTCACATCCAATGGAAGTGCCTTAACCACTGGGATAAAGGTTAGAAGGGTGGCTGCCTCTCCCCCTTAGATGTTTTGTGTGGAGTTAGGCATATTCTGAGCACACTCACTGGACCAGGGTCATCTTTCTTCTCTTGGTTTGATGCTTGTACTGGGGCTAAAGCATGAAATAGGCATGGGGGCTTCTGCCTGAGGCAGCAATGCAAATTCCCAGAGTCAGAAGCATTGGCATCTAGGGAATTTTTATTGTGTAAATGTTGAGTTTAGGCATCTACAGACTTAGATAGCAGCTGAGCAGAGATTTTGTGGATCACAGTGGTGCATAAATCTGGAATTTAGGTGCCTAAATCTTTGTGGCTCTAGCCCTAATCACTTTCTCCAAACCAGAAATTCTATAGCATTCTGAATCAGAAGCAATAATACTTCATCATCTCCACTACTTTTGTCTCCAGGACGTGGAGGGTGATTAAACAGAGGAAGGGTGGGATGATGATGACTAAACAAAAGTAATAATTCATTAATTTTCTTGGTGCATGTTTAAAAGTGGCAACTGACATCATTATGATGGACACAGCTTTCTCAGACATTCATCTATAACATCCAAATTGTATGTTACTTGCATTTAAGACACATTTTAGAATGCATCTACAAGAGTCAATTCACCAAAGACTCACCAGTTTATTGCTGATGGAGTACTGGAGGAAGCTGAATAAGATCGATAGGAGTATGAGATATGGGGGACTGCATGGACATGTTATAAAGAGATTATGGGAAGAGGAGGTTGTCACTTAATGTGTTTTGAAGCAATAAAAAGATTGGGTTCAGTTACCCTGAGATTTGACTGAAGCTCAGAGTGGTCCCCATTTTGTCCAACTAGTTCACCAGTGATTACCCTACAGTATAGAAGTCTAAAGTGTGACGTAGGACTCCAGCACTGATAAAGAGGAAAATGACTTGGCTTAACTTTTGTAACTGGGAGAAGCTAAATCAGATTGGTGACAGGTACATGCAAAACCACAGCAACATAAGGCCTAAAATCAAAATCTGATTCATAAACCAGGTCAAGCACATTTTTAATTACTCTCTCACATTTGCGGAGTTTCAGCACCTTAAAATCACACCAAACTTTTCAGACTTACTTCATCTTTTCTTTCTGGCCTATATTAGTCTTCCTCTATCTGCAGTATTCATTTAGATTTAAATATTGCAAAGCTCTTTAACTCATTTTAGGGTTGAGCACTTTAAGATAATGCTTTCTAATTATAAAAATAAGGAAAAGATTTCTATCTCCTTTTTTTTTTCTTTTGCTGCTGCTGGTGAAGCCTGTCTAAGCTCTCAAAGAATGTTTAGCATAAAACAATGACTTCATAAAGCAAGGCTTCTTTATGCTCAGCTTTAGTTGATGAATTTAGCCTCGTGTACTGTTTACAAAATGCCCATGAGTAGCTTATGATTTTCTCTGATTTGATTATTCTAAATCAGTCATCAAATAATTTCTACAAATAATGAATGCTCACAAGAAGTCCATTAAGAGTGTTTGATATTCAGCATAGAAATGGTGTTGGTTAGTTTTGATTGAACTCAGGTCACATGGCCAAGTTTCTGTAACCAGGTTGGAAGATGGTAACTCTTAGAATCAGATTTCCAATATGAATATTAACATTGATTAAATCTAAATTCTCTTTTTATGAATACAAACATTCCTCCTAATAAAATGGTTTTCTAGAATGTCTGTGGCAAGTGGCAAGTGAATATAAAAACTCACAAACAAAACTGAAGCAAATTTTTTTTTTATTCAAAGAAATATCTGTGTGTTTCCAAGGCCACACTCTTCTTCTCCCATTGTAAGAATTTTCTTGCTGCCTCCATTTTCAATCTCGGACAAATGTAGAAATATGTACTCACACTGGACTGCCAATGAGCATGAACTGCTTTACCCCTTCGGACACTACTTTCTATTTCCACACCTCTTTCCTTTGAAATTGTTCTCTGGTAATATATAGACTTAAACATATGATCCTGGTCACATTTCTCATAAATTCTATACATCAAAGCTTCTTTTGAAGAAATAATTCCTGAACTATACTTACGTTTTGAACACAAATGTTCAACTTGACCTGAAAATTAATACCCGTTAATGAGTGGTGACAATTTATATCTATGTTCTACAGAAGAGACCAATAATAAAATCTTATACCTTTGTCCAGTGCAAAGCAGGCTACTGTCTTACTCACTGTGCTCCCACTTAATGAGTTTTGTCCATTCTGAAAGGTTTTACTGGTGGAAGAGATTTCAGAAATACTCCCCATACTTACAACTAGAGAATACAATCTGAGCTGGTAACACTCTGCAAAATGATTTTTATTTTTACAGTGCAACCACTATAATTAGGATAAGAGTTCACTTGTAATGCAAATAACTGCTAATGGCCACCTTTCAAAGCTCTTACCTTTTTCAAGCATACCAATACATTTTATTTTGCAGTGGGAATAAAGTACATTTTTAAAAACTACCTTCTGAGCTGCTACTGCAGCCAAACTGAGTTAGAGGGCAGAGCCAAACAGAAACACTGAAGACAGTTTGGAGCCAAGTAGCTAATTAATTCTGTTCCTTGGCAAATTTAATTCTATGAACAGGGTCGGGTAGATTGGCAGACTTTTGTACCAGCACTAGAGTACAGCAAGAGTGTGACATGATAGAGATAAATGTGCATTTACTGGCTGTGATGTACCTAGGATCTTAAATAAAGCTAAATTTACAGTTTAATTTTGTCTATAGCTGTAAAAATGAAGGAAGAGGCGACTCAGTGCATATTTTTTTCGCAGGTTCAAGATGCATTTAGATGTCGATTAAGAAACTGCCAAGATCCAATCAATGCAGATTCTTCAAGCTCTTTTCCTAATGGACATGCTCAAATCATGGTGAGCTTTTATTTTATCCTTGAATTCTAAATCAGTGTCTCTAGCCAAAATAAAAAGATGAACATACCTTACTGTCCATGTCAAGTACATGTACAAGTCATATTAATACAGTTCTTAAGTTCAAGTCTGTTTTCTGAAATTTCATAGGAAAGTTAAGCTTGTCAGTTCAGTGGTCTGTTGAATAGCCCTATTATGTGCTGACTCTCTGAATACCAAGGTTCAAGAGCAGCTGAGATTCTGCCTTTGTAGGCAGTTGGGACTACAGTGTTGTGTAGATGATGCTTTTAGTCTCAAGGATGAGTGGTGAAGTGTGAAACAGTCTATGCACTGCACTTTCGTACCCACTAGTGTCTGCTTGCAAAGCAGTGTTGCAGTCTTAACAGACTTCCTGCATCCCCAGATTCAGAGCAAATGAATCTAGTATTTCTATTGAGGAGATACCATGGAGGAAAGATCTGACAAGAGTTAAGGAGCCACAGACAGTACTTGGATATTGTTTGGATTTATTAACATCCATTGGTGTAGTTTAGTAATCAAAGGGAACAGGGTCAGGGCCTAGAAGATGCAATGATCTCTTAGCAAACGCCTTTGAAAGAGCTGTTGGAGCAGAGGAAAATAAAAGTTGAGATGTCAGAAAAAAGGGCAAAATGACCCTTTCTGAAAAAACAGAAATTTTGCTGCTTGTATTAAAAATGTGAGGAAACTGAAAGCAAAATTGAAATGCATTTAAGCTTATCAAGTTAAATAATATTTCTTTCACTAAAGGAGTGACCTTAGATTCTTAAATGTTACAGCGTTCATTCTTAAGCCTGTCAGCCTCTTTACCCCACTTTGAAATGAATAATAGCTAGTTTAAGGGTTGAGGGGGCTACTGGGCTTACTTTGGTTGCATTAAAGGCAGCAATATACAGAATGATATATAATAAATACCAAATTTAATAAGAAAGTTTCAGATAAAGTGAACTAATTTAATTAAGGTTATTCATGGTAATGTGTGTTGCAGGCTATTTCCTGTACTCCTGTTTATGCAATCACTGTGAAAAGCTTTTTTGAAAATAATCCTTCTCTCATTGTAGAAGTTATTCTTCCATGTAAATATAAAATTACTTACTGTATCATCTTATTAAAATTATATACTATATTTCCATCCAGCATACTTTGAAAACAACCCAGTTATTCTTTAGGAAATATTGTATTGCTCTGCTGTTGTAAAACAATAAACTCCACCTTCCCTGCAACAAGAAACCACTTTTAAGAGACTGTGATTCTGTAAGTAGGACATTTTGGAAGCACTGCAGCGAAAGGTATTGTGGTTTGGTTTTCATTTAATAATGTTTGTCTGCTTTCATTTTTTCTTGTTACAGACAGATTTTGAAAAAGATGTGGACATTGCTTGTCGGTCAGGTAAGGAGACTGGCACAGTATGTAGTCAACCAAAATTTAAAAAATGAAGATTTTAGTAGTGTCACTGTAAAGTAAAAGGAAGAAACAGAAAAACTATGAGGTTTAACCCGGTTACAGAAAAATATTTTTTCTATTTTCTTTCATTGTCAGAAGAGATGCCACCATACGGATAAATTTATTTCATTTTCAAACAAAACTGTGTAAGTTTCATTTAACAATATTCCGATAGTTGACAGGCATCCCACAGGAATTTTGTATCTTAGAAAACAAGTGGATTTGGCAATAAAATCAGCTTCACACATATAAGAATTTTCGTCACTCCAGTCAACATGCGAATGTGATATGGCCATACAGACAGCACAGCATATTTGGTCAGCTATAGAGCATTTGAAAATATCTATATAATATATAGTAGTGAAAATAATCAGTATATGCTCTAAAGAGGATGACTTTTCTCCTGATCTCATAGAATCATAGAATATTAGAGTTGGATGGGACTCAGGGGGTCATCTAGTCCAACCCCCTGCCCAAAGCAGGACTATCCTCAGCTAAATCTAACTAACTAAAGTCTACAATAGATTAAGCGGTACAGCAACAGAAAAATAAATATGTATTTTATTTTCACATTATCAGGACAAATTTTTATTCTATCATATTTTAGTACTATGAACTTTAATGGCTCATTTTCTGCTACTTAAAAATACTTGTCTTTAGCAACTTATTCACCCAAAATAGTTCAAATAAAACACAATGAAAAAGGAAGGTTCTTTATAGCCCATAAGGAATTTTAAGATTTAGAGGCTGCCTGTTCATTTTCAATAAAGTGATAATTCTTTCTTAGTAACTAAGTTCATTACTGCTGATGTGTTATGAAAGAGGTAAGGCAATGTAATTTAAAAACAAATACATTCTTCCTACCTTCCTAATGGAAGGATAAGTTCAGACTTAATCCATGAAGCTGCACACTTTATCAGTTTTGTTGTACAGAAAGTCATGCCAAGGACAACTTTAAAGAAAGATACATTTAATGCAGACACGAGTGGACTTCACCATGTAAAATTAAGTGATTTAAATTCAATTTCCTATAATGAAAGATTCAGTAAAAGGTGACTGGGTAAGCTGGCATGACACGTGTGGCTAGAAACAATGTAATAACCACTTGCATTTCCTAAAATGAGTTTTTCCTTTTTTTTTTCATTTTTGCTAAGTGATGCTGTTGGGTTGTTGAAATGCCCCAATTTCTCACTTAGTTTTCCTTGTTTTAGGGTATAAATAATTCTTGTTTTAACTGAAAAATTAGACACAATCATGTATGCTTTAACACAGTGGGCTGCCTTGGTGAGCTGATTATTACTGTATATCAATGTACCAGTACATACTGTAATATTAGCACCAACATGAACTTCAGGATATAGAAAAGGAAGTAAATGTATTTATTTGTGTATTTCTGTACCTACTGTTGACCCTGCTATTGTCTAATTCACAAAATTTTAATTTTGCAGCACATGCTAGCATTATTGTGTAGAATCCATTCCTTTCTATGTGGAAAAGGCTATACCTGTGCTAGAGTCAAAGATTCCTAGCAATTGGATAGTTAAAATCTATCTTTCATATTTTGCCACTAATTTTTTTTCAAGTTCTGTGAAAAAGCTTGCTTTTTCTTTTTCAAAAATATAAAGACAAGCTTTGGTGTCAGTGTTGCATGGGTAACTAGATTTTCCTCAACTCCTAATTGATTATTTTATTGCCCCGGAAAAGTTTGTATATGGGGAGGAGATTGATTGTCCGTGGAGCTGAGCCCAATAAAAACTATGGGACTTTGTTATACCCTTGACCAGAGAAATGTCCTCTGAAAGTACTGAATGATTATTTGATTAGCCACGTGTATATAATTTATAGACTGTTCAAGTGCACCAAAACATGTTTATTTCTTGCAAATAGACTTCTTTGCCTAGTTTGATCATCTGCTGCATGTATTCAGAGAAGAATTTAATACAGCAAAGTTATAAAATACAGCCGAAAAGAACATTTAGGAGTAAATTCAGGGGAACACATGTACACAGTTAAGGAGATCATTAGGAAGGATTGATTAAAAGATCTAACTGTGCAATCTGTTTGATGTTTTCCAAGAGGTTATACATAGTTGATAATGGTTGTGCAGATGTCATAGTGTATTTGAGTTTTTTGTAAGCCGTTAATCAAGTTCCACATAGCAGGCTTCTGCTTAAGCTGTAGGTTACCTAAGATCTATAATAGAACACAGAAATGGATGAATTTATATAAATTTATATAATTTATATAAATGATCTAGGCTTTCAGAGAGATCCAGGTCACTTATATACTGTAGATACATTATATATACTGTAAGTTATATGTAGTACAGTTATATACTATATACTGTAGATTTGTCCTGATATTGTACAGTTGTATACTAATTAAACCAAACCACTTTCAAACTAATGTTTATTGAAATAAAACCCCATTATTAAATTGATAGAAAAAGATATAGGGAAACACACTGGTGAAAGGAACATAGGTAAACAAAACCATAACAACGTAAAATAAGCAGCAGCAAACAAATATAACTTCTTGTTATGAGAGTCCTGTTCTGTAATTCACAGTTCTACATAAAGATATTGGACCATGCAGAGCAGCTACAATAACAGGAACACTTTCTAGGATTTCACTAAATGATGATGAAGAAGAGAAAGGAGGAAACCCTGAAGGTATGAGCTATTCAACCTTACCTGGAAGCATCATTTCCAAAGTCATCATTCAGCAGCCTGCAGGCCTCCACATGCCCATGAGCATGAGCGAGCTGGCCAATCAATGTTTGAAAAAAGACAACAGTGAGTTGCGGCGGACTGTGTATTTATGCACTGATGATAACTTGAGAGGAGCAGATATGGACATAGTCAATCCTCAAGAACGGATGATGGAAAGTGACTATATTGTCATGCCCAGAGGTTCAGTAAACACCCAGCAATCACTGAAAGATGAGAGCAAATTGAATATAGGCATGGATACTTTGCCTCATGAAAGGCTGTTGCACTATAAAGTTAATCCGGAATTCAACATGAATCCCTCTGTAATGGACCAATTCAATATCAATTTAGATCAGCATCTGCCCACCCAGGAACATATGCAGAATTTGCCCTTTGAGCCCCGTACAGCAGTAAAGAACTTCATAGCCTCTGAGCTGGATGACAATGCAGGATTAGCAAGAAGCGAAACAGGATCCACAATATCAATGAGTTCTTTAGAGGTCAGTGATGCATAAGCAAATTACATGTTCTGTTGTTCTAATTATATGGCAACATAATAAGTCATGGTTCCTTGACTACAGCCAATGTTTATGTTTGAGGGGTTCAGCTAATGTCTTAATTACAATTAAATTACTGTTTGGAATTGTGCATTGCTATTCTATTCCTATAAAACAATACTGAAAATGTTTAGAATTGGCATAAAAATCAAAGTAAAGTTTAGAGCCCTTCAGGATGGAATGATACAGTCTTCGAGCTTCAAAATTCCATATGCCCTGCCAAGAATTTCCTGACTGGCAGGATGAATTCTGTTTAATAACTCGGAGTGGAGGTGCAAATGAAAAACCTATTCCTAGAAGATTACATTTTTAGTCACTAACCTTACTTGCAACCTCAGACAATGTACATTATTCATTATGTATTTACCTCTTTAAATGTGCATAATTCTTTACCAGCAATGAAGTACAATGGGCCTGATTCTACCCTGGTGTAAATCAGAGTAACTCCCCTAGGTAGCATTCCATGCAGTGACCGCATTTGTATATACAGGTGCCGGTTTGTGCCGACATACGTAGAATTTGCACATGCAACAGGTGCAGAGATACATTTCTTGTGTAGCATCTTAGACATCAATCTGGCTATAAAATTGAGCTGAAAAGGTTTTAAAAAGGGATATCAAATCATTAATGAAATCAGTCTGTAGATTTAAACAATATAGCTAATTGTATGTGAAAACCATTTGCTTGTTTATTAACACCTAAGGATCAAATACTGCAGTCCTTAATAAGTCTTTACTTATGCAAAACCATCATTGAGATGAGGTGCAGTTTTATGGGTGTATTGACTGGAGAATTTGGGCTGGAGTTCTGAATTTTGTTTCCTCTCCTCAAGAGATGCCTTTACAGCTTTGGAAGCAAAATATTTCCCTCACTCCCTGAATTATGATTGTAATATCAACAAATCTTGCATAAGAAACACAGATTAATTAATTAAATTAAAAGAAAAAAATGAATTTAGGGCTTGGCAGGTAAGCAAAGGAATGACTAATTTTTGAAAGTTGCATTAAAATGTAAACGTATAGGTAATCTTGACAAATTTTCGAATGGATTTCTTAAAATTGCATTCTCTACACACATCCAGTTGCATGCATACATTAATTATCTAGACATGAAGTTACCCTATCCACATGCACAATTCCAGCTTTAATCGGCCCAGTTCCTGAGGCCACTTTTGAAGAGATGCCTTGAAGCCTATGAGAATGTTGTCTTGTGTCTTTAGAATCTAAAACGTTTATTTCATTTGTAAAAGCTTTTCACTTCACTTGTAAGATGTGTTACTGATATGGGTCTGATTTACCACTACATTACACCAGTTTTATGCTTATGGAACTGCATTGAAATCAGAAGTGATGATTAGGGTCATTATAATATTATATAGATGTATTCTCTCTTAATGCGGCAACCACACAGGAGTATTCTGATAGACATTTGCAACTTTGTACAGTTGTATTTGCAGCTCAGATAGGGTAATTACATTTTATTGAGCCAAATGTAATTACTGTATAACCCGTACATAGGACAGCATAGACACTTATGCAGTGGCTAAAGTCGATGAAAAAATTAAAGGAGCTCCCTTCTTCTTTGTGTCTACCATCAACATTATTTGGTGATATAGCATTACCTCATCTTTTGGTGAGGGGGTGTGGCAATGGGTAGAGGACAGAGCCAAGAAGAAATATATGTGAAAGCAGTTCATGGCCCCTAGTAGGTGCCTAGCCAACCAGAAAAAATATGCAACATGTATGGAGCAGGAGTACGGGCAGCTTTCTACAAGTGCTATTGCATAGCTTTGACAAGGTTTTTGAATCTTTATTCATATAAAAAAAAGTGAGAGATTGTGGGGAGATTCTGCCTAAAATTTTTTGCAATATCCAGTGCAGCTTCTGCCATTTCAGAAGCTTTTAAGACATTTTGAAAGACAGATTCAATACAAAACTTTGTATCAGGTATTACTGATGTGGCCTTTCCCATCAGAGGGAAGAGGGAAAATCTTTCTTTCCTTTCTCTGAGAAAAAAGTGTGTGAATAGATGATACCTATCTAACTGAGGAGCCCTTCTTCCCCCATCAGGAGCTGTTGCTTCTCTATCCATAGGAAAATATGGGAATCCCAGAAGCTTCTCTGCCAGGCATCAGGCTCTTCATGCGTCTCTCACATCAGGTTCCCCTATCACTAGCCAGAGAAGAGGGGGATGCCCAAGTCAGAAAGAGAAGGGGGAACTCTTCCTCTGCGTTCAGTGTAGGACAGGGAGTTCTGTTCCCTTGCACTCCTCCTTCCTTTAACCCCGGATAACATGGTACTTGCTCTGTAATTACTCTGCCAATGTGTTATTTTTACCATGTCATTGTATAATAGTCAACATTTAACAGGTCAGTAAAGTTCACTTGTGTGATTTCTGACATGTTAATTTAAACATTTTTAAATTTAGATCAGTATTTATTGAGCACATAATAAAGAGAAGAAAGTTTATAAAGCAAAGGAAATGGTATAACTGGGAAATTATTTACCATGCAACAGAGGTAATTTTAGATATAATAGGCCCCATTTTCAGAGAGATGCAAACCGACTTCTGATTTTGTGGGTGCAGTCTTTCACTGCTGATACTGAAACCCACAAAGAATTATGGGCATAATTGGTTGCAGCTGAACACTGTGTCCCAAAACAGGTATTATGCATATCTCACTGCTATTATTTGTTCCTCAGCTTATTGTGGGCACAAGAACTTGTGGGTATAGAACTTAACCTGCAGAATATGGGGACATTTCTGAAAATTTAGGCTTATCAGTTTAAGTACTCTCACACAACAAAATGAAAAAGTGATTCATTTGAAACTGATTTCCATTTTATTTCTGAAAAATCAGAATCTCATACTTCATTGATCATACGTGTATACATGTCCTGACAGTTAATATTCAGTACACTTGGAAAATTGAAGCTTTTTGTGCTACCACTCTGACAAACACTTCAAAACTCCTGATTTTATTATATGTACAAATCACCAAAATGTTCCACAGTTACAGCAATGGGCATCAGCTTTATCCATTAGAACAATTCACTTCAAAAACTGCTGATATGTGAAGTTAAGGTTATGAGACCTGTATCATAAAGCCCAAACCAGTTCAGATTTAAGGCTGAAACGTGAGTTCATTAATATACTTTCTCTTGCCTGGGCATTGCATTACGTATGATGCCTGGAGGTGACAATTTTAGGAGATAGCTATAATATTCAGGCATGATGGAAATCCTAGATTTTGCCTCTGTGTGTCACAGACTTATTTCTAGTTTCGGTATGTTAGTAATTTTTTTTCTCAAGAAAAAATGTTTGATGGACAGCAATAAAATGCTTTATTGTATAGAGAAGATCCGTATCTCGAGTTAGATAGTTCTTTAAAAGTTATATATTTATGTACAAATATTACCCAGGCACACACATACATGTATGCATTTGTAGCTTACCAGGATGCAATCTCATGAGGTTGAGATGATCCATGCAGTATTGGTGTGATACTAGACACCATGTTTCTTACAGGGAATAATTAAACATCCGGCTAATCTCCTGCCACCTTCTTCACTCACATGGATTAACGTTGCCTGTACTATCTTGGCGTCAGAGTGGCTTTTGATGTGCTTCTTCAGTTCAGAGTGTTTTGGTTTTCATGAAGGAAGCACTCTGAATGTCCTCTTTTGAAATGGCTCTTGTTTTGAAAGTGCACACTCAAGAGTGCTGCGCTCATTAAAACCGAATTACTTTGAAGGGAGGCAGCGCATTGCTAGCCACTTCGACACAAGCAGGGGTGGGGGTTGGCAGTCTAAATGCAAAGGAAGAAGCAGATCTATCTCCAGAATAAACAATTATTTCGTCTCGTGCACAAATGCAAAAAGAAGCAGAGCACCTGCTCCCCAAAACTGCAAGGAGAACTGGCACTAGCATTTTAGTGGCGCAGGAGTGGGTGGTTCTTTTAGAGGAATATGGAGAAGAAAAGAAACACTGTGCTTGATTTGTGTCAAATGAAAAGAAAAGAGGGGGTATTTAGAAAGAAAAAAAGTGACTAAAAAGGAAAAATAAAGGAAAGAGCTGAAGTACAGTAAGAGTTGTAAACAAAAAATTAAGGTAGAACATGTAAGAAGTGAATTAGAAAGTGTATTAAAAAGGAAAAAGAGAGAGTGTGCTCTGACCAAGTGAGGAAGAAAAGAATATGTGAAGTATGATAGGCAGGACAGTGACAAAAGGATAAACAGTCAAAGAAAAGGAACAACTCTAATTTAAAAAAGAATATTAAAAAGAGAATGTGGCCGACAAGGAAGAAAGTGTCATATTCTCTTTCCAATACACTCTTCTAAATGAGGAGACCTACTGGGGTGGTTTGCCTATAAATGACTGGAATTTAGTTCCCAATCTCTCATTGCCCTGTGTTCATTTCCAAGTCCCAGTTCCTTATTCTCCAATCTGAGATTTCTATGCAGACAGAGACACCGCCATAAGTCGGAGGCAGTCGCTTGTATCACTAAAATATCCCTTCTGAATCATTAATGAGAGGCATTAACATGTTCCAAAGGAGAGCACCTTCCAGACCTCCTCAGCCAAAGATCTGATGTGGGGGCTCAGAACAAAAACATCATCACAAACAGGAATATATGAGAGAACTGAAAAGACAGTGAAGGAGTTAACATGAAGAAAGAGAAAAAATAAATGGAGAGGCAGATGAGGAGACAGAGGAAAGGCAAAGTCAGAGTCACCAGAAAAGAAGAGAGAAGTTCAGGGTAGGCTTAAAATTAAAGGGGCAGAAACAGAACATTAAAATCAAAATTAAAGAACAAGGTTAAAAACATGTGTGGTAACACAAGAGGAAAGAAAGAGACAGAAGCAATACACTACCAAAACAGTATTGCTTGTCAAGAAAAAATAGTCATCAGACAATTTAGGAGCAATAAAGTAGTCTCAAATCCTTTTGACCTGTGATATGAGAATGAAGCAATAATTGGGAATAGAGAGGGAAGCGCATTATGGAAGTTTCTGCCTTAAAATGCACCCAGATTGCCTCAGTTTTTCAGGACTTCCCTGACATAGATTTCTCTTTCTTTCCTCATTCCATTCTCAGTCATCTGCTGAAGCAGTGCTGCTTGCTAGTTCTGTGACTCTCAGCCTCAATGAAAGCCTAAGCCTATTATAGCTCCTGTATTATTTGATTTGTTGAGTGAGTCTTGAGTTCCTCCAGGTCCAAAACTGCCACTACATCATTTTATGTAACATTTACAAAAGTGGGAGTTGAATCAGGCAATGAGAGGTCAGCAATTGAAGGCGTATTGAACTGAAATTCTAGTCAACAGCCTGGAGAATAATAGGTATTTGAGACTCTGTATTACATGTATTTGTTTTAGCTGCATGTGATATTTAAGAAAAATACATATTTTCAGTCATTTACAAAATTAAGAAATGCCTATACTTTCCTCAGAAGAGTGTTGTATAAACACCAGAACAGGTGTTTATAGTCTATTGAGTAACTGTGCATGCAGGAGCCTTTATAAAAAGGGGCCTTTTGCCCAGTAGATCAAAATAGCTGTGAACTGAGGCTTTGTGGGTGTTGCAACTATGCCATGTGTTATGTGTTAAAATTGCTAGGAGACTTTCAGCACTCAATTATTCCCACACTTACGTGGCTACGCACTTTTTTTCCACACAAAATTACTGCTTTATGACTCACCCATATTAAAGACTAGTAGCCTGTACAACCTTGTATTCAGACACAAATCTGGTGTTTTCACTTACATGCACACAAAAGGGCATTTTAAAAAATCAAAACTTCTATTCACACTGCATTCCAAAAGGCCAAAAGAGATTTTTCTTTAATTTTGTAGAGGAAAAAAAATCCTCTCTTGGGCTAAAATGTTGTATGTCAAATTTAATCTCAGAGTGAATTATAAACTGCTGATAATAAGGATTTATATTAATGGAAACATGGATATAGCCTTCACTGTTATAGCTCTGGTTTCAATTATACTTTGCACTGCATAATACATCTTCAGGAGTTTATGTAATTAATCAGGTAGCAGTATAAAGCAGACTAGAATAAGGCGCAAACCAGGAATTCATCCTTTGACACAAATAGAGAGGGATTGTATTAGTCATTTAGTGGGAGCAGTTCTTTCCTGGTGCCAGGAGCGTAGTACATGATGGTGTATGGAAATTACCCTTCAGCATGGTTCTGTTTTTGTCCACCAGTGAACAGAGTTCAAAGTTGTCCTGGAATTATACCGAGAAGCTATTCACGATTAATTTAATTTCATGACTAATTTCACAATTGATTTAAAATTAATTGCTTCTGCAGATTTCCTTTCCACAGAATTTTATTTTGGTTTTGATATAAAGGCTTTCTGCTGTGATGTGGGTTTTCTCTCTCAAATCAGGCAGTCATAGAAATTAGAGATGGAAAAGACCTGCCTGCCATCTCTTGTCAATGCAGGAATGTTTTCTACTGTATATTGCCCCAGTGCCTTGCCCAACCTAACTTTCAGTTACTTTGCTGATGGGGATCCCACTGCTTCCTTTAGATCCTTCCGTAGCCAAATGAACTTCACTATTTGGAATGCTTTCTTAATAATTAAAATTGCTTTCATTTCATCCCTTTATTCTTGAATTATAACTTTTCAGACATGTTCCATCCCACCTAGCCTCTTTCATTACTGGTATTTACACCCTAATATTTCTAAACGGTGATTGTGTGTTCTACCACCAAGCCCACCGTTTAACCGAGTTACATAAGCTTTTTTTACCATTTCCTTTTAAATCACTCCTGCTAGCCCCTTAATGGTTTTTGTTGTCCTCTTCTGAATTGTCTCCAATTTACTGACATGTTTCTATTACTGACAGTCCCAGAGCTTCATGCAATAATCTCAGTGTAATATCACCAGAGTTACATAGAGAGGGACTTTCACCCCCCTGGGCTAGCTCATGCTGCCTTGACATTTTTTGATGGCATATGAAATTACAAATTGATATCCAGCTCACTGTTTGCTATCATCCCTGGGCCCTTTTTCTTCATTACTGTTTCCCAGCTCTCTTTCTGCCATTGAATAGCTACTTGCCTTCATATTCAATATTTTAGATTGAATCTGATTTTTTAAATTTTACACCTCTTCAGGAGTCCCTGATTTTACTTCTCTGTGCTCTCTGGTATGTGCATTATGTTTGAAATAGTATTATCTATATATTTTGCTTCATATAAGGGTTACTTATTCCTCCAAATCATTAATAAAGATATTACATAAAGCTGAGGCTAACGCTGAACCTGGAAAACCCCATTGACTCTCACTGTAAGGTTTATGTTAACTAAACTGATACTTAGTTTTACTGGTGGACACATGCAACTACACTATGTAGAGTCTCACCGTGGACCACCTCATCAAGCTATGCATTCACTAGCTACCAGACTTTTTGCCTGAGCGCTATCTCATTAGGCTTTTGACTTCCATTAATTTAATTTGTTGAATGAGCCAGATGGTTGCCTGGATCTACAGAACCATGGATGTGGTCCTCTGCTCTAGCCAACTGAGACACCACATTGGAAAATCAACCTTTCATTTGATTACTTATGGAACCTAAAAATACAAGTAGTTTTGATGTGGATTGGCAGCTTGTGTTGGTTTTGCTATACCACATCACACAGGAGCAAGAGAAGATGGAAATGGAAATAATGGCATCCAGAAATAACAACTTCTGAGATAGCATACTAGGGAATGATCCAATTTCCTTAAGTCAATGTAAAGATTCCTGATCACTTCAGTGTAAATTGGATCAGGCTCTTAAACATATTTGCCAGCCCCAAAATAACATTAAATTGTGTCAATGTTGCTAGTGTGATAACTTGTAGGACCTGATGCTTTACATGTTGATGTCATTGGCAGAACTTCAATGGTCTTCAACTCAAAGCACAACACTGTTGGTGCTCTGACCTATGGTAGCAGATTACATTTTTGATGTCTTCAGGGGAATAGACTCTGACAGAACCTGTCATTTATCTCACCATATGCAGCCCTGAAAAATATAAATGAAAAGTACAAAACTAATTCTTTAATGTATGGTTAAAATAAATGTCCTCGTTCTGGTTCAGTGTTGCACCCCAGAAGAATTTTGTTTGACATACACACACAGAATAGCCTGCTGAGTCACAGTGCCATGGAGATGGAGTGATGTAAAAGCAGAATTGCAGCTGTGACATTTATCCAATTATACTGCAGTAAAGCGTGGTGCAGTGTTACTCATTTTTACTGTGCTGTTTCAAGTGAACAACAACAGAGTTGTATATGTGCTTAAACCTAATCACCCAGCTCTGCTTATTGGTAATGCCAAAGTGCCTGTGCTACCCATGAGCAGACTTGCAAGCAAAATGCAAAATGGGTTTTAAATATTCCATTTTTCTAAAACATGATTTCTAGCAAACCATGTCTCTCTACCTGTCTACTTTGATTTAGCATCTTCATTCAAGCAGTTCAGTAAAACCAAGATTATTAATGAATTGTATCTTCAAAACTAGTCTTTTTAGGGACAACCTCTCTAAAGTTTACCTCATGAATGTGCCTTTTTCCTTTTGTGACCACACAGCCAAACACAATACCAAATACTCTGAGTGTCCACAAGTCCATGACAACCCTGTTTGTGTTTTGGGCTATATAAATCTCTTGAGGTACTAGTTCATTGTAGAATTATTAAAACCTCTCTGATTTTTTTAATATCGTTGTTCTGTTCAATTTTTTTTTTTTTTGTTATTGGTGCTGTGACATTTCTTTCAGTTAGTCTTTAAATATCTTGGTTAATGTGGGAGGTAAAGCTTAGCTTTGCTGGAGAATTAATGAGGGGCTTATCACCAGTTTACAGTTTTTCAAGTATTCTATTATAAGTCCCTTCCCGTGGGCTGAGTCCCAGCTCTCCAGATCCCAGCATATGCAGAACATTCCTACAATAACCACCTTCACATTTTTACAAACTGGAGCTGGTCAAAATTTCACACAAAACAGTTTTTCAGCCAAACGTAGTTTTTTGACTAAATAGAAATTTTGGGGGAAAACATCTATTTTCATCAAAAACCCAGAAACCAAAATATGTTCTGTTTATGGTAACTTGGAAATTTCACTTTTTAACTGAAAATATTTAGGACTTAGTTGCAAAAAAAACAAAAAAAAATGCAAAATTTCAACAAAATCAAAAAATAATTTGTTTCATAAAAAAATGTCATAGTTTCCTGTCCAGCTTTATTAGAAACAAGTGCATCCACATCACCTTCATCCTTAGGCAACTCCACTGGCATCTCAATCAATTCGCAACACTATTAAAAATTGCTGTCCTTGTTTTTAAACTCCAGTGATTTTGTTCCATCTCACTGATCCCATGGACCTTAATCCATATCATATCCATATCCATAAGCAACATATCATTGCTTAATTAAGTGGGTAGGGACTGAATTATATAGCAGGTGGACTCACTGGCTCAGCAGGGTCCTGATCTAGATCACATTGGAATCAATAGGAGTCTTTATGTCAACTTCAGTGGGCTTTGGAACGTGCCCCAGGTGAAGAAAGTAAACTCATCATTTTGCATAGTCTCAAGTTGGTCTACACTCCACCAGCAGTGGACGGGAGATATACAAGCTACATAATGTAGCTTGCATATTTCCCGTTGACAGTTTTATGTTGCCATACCACGGTGTCTTCATGGCGCTGTGTCAATGGGAAACACCCTCCTGTTGATGCAGCCTTACTCTTTTCGGAGATCGACACCACTCAATCGATCCCAGTATATTGATCGCCATGGAGCCAGCAGTGTAGACATACCCTCAGTCACCAGGACATTACACAGCCTACACTCCACAGAGTTGCTACCATGAACGTACACAAAAAGGGGAGAAGAAAGGAAAGTGTTCAGCGAGGAGCATGGGTAAGAATCATAAGGAAATGGACTTACACCAGATCCTGAGCCAAATTCCCCACCTTGTAGGACACAATTAACTCCCATTAACTGTCATGACGCCACACTCCTTTAACAAGACAGCCTGTCCTGCCAGTTACTCACAGAGCCGTGCATTGGTACCCAAATGTGGAAGTGCAATTCTTGAGTGATGCAAAACACTATATACAGGAAGAATGAGTATGTCTGCTTGTTTTATAAAGCAGCGCACACTCCACCCTCAGCCACATACTAACACAGGCACCTGGGTGTTTGTTACATAAGGGTGCAGAGTAGAGCTAGAAGTTATTACTATTTTATTTATTTATTATTATAGATTTTCTTCACAGCCGTAATCACCAGTCATTATTCAAATTGCAGAATCAGGCCCTTGTCTCTTTCAATACTCTTTTCCCTTCCTTTCACCCTCCCTCCCCACAAATAATTCAGCACCTGCTCCTGCTCTTTCACTAAACATAATCTCCCCACCCTTGGAACAATAGCCTTCTCCTCTCTATTCCTGATGACTGCTACAGCCTTCCTGTATCCCTTTGCCACATCTGCCCTTCATCTCCTTTCAAATTTCAATTGAAAACAGACATTTTATTCCTTCTCTACACTTTTAAACTTTCTTTTCTTCTGCTGTTATTTAATATTTACCTCTATAGCTCTATTTTATAAGATTCTATGTAGCATTCTGAGTTGCATTTTTATAAAAGATTCCTGGACTAACATTTGTCATAAATGTGAAACTAATTCAAAGTTGTTCTCTCCAAATGAAGTTATCATTGCAAACAAGCTGAAGCCTGTATAGAAGATATAGCTGCCATTGGCACAATTCCACTGTCATTAACTCAAATGTAAAACTGGATTGAAAGCAATTAGTGTAAATCAGGTGTGATAGATTTCTTATACATATCATAGATATCATTGTATCCAGCTACAAAACTTACTGAATGAGGGGTGGAACTCCCTGTGAAATACAGTTTCTTCTTATTTCATAGGAAAAACCAGCTCATTGCTAACCAACTGTGCATGATGTCATGGATGAATCTTTAATTGTTAAAACAAAAAGTATATCTTTCTTAAAAATCCTTTAATATAAATTTTTAATAAGGAAACAGGAATGTTATTTTAACTAATAAGTATGATTGCATGAATAGACTCCCATGTTAATGCACCTATTATTTTCTTCTTTTTCCGATGCTTAACAGAGAAGAAAATCACGTTATTCGGACCTTGATTTTGAAGTAAGTTTAAGTTATTCCTGCTTATTAAAACTATATTAATATAAAGTAAATATGAAATTTTAGTTTAAGCTACCTGATATAGTAGATATTAATATGATGGTTTAAATGGAAGCTGTAAAATACATGATGGGAGTTTCATTAAAACTCCTTTGGTGAAAGTGACTTGTAAAACGTTCTAACAGCAAACCACTTAATTGTACAAATGAATTATCCTGGCTTCTGTTCTATGTTCTCCCATCAGTTCAGTTGCATGTATTTTTTTCTTTTTATATATCTATCAATTTCCCCAGTGGTCACAGATGCTGACTATTTGAAAAAGTTTGTCTTTTTTGTCTGGTAAGCAGTGTTGTCACAGCACGTCTGCTTTCTTCTACAAATTCTCTATATTCAGCCCAATCTCTCATTTTCTTTAGGATTCTTCTGGCTACTGGGACCTAAATTTTCAAAACTGATTAGTGATTTTGGGTGCCTATGTTGAAATACCTTAAAGGGACCTAACTTTTCAAAAATGCTGAGCAACTGCACTCTGAAAACAGGCCTCATAGGTGACTCAAGGTGGAGGCCCAAAATTTGAAATGTAGAATCTGCAATCCCTGTTGAACATGCAGGCCCAGTCATTTAGTTAGTGCAAGGTTTTTACAGGCACAAACACTTTAGTGAAGGTGTTCATCTTCCTATTTATTTGTAGTTGCTCTAAGTGACTATTCTGTGTAGTCAAAGTCTATATTCAGCAGAATTTTAATGACTTATGGATTTTTGTTTTTTGCATAAATTGTCTTGTTTATGCATATTAATAATTTGATATAATTCATTATGTGTTTTTCCAGTGAAGCCTCTCGCACTACTTACATAGAACCTTGGACCAAATTTTACACATTCAGGACCAAATTTTGACATCCAGTGAGATCTATATATCGCCTGTAACTTGAAAAATCATGTCTTTGTTTACATGGACAACCACAGTAGTGCATTTTTCTAGTCATGCTTTAAAACATATCTTGAATCAGAAGTCACAATCTGGCCTGCAGTTATTGCTTCTCTAATACAAAAACTATGGCAGTCCTTTATTATCTCATCCTGTGAATCATTCAGTATATAATACTGCGTATTCCAGAGTTTAAGTGTGAAATCCTAAACATTAAATTATGTGTTCAGAGAACCAAGCCAAAATGATCTGCATGATGAAAATCTTTAACAATTGAAAATCTTAAAGCGGAGTATAAATAAGATGCCATACTTTTAAGAGGCTTACTCAATAATGCTTACTCAATAATGCAATGAAAGAGAGAATTTTTACGAACAAATTGGGCAGGGCTCCATAGTTAACAAAGTTGTGTGGTTCAGTTAGAGAAAGCAGTCTACTTCTGCATTATGTATGAAAGATACAATGTATACTCCCCAAAGTTATAGCACTTACTGTTTGATGACAGAATGAATTTTCTCAGAATTTACAAATTAATCCATTAATTAGTGTCAGTTCAAATGTATTAAATATAGCTCCATTACAAATACAATTTAGTTTCAGGCCTTGTTTTTCCTGAAATTATCTTAATAACAGAATTAACATACATTTCAAGTTCCCATATAGTTAACAGTTGTTTAAATCTTGTGTATAAACTAGATTTAAAGAAATTAGGTTGCAATTAAGCTAAGTTATTAATGATTGTGGTATCTAAGTCTGATATTTATACCGAGGATATGTGGTCTAGGTCTACAGCTCAGATCACCCTTAGTTTGGGGGCATTGTGACATCTGAGATAACTCAGCTAAACATTTTTGCCCTGTAGTGATATCCTGAGGGAAAAATATGAAGGGACACAAACGCTCTCAATAAATCAGCTTGATCTAATTTTGGACCACAACAGAAAAAAAATGTATTGTTATTGCATGATGTCACCATAGGAGAGAGTTAAAGTTGTTTGAGTGCCTTAATTGTGCATTTCAGTAAGTTAGCATATTAGAATTTCTGTGAAGTTTAACAGTAACTTGAATTTCATAGATTTCTAATACTTATTTTAGGGATAATTATAACATTCCTGCAATATTTTTTTACCCTTAAGCTATCTCTCAAATTTAACACCAACTTAATATAATTTTTTCCTGGAAATACACATACACACACACGAAATCAAATTAAAAGGGCATCAGTTAATGTTATTGAGAATAACTACATACAAAGGAGGAAGAAGAATATGCATCAACCACACAATCTAAGGGAAAAAAACAATTCTAAAATTAAATAAAAACAGTACAATGGAAATTATACAATCATAGCAAGGAAAAGAATTGTGAATCACACAATTCCATTTTGAAGGTCAGGAATTCAGTGCAGTTCTCTATGATCATATTCTCTATGGCAACTGGTACTAAGACATCCATCCTACCACACCAGGGAACATATTCCAGCATCAGATAAATACTGACAATACGATGCACATTGCGTTCTCAAGTATCAGTTATCCTGTAATGCATTTTCAATTGACTCACATAGTGTATATATGATACTGACACTTTTTATTATATTTTGTTTGCAATTGCTGCATTGCCTAGAATTTTTTTTTAAATGCAGTATTATATACATGCCTTGTATATAAACCATCAGAAAGGGAAATGCTCTGTTCAAGTGACGCCAATCCTAATCGAGGACATTTAGGACTACTGCAGTGTAAATAATAATAACAGCAGCAGTGATATTGGACCAGTGGCTGTGGTTTATTAGAGCTGCTAGATCAGATCCTTCCCCTCTTTTGAGGTTTCATTATCAGTTCTAGATCAAATGAAGACCTCTGTTTTGCACCACTCAGAAAGCTGGCCTATGTCGCCACCTGAGGACTCCCCTTGATAGGGAAATCCTGTAGAGGTGGCATAGCCACCCAACTTCCTTCATGGTCCCAGGTGTAAGGAAAAAGGATAAGCTGGGATGGGGTTGTGGGCCAAAATGCTGGTGCATTCTGTAAATGCCTAAATGGCCAAGCTGACTGTAATTTAGAATAGCCAGGAAGATTTTCTAAATGGCTTTATAGGCCAAATGTACAACCAGGGCCTACTCAGACTCCAGGGGTGGGCCAGCTGTGTCTTGATTTGCCTTTGTAAACAGGTTAGCTTTATGTAACAGCGCTGGTTCTGAAAAGTACTATTTACATGGGGACCGACCACTGGCTAGAACATACGGGTTTCATTTTGTAGACAGAAAGAATTACTGCCACATATACACTGTATTCGGTTAGTCTTTACTAAGTACCTTATAATCTCTTTGAACTCTGAAATCTTCCTGGATGACCAATCCCAAGATACAGCAGCTGGTACAGCTGTCCTCTGTATCTCTCATTCATGCACATCCATGCAGTCCCATCACAAGCTGTCACTGGGAGTACTAAGTACAGGAAGTTCTGGATTTTGGCCATATTAATGCATCCTCTCATCCGGTAGAAAAACTACAAAGATAGAATATAACAAATCAGGCCGGATTTTGGCTATCCCACACATTAGAGCACCAGGGTGTGGGAAGGGCCAGAATCTGACTCAGAGCACACAGCTTTCCTGTCTAGCATGCCCACAAATGCTAATTGCTGTGGCTCTGCCTTCCACGAGCTCCTGCAAGTCCAGAACTTTTTCCCAGTGTGGTGCCATGGCCATTCTAGGATCAGCCTCTCTCAAGTCCTTCCCCGAAATTGGAATTATCACTGACAGCCAGAATTTATCCCACACCCTATACACAACCTCTAGCATGCCTGATGAGTCAAGGGCAGACTGCTGCCCATGGAGAATGTTGTGCTTGTCTTATATGTACAGATAAAGTCAGACAGACCAGTTTTATATTTTGTCTGTGTTCTTGCGGCTGTCACAAAACACAGCAAGTTCATGAAAATGTTTCAGTTTCAATCTGATAGAATATTACTTTATAACAAACATTCACTAGGCCCTTGATACATTTTAATATTTAAAAACATTGTTAGTTAAAAAAAAAACTTTAGTGTTGCTGGCTCTGGTACCCCAAGCTGTGCACCCTGGTTAGCCACATATCCTACTTTCCCCTAAAACTGTTCAGGAAGTCCTTTTACAGAGCTGCCCCTGTACTGAGATTTCAGTACCAGTGCATGCCTGTCAGTTCAAATAAATTAATTCAAATTGTGTCAAACAGTGTATATAACAAAGATGTCATGGGAATTGCTTTTTCCCCCTAAAGGGCTGTATAATAGACGTGCCAGGGAGAGAAAGGCTCTCTCACTGATCAGGACACACAGGAGCATTAAACAGACACAGAGATGGATTTCTAAAGCAGAAGGTCATGAGTTTTTTTATCATTTAATGTTAATGGAGGGAGCACATGTCACAATAGTATTGCACATTGTAATGGACCATGCAGCAACTAAGAAAGTCACACGCATGGTAGTCTAAACGATTAATGTAATGGAGCAAGTGTGTGACTATAGGTAGACTTCCTAGGTGGCACATATTTCTCAATTCTCCCTCATTTTGTGAAATGTCACTCATTTTAATCCCAAAGCTAGCTATGTTCCACGTTCCATGTTGCCTTACTTTTATTGCTAAAAACTGTAGACATGTATTTACATTAGAAGTAAAGAATCGTAAACTGACGTTACAGAAAGAATTATTTACACTAGAGGAAGGAATTGCACAGTGTTTTCATTTTCCTGACTTCATAACATTCTTGATGTCCCTCATTATGGGTCTTTGTCACACACTGCAGCCCAGCTTTAGTCTTTGCTAGGTTGAGTAGTATAAGCTGGACTGGGGTATATCCCCGCTCATGTTTGTTTAGTAGCATGTGAGGCAGAGAGGTTGTGATTTATCCAGGTCATTGTCAGAGTTAAGTTTGGAACGCAGGAGTTGCTATCTCCCAGGCCTATGTTCAGACCACTTCTCTCTTTCTGTGAGTTCAGTGAATGAGCAGGATTTGCGGTAACACAGAGAGAGGCACCAAGCTGGGAAGCAAAACTGGAGAAAGTCTGGGAGGGGAAGAAAAAAATGAAGAAAAGGAGAAAAATAAGCAGAAGAAAAGGAAGTCAAACAGCACTGCCAAAAGAAGAGAAAAATGAGATAACTGGAAGGGGACAATTAGATAGAAGCAGCAAATAAACATCTAGCAGAAAGACAAAATTGATCCAGTCTGAGGGGAGAGGAAGGAAAGTATTTTTGCAAAGTAAGAGAAAAAGGAAGACAGAGAAAAGAAGAATAAAATCATAGGACTCCATGCAGAGAGAGACGCAAGTGCAAGAGAAAGAAATGCAGTCTCTATGCCATTCTTCTCTGTTCCCCAGCCTAGGGAAGCCCTTCACAGGGATACCACAGTCTTTGAACAGTGCAGACAGAGGCAGAAGGGAATGAGGTTCTTTCCTCTGTATTTCCCTCTGTGTCTCATTTTCTATGGGGGAAATTGATACAAGTTACTATATTTGAATGTATGTTAACTTGCACTCCTTCCCCGCTTTCCAAGTTTTGGGGGATGGGTGGGGCTTTCTCGTTTGTTGTGGTTGTGATAATCCTCAGAAGAATGCAGAAGAAGCCATGCATCCAGGAGCAACAGAAGCTTGAGGCTATCTGAAATGCCACACAGATTTCAAATGAGCTGTCATTTCTGACTTATTCCATGGTGATTGAACCTCACCCACTCAATGGGAAAATGAACACAAAACCAAAAGTTTGAATTCAGAATTTCTTCTCTCTTTTTGTGGACTGTTGCCCCATACAGGAAAGGAGTCATTTACTATAACATATACTAAAACAGTTTACTTTTTGAAAATAGTTAAAACTGAGACTTTTAACAAGGAATTTAAAAGAATAGAAAAGTATAGAAAGGAATTAAATAGTAGAGAATGGTAGTAGATGACAGAACAAGGAGCAATGGTCTCAAGTTGCAGTGTGGGAGGTCTAGGTTGGATATTAGGAAAAAGTTTTCACTAGGAGGGTGGTGAATCACTGGAATGAGTTACCTAGGGAGGTGGTGGAATCTCCATCTTTAGAGGTTTTTAAGCTGTGGCATGATTTAGCTGAGGTTAGTCCTGCTGTGAGTAGGGGGTTGGACTAGATGACTCCTGAGGTCCCTTCCAACTCTAACATTTTATGATTCTATGATTCTGAGAAAGAATTAAAGGTAGAGATTATAGTTTATTTATATCGTGCTTACAGTGTTAATTACTCTTTACACATTTAAATGTATGTAAGGAAAGGGAATGAAGAAAGGTAGCCATGAAAATACAAAGCAACAGAAGATGACACATAGTTGTCAGTTAGGTGAATTGTATTGATTTTTCTTCCAACAAAATTTTTTAAAGTATTTACCTGCCAGACTTGCACAGAAAATGTTTCATTTCCCCTCCCACCTGCTTCTTTTCAGGAATAACATAACGAAATGAGTGACACATTTGCTTTATTCATATTTGCTATATAACAAATACTTAGAACACCAACCAGACAAATATCAAAAAGGTAGCAGTCAGTACATCCCATTTCCTATCCACTATTACAAAGTCTCCAGCTGGCATCATTTGTTTTGCAGCTATGCTATTTCCTGGTTTAATGCCAGTTTTTTAACCAGCAAATTTTGTTTTACTCTCTATAACATGATTCCTTTGTTTAGCCAATAATAATCTTTGAAATGGAGCCTTTCTTGCTTTGAAATTCTGTGTATATGGAAACTGCTCTCTTGTCTACCAGAGCAGTAATATTGTCAAAAATCTCCAGCAAGTCACTTAAGTTAGACCCCTTTATAAATGTAGGCCTGCTATCTCTGGCTAAATAATGTTTTGCAAGGTGTTTCTCACTGAATCCAGCAAAATTGTTTCCTATGTTCTCCCCCAACTCATCTTATGTTAATCAGCCTATAATTACTTGCTATATCTCATGTCCCCATTGTGAATAATGTTGCCAATTTCCAGGACTCAGATGTCTCCTTGAGCCATCATCAAACAAATGCTTAAGTTACAGAGTCGGTGTGTTACAGATAATATGGCTGTTATGTAGAGGGGTAAAAATGCTTGACTAACAGGACAGGAATCTTTCAAACAATTTATAAACACTAAATGGAAATGAAAGGTAAAACAATTAAAACCTATGTCCAAAGGATAATTTCAAGGCCACCTAATGACACCCTACATTGAGTAGTACTGTATTTAATTTGGTTATCCACAGTGAGTGAGACATGGAGATAATAAAATTATAGACAGCTTCCACCAGTGTTGGGACTGCAATTGTGAATGGCACTTGCATAGGTCATATAAAGGATGGGAGGCTGAAGGTGTACATGTGTGCTCCCCCTGCCACATACAGGTGTGTCACCATTTGGCACATATAATTCCTAGGTGTGCCTAAGTTATCCTTTTTCATAATTTTAACACAAAAACTGCTAATTTTTTAAAATGTAATTCTTGCTAGCCCAAAACATGAAATTAACTCTTTCAATACTTTGTTAAACTAAAATCAATGGGTTAACTGTTTTTTGGAAAATGACCTACTGAACATGAGTAGCATCTTTTCTACAACAATTCTATCTTCATAAGTATTGTAACAATTCCATAGCCACAGTCTCTGCTAAGGCAAATTGGTGCTGCCCCACTGAGGTAAGTGAAGTTGCACCACTTTTATACCAGTGGCAAATGTGTCCCAAAACTCAGATGGATACAATGCTAATTATGGATTTACACAGCTGACCAACCCAGGCTATTTGAATACAAATACCATGCAACACTGAAAATCTAACCCTACATGTTGCAACTTTAGCATTTATTAAACTTTCTTATCGGGAGGTGTGAATGACAGGAAGACATTTAATTATAATACATATTTTTGGACCGTAACTATAACTCAGAAGTGGCAATCCTACAACTCATACTCACTGTAGTGTCAGAGTGGACAAATTCATTTTCCCCATCAATACACCAGCCCTACCTCCGCTGTTTTCAGAAAAAAATATATCCTTAAGATGCATTCAGGGCTACTGTTCCTCTTATGTTGAAATTAAGATATTAATTTCTTCTACACTGAAGGCATATCTAGAAAACAGTTTTAACTTGTGACTGAAGAAGATCTCACAGAGAGGCTGCTGTTTCATTCCTAATACATCTAACTAGCACAAAAGAAACATCTCCTAATTTCACCAATTCAATAAATGGAAGGGTAAAAACAACACTTTGTATACAGGAAGTGCATTATAAACAGAAGATAAGAGGCTCTGTGCATTTCATTTCCATTTACTGAGTCTATAAGGAGAAGATGATCCTGCCAAATTCAATTTACTTTATTATGCTGGGGAAAATAATGGTTCTTTTTTTAAAAAAAATGACCAGATTCAATTACAATTATGCTCCATTTTGCAGAAGGTCATGCATACAAGGAAGAGGCACATGGAATTGTTTCAGGAGTTAAATCAGAAATTTCAGACTCTGGACAGATTTCGGGACGTACCAAAATCAAGCAGTATGGTAAGTATACTGTTATCTTCTTATGTATTTAAAATAGACTGGTTTGTGGATTTTAATGAGCAAGCAAATGGATTATGAGTGTAACACCATTTCATGGTAAGAAAATGTCATTGTGTGCTATTCTTAGATAGCTCCAGGACAGAGAATCAAAGATATTTGCAGTATTCTTACCTCTGACAAGACTCATTAGATGTCATAACTAGACTGTAACAACTCACCAAAATCATTATAATTGACAAGTAATTGAACTGAAGGGAGCACATTTCAAATCTGTATATGTCTACCACATCTAAAGGATTTATGCAAAAGAAGTGGCTCATCAGTGCAATTTGGCTAGTATAATGTTTTCTTGTCCTAACCAAAATAATTTGTTATATCTTCAACTAAAATCACCCACAGCTGACATGCGTCTGTGAGTACACATTGTCGCTGTAGTATTGTGCCTTGGTAAATATTTATAAATCTATTACAGACATTTTAAAATTAAAAGTCCAATCACCCATAGTTGCCTGTTATTTTAATTGTCTGCACACAGCAAAAATTCAACTAACCAAAAAATAGGCTTCCTTATTTAGGTATGATTAATAACGAGAACAGAGAATAGTTGGTTCTCCTTCATTAAAACAGATAATTTACTGTGCCACATTTATTAATCAGCAATAATATTATGGTGTTAAAAGTGCATATTAAAAATAAACTATTTGAATTAGAAATGTTTCCCTTCATATATTTTCAACTCTGAGGCCAGATGATCAGTCAATGTGAAGCCAATGGAGCTAAGCCAGTTCACATCAGCTGAATGCTGGCCATGAATTTTTGCTCCTCAGGGGTTTGTTGAGTATATTCTTTAGCTATGTTCCATGTGAGTTTGTACCCAGTTCCCACTTTCTCTTCATCCAAGATTTACCTTATGTTCAGAGTTTGAACTAATTCAAAATCTCAAAGAAAAACCATTGGATCTCACCTGGTTTTGCATCAGCACCAATCAAAGCTACATATTTAATATAGTTTTGATACAAATCATAAAACTGGCTGAAGATTTCTTGAAAGGTTTTTTAAAAATAGTGGACAACATGGTGTAAGATACAAAATTTGTAATGAAATGTACAACCAGATGAAATGTGTATGGTTTGGGGTTTTTTGTAAATATTTTGCACAGCCCTATTGGTGCTATCTATAATAAAAGTAAAAGATTGTATGTCCTAGGTAGACAGTGCTTTTAATTATAATTAATACTTATTAGATGCCTTGTTTCTGAATATTAAATGCACCCTTAGTTATCGATATTGACTAAAATGAATAATTATTGGTTTCTAGTTTCCAAATTATAGTGTTTTCTTGGCCTGATTGTCATTTTATAAAGCAAAATCTTTCAGAAATGATTTCTGTGGCCAAACTTATTTTCCAGAGCAAACATCCAGACTGCAATTCAGAAAACAAATTTACAGTGCAGCAAGAGAAGCAGTGTTGTTCTAGGAGGCACAGAAGGCACGTGACCTTCGATTTCTGTCAGGAACCAAATGGAGGTCAAATGGTGAATATTTAGGGCTTGCTCCAAAGCCTACTGAAGTAATTGGGAGTTTATATGCTGAAGATGTTGTATTTAAACTCGAATCTTCAAAAGAAACCCATATCGTATCTTTTAATCAACACCGTGAGATGCAGTATTCAGAACTTGATATCACTTAGGGTTCCATTAGGCAGCCTTTAGGGTGAAGTCAATGTGAGCTTTAGGTGTACAGGACTATGGCACTGGGCTCTCTCAGGAGGATATCGTGTACATCTCTTTTTTATTCCAAATCTTTGAATTACCTTGCCTATTAGGAAACACCTTCTGAACAAATCTGGTTAGAAATGACTTCTAGGTTCTATGCATTTTTCTTAGAGTTCCCTAAGAAATGATACATCTACACTGCAACAGAAGATATACGTAGGCATACCAACACCAGCTGTAGTCTACCTTGCTCACTAAATACAGCAGCAAGGGCATGGCAGTGTGAGCCTCAGGGTATGTCTACACTGCAATTAAAACCCCTGGACTGGCCAATGCCAGCTGACTTGGACTAAAGGGCTCAGGCTAAGGAGTCTTTAATGGCCATGTAGACTTTCAGACTTGGGCTGGATCCTGAGATCTAGGAGCCTGCGAGGTGAGAGGGTCCCAGAGCTTGGGCTGCAGCCTGAGCCAGAACATCCACACAGCAATTAAACAGCCCCTTAGGCCAAGCCTCACGAGACCAAGTGAATTGGCGTGGGCCAGTCGCAGGTGTCTAGTTGAAGCATAGACATACCCTGAAGCTCACATTGCCATGTCCTCACTGCTATTTTTAACAAGCTAGCTAGATTAAAACTGGTACAGGTATATCTGCACGAGCTCCAAATTACACCTCTGGTTGCAGTGTAGACATAGCCATAGATATTAAAGGTGGGATTTTCCAAAGTGCTTATTATTGGTTTAATTCTGCCCCCCCTTGAAATCAGTTGTAAAACTCTCATTAACTTTACTGGAAGCAGAGTTAGGTCAATGCTGAGCACTTTTGAAAATTCCACCATAACAAGAGAAAATAATAATCATTATTTTTGTGGTTCTCACATGATGGTATTAACTTAACTGTCCAGCCCCATTAATAAATATAAACCCACTTCCTGGGACTGTGCTCTCGTCAATCTGCTGATGCTGGCACACAAGACTAAGGTTTTGGCAGTGAAAAGTGGTTACAGAATTGAAGATTTTGTTTTTCAGAAGAAATAAGTGTCCATGTCAGGATCATTCAAACATTGAGAAAAAATACCAATATTTGTTTTGACAAGTGAATAAATGCCAAATTAGTTTTGGAAAGCATATTTCCAAGCTTTCTAGAAGGATTGAAAAAAAGAATAGGTATTGCAAAAGTATTGCAACAACAGTTTTTGTTAAATCACTTTTGCTTCTTCCAGTGCTCCCAGTTATTGTTCACCATTTCCTGTTCAAAGTTCTTTTGCTTATGAAAAGCAATATGCAAATAATATTCTCAGTTATGTCAAAAAATTTTAGGTTATCTGAACTAGTAGTACTTTTCTTAAAATTGTGAAGTCTTTTGGCTAAATTCTGCCCTCAGACAGGGCCTTATCAAAAGCTTTTTAAAGTCACTGGAAAGTTTTCCTTTATTTTTAAAAGGATCAGGCCCATATGCACCCACAGAGCTCATATTGATGTCAGGGAGAGTATCACAGACATATCTGAGAACAGAACCTATTGGCCACATTCTGCCCTATTTTAAGCAAAGTAAAGTCAAATGAGTTGAGCCTCTGCTCATCAGGGCTGAACTTGGTCATCAAGCAGCTGCAGCAGAGACCTTGGCAAAACCAATCAAATTTGTATTGCTCTAATGCTATTTTAAAATGAAACCTTTGTATTAGCAAACATAAGAAGAGTAGAATCTTCTAAGACCTTCCCAAATCACTAGTCAAGCAAAAGTAGGTTAACTATTTGATAGCAGGAAGCCGCTTCAGGGAATGCTCTATCTGCCAGACACTAGCTGAGACTTCAGATTTCACTAGCAAACACTTTTCAGGGTCCCAGGTAAATCCTGTCCTGAATGACTGAGATAATTTAAAAATTCAGCATTGAAATGACTTTGGGGATTATTTACAGTAGTCAGCCTTCAGCCTCAGGCTATGTTCCTCTCACCAGACGTTCCCATTGTACTCTACAGGAGTTGAGAGCTCTCAGCCCCTGCGGGAACTGGGCCACTGTTGTTATCTCATAAGCAGATCATGAAGTTATCCCAATTTATAATCAGCCTAGCAACCTCTATTTTACATCATTCCATAATTCAAAAGAAAAATCTCTTATTTTCCTTTATTTCCTCCTACTTTACTACAAAATGGTTATTAAAATATGGCTCTCAATGCTGGCCCAGAAGGCCCATGCCATTCTCTATCCAAGGGTTCTGAAACTGGGGGTCAAGACCCCTTAAGGGGTCACGAGGTTATTATGGGGAGGGGGGGATTGCGAGCTGCCAGCCTCTATGCATGCCAGGGCTGTGGCTGTTAACCCTGCACATGGCTGACAGCCAGAGTACTTCAGAGCTGAGTGGCCAGAGAAAACCACTCCTGGTCTGGTGCTCTGAAGGCAGTGTCGCCCCAAGCAGCTGTGCAGAAGTAAGGGTGACATGACATGGAAGAGAACATAGCATGGCCTGACATGGCATGTGGGGGGACGGGGTCATCACTTTTTGGGGAGGATCATCACAGCTTTTCAAAGGGCGTCCCAGCAAAAAAGGTTTGAGAACCCCTGCCAGTCTATTCAGAAATGGCACGTGCTAGAAGGAAGGGATTCAGTTGGCAGCTCAAATAGCTGACTGCTGAGAGAGAGATACAGACTGAATGATGCTGGATACCAGCCACTTCAGCTCCCTTCAAAGTCACTTCCTCTTGGTGACTTCTGTATCCCAGGAGGCTACCTCAGTAATCAAAATTATAAACAGAAAAACATTTATTTCTTCCTTTTAATTTTTTTCTTCCTGTTTTTTTCTGTCCTCAGGAAAACCCAACGCCAAACAAGGTTCCATGGGACAGTTTCAAAAACACGAATGAATACCAACACTATACCACAATAAATGTATTAGACGCAGAGGAAAAAGATGCTTTAGAACTCAGACCAGCGGAATGGGAGAAGTGTCTGAACTTGCCTTTAGATGTGCAGGAAGGTGACTTTCAAACAGAAGTTTAACAAAATCAAAATGAACTGAAAGGAAAACAGAACAAAAATTAATTCATTGCACTGACGCTAAAGAGACTTGGGAAGCCTGACATTTGTGTCTGAACATTGTGACCACTTTATGTCAGGATCTTCATGTGCCAAATGTCAGTGGTTTTTTTCGTACAATATATTCCCACTAGTAAAGTTAGTGGAGAACCAGGTGTACAATTCTTACCATCGTGTGTTGTAAGTACCCGTGGAATGGATTTGTAAGGTAATCTTTATAGATAAACCTCAAGCAACGATTCATGTTGTAACAGCTTCATTTGGTTTAGTTTTCAAAAAACTTCACCATGAAGCACAATGTATATATTTATGCAGTTTTTAAAGTTTATAACAGTCTGTTTGGCCATTACTACACTTTTTACTTTATAATATAAAAGCAAAGTTTTTGTCATTAAATGAATGTCTGTTGAGCTACATTCTTCATTGCTTTAAATGCAATAAAGTAATAATCTCACTTTTATATGAATAATATATTTCACATCTTTATTATTGCAGTTTTCTCTGGAAAGCTCAGAGTAGCTTTCTCTGCTGCAGCTGTGTATAAAATATTTAAAATGTTGTATGGTGTAAATAAACTTTTGTCTACATATCAGTTTTAGTGCATTTTATTTTGGATTTGTTGATCTGAAATTTGCATATTTATAAAGTTTTCTTTAAAACCACAGATACTGAAAATGTATGCAAAGTTTTAATAGCATACTGTTATTATTCCTTCGAGGCTAATGATTTTCAAATGTAATAGTAGGTTTGTATAGCTGTTCTGTATTTTCTACTCAGATAGTCTTTGGAAACAATGTACCATGTAAATTGGACTTGTCAGAATACTGCTACCACTGTTCTATTATACGAGTATTATGTTTTTCTGTCTTGTTGCGGAAAGACAACTATTAGAAAACAAGTAAGTTACTATGCACAAAACCCCAAAGATAATGTGGATTTATAGTCATGACATTTTGTGCATGTACACTATAGGAAGAAAGCCACATGGTGCCTCTTTGTGCTGCATAACGAACAATAAGAAAGTACTATGCACCTATAAAGAATCAAAAACTCAGGAACATATTTCTTAGCAAATAAAAACAGTGAATGTACTTCACATTTTCAAACAAGAACATAATGTGTTTTCATATTAGGAAACCAACTATGCAATTAATCGAGAGGGAAAGCCTGAAGGTCCTGATCATCAAACATGCCTGTATAATTTAGTAAAATCACTCTGGTCAGACCTAAAGATGAGCCAAAAACACAAGCTCCTTCCAAGAGTGAGTGGGTTTGAATTCCTGAATATGAATCTGCCCCTTTGTTTATGCAATCACATCCAAAACAGGAAAGGACTTATTTTCCACTTTGGGGACAGATGCTGCTGAAATTATACATTCTTACAAAATGCTGGAAGTCTCTCCGGAACAGCAGATTTTGTGAAATTTCCAACTTTCAAGATCAGCTGTGGAAATTTTGGTACCATTGAATCCAGGTGCAAACCACAGTTCTATCCCTGATTAAACCTGGGATCTAACGTTCAGCATAATCTGGAACACAGCCTATTAGGCTTATCTGTATTAGCTCATTAGCTGCACTGACCTCCTTCAAATCAGTAGGAAAGGGAACATTAGATAGTAATATTGTTTCATATTTATAATAATTGGAAGCTTTAAAAGCAATCTAGACCATCAAGCTTTCAATTATTTATTTGACTGACAATGTTAAACTCGACCTGTTCTGTCTTACACAGGCAAGTCCTTGACTGGGGGTTCATTCATTGTCTCTTTCAAATGGTGCAGCTCAAGCTGAGACAAACAGTGAGAAAAAACAGAACGTATAAATATATTATTGTTTATTAATAATATGTAAAGAACTGAGAGTGTGTTTGGCACTACAATAAATCCAAACAAAAATAAGGGCCTTGCTCTATTGAGTTTACAGCCTAAAAATTACTCCTCAAGAAGACCAGATGTACAGTAATACACAGAAGAGGGGAGATGAAATAGACACTTTTTTAAAAAACACAAGAAAAAAGCTACATGTTAAGAGCATGTAGCTTTTTCTTGTGTTCAGTTAAAAACTGAACATGAATCTGAAAACTCAACAGTCCATCTTTAGTTGTTAGTCATTTATTCTGTTTTAAGCAGAGAACAGTCTTTGAAAAAAAAGTCAATTACATTTAAAAATTCAATATGCCAAAAAGGTGTTTTAAAATGCAAATATATTTTAAGGAGAGGACTGATTTTTTTCAACAATCTAAATACCCATTCCTTGCATCAGGCCATTAGCTCCCCACCTGCTCTGCAGCACAGAGAGGGATGGTTGCTAACAATTTGCTGCAATTCAGAATATGGTCAGGAAATCTTTGTAGGGGGAAGCCGTGCCTATAATACGTGCTACTCACAGCAGAAATGCATCTGATCAGACAGCAACACGAGACACTCATGCCTTTACTATGCAGTATGGGTAACCGGGATGTGACCAGGCTAAAGGAGCTAGAAAATACCTGTGTCACATGATCTTATTGCAAAGGGATGGAACTGTTACCAGAATTTTCTCTGAGGGTTAACAGTGTTAAATTTCCTTTCACACTGTGTGACATCCATTGGAGGGGGTAGATGAAGAGTGCTGCTGCCAAGCGACCAATGGCAGCCTGGCAAAGCCAACCAAGCTGGCAGTATTGTACTTAGTTTTCGGACCAAGGACTGCACAGAAACAATGGTGCTGACTGAGCCTTTATGACTGAGATACATGAGAAAATTGTGCCAATAGATCCCAAAAGTTAAAGGATCCTAGGAATTGTCTAGTACATGCTGTTGTCTGCCTCATGTAAGCAGGGAAATGATGCAGTGGGTCTTTTAGTAGTTGGACCCTCACAGAGATTTCCTGTAAGAACATCCTCTTTTATGTGGAAGGGAAGGCATAACCCACTTAGAGCTGTTTTACAATTGATTAAACTGATGTGGTTTGACTGAAATACCCATTTCTTCTCTAATTTCCCCAGACTGGAAATAATAAGCTGCCAGTAAATGATTTCGTCATGGCAAGATTTAGGACCAGGACCATCTCCCACTCCAGCAACTTTCTTGACCAATTTCCTATTACTTTATAAGCAGGATGATGCTAACCAGCCAGCAACCCAGGAAGATGTAGTGGTCATTAATTAGAACAGAAGGTTAGGCTAATGTGTCGACTGTGAGATTATGGTTCCTCAGACTGAAGCTAGAATCGTTTTATACCCATTGGGCTATGCTTTGACTCTAGGGGTGGATGTAGAAAGCCAACTGATTTAAACCTACCTAGGTGGCACAATGGACATCTTGGTAGACAAAGGTTCTGGGGCTGAGTCTGTCAACAGGATCCAGGAGGCTGGTAAGCAAAGAAAAGATTGTGCAACCAGATGTGGGTTGATGAAACCCTCTCATCTTTCATGCTCCCCATTCAACTTCAAGTGCTTCAGGAGAGTCCAGGATCTCCCTTCCCTGCAAGAAAAGCATAGAGGTCTCACAAGGGGGATGGTCAGAAAAGTCCACCTCTTGAGAGAACAAGAGTTCCTACTAATCTCTGCACTCCCAGTCAGACAGCCCGTCAGTTAATCACAATCAGCTTCCCACTCCCTCTCTCCCTTCAAGCTGGTGAGCCGCTAAAAGAAAATGTGCTTTGGCTTCAAGGCACATCTCTCTACAAAGTTTTTGCGAAGACTTCTCTTTCCTTTCTGATATCCATTTCCGTAGCTCCTGAAAAGATGGCCATCAGCTGGTAGCAAGTAAGAGAACAGCCTGTCCTATTTTATCAGAGGAAGGGGAGTGATCACGAGATACCAGCCAAGCCGTGAGAAGGCAGAGCCCTGGAAAGATATATCAGTTTGCAGCTGACTACATGTAATTGTTCTTAAATACTAAATTCTTTAGCACACATTACTTAATTCTTGAGGAGAAAGGGAACCCATACCTAAAAAGACTCCAAAATGCCTCTCTTTCTCCAAAAGAGGAGATGGACAAATATTTTCCTGCACACCCCACTCTTGAGAATATTGAAGAATCATGGGCCCAATCCACAAAATTCCCTAGTCCAAATGCCATTTTATACAGTTTACCTAACAACACCTTTAAAGAACAGGGAGGCATTTCAGAGTGGACTGGTGGAACAACTACGTTATCAAAAAGGACTATTTTTATTCATAGGATGATGAACTGGGAGACCCCTAGAATTCAATTTTAAGAAGTGCTTTGAGCTAGCTTCTTAGGTATTTTTTTTCATCATAATTCCTATGATTCGTTGCATTAACTCAAAGTAGACTTTTGACTCAGGAAATTGCAAATGGTGATATGTGAAGTACAAGAAAGAAATGCTGAGAATAATGTTTGGCTGTTTCATAGTGTTTCCCTGGATATGACCACTTTATCAACCTGACTTTCTTAGCAATAGTGTAACAGAAAGATGTGCTTTAGGACTCTGTCCTTGTTAAGCAGGTTTTAAGTCAAGCAAGATTTGGTTACAGTTTTCAGGACTGATGTCTCTTTAGGTATACCTTAGGGAATATTCTTTGGACTAGGACAGACCTAGACCTCCTTGTCGGACAACAAATATACATGTTACTTTTCCAGCACTAGGTTTGGTTACTTCCTTCCAAATTTAGACTATATTTGAGATATCACAAGCCATAAGCATCCAGAGCTCTCCTAGGTGGCACAGTGGACACAGGGGCAGGACCAAGAACCATACTATACCATAAGGATTAAAGTGAATTTATTATACAGAAGACATTGTCATACCTCTCCCCCCAGAGAAGGTAAGGAAAAGAAGGACCAGAAGGTCCCACTACACAAATCTCTGGGGGAACACCACAAACTAAAGATGGTGTTAGTGGCCTCTGTCAGGTACTACATAGAAAACACTAATATCCCTCCCAAAACATGTTTTGTACCCTCAGCTTTCTCACCAGAACCAAGGAAATAAAAGGAGGTGGTGGCTCAATGCCTGATAGCTTTCCAAACTGAATGGAGGGAGGCTCCAGTGAGTAGACTCATGCATCTATGAGGTGCCCTAGAGCCACTCCTTGATCTTAAATGGCTGTACACATTTGCATCATACAAACTTTTGAAAATATCAATACTAAGAAGCAGGCCCATCAGGCTAAAACCTGGTGGCTTTTAGGCATCAGATGACTTAAAGGACATATATAGTACTTCCAGCTTCCGAGAGTCAACTGGAATCAGAAAATAGATAATATGACCATGCTTTCATTGTCAATCTTTGTCAGCTCAAAAGATGGTGGTAAGTGTGGCATTTACACTTTAGCAACAGAAGATTCACAACAGTCTTTTCCTTATCTTTACAGCTGGTTGGTAAGGGCCTATTGCCCAACAAATCTGTCATGGCAAGAGAGAAAATTACTTCTTTACTGTGTAATCTGGCATTCATCCTGAACCCAGAGAAAAGTATGCTCACCCCTTTCAGCAGCCAATTACTGTTTCACATGAGGTCCCTTAATTTTTCCAACAGAAAAATACAACATGAGTAGTACACATCAGAACTTTAGCTCACCCACCAGCATGAGAGGTCCTTCAGAGACATGGCCTCCCTCCTGTCATCTGATGAGGAAAGTGGGAGAACTGAGATCCAAGATCTCTCTTTCAGGCACCCTATGCCTCCATCTATAAAATGGTGACAGAACCATTATCACCACCAGAGAGATTTTTTGCCACTGTTCTATTAGTGGCATACATGGTAATCTCTGTGGAATGAAGCTGTATAAATTAGGTGTGCCCAACCTGATCAAATGTGAACCAGGATGAACAGATAGTTTCACAACAATAGCCTGAAGCCTTAGGACATTTCAGTGTGGCTTTCTTGCCTTCACAGTTCAAACTTGCAACTTTTTAATCCTGGTGTAGACAAACAATGAACCACTAGTTACTTATCGCAACAGGCAAGGGCATGCTATGAGTAGAAGTTTTTACTAACAAGTATTAAAAATGAGGTTTCAGACAGAGTTACACTTTCTTCCCATAATGGCAATTCATTTGGTTGTAAAAGTAGCCCAACAAGTAAGTTGACTTATTTACCAACACTTGATCCCTGAGGAATGGTCTCTCAACAACTGACCAGATAATTTAGGTAACATGGGAGCTATCAAAGGGCTAACTGTTCACAATCCAGATCAAAATACAGCTGAAAGGTGGTCTACAGCAAATGCAAGGAAACAGGTGGATACTGGGAGCCTGATGTTTGCCTTTTCCTCTTATCTCTAGGGATTTCTGGAAGATAAGGAGTGAGGGGGCAGATCTGATCCTGATTGCTCTGGCCTGGCCTGGTCTAGCAAGGTCTAACATTCCAAACTTCTCCAGCTGTCATCCATAGACCACATCCCACTTCCTACAGACATGGAACTTTTCTCTCAATGTTCAGTCCTCCACAGGTTGCAACATGGACTCTGCCTAAAGGCTTGTTTCTTAGAATGAACATAATAATAAAGATGGATCCATTCCTACCAGCTTTCTGGAAATGTGTATCGTTTAGGACATATTTAGGAGGGAGAGAAGTATATTCAGAGTGGTGTCTTTCTAACGGGGTATGAGGTGAATTGATATTTAGTCCATCAAATGTTGCAATGAGTGGAGAAAGGACTGGTCTTAAGG
Organism: Mesoclemmys tuberculata; assembly: GCA_007922155.1. Classification (NCBI taxonomy): domain Eukaryota; kingdom Metazoa; phylum Chordata; order Testudines; family Chelidae; genus Mesoclemmys; species Mesoclemmys tuberculata. The sequence continues at coordinate 80,307,833 of ML675604.1, read as the reverse complement.
ACCCTTAAAGGTCAGGTGACAGCACTGTGCATGAGTAGGGAGACATCACAGACCAGACTCAAGGGACAGAACTTTTAATTGTCAAGTTTTCCAGACAGGAGCTTTAACTTTATATTGAGCAGTTGTTATCTTCCTCTCTTTGTACTTTTGGACTCAGTGGACCAAATTTATCATAGGGGCTGAAAGCCTCTCATTCTGCCCTAGCTTGTTGGATATATGTTTCTATGTACCTATGAGACTTACTGAGTAGAAGATGCCACCTGTCCAGTGTTGGTGAGAGCCCACTCAGCTCAGGATATGTCAGCTTCGTGGGCAATAGGAGGTTGCCTCTGATGTTCAGAAATCTCCTCGGTGGCCCTCTGACATTCCATCTATAGTTTCACAAAGAATTCAGACATGGATCCCTTCTCAGATTATATATTCAGAAAAGAATTCAGTTAAGATTGCTTTTGATAATAGGAACAACATACTACTTGGTGTTCATTTGAAATATATGTACCTTTTATGTATAGAAAGTGTTGGTCTTATACTTAGACCTCACAATACTCTGTGAATATGTGCATATGTCAGTGTCAATCATGATGTATTTTATACCATATACATAAACATATATAAACAATATTAGCATCATAGCAAGAAGGGGAGCCTACAGCTTATAATGCTGGCATTTCTAAAAAAAATTCAAACAAAGTAGTTAAAATAAATAAAACAAAGCCTGCTTCAGTCCTGTTCTGATTCATGGTAAGTACCTGAAAAACTAGTGTTAAAACTAACTCCTACCAGTGTTTATAAAATAACTAAAGTTTGAAAAATATAGAGATCACCATTAAAAGCCAGAATTAGTTAGTTACTATAGAATAGTATTTGAGACTACTATACTTTCCCCCCATAAATAAGATTGAAAATAACTGTAGCTATCATTGTATACTTTGTGATAATAGAGGGACATATTAAAGATTCTTTATTGACTTCTATTGTATGAGGTTGAAAAAGTTAGAACAGTTACATTGCATTGCTTATATTTTGTGGTATGGTATATGCTTATATAAAGTCATTATATTTAACTGCAAAATATGCAATTTATATTTGCCCTATTATATATGATAACATGTGGTACAACTCGGATTATTTAATGTTTTCATTACAGTGGTGACCAGAATCTGCAATCAGTGTGAGGAGCTCATTGTATTAGGCTTTCTATAAAAAGCATGAAGGTGTGGTTCCTAGACACTAAGTTACAACATAAAGAACTACCCTGGCAGGTATTATTTACCTAGCAGACAAAGTGCAGTAGATGTTTTACAGACAAAAGAAAATAAGGTTTCTGCCCTGAAGAGCTTACAGTCTAAACATTGCCAGAAGGGAGCCAATGCCACATTAATTATATTTATTATATTTTCTGAGGCTATGTCTGCACTGCACCACAGGGCAGACTACGGGGATGCAAAATGCAGAGCACACCAAAATGCTTGTTACAACAAATAAAAACAGCCACAGAATCTGAGACAGATTTTCAAATTGTCATCAAGACCATTCAAAATTCAATGGAAAGAACATCTTCGTAGACTACAATATTTGACTCCTGAAACACAAGCTGTTCTACAATCATTTGCCCATGT
>ML675604.1:80220228-80306204 GCA_007922155.1 Mesoclemmys tuberculata | reverse complement strand
TAGTTGTTATAGACAACTGTTCTCATTACCTAGGAGTTGAAATGGTCATTACTATTTCTGCCAATGCTGTTATACCCAAACTAGACAAGATTTTGTCAGCCTATGGAATACTGGATGTTATTAAAACTGACAATGGTCCTCCCCTTTCAGGGTTCACAATTCACCCAATTTGCAAGAGTATCTTGGTTTCAGAGATTGTAAACTTACTCTGAACTGGTCAGAAGTGAATGGAAAAGTTGAAAGATTTATGCAAACACACAAGAAAGCACCACAAATTGCTGCAGCTGATGGATTGGACATGAAATAGGAGTTATTTAATTTCCTTCATAATTGTCGAACCTCTCCTCATTGTTCAACTGTAATGGCACCAGCAACTATCTTGTTCAGCAGATAATTAAGAATAAAATTGCCACAAGTTGAGATGGGACCAGATGTTGAATCTCTATGACAACATGACAACAAAGTGAAGTTCATAATAAAAGATATTCTGACCAGAGCAGATGGGTCAAGACCATATCTTTCAAAATAGGCAGCATAGTTCTCGACAGAAACTTTCAGCCTTGCAATAAACTCTCTATGCCTTTTTATCCAGAACCTTACAGGATCACAATAGTCAAAAGAACAATGGTCACTACTCAGAGAGGATCCCATAAAGTCACTCAAAATGCAGATCACATCAAACCACTTTGTGATACTCATTATGTTCCCACTCCATCAGATGATGGTGATGATGATGACAACTTTATAGAGATTGAACCCCCTGTATTCTCTCCAAGGCAGGTGAATGAGTCAAGCTCCTGTGATCCAGAAACAAAGAGAATCACCATTATTTGAAAAGAAGTAGCCATTAACTGCCAGTGCAGCTGATGCACAGAATAACGAATGACTATGTTATATGGATGTCTTGATCAATCCTTGACATTGCTTCATTTATTTTATACTTGTTGTGTTTTATTTATAAGGTGGACATATTTCAAAAAATGGTGAATTTAATAATTGTTATTAATTTCAAGTTTTTTGGGAAAAGATGGGATTTAATGTTTCTGGAGAATCCATTTCATGATATATGGTGGTCTTTTAGAGTACTGGGTGTAGCAAAGGGGTCCTGTTAGTCCATTCCAGGTTTTGGTTTTGATTAGAGAATTGAGTTAGCTACAGAGAAGCTGCATGGTGTGTTCTGTGAGCTAAAGAATTAAACCACTGGTCTGTGGAATCTTACTTTACAACTATGTACTGCATCCATGTGATTCACTCCAGAAGTTCCTAATCAGTTGGGAGATAACAGGTCCCACAGATGGTTTCTTCCTCTTTCCCTGGTCTGAGATGAGGAGAAGATGTTGGCATCACTCCTTCCATTATTCCTGGCCAGGTCTGAGGGAGGGGAGAAGATCCTGGCAGACCTCTCCCACCCAGGTCTGAGAGGGGAAGGAGTGTAGATCCTAGCATAGTTCCTCCTGAGCCTGAGAAGGGTGATTCAGATAGTACCATCTCACTCCTCCGCCAGGCCTAAGAGACGGTAAAGAGTATACTAGTGCCATTCCTTACCCGCACCCACACCCTCAAGATCTTGAGGAAGTGAAGGTTCATGCAGTACTATCCCTTTTCCTTCTAGGCCTCGGAGGGGGTGAAGAGAGGCACTGCTACCTAGTGCCCCAGAAAATTTGTGTGGAGCCTGGAGCTCCTTGCATCACTGTCCCTCTTCTTTCCAGGCTTGAAAGGGCAAGTGGAGGTGAAAACTCTGGCAAAAATGCACCTCCTCCCCTCTCATGGAAGTGAAGATCCCTGCAGCATGGCTTTCAGTCCAGGTGGTGAGATTTAATAAAAGAAGGTGGTCAGTTTGAATTGAATTGAAAAGGTCATGAGGATTAACAGACTGTACTGAAAATGCCTTGTGTACTGAGGGATACCTCTCTGCCCCCAAAAATAAACAAACCAAAACACTTTAGACAGGCCAAATACTATTTGGGGGCATTTAAGCTTTTGAAAATGTTGGTCACAGAGACTTTGTTATGTTGATCAGATCAGAACCAATTATAAGAATTCCCTTCAAGAACTAAACTATAGTTGTTGATTTCCAATCTCAAGGAAAGGCCATCAGTAAATTCAGCATGAACTCACACCTAAATGTCTCAGCCTTTGTCTCTCCCACTTGTCTCTAAAGATAGAGACTATGGCATGCTAGTTAGCTCTGCATTCTAATCAAAGCCAATAAAAACAACACACAATTGATTCTGGTGTGTGAACATTTTACTAAACTACAATCTCCAACCTCAATTGACAATTCCTCTCACAACCTAAGCAATTGATCTGCAAAGCTGGCGGGCTTAGCTTTATGCTACTTGGACAGGATGCTGGAATTGGACCTCAGAAAAACTGTTACCCTGGATGAGAAAAAAGCCTGCAGACTGAGTACCTCATGTCAGGGAACACAAAACCTCAGATTTATTGTAACCCCTATTTTTCTCCATGTCACCACAGATGAACAAGAACCAGAGATGTGTATTCTCTGCTTCCAAAGAACGTGTTTGGAAAGACAGAAGAGCTTGTAAAGAATCCATTTTTGTGACAGCTGGATGGTCCAGCAAGCTGTCAGGTCTAATACAATCTGATTCTGAATTAAATCTCACATAGGAAGTGCCGGTATAGACATGCAAAATTTGGAACCCAATCAATTTGGGGAACATCAGCGACTACTCTGGCCAACACAGGATGTGACGTTTGCTACCATTATTTCTGCAGCACTTTAGTTCAGAGACATGCTCTTCATTAAGCTCTACTAGGGACAAATAAAACCTGGAAGCTCCAGGTCCTAGGAGGTATTTATGTCTCATATGTGAACAATAATGTAGCTTAATTCCCAAATTTAGAGAAAAAAGATTACAAATTAAATTATGTTAAAAACAGGTAAATCAGTTTACTGGAGGACATAAACAGCATGGGCTAGATTTTGGTTCTCAGTTATACTAAAGTAAATCTGGAATAACTATTGGCATACAGGAATTACTGTAAATTTACATGTGTAATTAAGAGACAAATTTATTTCACTTTTTCCTTACCCCAGTAAAAACACAGATTTCCATGAATAGCATATACATAGGTGGAGTAAATTCTTCCTCTTATATACATGCACCTTGTTCTGTTGTATGTCTGGGTCTTTTTGTTTTCTCCTGCCTTCCTACAAAGAGGAAGATATCAATAGGTGCAGGACCAGCACCATACAGAGAAGCCAAATAGTGATCCCTCTTAAATCTACTGCCTCCCCTGATGTTTTGTATGAGAACACTTTTCATTCTCTGGAACCACGTATGGAAATTTTCTTTCAGGTTCTCTTCTAGCTCTTTTCAGAGGGGTGTTTCTGTTACCCAAAGGTTTAGGTTTTACCAATTTCTTACATTTATATAGGAGAGTAGGATATTTCTAACATATCTATATGGGTCTCACAGAATTTTCTGAATATGTATATGACATAACAGTATTAGTTTATTTCTAATTTTGGGACTCTAAAATCTCTTTATTCCAAGCACTGCAGTTTGTTTTACAAACAGAGAAGCTGGAAAAATAAGACACCTCAAAATTCCACACTGTTACTTGGGGTGTGAAGAATTAACCTCCTCACAGCTGATAAAGTAAAGGTAGAAACACACAAACTGATACAAGATGGATGCCCATGACTATAACTACTCAATTCACTCCATTCTCAGTGGCTTGAGTGAAAAGAGGAAGAAAATTGGTTAGTCTTTGCATATTTCAGTGATCACTGATCTGAAGCAGAACTCGCTATATGCCAAGTCTTAATGTTTTCAGCTTTATTTAAAAAGATCTTTGAAAAGCCAGGTTGGATGTAAGTATCAATTGGTGGGAGCTAGTGTAAAACATGGTGGGCTACTCCAATTATACACAAACAGACCAGAGCAGAAGTTAGCCCAACATGTCTTCAATATGCTGCTGCCAGACAAGAGGTGTTCTGAAGAACTGTCTGCTGCTTTATGCCCAACTTGGCCAATTATTTAATTCTCTAGGGTCAGGGTCTGACCGATTTGCACGTAGGCTGTATGCCATCAGAACAGATTGGCATGACTAAAAGAAACTAAGAGACAATATACAATATGTTCATCAAAGGTTGTGATTCCCAGTGCTTGACATAACTCTCTGTCCTGAGCTTCCAAGCCTCTTAGAGATAGGATAGGTGCCAGGAAGTTGTAGTAAATTTTAAAAAGGAAAAATAACTTCCACAGCTGCATGGAGCTTGAATTTGACCCTGTTAAACCAGGTGACAGGATGGACATGGGGCGAGAGTTAGTAAAATCATGTTTCCAAACTCTTTTGTCTCTTCATTGAAAGGCATTGGAGAAGAGGCCAAAACATGCTTTCTTAGCCTTGCCAGATTCAACAGTGAATCAGCGAGCTCTGTGTGAAAATCTGTTCCCTGGCTTTCTGCAGGCTTATGAGTAAGAGCAGATACATGTATTATGAGTAGAGCCCTCTGTGACCAAGACACAGATCATTTTCTTTGTATCTAAAAGTAACCTTTATGCATGCGAAGTGGCTATTCTTTTGGAAGAGTTTCATTACCATAAGAGTAATAGAATAAGGGGATGAACACATCTTTACATAGAGTGGCAGTCTGGTCCTTACTCATGACAGTACTTTACTCCAGGAGTAGCTCCATACAGCCAGATTCAGCTGCCCTTACTCACGTTAAGTAGCACTTTACTATCATAGTTTGCCATTGTAATCTGTGATGCTACGGCCAAGTCAGACACTATTTACTATGAATAAGTCTAGAAGAACTGAGCCCACTGAAATCAATGAAGCTAGTTGATAAGTACAGTTCTATTCAGCATAAGAGGGGCAGAATCTGGCTCAAAGAAGGCATCAAATAAATGGACTGTATCTTTTCTTTTAGATATTAATGCCTAGTGATTCCCTCTCCATCATGGATTAGTGACCTCTGTGTGCTGAAAAGCTAAAAGACTGATTACATCATAGGAAATAACCACTTTCTTTTCTACGTGGGTCCCTATCAGTGGAGTGCCTCTCCTGTTGTCATCTTACAGTTAAAAAGAGGAGCCATCCAGCATTTTATATCCAGCTATTTAGAGGATGTTAGTAGTAAAGTTGTGAACAACATCATAATCTATTTATCAGGTATAATCCACTCTGGCATTGTAAAAGACTTCTGATGAAATTTTGTATTATTTTTATTTTCTTCCCCCAAACAGTAAATCACAATTGTTGCTTCTAGCAATATATACTGCCATGATGCAGCCACTAAAATCACTTTTTTTTCCATCCTGCACTAAGTTGTACATAAAGCTATGTATACAAAATAAAGTTGTATAGCCCCAGTGTTTTCCTACTTTTTTTTAAGTGAGGACCTAGTGCAATTGGAGACTTCAAAAAATCTAAATCATATCCTGAAGAGCAATTTGCCACTGTGTCTGAAGACAGGTTTTCAATCAGTGCGTCCCTCCTGCGGCGATTTATGGATTAGAAATATGGATGATCTTTCAGAAAGAAAGCAACTGCAACTAAGTGGAGATGAATATACAGGGGTGTATGCTGACAGTAGCACAGTGAGGCAAGAAAAAAAATGAGCGTCTTTGACAGTGAAGCAGCAACAAGATTCAACAGAAAATAAAAAGTATATGGTCCTGGGCCAGACACTGTGCAGGACAAAATGATAAAAGGCACAGCAGATGAAATGAATGACACAGAGAGATGTAAACAGAAAGCAAAGGTGAGGCAGGCAAAAAAATGGAGAGGGGTGATGAAATATAGTGATAGACAGCTGCAAGATGGGACTGCATGGGCCCACGACAATGCATAAATGGCACAGAACACATGAAAGTTGCTGTACACCAGTGCATTAGCTGATGTTGCAAACAACAGCTAAAACTTACTTATCAGACTTTTTCCTGACTGCTGGAAATGACTTTAAAAAAGTCATTAAAAATGCTCTGGGGAAATGGTTCACTTTTGTAGCTAACAAATAAAGAAAATGCTCTGAACACACGGGAGAGTTAATTGAGGAAGATGGACTAATGTTTGAATTTAGTTTCCCTTAGTTCTTAGTGTGTAGGTACAGTAGCTGGAATAACTTTTTCTAAGTTTATTTTAGTATTCATTTACTATTAAATTATACACTACCCTAGTTGTTACATAGGCATGATAATTTATGGACAGCTCTGAAGAAAGAGCCCTGCCCCAAGATTAATTTACAATCCAAAGGTATGTTTATGCTACAGATTTACCTCAATTGAGTCAGTCTTGGTAAATTTTTCTCCCTGCAGACTCGCAGAAGAAAGTGTGACCACACTGAAAACAACAGTCATGTTCCACAAGCTTGCCACTACTCCCTGAGTCCACATTGGTACTTCACTTGGTTGTGTTAGATGCAAAGCCTTCTTGGGATGCATGTCCCGAGTCAGAGATGTGGCCTGATCTGTGACAGAACTTGTCAGTCCCTTCTGGGGATTGAGAGTGGAAAGATTATAAACCCAGGAATCTGAATAATTCAGTAGTTCCAGGTAGCAATGCTTATTTCAGTGTCCGGCTACCTCCCAAATGGTGTCAAGGCCTGAAGCTCACACAAATTGATGACCTGCACCCACTAGTGGTACAATTAAGACAATGACAGTCATTTTATTGAGGGGCCACAGCAACCAGACTACAAGTTTACAATGGGTGTTCCAGCAAAGTCTTCTTCTGAAAATACAGAGGCCTTCTGCCAAAGAGAGAGCATGCCAACTGCATGCAGAGTTGGAGGCCAGGCCTCACCAATATCTGTGGACCTAGAGCATGCACACTCTTATGTCAGAAGTAGTCCCATATGCAAAGTAGTGGTTGTGGACCAGACCCACAAGCACAGAGTGGTGGGATTACTGTAATGTTCCCCTGTTGCAATCTAAACTGGTATGTTGCTGTATCGCCCCAATCCCTCACTCCTGGAGCCCATTTTACCCTGCTCTGCTGTGAGAACCTCACTCCTCGCCTGATCACGCACAATCACCAGCAAGCAAGTTTCTCCAAACTAAGTAAGTGAATGCTTCTAGCCAGCACTCTTTGGATTATACAACAGAATGACCCCAGTGATTACCTCCCAATACCAGATTCAACTCTAGGAACCTCCATCTTACAATGTTCAGTGATGCCCACTGAACAGTGTAAGTTCCTATGAGTTCGTCAATTTAAGAAAGAAACTGATATGCACCAATCTTGTTATTCCCAGTGAAGTCTCCCACACCCTTCAAATCAAATGCACTTCTTTAGATAAAACAAACAAACAAATGTATTAACTGCAGAAAGATTTTAAGTGATTATAAGTCAAAGATATTAAGTCAGATTTGATCAAGAGGAAACAAAATCAAAATGCATTCTAAACTAAGCTTAACACTTTTAGCAACCTTACAAGCTTAGGTGTTTCTCACGACAGGGTGGCTGGTTTCCCTTCAGCCAGGCTCTCCCCTTTGGTCAGCACTTCAGTTGCTTGGTGGTGTTTGTAGATGGAGATGGAAGAGAGACAGCATGGCAAATGTCTCCCCTTTTTAAAATGTTCTTTCTCCCCTCTGAGACTTTGCTCTCCCTCCTTCAGCATCAGGTGACAAACAATGTCTTTGTATGTCATCCATGTCCTGAGTCAGTGAGCATTATCTCATCATGGTTCCAAGGGAAGGAGGTGACTTTCTTTGTTGATGCTTAGGCTAGTTCTTTGTTCCTGGAAATCTGAGCTTGGTTTGTCCTACAGAAGCCTTGACAAGGTGTGTATTGCCCCTCTGCTGCTGAAGGGTTTTGCCTGGATATGTTTCAAGCCATGAGGACACAACCTTGGGAAATACTCCAGAGTGAAGCCTTGTAACTGTGTACATGACATGGCAACAAATATGTCACTATAACAATAATGGTCAGTATGTCATAAGCATTCCAAAAATGTTTTATATGACATATTTTGCATTAAACAATACATAATTATACTATAAGGGGGAACATGAGAGTGCCGGGTGTCACAGCTACATCAACATGGAGACCTGGATTATTGGTGGTAAGCTCAGATGAGTAAGGCCATATTCTTGGCGATACGCTAGGACTTTGTACCAGTCCTAGAGTGTCAGAACAGAAAGATGAAAAATACTATACCTGTCTGGAAGCACATTGCTAGCATCCTCTAGATGCTGGCTACATCAGCTTGCTGCAGATCTATGGGTAATTAGTTTGAGGTTGTCAAATCAACCGTGGATGTGGTGGTGATAGCTGTTTGACAGTCCAAGTTCTGAGGTTCCTGGCTCAGCCATGGCTCCAAGGTCTTCTGGGCTCCTGACTTTTTGTCAGACAGTATAAGGGGAATCAGGAGTCATGGCTGAGCTGGGAGCCTTGGAAATTGGGCTCACAAGGTCAATTTTATTGAGACATTTTCAAATGAAATTAGAGTATCTAAAACATTTTATCAGATTTTCCTTTCTGTGGGAAATTTAAGGAAGTCTACTTTTTGCTCCAAAACAGAACATATTTTCCAGTATTTTGGAATTTTCTATGGAATGGAAACTCTGTCTTTCCATGTGGTCTATTTATAGCCCCGGGCAGGAGAGAGTAGGCAGGGTCACCCAAATAGTCTCACCTCCAAAAATGTGTGTGTCATTGTAGTGGAGCATTTTAGCAACCAATCAGGTGCTAAAGCCGCTGCCACTGCTAGTTATAGGGACAGACTACCAATTACTCTGCTTGCTGCTTTTAGCCATTTTTAAGTCTTTGCAAGAACTTGGCATAACTAGGCAGACCGGGAGGGAGGGTGAGACAGTGACCACACAAAGTGGACTTGACTTTACATCCTCTCTCTCGGACTTGGCTGGGGCAGATGTTTGTGAAAAACAGGAAGTCTGGATCTATTTTAGGATTACAGCTATGGGGAAATTATTGCTAGTTTTATAGCTTACGACTACTTGTTTAACAATATTATTTTTAGTGACATGTCACTGTAACTCCTGCTTCTGACTGGTGATTAATTTGTTTGGTTAATTATGTAACATTCTTCTGATTGACATGTCTCTGTAACTTTTGGGGTATAAGTGGGAGTTAGCAAGTCTGGCAGGAGTCAGGCAAATCACTTGATCTGAAAAGATATCCAGATGCAGACTGAAGGATCAGCCATCCAGAAATCTGTGACTGAATCACATGAAGACTTCCTCAGACTTCTGGGGTAACTCAGTTTGGGGCACTCTAATGATCTATTGTATTTATATATGCTTAAGACTTATAAGTGGAGACTTCCAGTAAAGGAATTCCAATGGGAATTGCTGGAGACCAATAAAGTAAAGCTTTAAGTTAAGAGCACTTGGTTTTGATTGTCTGTGACAGTCATATAGCAGATGGAAGTATTGTATGTATATGAGCATGCATAATTTTATTTTGCATTTGAACATGTGGAGAAACCTCCCTAAAAGTGTTTTTTTAAAAGTGTTGTTATTCACAACAGTCGCAACTGTTTCATGGGTTATAAGTAAATGGTTATGGAGATGAGCAATAGATAGGTTTTCCTTCAGAGATTTTGTATCACTTTTGTTCTCTCAGAGATTTAACTCTGTATCGTAAATATGCCAAGGTCTTGAATAAACTAAACTCTGGTCTGTACCTCAACAAGAGATAAACTGAGGTATGGAAAAGGGAAAAGTATTATATCAAATAGTAGAATACTGCATTCCCCAGCTTGTTACACTTGCCTCTCACCATCATTTCAGGCACTAGGAAACATGAAAATTAAATGGTAAGGTTTGCATCTCTGGTAATTAAATATCCTTTCACATAACCACAAAACAGAAATTGCACCTTCTCTCTCAGAAACATTCTATCCCAGATAAATTCAAAGTCCAGAAGAGACTGTTATAGTCATATAGTCTGATCTCCTAAATAACACAGGACATATATCCCCAACTAGTAATTTCTGCATCAAGCCCATCACTTCTACTTGAGCCACAGTATACGTTTTAGGAAGAAATCCAGTCTTCATTTAAAGACTTCCAGTTATGGAGAATCCACCACACCCATAGGTAAGTTGTTTCAGTGGTTAATTACTTACTATTACAATCTTATTACCAGTCTGAATTTGTCTTGCTTCCGCTTTCAACCAGACATCTTGTTATGCCTATTTTGGGCATTTAGACTATCAGAAATAAAAATCCAATTAAAATTAAATGGAGACAAACATAACATGGTACATCTGACAACAAGCAATAGATGTGGGAAAACCACATTGGAGGATGAGGGTAAGAACAGAAACATGAGGTATGGTGTGAGCTGTTGGTATACATACACATGCAGCAAGGCCCATTTGTTTTCCCTAGCTGTGAGGGACAATGACAACTGGTGGGAGATTTTAAAAACCTTAAACATAATTTGTATTATGAGGTAAAAGGGAACTCCTGGAGTAATGTATGTTTAAAACATGTCATGGAGCACTAGATCAAAGGATAGGTATGTCTGTTTATGGAATGACATTTAAATTGAGAGAAATAATAATAAATGCCAGAGCCTTGCATCCTTAGGTGGTGTCAGAGCTGCCCTATCCACAGCAATGCTAGGAACTCTCTTTGTTCTCCTCCTCTGTAGAAACCATTCAGGACTCAAGTCCCAAAGGCCCTGTGGTTACAAGAGCAGCAGGTTTCCTGGCCCCCTGTGCAGTGGCTGACTGATGGAGGAGGCAGGAGGGAAGCATGGCCCCACAAAAGCAACCCATAACTCTCTGTGGGGCGGGGGGAGCACAACATGGGAGGACAGGGGGAGCACAAATGCAAGCATCGGCCCCTGGGTGCTGGAGACCCCTGGTATGGCACTGCCCCATGGTGTTTCCTTTTCCCTTGTTGCAAGAAAGTTCCATTGTTCCCTGGACACACATAGTATCCTAGGAAGGATCAGAAGTGTTCCTAGACTCCTCTTTAGACAAATGGTAACAATAGTTAGAGGGACTGGTGGCTCCCCCCTACATTCTGAGTGACCGTCATTGTCCTTGTCACTTTTAGGATCCACAAGTCCCTTAATTTTTTATGAACTCCATGATCATCATGGACCGCCCCACTGTATGCCTACAATGCAAGATGGGAGGGTTCCACAGCCCAGGCTTCACTCTGAGCCCAAACAGCTACAATTTTACATCTTACATCTACATTTTAAATCTACATCTGCAATTTTTTAGCCCTGCAGCCTGAGCCCCATGAGCCTGTTTGGTGGACACAGGCCAGCCATGGGTATTTTACTGCCGTGTACACATACCCCCTCTCTCTGGAAGAGCGCTCTACGTAACCCACTGTTTGCTGTCCAGCCTTAGGAATGTAGAGAGTTTGTTTCCATACAATGAAGTTTACACCCTCCTGCCACACTGTCTGGAATGGTTCATGACTAAAGAGTGAGTGCCAACCTCAGAGCAGGCTGTTGACAAGCAAGGTAGAGACCCCAAATTAGCTGTATGTTCTATAATTAGATTTCACCAATCCAGTAACAAGTGTGAATGCCTAAAGCACTATAACTGTTTTACCATTGAGTCACAGACATCCCCTTGGGCATTCTAGTCTGTCTTGCCATCTAGGCAAGCTGGACTTAGTGATAACTGGTTGCTACACATCAAGGATCACAAAATATTCAGGTTGCTCCCAGTCCAAGAGACCAGTCACTTACCCCAGGTCAATTTGCAGAGCCCTGCCAAGATAAAAAATATGTGGATCCACATCGGGTCCACATCCGCTGGAATAAACTTCTACCAGACCCACAAAAAGCCATCCCTCTTTTAATTGCATCTGCACATCAGCTGTTTTGGAAGCAACAGCCCTCCATCAGCTGATGAACCCCTGCCACCCAAACAGCTGATGAGCCCCACGCACCTGACAGCTGCACCCCGCCTGGCAGCTGCTCCAACCATGCCCCAGAAGTCACAGAAGTTCCAACCTCCACGACCATCTGATCCGCAGTCCACAAGAAATGGTCCATGGATATAAAGCGGATATCCGCAGATTTGCAGGGCTCTATCAATTTGTACCTTAGATCACTCACCAAAGACAATGCTTGTAGCCAATCCTGTAATAAATTAACCAAAGATTTAATTTACTTGGAAAATGAAATGAGTTATCACAAAGCTAAAGCAAGCAAACTTATATCCACAACAGTTACAGTCTGTGGTTTAAAAAGGTGACAGAGTTGTAGTAATCTGTCAACTCTGAATGTTGGGCTTTAGGGCTAACCAAGGCTGATCCTGGGGATCAGTGCTTCTGTTTCATAGCTCTGGCCCAGATCTTGGACTTGAGAGTCCAAACAGCAAAAAAACAAAAAAAAAAAAAAACCAAAGAGAGATCCAAAATATTGCTGTTTTTATTTCCTTCTTCCACAATTCAAGGGCTGATCAGATAAGCCCTTTTTCATGTAGCCTCTTCATGGATGTGAAGGGACAATTAACAAAGTCCTTTTATTATAATGTCCCACAGTAGCCTATTTAGTTTTGATAGGCCTTCCTGATAGTTAGGAAAGGATCCCTCCTGACAGATTCACAGGTACAAAGCAAACATTTTTTACTATTTTAAAGTAAAACCTTAAATATTACGTCATAGCATGTGATAAGGATACTATGTGAAATTACTACAGGCAGCAACTTACAAGCATTTCATAAAAGTCTAAATAATAAATATGTTGTTATACCCAACTTAACCATATTACCGCACAGGTGAACAGACTGGTTTCCAGCAATGAATTTATCAGTGCTTGGCTGAGGCCTAAAGCCTTGGCAAGTGCTGGTCCCTGGTCTGCCTGACAGAATTTTGAAGAGATGTTCCATTATGATTGTATCCTTTAATTCCCATAGGTATCAGGTTTGAGCCAATGAATTATTAAAGTATGTCTATACTGTAATGTAAGCCCAAGGCTAGTAGTATTTGCGTTAGGAGACCCTGGGTTTGAGTGTCCACACTCATTTGCAACCCCAGTTAGGAATTGTTGAACCCTGCATCCCAACCTGGGGCTCTAGTGTCTACCTGTATTATGTGGGTTTGAGTCCAACCACCCATATCCCAGATTTCCTAGCGCCCTCTCAAATGTGTCAACCCTAGTTTTTTGTGTATGGTACAGTGGGGGAAAACTTGAATGTTCACCAAACTTGACTGTCAGAGGAGAAAGGAAGTTGGGATGGACTCTCAGAGCATGAGTCCAGTTGGACTGCATCTATGCTGCAAAGTAATAGGGCCTGAACCCTGGGTGCTGGCTTGACTCAGACCTTCCCCACATGGAGCCCTGGGTCTGAGCCAGGGGTTGGCACTATTTGTGTGCAGATGGAAGGAGGGTAAAGGCTTGAGCCTGAGTCCAAACACAGGGTTTACGCTGCAGTCTGTCTGTCAAGCACTGAGCAAAGGAGTGTAGCTACATCCCTGAAGAAGGAGGGTAACCACAGAACCTCCACCAGTGCTTTTCTCATGACTCCCAGCTAGTCCAAACCAGCAGTCTGCAGGGTCTCAGAATCAGTGGCTGTCTAGGGCTCATTACACTGACTGCATCTCTCTTGCCATGACAAAGGACAAATAATACCTAGCTTTTACACAGCACTTTACACCAGCTGAACTCAAAGTGCTCCATAATCTGGAGTGAAGTTGTTCTCTTAACACCCCTGGGAGATAAGGAAGTGCTACTACCTCTATTTTACAGATGGGGAACTGAGGCACAGAAGTGCTAAGTGACTTGTCCAAGCACAGGAAGCCTGTGATAGAGCAGAGAATTGAATCCAGATCTCCCATGTTGTAGGTTGGTGCCCTCATCACTGAGCTATCCTTCCTCTAAAGAGGTCACCCACACTTCCTTCTCACACTCATCAGCAGTAGCTGCCTGCTCAGAGCTGACTGGATAAGCCGGGTCACCTTGTGGTCCCATCTTGTCTAGCAAAGAGCTAGGACTTCCTGCCAGCCTGGGCAGTGCACCCAGGTTGATGAAGCTCTGCAGCAGTTACTTCTAGAACAGCTGTAGCCTGGGCCTGCTGCCATGACTCTTGGGCTTGCTCTTCATTCACAAATTACAGCAGAGTTTGCTGCTGTTTCTCCAGTGGATGCAATTGTTTCTGCAATTCCACCACCCATTTTAGGACTTCTTCCATTTTCCTTCCTTGTGAAGAAGGAGATTTAAACCAAGTGCACACCACCTGTAAGCAGGTGACACTCACATCCGGCTCCAAATTTGTGTCTGAGGTCAAACTTACCTCTCTTTCGGGAGTTTGGCTTTATTAGCAAGTCATAAAGCTCAGTCTATGCTTTCTCCATCCACCTGCATCCCTAAATCCATAGATTTTTTTAAAGCAAGAAGCAATTATTTTCATCATCTAGTCTGACCTCCTACATAAAACAGCCCATAGAATTTAACACCATAATTCCTAACTCATGCCCATAACTTCTGGTTGAGTTGGAGCACATCTTTGAGAAAGATATCCAATCCTGCCATAAAGATGTCAAATGATAGAGATTCCACCACATCCCTACATAGGCTGTGGATCCTGCCACCCTGTTATGTATGGTTAATGGCATCTAAATGTTTTGTCAGTCCTCTTTTTAATATATAATTTGGGGACCGTCATAAAAGAAGAGAGGAATGGAGTTCAGTATTGGAATGTTAATGAAAGAAGCACGTTTTGAGAAATAATTGTAAGGAGGAGCATGAGGTTGATGGCATATAGTCTCTGGGCAGATGTTCCAGACATAAAGGGCAGCAGCAAACAGGGCAGGGTGTCCTTTCTGGGAGAAAGAATCCAAGAGAACTACAAGACAAACTTAAGTGGAAGAGTGAAGGCACATGGTCAGGGGCGAGAGCAGGAAGTAGAGATGAGGTAAAGACAGTACCATAGCTCAGTACTGCAATTCCGAAAGTGCACTGAAGGGTCTGAATTTGATGTGGAAGGAAAGGTAAGTGAGGAAGGTGATTTCTTCATAATATCCTTTTTATAGATATATAATAAATTCTTTGGCCAAGATTAATAAAGCTAATTTCAACAGTCTCTTTATAGTTAAGGTTTTACTCTGCACCAGCTTGAAGTTTCTGCTGCCTTAGCCAAAATGGAAAACCAGTCATTCTTGGCCAAAGGTACCAGTAACTAACTCCAGACACTTATATAGTAGATCACTTTTCAAAATGCTTCAGTTTAAGAAATAAAGATATAGTTATCGTAGGTATTTTAAGGAGCCTGTCATCTTCGTATCTGAGCACTTAACAAAGTGGTGATGCAATATCACTTCTTAAAATTTCCACTGAATAGGACTGCAGAATTTGGTTCTTGATAAGCAGCTAATACAATTCTATAATTTTAAAAATCTTTTACCTTCTCTGCTTTTGTATCAGGTCTGACTTAGAGACAGAAGAGTAATGGAAGTTGTTTAGTACACATGGGGTGCCAGGGGCTTGAATACAAGAATATACTAATGCAGTTGGAATAGATCTTATATGGTATGACTGTTGCTACTTATTTATTACTGCTTGTAGAATGATGTAAAACACGGAAAGTACAATTAATCACAAATATACCCCCACAATTCAGTTATTTTTTGGGTGTATGGAAGAGATTTTCTGTGCCTGTACTAAGTTTGCCTATGCAAATGCACTGCTGTAGTGTGTCTGGTGAAGACACTATGCTGACAGAAGAGTGCACTCCCATTGGCAGAATTACTCCACGTCCATGAGATAGTGTGGACAGCGCTTAGGTCATTATAACTTGCATCACTCGGGGGGGGAGAGGGAATCTTTTCTCACACCTCTACGCAACGTAAGTTAGATCGATTTAAATGGTACTGTAAACCTGCTCCCTTTCTGTCCAACTCACTCGTCATTCCTCAGTCTGTAAAATATACTTTTTAAATGCAAACCTGGCTGCCAGTGTTTTCTCCCCAATAGTTTCAACTCTCAGTGTACAAATGTTCTCTAGGATAACTGTGGAACATTTTCAATGAGCTCCATTATTTGACTTTATTTTATCTTATGCTTCAGCCTGACCCATATTAAGATTGCCACATAAACATCTCAATTGTATTGTTAAACTAAAAAAATTACAAGCTTCACAAACAATAAATAATTGAATACCTTTCCTATATGGAACAGAACTGAAACATCCAGTTAATAGAAATAAGTTGTTTCTGGTTTTCCATCCATCACCAAGAATTCAAAATACTGACATGCAGATTCAGACAAACCCAAAGCAGTCAAACTTGTCTCCTAAATATATCACTGAATTATAGGCCATCCACATTTCTACAACCTTACTGAGTTTTTTTGTTAAAACAGTAAGAGAAGCTCAGCTCGCATCCTTTAAAAACCAAGGACGACACTTTCATAGATTTATTATTTACAGATCATTAGAGGTGCATATCCTGATTAGCAGGCCCTGAGCTGGCAAAGAAATAAGAGAAATGTTGCCTTCAGTTGAAAACTCTCTCATACCAAATGTTGAGAATGACCTTTGAAAATGTTATCTTGCCATCTAATCTTGAATCTACTGAAATAACTTCAATTCGTTTGCTACAGAATGAGAACATATTCTTTCATGTATACTAGACCTATTTAGGCTCTTGAGAAGATTTGCAGATGTAGTATAACTGAACAAATATTATGCTAAACTATACTTAAATCTACACTGAAAAGGGACTGGTATCGGAATCTGCTTTTAATAACAACAATTAAAACTGTTTACGCAGTACTTGTATTCTGATGATATGACTATAATATAAACCATATAAAAAAAGCAGAGGAATAGTGTCATAATGCAGTTTAGTTCTCAGCTGTTTTCTCAGTTATAATGTTACAGGTTATTTAATACAGAAAATTATTTCACTCTGGTGTGTTTTATTAATCAAATTAAAATAAATACCAGGAGCTAAGGGAAATTCTCATCCACCCTCCCACAGTGCAAGTTAATGGCCAGCTATTATCCTGAAAATCAGCAAAGTGTAAAGAAAATATATAGAGTACACTGTGCTTCCAGACCATGCTTGGTGGAAAAAGATGCTGCACCATGTAGGGTGATCAGATGTCCCAATTTTATAGGGACAGTCCTGATATTCAGGGCTTTGTCTTATATAGGCACCTTCTTGCCCCCACCCCATATCTTGTAAGTAGCTACTCTCTGATGTGAGGATGGATTCACAGCCTAGCCCAAGTAACTATGTTTGAGGCCATCATAACCACTTGAGAGGGTCTAAGAAAGAGCCAAGATAGAAGGCAGTGCAAGACCAATATTTAAAAGAAAAAAACATTTTAATCATATTAACTAAGATTGTTTTTATTGGTGAATTATGTCAAACAGCAGCTGCTGAGTGAAAGGGGAACCTAAAGATAACTATTATAAGTAAATTTACATTATTTCTGGTAGTTTACCATGTATCTGGGTACAAGGCTGTAGATGTCAATGCAAATGAGGTCTAATTATTGAGCTAAATAGATCAAGTGGACATTTTTTGCATGCACAACCAAAGGGAGAACATGCAAAACCTTCTGCATAAGGTCATTAATAATGGACTAAATAATCAGTACATTCATGTGGAGTGCTTGGTACATATACTTTAATAGAATATGTAAATTTTGAGGTCTCCCAGCTTCTGATATGTTGCCCTATTTTGGCCTGCATTTCTATAATATACAAAATAACCATAAAAAAAGCCCCATCTGACTCAAAGGTTTGGCTTGTTTATGGCTATGGTAACTATAACAAAAATATCACAAAATATTTTATTATTGTATTTTGGCATGCTCAGTAATTCAACATCATACCATAGGTCAAACCCTGCACTGATTTTCTGTATAGTCCATGAAACCTAATGTAATCAATGGGATTTCACAAGGGATAAAATAATATTGAATTTGGCACATGAATTCTCTCCCTACATTTGCATTAATAGTGCCTGAAAAAAAATTGAGTTTGAGGAAGTTAAACTACAGAGTTAATCATGTCTTTTCTCTGATTTCATGGAACATGAAAAGCATCACATTATTGCCAGTCCAATGCCTCAGGTTTTGCCCAAAAGCAAAGAATGAGTGAACTTTAATGAGTGAACTGATTTCTGCCATGTAAAAAACTCCAAACCTGTGATTCACATAGATGGAAAAAGGACTAAGGTCAGCAGAACTCTTTTCTTCACCTTTATACTTCAATATACACATATCTCAAATCATAGAGCAAGTAGAGGAATCTAGGACCCAGAATATAAACATATGTTTCTAAGGCTAGGCACCTGAAAAGCACATTTAGTAACCCATGTGTTGATTTCGATTCCTTAATCAGCATGTACATACCCAATGTAAATCTCTATTTTAGGTATCTATATAGAGATATTTAAAAAGGTAAGATATCAATTTATTATGAAATCATCAGCAACTGGTTGGTAGGTCTAGAGGTAAACCAGTAACCATTTCAGTCACACAAACAAATGATCAGATACAGTGAGTGGAAACTAAACCAAGACACCAAGGTATTTAAGACTGCATCAAGTCAGGCTACAAAGAATGCTCAAAATGGATGTCAAGTCTAATGGTATCAAATGTAGCAGAGAATTCCAGGAGGATGAGACTGGAGGAATCAGGGTCAGGCAAGAGAGGATTATCCCTAACAAAATGCAGAAAAGCAATTTCAGAACTGTGAAAGAGCAGAAATTTGTTTAGAAACCAATGACAAGGTGGAGCAACAGTTAGGTAAGTGAAGCTGATACTCCTTAAGACGTTGTGATGGAAGATTGAGTGAGAAACATCATGAGGTGAGAAAGATTTATCTGGAAAGGAATTTCTGAGAGGTGGGCAATGGAAGGAGTCCTGACAGCTTCATGGATGATGTTAATGAAAAGAAAATGATATATTTTCAAATTTTTGTCATATAGATATGACTAAAACTCAGAAACACAATTGTGAAATAGATCAAACAAAGCAAAGATTTCATGATGCAGTAAGGGTATTTGAAATTCCAAATTCATAAGAGACTTACTTTACTTGTAATGGTAAAAATTTCATCTTCTGTAACCTTTCAAGAACAAGATTTTTCCAAATAGAAACATGCAGGTTGACTTCTAAGAGAGCTGTCGTTTATATTCATGCATGTCTTATTTAGCAGCTATTCACCTAACACAAGACCTTTAGGCAAAGAATTATGTAACAAGGTACACAGAATTTTAAGTATTGTACATTTTTGTTCAGTTCTGAGAGCTTTAGATTTTATCCCTAAAATATTTCACACCAGTTTCAAGTGTAAACAACAACTAAAACTAAATATAGGTTTTAATTCTTTAACTATGCAATTAATGTGTGATTCAGAAATCCAGAAGTCAATCAGTCAAAAGCAATTATGTAATTTTAAAATGCACTAACGGTGTACACGTTGAATCCAGTATTTTAATTTTTAAAAAAATCTTCTCAGTCTATATGGGATATTTAAGGTATATTTATAATGGAACTATCCATGCAGCTCCATAGTTAAGGTTTCCATTAGGTTGTACACTTGAAATGGGGTTTGAAAATAAGCTGTGAAAGGCACACGCAACATTTTCAACCCTGAATTGTTTGCATAAGGAGGATGAATTTAATTTTCTTGGCACTTTTCATATGCCTTTCAACAGTATTTTCAGAATTCTATCACTATTCAAATCATTTTTTTTGAAAATTTCCTACATATTATGATATATTCAGGCCCCAGTAGTGTAAATCTGGAAGTTGCACATTTCCATCTTCTCACATTGGTTTAGCATAAAAGAAGCCTCACACAGGCAAATCCAATACCAAAAATAAAACTTACCGAAAATTATTTAGTTTATTTATAATAATAACTAATTAATTTTTCAGCACAGAGACCAACAGAGACTCATCATGAACTTCCATTCTCCAATGCTACCTCCACTGAACAGCCCCCACGCATCCTGTCTCAGTAACTCTCTCCTACCTGGTTCCTCTTGCTAGCCCCATACATAGGTCTTCACTGTAACTGCCCTTGGCACCCCATTACTCCAGGTGCCTTTGTATCTTCCTACATTTCGTGCCCCCTCACCTCCTTTGGACATAATAAGCTTCAACAGCAGAAGTCACAATCCAAAAGCCCTCAGACCAGGGCTTTCCTTTGGTGAATATAGACAAGCCACTTTGCCTATGACCCTGCCCCTCCTTGCCCCCTGTTGTTAAGGTCTGAGGTATAATGGAAGGGGGCAGTGAGATGAGGAGACTTGAAGGGTTTTGAATTTTTGTCCACATGATCAAAGCTTCATTATTTTTAACATAAACTCATGATAAAGGCAACCTGGACTAAAAGCCATGAAAAGAATAACGACAGCTACCTGAGCAATCATTAGCCTTCCTCCCCTTTCAGTGAGCAAATCCCAAACAGCCTAACCTTACTCAGCTCCCTTAATAACAAAACCCTCCGAGACCTGCTTCTTTCTCAGTGCAGGCTACTGAATGAAAAACATTTTAAGTATTGCCACCTAGGCTCCCTTGCAAATCCAATTGCTTTCAGCACTGAAGGTGGGTTGATCCCTAATACATGGGAAAGGGGACAGAACTTGGAAATCGTGACCTTTGTAGTGTTGCAGTCCGGGACTCCTCCTGCCACAGTAAGTATATCCTTGCTCAGGAGAAACAAGTCTTGCTGCAAAGGCCAACTACCCAAAAGTGTAATCTGGTGACATGAACCCTAAATTTGGAAAAACGCAAAACTAACATACACATGGGGAGCATACACATGCAGCCAACAGTAGTCACAGATGGGCCACATATCTTTGTAGGTGATCTCATCATACCATCCTCTCCATAAATTTATCAAGCTTGAAACAAGTTAGGTTTTTTGCCCCCACGGCTACCGCTGGAAGGCTTAACTCCTCTGATGGTCAGAAACCTTTGTCTAATTTCAAGCCTAAACTTGTTAATGGCCAGTTTATATCCATTTGTTCTAGTGTCAGCACTGATACTTACCTTAAATAACTCCTCTCCCTCTTTACTATTTATCTATCTGATGTATTTATAGAGAACAACCATATCTTTCCTCAGCCTTCTTTTGGTTAGCCTAAACAAGCCAAGCTCCTTGAGTCTCCCCTGTGCTTATAAATCCAAGGATCACATTAGCCCTTTTGCCACAGCATCATGCTGGGATCCCATGTTCAGTTGTTTGTTCCTTCTAGCTCCCAGACTCTTCATTTTACTCCTGATTAGCTGAGGCAGTTCCTTGCTCAGCTTGCTAAGTGCTAAGCTTTCTCCATGTGTTGGATTGGAAGTCTGAATGCCTAACTGGAGGCTAAGGATTCCACAAGGAATCTGACCACCTAGAAGTTCATGAATCCAATGCTGAGCAGTGCATCACCTACATACCATTGAGGATCTGGGCCTAAATACCTAAGGGCCAGAATTTCAAGGGCATTTAAGTGCCTAAAGATGAAGATGGGAAGTTTCAAGGCAAATTAGGTGTCTAACCTACTTAGATGCTTTTGAAAATGATAGGTACCTATCTTCATCTTTATGCTCCAAAATACCTTTGAAAATCTGGACCTAAACCTTTTTTTAAAATGGGTTTAATGCTACTAAATCACTTAGGTGCTTTTGGAAACTCTACCCCACAGCATGAGGTGATTTCATTTATTGAAATCATGTGCAAAAGGACTTGGAAAGAGATTAGAACAAGAAAGAGAATAGGGGAATAAGATGATAATGATAATGTTTTGCAAATGGAATCATTAGTGCTACATTTGGGAAGAAAAACATCTTCATGTGCCACATAACAAAGCAAAACCATGCAAATTTGATTACAATATTTGATTAACATATTTATAATAAATGCAGTAGTCATGCAACCCCCAACAGAGGACTGAAATCTTCAATTATACTTTCACATGGAATGTCTTTAGCTTAGACTAATGTTATCTATCCATTATTAATAAGGAAATATCTTTAATTTAATTTCTTTATTTTATAAATTATTCCCTGAAATTATTTTTCTTTTCATGCAACTCAAAACCTGTCACAAAGAATCACAGTTGATTATTTTTTCTCTCTGTCATCCTATGGCTAAAATGTATCAAGAAAAACTAAATTAATGTATTACAAAGACCTAACACATTTTTATGTCATATTGGAGTTGCATCCACAGGCTCCAGTCAGCATAAGTGCTCTGATGAATTAGGCACCATATAAACACATATAAAGCACAATGCCTGCCTCCTCAGAGTTTACAGTCTAAGAACCCATATTTGCATTTCTGATACAAGAGTCTTCTGTACAAAAGAGGATAATAACTGTAGGTATCATTCAAAAGCTATTGAAAGAATAATATTTAATATAGCAGGGACATTTTATTTTTTGGCTCTCACAGAGACCTGGCTCCCTTCATCTACCGCTGCTGCTACCCTCTCTAATAGTGGCCTCTCCTTCTCTCACACCCTGTAATCTGGATCAGCCAATAGTGGAGTCTTCTCTCTCATTCTCTGCCCCTTCTAGCCTTCCCCTCCTCCGTCTTCCTACCCTTTCTCATCTTTTGGATAGCACTGAATCTGAGTCTGCGTCTATGCTGACGGCGGCAAATTTGCTTCTGTCAGATCAATGTCTCTGGATCAACTGAGCGATCTATGCAGACACACTCAGTCGATCCAGAAATCGATAGAGGAAAACCACATCCGTAAGTGGTGCAGCGCAGTGTGGACAGCATGTGGAACAGATGCAGCAAAGTCGATGGGAGATACGCAAGTTTCTTACGACACTTGCATATCTCCCTTCGACTGCTGCTGAATCCGAAAGGTAAGTGTAGACCAGGCCTGCGTCTCCTCTTAACCTCCATGTTGCTGTCAACTTCCATTCAACTCCTCCCCACTTGCCTCCCTCTCTGATTTTTATTCCCAGCTCTTTTGTTGTTTTATCTCTCTTCACGATCCTCAACACTCATTCTGAGTGACATCAGCTTCCATTTTGATGATGCATCCAATCTCTTCGCTCCACATTTCCTTGCTCTCACCTCTTCATTAAACCTGCAGTCCTGCATCAATTCTCCCACTCACCAAAACACTCATTCACTTGAATTGGTCTTCAGCAAGCACTGCTCTCTCTCTCATCACTCTTTTGTTGAGTTCCCCCTCTCTGACCATCTTCAGGTCTCTTTCAGCATCACCCATCAGTCCCCTGTCTCATAAATACATACACCAGTACTCCACCTTTAGCCTCCTTGATCTGTCAACTGCTTTCAATACAATCAACAGTGTTCTCCTTCTCAAAATCTTGTCCTTCTTTGGCTTCCATGATTATCCTCTCTTGATTCTCCTCCTATCGCTCTAATAACTCCTTCAGTGTGGCCATTGGAGAATCCTCTTTCCTGGTGCTCCAACCTTCTGTGGGGGTTCCACAAGTCTCTGCCAAGGGTTCCCTTTTCCCCCCCCAACCTATACCTTATCTCCAGGTAAGCTCATCTGCGAACACAAATTTAACTATCTATCTATAGCGCCTAGCTTACTGGGTTCCTGTTTCAAGATTAGGGACTATGGTAATAAAATAAAAAATAAATTAAACAATAACAATAATTAATAATAAAATCAATTTATCTGGAAGTAAAGCAGCATCCAAAAATTTTACAGATCTTATGAAATAGTCAGAGTTCCATGAAGTATTTATAGGAACAAGGTCTTGAAATTTAACAACTTGTGTAAAAATCAAATTGTCTGAACTATTTGCATTGAGAGGCCTTTCAACTACTTTAGTGCAATGCAATAGAGTATTCATTAATGACAGAACTTGGCAGGCCATCAATCATTGTACATCCTTCAAAAAAGACCGCTGTATGTCTCTCTGCCCTCAGACACAAATCCCTGAGTTTGAATAAATTTTGTAATCAACATCTTTTTATGTTTTGTACCATAAACTGTGTTAAATGTTAGCTAGATACATACTTCCTTGTAAGATCTTGTGATTAAGGCAGTGGAAGGGAGTCAAGAGTGGCCATTTTTGAAAGGTTGTTATACTACACTGGGAATCAGGCATTTAGACACTTTTGAAAATCCCAATAAGCAGCTACCTACATCTTCAGGTGCCTGAATACCTTTAAAAATTTGGCTTGAGTTTTGTCACAGACTTTTTGTGTGCTGTTGTGCAAGACATTTAATCTCTTTGAGCCATATTTTGAAAGGTATTTAGATGACTAAAGATACAGATAAGTGCTTAGTGAGATTTTCAAAAGTGCCCAAGCAGGTTAGATGCCCATTGTTAGGTGCCTAGGTGCTTTTGAAAATCCCACTATTCACTAATCTTCATCCGTAGACTCCTAAGAACATAAGAATGGCCATACTGGGTCAAACGAATGGTCCATCTAGCCCAGTGTTATCTTTCACCAGCAGCTAATGAAAGGTGCTTTAGACGGAATGAACAGAAGAAGCAATCATTACGTGATCGATCCCCTGTCGCCCACTCCCAGCTTCTGGCAAACACAGGCCAGAGACACTTCAGAGCATGGTTTTGCATCCCTGCCTATCCTGGCTAGCAGCCATTGATAGACCTATCTTCCATGAACTTACCTATTTCTTTTTTGAACCCTATTATAGTCTTGGCCTTCACAACATTCTCTGGCAAGGATTTCCACAGGTTGACTGTGCATTGTGTGTAGAAATACTTCCTTTTGTTCATTTTAAATCTGCTGCCTATTAATTTAATTAAATACCTTTGAAAATCAGTTCCTCAGCTGTAAAATTATTTTAATACCTTCCTACGTCACCAGGGTGTTACAAAGCTCAATTAATTAAGGTATATGAGGTGGCCAGATACTATAGTTATGAGTGCCACAGAAAAAAATTCTAAGGCCAGATCCTCATGTAGTGTAAATTGGTATATCTCCACTGACTAAAACTAAGCTATGTTGAGTTACTCCAGCTGAGATTCTGGCCTGTGTTTGTTTATCAAATGAGCAGTCCTCAAACTCATGGAATTCAGTGCTTAAGAAGTAGGCCATCTTTCACAATGAGAGAAACAATGCTACTGTTCACCAGACATCTTCAATCCGCCTCTTAAGAAAGGTCTAATTTCTTAAGGAGCCTTCAGGGAATTTTGTTGTCTCCCAAAGAATGCAGCATTACTCAGGAAATCAGCGCCAAGGAAATAAGTCTTTTTAATATGCCAGTTCAACTTTAGAAATCCTATGTTAGCAAGACTCAATGAGATAAGCATTATAAAATGGTTTAGATTAAGTTAAATAACTCTCTATTGCTATAGAAAGGCAGTCATGCTTTGACAAGCGAGCATTTGATAAATTTAATAAAAGGTAGAAGATAGTTCTAGGACTGGTCAGTAATTAAATTGGAGACGATTGCTCAGGTAACAGACAGACTGAGAAATCCAATAGACCTGTATCAGGGTATTAGCAACCAGCAATTTGAATAAATGTCCATATTGCCATTTTTAAACTCAGATCATCTCATAAAGGGGGAATACAAGGACAAAGAGGTGATATTTGCACCATCTATAAGCTCATGTTGCTTGGACGCCACAGGGAAGAATAATAGAAATAGAGCTTCCTCTTTATTACCAATCAAGTATATTTACAATAAAGTAGATAAAATATATATAAAAAATACTGATTGAAGAGAAAGTGCCCACATGCAGGATAAACTTCTATTCCAACTATAATTCTTCCAAAGATGAAGGATAAGTCAGCAGAGAAAGCCTCGCTTTTTACTAACAGGCACAACTCTGTTCTGTCTTAAAGCTCCCCAGCAAGATCAAGGAAGACAAACACAGAATGGTATTGGAAATTGATGTGATTTCTTACACAGAATTGTAAGAATGTATGCCTGCATTGATCATTTGCTTTAGCGTTACTATATGCCCTTGATTGCCTTATGCATTGACAATTTCCCTTGTCTTCCCTCTATTAATCTTCATTACGTGACTCTAATAAAATAATACTTTTTTCTTACCTTTGACTTCCTTCCAATGTTGTTAACAAACAGGTTATTTGAGAGGACTACAAATGTGTTAGCAGATACTGGCATATGTATCCATATATTGACCAACAAGGATAAAACAAAATATTGAATAGCTTCTCATTAAATAAGCATCGTTCACTATGTGCACTGAATGAGGCAGAGGTCAAAGACATATGCACCAGTGGGTTGAATTAAGGTTGCACAGGCATTAATTGTGGCATTTCCTAGCTCCTGAGCACTGTAATTTGGCTTCCTTAATAATGTTTTTATTAATGCCAATGGGATTCCAGATATTTTCTGACAGCAGAGGAATGTATTCAAAAATACTGGATTTAATTCCAGGCTCTGAAGATGAATGTTCTCTAGTGGTCACAGACTCTTCTGCCCCATCCCCACCAAACTGTCCTTTCCCAATCCAGTCTTCTCCAAATCTGGCTCCTCGTTCCAGTCCCAATCCCCCCACCTAGCCAATATCAGTCTCCACTTCTCAGGCTTCTCATCCTAGTTCCTGTCTTCTTGTTCAGCCAGTTCCCTTCTTCCTGGCTCCTCTCCTCATCTCATCTGTCGATCCCCTTCCTACTAGTCTCTCCCTTACTTTTTTCACTTGCTTTCCCTACTCACCCATGTCTCCTGTCCCTACTGACTCCCAGGGTATGTCTACACTGCAGTTAGACACCTGCAGCTGGCCCATGCCAACTGACTTGGGCTCGCGAGGCTTGGGCTAAAGGACTGTTTCACTGCAGTATAGACTACTGGGCTTGGGTTGGAGCTTGAGGACCCTGCATAGTGGGACCCCAGACGTCTACACTGCAATGAAACAGCCCTGCAGCACAAGCCCTGGATGCCCGAATCAGCTGGCATGGGCCAGCAGTGGGTTTTTATTTGCGGTGTAGACATACCTTCAGTCCCAGTCTATCTACCCAGGCTCCTCATACAATCTCAGTCTTCCCCCACCACCTGGAATGCTAGTATCCAAAATAAAGAAAAGGAAGATACAGAACAGCAACTTACAGAACTGGTATAAAATGGTGGGTTGGATTTTAGCGACGTGTAAAGACTTTTGTAACTTGTAAAATCATCCTAAAAATACTACTAGCTGATATGCATATCTTTGAACCACACCTTCAGCGTAAGGTCAACACATTGCAAGAATTTTCTTTCTGGAAGAAAAATATGTATGTCTCCTTTTCGTATTGTATTGTTTTGTCTTTAAACAATAAATTTGGCTAAGTTTGGTTATTTGGTCCCTGGAACGTTTTCATAAATGACCCACAAGCGTAGTCAGTAATGTGTCAGTACTGTAGTTCAGCATAGATTGGGAACAGCTAATATTCATAACAAATTGTGAATGAGCAGCAGGCAAATAATTATTTGCAGCAGAAATTAAGGAATAACTCTAAATCTGTAAATTAGACATTGCTGAGATCCATTCACGGACAGTTTGTAAACAGAAAAAGGGTATAATTCACAGAATAAATGTATTCATTGCAAAATATTTGCTCATCTCAAATAGAACGGTTAGACCTTCCATCTTGTAGTGTAACCGCTTTCTGTGTCAGAGTAGCAAATATGGGTGGAGTAGTTAGATAGAGTACAGAGCTATGTGATATTTCTTAGACATTGGATTAGGTTGACCACTGGTTTAATCCAGTATCATAGTTCCCATAAGCCCCAGAGAACTGAAACCCTCGCATGTCCCACTCCTGAATTAGTGTTGTGATGCATTGAAGTATTCGCATCTAGTTTGATAAATCTATTACAGATTTCAATAATCCAAAAATGTAAGGCAAGGCAAGGTTTTATGAGTCCACAAAAGGTAAAATAACATCAAGGAAAGAAAGAAAACTAGCCTAATTCATCAGATTTAAAAGAATTATATCACAGGTTCGGGGTAAATGGTTAATGGAGGACAAGAGTAGAATGAAAGCTGTGTATTTGTTCTCAGTTGAAGGCATGCAACTTTCTAACAGAAATTCAAGTGAAGAACTTTGTTTTACTGGACAGGAACAATACACGGTATCATTTAATTGTGTCTCTCTCTCCTTGGTCTTTAATCCTTAGTTACACAGAAGTATCTTTATCTTCCAGTTTTACACTATATCAGACATTTCCCACTTTTTCCAATCCTTTGTGTTCCATTTCTGAAAGCTTAGAAACATGAAGTTGCATCTCTATAAATGTAATTTTTAATAAATGATAGCAGGGTTTGGGTAGTGCTTTTCCTAGTGAAGATATCCCAAAGGACTTTGCAACAATAAGTCAGATGCCAGTGCTGTGTAGTGGCTATTTTGGCAAACACAGTAGCATTGTGCACTCAAGCAGTAACTCATACATGGCTTTAGACATCACAGCCTCTTTTATTGTGAGATGGAATGTGTGCCAGGAAAAATGTGTTATTCCCCCACTCCTTTAAAAAAGTGTTCTGGAACCTTTTAATTTCCACTTGAATAATCACCAGAAACAGGAAGGGATCTGGTTGGTGCATCTTTCATCCCTTTTTTAAGCAGGTTGGATTAAAACTTGGATGGCTTTCTAAAACTGTATTTTCAGTGAAGTGTGTTCTGATAATATAGTTGATGCCAATTATGCACTCTCTTTCCTCTCCTCAGCAGTTCCAGTCATTTATTAATTTATTTTTAAAGTGGCTCACATATTTATAGATTCCAAAGCCAGAAGCAACCAATGTAATCATCTGATCTGACCCTCTGTGTAACATAGGTCATAGAACTTCCCTCTAATAATTCCTCTTTAAACTAGAGTGTATCTTTTAGAAAAACATCCAGTCTTGATTTAAAAATTGCCCATGATGGAGAATCCACTATGACACAGTCCCAGATGGCATTCTGATAAACAAGCTGGAGAAATGTGGGCTTGGCAGAACTACCATTAAGTGGATACATAATTGGTTAAACAACCACAAACAAGTAGTAATTTTTAATGGAATGATGTTGGATTTTTTAACTATACATGTGTTTATTTTAGAGAAGTCAAATCAAAGAATTTTACACTTGGAGTGGAAGGTGATGAATGCTATGATGGTCCTCAGTTCCTGGGGGAATTTCTTCCCGTCAGATTGGCCCCTGAGAAAGCTGTCTACTGCACAGAGGAGCTTTATCCTTGTGGTAGAAAGTTCCATTTTGCTTTCAGAGGGTAGTGGTCAATCATGGTATTCACCCAGGAGATTTAGGTTCTTTTAGAAGTGCTGGCCCAAGACCATGCCATGAAGATAAGAACTAACACCTTGAACTTGACTCCATATTCTATAGGAAACTAGTGCAGAAAGTGGGTCTGATATGCACGCAATGGCCTGTACTACTAAGGAATTGTGGTGCCACATTCTGTACTAGTTGGCCTTCCCTAAGGGATGATGGCTTTGTCCCTAGGTATAGTGCTTTGTTATAGTCCAAATGAGAGGTAACAAAAACATGTACAACAGAAGACATTTAATCATCCACCAGGATGGAACAGAGCCTCTTAACCAACCAAAGATGGCAGAAAACATTATTCTCAGATGTTGCATCATAAGACAAGTTTAGCAGGTGAGGGCCAGTTGCATGAGGATGTGGCTGCCCTTCTCAGCTCAATTATTATCTTTAACATAGGTAGCAGGAAAAGAAGAAACCCCACATTGCTTAGAGCTTGCCCCTTTTTATATTTACTCCATTGTTTAACAGAGAATGAAGTTGGATTTCCTAAAACGGTAATTGCCAGGATTGAACTTCTTTCACTTTTTTCAAAAACGGTACCACATACATTTTTGCCAGCCCCCTGATATCTGTCTGCTTCTCATTTTTTCAAAATTAATTGCCAATGCTTCAGTAAATTCATAAGAAAATATTCTTAAAACTTAGGGCACCGCCTGTAATCTCTTAAATAATATAGGCTGATGGATCATAGTATTAACTTAGATATACAACTTAAAGCGAATAAGTGGTCTTTTTTCTTTTTACAATCATCTTCAATAGCCAGCAATGTAAGATTGTAATGACATATAATACTCTATCTCTAATAGAAAGTATAGCCTGAACCCACAGAAAAATAAAAACTTACCTACCAGCTAAATGATAAATCATGTCAACATATTAAATCAATGTCACTCCAATGATAACAGATGTGATTTAAAATGTCGTTCTTTAGGAGTACTAGAGAGATTGTTATAATTAATCATCTGAAATAAAATACATGCTCTGGAAAGTTTTGAAGGCCAACAACCTAACAACATTTTTTTGCAATCATTGCACAAAGGATTATAACAGCTAAATTATTCTGTTGTTAGAGAGTTGTCACCCTTTCCACCAGAGATTACTATATTTCAGGAGAATGTTAAGCCATGTCTATGTGCTCAGAGCTCAGTGCTACATTCCTTGTACGTCCAAAGCTACCAATGAAGGCACAGTGAGTTAGTGTCTTCATTTACTCTGGTGTAGGGCTGCAGTAGCTGTTAAAATCTCTGGAATAGTTGTGGCTTGACACCAGTGTAAATGAAAGCAGAATATGGTACAATATGTATTTCATTCTATTGTATTTGTAGAGCACTTTAGGGAATCCTTTGGTATGAGAAGCCCTGTGAAAAAAGTCGAAGTTAAAGTACCAGTAGCTATTGCTGAATACATTTTCAGAGTACAACTCAGTGAGCACGCCTTGCAAAATGCTTTAGAAAAGTAGATCCAGTTCATCAGGTACATTCAAGAGAGACACAACAGAAGCTCAGCTCAGGAATGATGGGGAATAAAGACGACGTTTGTGTTCCCCCAGTGAAGTTACATTGTGAGCATCAAGTCAGATCAAGTTGTGGGAAGTCAGCCTGGAAGTGGGCCACTTTTACTTCACAAACCCTGAGCTGCACTGTGCATTTCTTGGCTGTTGCTAAAGCCTGGGGTTCACTTTCTATATCATTTATAGTGAGGGCTCACTGAATTGTTACTTTAGAAATGTATTAATCAACTACTGATATAGCTTAGAAGTTCCTATTTCAGACTGCTTTAGGTGAGGCCAGCTGCCAGTGGCCTCAAAAAAGTCACATGGAAGCCAGAACACTACTGAGAAACACTAGCTATACCACCTTACCCCATCCATCTTCCTTACACACCACAGTGGAGGAGGTAAGCTTGAATATTTATGCAGGGTAATAGCTTACACTAGGACATGTTCAACTTATTGGTGAAAGATTGTACTGGTAAAACAATTCACTACTAATCTTTGACATGTAGACAAAAAAATCTGAGCATGAATCATATGAGTGAGTGAAGGTATAACTACATCTGCAAACGTGTGTTCACATCCCTACATATTCATGTAATTTCACATGTTGTATTGTATACAGCAGTTTTCTTTAAGACACTCAGCTGCAGATGTTGAATATATCACGTGGCCAAAATACCATTCTCATTATTTATTTATCAATGTAATTCTATCCATCTTATTTTTTGTTTTTAATTTTTGCATTTTCCCTCTTCCTTTCCTGTTTCCTCCCCATTGATATCTCTTTCTTTTCTTAGGTTCTTAATGTGGTCTTCCCTTTCTCTTTATTTTCACTGCTCTCCCTCTTTCATTGCAAGAATTGTTAAGTAATGGAGCTCAGTCACTCATCTATGGCTCCCTTGTTAATTTCAATGGACCCAGCAGTTGCTCAAGCTTGCAGTATCATGTTGCTAGGCAACATGTTCATTTGCACAGCTTGATTTAAAAAAAAAATGGAGAGGTAAACTTTTGTTGCACTGCAACCATTTTAAACACGATTTTGTTATATAATTTCCTCCAGTTTGAAATAAAGGATGATGTTGCTGAGGGGAGTGAAGAAGCAAAGCAAATAAGTCCTACTGCAGTGCAGAGATAGTGACATTTGTCTGCGTGGATATGTACATATGAAAAATCTGACAGCTATAACACTCAGCCCTCTTTCACGACTGAGAAAGCTTTTCACACAGAACTTCATCTGGATACTGAGTCATCACATTCTTTGCTAAGTGACTAGAAATGGGAGGGGGGATATTAAAACTAGTTTTAGTTGGAAGCTAGCAAAACAGTGGGAATATTAATGTTCTAATTAAAAGAAAGATATCTAGTATTCCCAGTGAAGTCTCTCTGTAGGACAGTCCCTGAAAGTAGAATACTAGAGAGAATGTATTTTTACAGATTTAAAAAAAAAATCATTATAACAGAGCAGTAGTTGCACTACGCAGAAGGCACTTCCAGTATATACAATTTATAATGGGAAAGGCTAAGTGTTAAAGATCAAAGAACTGTGAGCTAGGAGTGTGGTTCTAATCCTGGCTCTTCAACAGACATTCTATGTGATATTGGATGAATCACTTAACCTCCATGCCCTTTCTCCACATGTAGAATTGGGATAACATTTCAATCCTTATCTTACAAGGAAGCTGAAATTAATTTTTCAAGCGCATGTGAAGATCTTTGGATAGAATGTGCTACATAAGTACAAAATATTATTTTCAAGGGTTTATAACTTGGCTAAAAAAAAAATCCTCAAGTTCAAATATGGTACATTTTCTCTCAGGCTGGGAGAGAATATATTTAGCCATTCCCACCCACGGCCCTCCCTGCCCCCTCTTCCCCCATTGACTTATAAAATTGAAAAACCTTAAGAACTAAAGTGGCTTTAGCCTCATGAAAGGTGCCAGGGGAAAAGCGTTGGTGACTGAAATCCTCTATCCATAGAAGAGATACTGCACAGGTAGCAGTAATGCAGGATTCCTCACAATGTCCCAGTGTCAATCATTAAGCCTAAAAGTCAGGTACCACTCCTAGACACGACTGGACACATTATTTTTTATGCGCTTCCTAATTTTAAGCAGAGTAGTCCTGCTGAGATCAAGGGGGCTACTCACCTGCTTAAGATTGGCAAGTGTGTAAGTACCTTGCTGAATCAGGGCCCTAATAAGGGTCAGATTCTGTCAATTAGGATTTATAGAATTATGGAAATGTAGAGTTGGAAGGGACCTTGAAAGGTCATCTAGTCCAGCCTCCTGCACTAGGCAGGACCAAGGATAGCTAGACCATCCCTGACAGGTGTTCGTCTAAACTGTTCTAAAAACATCTAAAGATGGGGATTCCACAGCCTCTCATGGAAGACTATTCCAGAGCTTAATAACCCTTATAGTTAGAAAGTTCTTCCTTATACCTAACCTAAATCTCCCTTGCTGCAGATTAAGCTGTTCACTTCTTTCCCTACCTTCAGTGGACATGAAGAACAATCTATCACTGTCCTCTTTATAGTAAGTCCTCTTTAAGTTCTTACCTTAAAGTATTTGAAGACTGTTATCAGGTCCCCCCAAGTCTTCTTTTCTCAAGACTGAACATGCCCAGTTTTTTTACCTATCCTCATAGTTCCACTTTTCTAAAACTTTTATCATTTTTTATGCTTTCCTCTAGACTCTCTCCAATTTGTCCAAATCTTTCTTAAAAAGTGGCCCGCAGAACTGGATACAGTACTGCAGGTGAGGCATCACCAGTGCTATGTAGAGTAGGGCAATTATTTCCCATGTCTTACATACAGGACACTCCTATTTTTACACTCCAGAATGATATTTGTCTTTTTTTGCAACTGCATCACATTGTTGGCTCATATTCCATTTGTGATCCACTATAACACCCAGGTCTTCCGCAGCAATACTGCTGCCTAGCCAGTTATTCCCCATTTTGTATTTGTGCATCTGATTTTTAATTCTTAAGAGTATACTTTGCACTTATTCTTATTGATTTCCATCTTGCTAAGTTCAGACCAGTTCTCCAATATGTCAAGGTCCTTTTGAACTCTCATCTGGTCAGCCAAATTTCTCATAACACCTCCCAACTTGGTGTTGTCCGCAAATTGTATAAGCACACTCTCCACCATTATCCAAGTCATTAATGAAAATATTGACTAGCACCTGACCCAGGACAGACCCCTGCAGGCCCCCCTAGCTTCAGCCCCTAGTTGGACAATGAATCATTGATTACTATTCTTTCAACTAGTTTTGCACCCACTTTATAGTTGTTTCATCAAGACCACATTTTCCTAGTAGATTTACTCCATCTAGGAAATATTCAGCATTTACACAAATACTGAGGGAAGTCCTCTGCCCTAATGGAAGGCCTTGCCCCCAATAAGAAAGAGAACTATGATTGTCTTGGATGCTGAAAACCTACTGAGAATTGGTGTGCAACCCCCTACTCCACAGATGAACTCTAGTGATGTGAAAGCTGACCCAGCCCCTAAAGCCCCAAGTGCCTGTGGCTGGACAGACAGAAGAAGCTGGCCTCTCTATCCCCCACAACCTACGTTGATTAGCCATCTAGCAGGTAATCCTGCCCCTTTTTTCTGATGCGAGCTCTCTGACTAGAATAGGGGAATGAGGTACAAGCAGGAACTGCATGGGCTGCAGAAGACAACTTGTGCTTCTGTAGGGATACAATCAGGCCACAAGTACGATCCTAGAGCTGGGAGCCAGGCCTAGGGAGCAGGCTGAGTGTGTATTCCTATGAGCTGTTCCCAGATTACAAATAAAACGTTGCTCAACGGAAAGAAGCTGCCTTAATCCAGGACTCAGGAGCAGAGGCTGGAAAGGCAATAAAGACTGTTTGTAACTGATGGAAGTAAATTTCCTTTTAGGCATCTAGGTTTACAGTGTACTACCATTGACTCTTCTTTACCAAGACAGTGGGGCTCTGTACATGCTAATAAAGCATATGGAGATCTGTGTGATAGAGTGAATCCTGCTTGAATTTCTGCCTTTAGAAATATTGTAAGAGTTGGGAATAACCTAGCAACCACTCCTGGGTATAGTAGTGACAGAGTTAATATTGCTTTCCTTAGAGAGGGAACACAATCTTCCACTCTTAAGCTGACAACAGCATGGGCCATTCTCAAGAAATCAAAATTTGATGCTGAGACTCTTGAACACTGCTCCAGTTTCCAACATCTACCTTAAAGGGAGATTAATTACTTAGGATCGTAAAAGGGAGTATAATTAGGAGTAATTGGATCAAATTGAAGAAAGGAAAATCTAGAAATGCCAGGAAAACATCCCTGATAGTGAGACCTATTTGGCTGTGGAATAGCATCTCAAGGAAAATGATGCAGCTCCATATTTTGGGTCTAGGATATTTAAAACTAAACTGAAAAAAATTTCAATAGAGCACAAACCTGCACTGGCATAGTGATGGGCTAGGGCACTGCCCAATATAACTTCCAATTCTACCACATGTCCCTTGAATTTAGAAAATAAAGGATTTTTCACATGAAACTAAGTGCCATTATTTATATTCTCAATATAAATCAAAGTAGACTATAATAAAAAAGAAATAGTAATATAACTATATATCAATAGCAACTTCAAGCCTTTCAGCATTGATTTAGTCATGGTTACTCCAGATTGCAGCTGCACTAGAAGATGCAAATTTCTACCTTACACTGCATCCCCAGCTATCAAACCACCATGTGTAATCCATCAATGTTTAGTTACTGCCTCAAGCAGGAAAATAGAATATAGGCATTTAAAGAGGCCATACCTTATGGTACCATTAAAATCTTCCTTTTTTCCATCTTACAATGATTATTTTATTGCAACAAATTAAAGCTCTCAGCCAATTAATTTTTTCAATAACTGCCCATTAATGACTGATACTTTTCAAAAATTGATTACTTCCACTACTGACTAAATAGTTTGAGTAGTTTGTTAGTGTTTATTATTTCTACTTTGATCAATTCAGTCTCTTTCCAAGCATATAGAAAGAAACATTCTCTGCCTCAGAGAGCTTGCAATCTTTAAAGAGACAAGAGAAACAAACAAAAGGTTTGGGAATATTTTTATATGTTATTTCAATATATTAACTGCTTTTATAGAGCCGAATCCCCCAGTTCTTCCAAAAGCAGCCTAAACATATCTGCTCAAGGATCTCAAACGATCTCTAGATTGGCAAGGGATTCCTTCTTCTCAATCCCACACTGGTCGTCTGTGCAAAGCCTTTTAACTCTATCTTAAAGCAGGGACCAGGATTTCACCATAAATGACAAAAATAAACTACAAACCTATTTTATAAGCTTGTCAGACTGTGACTATTCAGTCATCTTTGCAATTTTATACCCATTATTCTTTTTCTAACTCCCTGTTTAAGCAGAGGAAAGCTATTTTGGATGACAACAAAGATGGAGTACATACTGTAGTTCCCTTTTTTTCCCTGCCAGTGTATTTGGAAGTCATTGATCAATAGTGCCAATTTTCATCATCTGAGAATGTGGAATTATTTCTAGAAAGAGCAAATAATTTTAAATCAGCTGGGGTTTGTTATATATATGGCACTATCCAGGAGGGTATCAGTGCCAAAGGCAACATGTCTCTGCCACAAAGGCCTTGCAGTCTAAAAGCATGTGTACAAGGCCCTACTTGAACTGTGGGATGACTGTCAAAACATTGCAGCTGAGTTGCAGACAAGCCATGGAAAATTGCAGAAAAGTAATAATGGACCTTATCATTTGCAGTAATAAAGTCCATTATTACTTTTCTGTGATTTTCTACTGTTGGCCACCCGGGGTGGAGAGCAGGGGCCCCTGGCTGACAGCAGCTACCTGGGGCTGACAGCAGGGGCTCCCAGTGTCAAAGCTGCAGTGGAAGCCTAATATTGTGGAATCTGCAATTTCCACAGTATCACAAGTTAAGTAGGGCTTTACACATGCACAGATAAACAGGCTTGAATGATAAACCTATCATAAGAAGAGCTGTTGATGAATGCAATGGATATTTGAGAACTGAAACTTATTAGACTTGATATATATATATCATCATGGCTTGCATTAACCACCACTTCCATAAGTCAGTTAAAAAAACCTTGGAAAATAAGTCATGCTCATAAATTTGTTACAGAAGTAATGGTATGTTTATTTACAAATTATGCAGGATGCTGGGATTCTCATAGAGACACTCCCATGATCTGTCACTCTCCAGATGCAGAAAGAATGTCTCTTTAGTCACAAAAACCTGATTTTTCTAGTGCTGTTAAGGTTTTTTTCCTTTTATCTGCTGCTAATCCAGCCTGTCTGTCAGTTTATTAACCACTGTTATTCAAATCTTAAATCAGGTTGCTGTATATTTAGGATTCAGCCAATTTGTAAGCTTGCCTTCAGTCATAAAACTTTATCTCCAAGTCAGGCTTTGATATATGAATCAACAAGTCTAGGCGACTGAAGCTCAATTCAGAGTACTATGTGAACAAATAGAAGTGAGGCTGTTCCATTTATGAGCCTTTCAGATTAAGATACACGCTAGCCTTTGAAACCTATTGCTTATCTAAAACCTTGGTTACTGAGTTAATGCACCATTAAATTTAAGATTTGAAACCCAACATGTATAGATAAAATTCCTGTGCCAAAGTTAAATTTTTTGTCCCTTGCAGGTACACATTATGGGTATAATACTGTCCTCAAGTAGTTCCCGTGGGAGTTTGGGAAGCTTCTACAGATTCTTTTGGGCCACTCAGAGGCAGCTATCTATATGTCAATGTGACTAACCCACTTCTCTCTTTTTGGAGGGGTATAGTATGGAATTCTGACCCATCCACTTGCCACATCTGGCCCATGAACAATGATATAAGAAGTGTTTATGCATTGCCTTCCAAGAAGGATATTTATGCTACACTATTCAGGTTCTTTTATCCTGCCCATCACTGGACTCCTTCACATCCATCAGCCTAAAGTCCCACCACCGTAAGGCCCCACTTGAGATATTGCAGATTCTGCAATATTAGGCTTCAACTGCAATTTTGACAGTAGGAACCCCAGCCATCCTGGGGCTGAGAATGGGAGCCCCCAGCTGTCAGCCATGGACAGATGCTGTTAGCCCCAGGCGGCCAACAGTGGGAACCTCCACTCTTGGCCCCATGCGGCTGATTATGGGAACCCTTGCTCTCAGACCCAGGTGACCGACAGCAGAAAATCACAGAAAAGTAACAATGGACTTTATTACCTCAAATAATAAGTTCCATCATTACTTTTCCACAATTTCCCAAGGCTTGTCTGCAACTCAGCCACAATTTTTTGACAATCATCCTGCAATTCAAGTAGGGCCTTACCCCACAAGTAAATAGGGAAGAGAAGAGACACACTTCCATAAAATGCAGATTATTGTTCTGAAACAGCTGGGGACTAGTACCTGATACCCTTCACCCAACTTCCATTTGGAGCCATGAAAGTGAATAGCTAATATCCTATGGATACAATGACTTTCTCTTTACACAGTTCCCAACAGAAGAAAAAAAAATTATGGGTAGAGCTGTCTGCAGAAGCTCTTTTATAGTTCCTTCCCTCCCATCCAAGGAGTTCCACATGTCTGGCCATTGAGTAAGTGTGGGTTCCCTTCTTCCTTCCTCATGTAATGGGTCACCCTTCCCCAAGATCAGATGATCCATTGTACAATCAGCTTTCTGTAGCTTTGGGAGACTTATGCACTTAAGACAAGAGATGGGTGGACTGGGGAGTGTTCAGGCAACAAAGATGCGCCTTAAGACCCTCCAGGAAGGAAGAACTCACAGAGAAGGGTTTTAGTCCACTAAAAGAGAGGTGGAAGTACAGGGACTTTGGAGTTGCTTTGAAGCTACTTTTGGTTAATGGGAAGAATCAGGTTAATGAGTCAAGGTGGAAGGAAGATATTTTCATTTTCCTTTCCCTCCACACAATTCATGACTCTTCAGTCTCACCTCAGGCAGCAAGAAAGGTTCTGGGGAGGCACTGAATGTACAAGGGAGGAGGGAGCAGTGAAGGCAGATGGGGAAGGGAGATCTTTTGAAGATCAAAAATGGATCCTTAGTACCAGTTAGGAAAATATCACATGGGTTCTGAAACATCAATCAAATATCAATATGGATCCTGAAACAGGCCATAACTAAACAGGAACAAAAATGTGGTTCCCCAGTGCTTTGACTTGGGCCACCATTAGAAACATAGGTGGCATGCTATCTCCTCCCCACCCCAGCCCAAATTCCTAGGTGGTAGGTTCATGGTGTTGAATCTGTGCCATTTGCATTCAAGTGATTTCCAAACCATACTTAATTCTCAGTAAAATGCTTTGACTTCCATTAGTAATTAAATTACTAAGAATTTTTTTTTTTAAATCTGGGCCCATTTCTTGGCTGCTGCAGAGGCATTAGAGGGAATTCAAGGGCATAACAGTGTTTATACATAAATCCGGTCTAAGCAGTGACTCTTTTCAAATTTGTCACAGACTGAGGGATTTTAAAGACAAAATAGACGTTTCAACATCAGAGGATATTCCCACCAGATTAAAATTACCTTAATAGAAGATCACATTGAGGTCGATTTATTTGACTGTGTCTCTTTAAAGGGAAAAAAGCCTTATAAAACTAGAGCATATTAGCTCATTGCTTAGATCAGCTTTTGTTGACTCTTTATTGATATTTTCCATCACCCACAGCTTCATTATCTGATTGGCAGAGTTCCTGTTATTTTCCTCACTGATCATTTTCATACTGTACTTAATGTTACCTCCCATAATGGATGCAACCTTCTTTCTGCACCGGCTGAAGAGCCTGGAAAGTGTACTGCCAAAAATATATACACCCATCTGTAATTACCAAATGTATCGAGTGCACATGCAGTAGTCATGTGTGGGAGGGAGAATTTGGTGGGGTTGTTGTTTTTATTTCTCTTTACTGCACCGTGCTTGACCAACAGCAGCATAATAGCAGGAATATTAAAAAGAACAGCGGCCCAACATGGACATAATTGTGTAGGGTAAATAAGCATTCTTCTAATGATCAGAACAAATAAAGAAAAAGAAATCTTTCACTGGAGGGACAGCGTAATCTTGTTAAAACAGTTGACTGTGACTCAGGGTTCCTCTCCCAGCCCTGCCACAGACTCTGGTGTGTCTTTGTCCAAGCAATAGAAAAATAATGCTTCTTTCCTCCACCCTTTGTCATATCTACAGAGATTGTAAACTCTTTAGGGAAGAAGGATGTGCGTGTATGTGTAAAGCCCACACTATAACGATCTCAGCTCCTGTAGTACAAATAAATAATGTTAATGTTTAATCTAAGTCTGATACAGCAAAGAGCTTTTAAAGCTAAGGAAATAGTTTTCACACCTACTTTTGCAGTGTATTAT
This sequence comes from Mesoclemmys tuberculata, assembly GCA_007922155.1. NCBI lineage: Eukaryota > Metazoa > Chordata > Testudines > Chelidae > Mesoclemmys > Mesoclemmys tuberculata. The sequence continues at coordinate 80,266,178 of ML675604.1, read as the reverse complement.
CCCTGCCAGAGCACCAAAGAGTTGAACTTGATATCCTGAAATAGATTTCTTATTAAGGAAATCAACGGTTCCACTATTGCTTAGTGGTAAGTGTGGATAAGAAAAACTATTAGAATTTAATATTAAAGACATAGTTGAGATACAGACATTGTGGAAATTGCCTAAATATATCCCATTGGTGGTCATAGTTGGAGAAGATGAACCACTAACCCCTCCAGTCCCACTCAGTATGTACCAGAAAGTCATCCGTTCTTTTTGCTCAGACAAGTGAAATGCACACAGAATACACACAATAAAAAGTGTGGTAAAGTCAGGCCAGAGGGCTACCAAAGGGTATACCAGGGCCAGTATGTGGGCTCTAAAGGGTTAAAGGCCCTTTTCCCTGAAGGCAGAAAAGAGAGCACAGCAGGGCAATTAGAGGCACCTGGCCCCAATGAAGGGCGACACCAGGTGTACTTAAACCCTGCCTTCCCAAGAGGGTGGGGGAGGGACAAACCAGGAGGAAGCTGTCAGAAGGCTTGTGGCAGTTGGAGAATATTCCTTCCTAGATCAGGAGACAAAGTTCTTCTAAAGCCAGGGGAGATGGGGAAGCTGAGGGCGCCCTGGCCCAGGATGAGAGGTAAAGTGAGAGACCCACTGGGGCAAGCTAGCAGATTGCCACAAAAGTCGCTTAGATTTTACAGGACACTTCCTGTAACCCTTCACTTTCCCAAGCAGAATTTATCTGCTTACTGAGCTATGCTCTTTCTTTTGTTAGTTTTCAGTCTTATACCAGCTCAGCTTCACGGGTTGCCCATCCCAAAGTACATTTATGCAGAACAACATACAATACATAAATAAACCTGATTAAAGAAGCAGCATTTATTTCCACCAGCCCACATAGGATTTGTTCAGTCCTGTACATTTTCTGGGATCTCCTGGGATGGAGAAAATAAGTGAGACCTCTGATAACAATCCTAAAAATCAGTGGTTAGAAAAAGGCTAGCATTGCAATCCATACTACATAAACAGCTGTTAATTTTGGCAATAGTTAGACATCTATCCATATTTTAGTCTTAATTTGAAATGCCTCACAAACAAGTATTATTTTAAGCATGAATAGATAAGTAGAGGAAATGAAGGGCATTCTATACTCCAGTGTGAGTCTTTCCATTGCTATACTCAGAGTAAATCCTAAAAGTATAAGCAAGGACTGATGACCAGATGTTTTCTTGTTAAAGAGGGGGCTGTTGCATCGAAACATGATGGAAATAGGAGGTTATCAGCTCCCAGAGTTTCCATCAGCTTTTCAGCAAAATTTTGTACCAAATTTTCTGGAAGACCCACAAGACTAATAAATTTATCCTGCTACATGGAGCTTTCTGTGGCAAGCCTTCTCACAGCATTATTGTGGTCTCATGCTGAACAGTCTAGGGGTAGCACTTCCCATCTGTTACCCTGAAATGTGAGTCCAACCATTCAAATTTTCAGTCCCATAGCACCAAAGCTTTGAGTCATTCATTTATTATCTCTAGCTATAATTTTCAATAGCCTTCTGGTGCTATGTCTCTTGCTGAGGGAATTCCCTGTAACCAGTGAAGATTTTAAAAGAAAAGTTTGTTGTTTTAAAATGGGGTTTTTGTTCTTTCACATCATAGGAGGCGAAAGAAGAACATGTTCTTTATAGAATGTGAGTTGAACTAATAAAAACGATACATTTCCATCTTTTATAATGGATTTTACTTTATAGCAAAGATAGAACTTGTCTTCATACTTCTGTTCTTTGGTCCCAGAGTGTGATTTTTTTTTAAATGGAAGACATGTGACCTAGGATTGGAAATCCTGAACATTGGGTTTGATTCCTAGTTATTGTTAATTATTTGTATTATGATACAATATGCTAAGCACCATACAAACACCTAGTCAGAGGTGATCCCTGCCCCAAAGAGTTAGAGAGTTTAAAATCTAATAGATAAGACAGACAAAGGTCCACCACTGAGTTGGTGTATGTTCTTAGGTATGTCATTCAACATCTCAGACTTATTTTTCCATCTATTTAATGAGAATAAAAGGATTTTTCTATAATGCCTTCCAATAAAATGGGGAATATTGCTGTATTTCCTATACTATAATAAGAAACATTTACTCTCACACATTATTGTGGGTCAGTTGCTAGTAAGCGTTAACTTTTTAATGGTGAGTGTTGTAGCACATGTTTTGAGAACTAATAAATTAATTTTGAGAATTAATACATGTTTTTAAAATACACTGAGATCTTTACATGAAGGGAATATTTTAATGTTAAGTATTATTCATATTCTTTCTCACTAACACCCAGCTATCAAAATCTCAATGTTAATTTTGCTTGAAATAATAGATATGTGACAACATCCAGTATACAACAACTTGCATGAACTTGCTGCTTCTTAGAACCATAAGAAAGGCCAAAATGCACTCCCAACTGCACCAGCAACAGAGATCTCGTCTCCATATCACAATCATTGGATTAACTATAGTAACAAATTTCTGAAGATATTACTATAATCAACCTGTTTTCATCTGTTTTTGGTATGTATATGGCTCCCATTGCCATAGTTTTGGAGCATGTCACAATTTTTAATGTGTTTATCACCCCAACACCCGTGTGAGGCAGGGAAGTAGCATTCATTACACAGAAAGAAAGCAAAAGTGAGGGAAGGAGAGACTGTATGACAGCCCAAGGCCACACAGCACCCAAGTCTCTTAAATGCTAAGTGCCCTATGAACTAGACAATCCTTCCTGTCTACAAAACATTTTTATATGTTTACATGCAAATTTGAAGTGGCCCCAACAGTATGACAAATGCTCCTAAGCATGATTTCTTTTCCTATCAATCTTTCCCAGTAAGCACTGTCAAGGGAACGTTTCACCTTTCTGACATGGTTGCTTAGTTTTTTACCTTTGAGTAACCCCACTGACGTCAATGGGACTACGCAGAAATGCAAAATTAACCACGGTTGCAGGATTATGGCTATCATTGCTATAACCAAGAAATCCTGTTAATCTCCAAAATACACTAGGGTGACAAGATGTCCCAATTTTATAGGGACAGTCCTGATATTTGGGGCTTTTTCTTATATAGGAGCCTATTACTCTCCATCTCCATCCCAATTTTTCCATACTTACTATCTGTTCACCCTAAAACACACTGACCCCAGGGAGACCACACATTTTAGTACCAACCAGAAATCTCCTTCATCCCTTGTAAAGAATCCTGCCATTGTTCATAATAATGGTGTAGAGACATCAAAAGGAGGACTGTGAAAACTACAGGTGATAGCAGAAGGGGGATGTTCATATGCTCAGTGGTCATCTGTTCTACAGCAGTATGAAATGGAATAATGCATGAACTACACTCTAGTCAAATAGAAGTAAGTCATCTTTCCCCACACAGGTAAGCCTTGCAGCTCAGTCCTCAGCCTCCACTACTAACAGGCAAAAGACTGAGTTGATGTAACTTGTTGCTATTACTTGATTTCTTCCACATCACTACACCAGTCAGCTCCAGTTGTAAAATCATTGACTGAACGGCACAAATGAAGCATCAGCCTGAATTCATCGAGAGGCATTTTGGCACTACTATGGCCCAGGGCAAAATATGAATATCTGGTGAGGAAAAGCTCTTGGAATGGGCCCACTGCTGTGTCTAACATTTTTTCTAAGTTTCGATACAATTACCTTTCTCTTAAATAGTTGGGTAACTTGTTAAAAATGTAATAACCAACAAAGATTGCTTAGTTATATAGGGAAGCTCAGTTTCATAGCTATAATTATTTGCTGGTGTATCTAGTAGTTGATCAGTTTTTTCCTTGCTGTTTCCGTTTAAAGTAGTAATGTGTTCCCACCTGCTTTCAACCTTTTTTCTATTTCTAGCTACAGCATATCTCTGTGTATGATTAAAGACTACAAGATAGGAATTTGCTGAGCACTTGTGTAACCTTTGGGTGGGCCAGAATTTACTTACTTCATTGCTCTTCTTCAGTGCCTAAAAAAATCCAGCTCCCATAGAAAAGTAGCTGGAGACCCAGAATTCAGTCTCTAAGGATTTTCAGCAAGGATCGCACAGGATCAGCCTCCCCACATGCAATTCCAAAAGAGCAAAAGGAATGAACTTATTTCTTAACTACCAACTTTATAAAACCGTATAAAAAAGAAATATAATAAAATAACTACAACTTAATTGCTACAATATAGCATAGATAATTTATAATCCACACATATTATTGTCACAGTTTTATAGAAACATAAATAAAACAAATTAAATCTAAACAGATCAATCCCCACAGAAGCACAGTGAGAAGAAACGCAGAGTTCCCAGAAGCTTAGGTTGTGTTCAGCTGAGCCTCAGTTAAAATCTTTGTTCACCAAATCTATACAGTCTGCTGAGTCAAAAGCAAGATCTTCCCTCCACTTGCTTGTAGGAATCTTCTCTTGGAATACAGGCAGACTCTTCCTCTTCTTCTACTGAAATCACTCAGTTAGCCAGTCAGCTAACCAAATAACCAACAGCTCAGTTAAGTATACAGCTTTTTTTAAAAACCTATTACAAGAAAAATACAAAAAACCGAGAACAGCAAGATAAATGACTTTCCCCATCATCACATTCAAATAAACAAAGAGTAGGCGAACCATACTAGTTGAGATAATTTAACTGAAATCAAACGACATTCAAAGTATACAATTAAAATAAAAAATGATTTTTCCCTCCCAATTTCCTGTTTCTGTAATTAACACTGCCAGAACTTCCCTGTTGTACGGTTAACAATGTCACTGACCTGCTGCAAAATGCTTCACAGTTAGGGAAAACAGCTTGTTTTCCGCTCCTGGCCTCAGCTTCTCCCAATCCGTATATGGCCTTTTGCAAAACAGCTCCCCAGACTACTTGCCCTCATGGAACTTTAATCCTGCAATAGGACACCTTTTGAGCATACCCAAAACTACCACAACCAATTCCAGAAACTTCTGAACCTGAAGAACTAATTGGGCATCTGTCTAAAAAGGACTCAGACACAACTCATTCCTACCCCCCACCCAACAGATCTCTTGAAGAGACATCTGTACCTACTCTGTACCTGGGTTACACTTGCAATAATATGTCATAGCCTTGACCAGTCTGTCAGATATGCAGCTGGTTCATACAAGATCTCCAATATAAAGAAATGGCTTTTTGAGCAAAGGCCTAAGAACTGCAGACTTAAGAGAAGATAGCACCTGCCTTCCAACAGGGAAGTAATAATATTCTTAACCAACAATGGACTCAGCTCATCTTCATTTGATTTTAATCAGCCATGAGGGGGAAAGATGCCAGATGAAACTCTGTGAAAATATCTAGAAACTCAAGACCAGAACCTCAGCTGGTGCAAACTGGCATAGCTCTATTGGTCCAATTGACACCAGCTGAAGAGCTGCCTCTCAATGAGAAGTACTGGCTTAAATTAAACCAAAGGAAGATGGTCTATTTGTACTTTGCCACTCATGCCATAGCTAAATGTTCTTTTCTGTGAAATAGACAACTCCTAATTACAGAAAAATATCTGGTTATCATTCAGAGGATAGAATTTACCAAGGTGTCCACCACCTGGAACAATCCTCCTGCTGGATGAAACTCCACAAATGCAATGGTGCAAGCAAAGAATGCTCTCTCTACTACACCACAGCACCATGCAGGACTTACAAAACTCCTGTGCTATAATCAATCTCACCTGGAATGCAATTTCCAACATAGCCATTCTAACTTGTGTCTTACAGGTTTCAATTGTTGCAAGACATCTATAAATGCCACTGTCCAAAGCAGGAGAAACTTGTTTTAAATTATAAGAAATAATTAATAGTTACGTTAAAAAATTGAGGAAAAACTACAATGCTCTAGGTCCACATATCAATCTGCCATTGAATTGGGAACAGACACAGCAGAAAAAAGCTCCAGCCACACTGAAGGTGGGCAGTTTGTACTTGTTTCTGACAGAGATCTGAAGGGTCTCACTCTTTTATTAATACTTGGTTGCATAGTTGTCATATAAGTCTAATAGAACTGTAAACTATCATGATCAGTGTGGATGACACGCAGCAAAAGAACGTTTATGATACACTGTATAACTAGTTGAGAGCAAGCCATAGATACTGCCTTATGAGAGCTAAAAAGTATAATCCTTTAGGGAGTTCTGAAAATGAATTTGGTCTAGTCATCTTGACAGGAGGATCAGCAGCATTGATTCTTTCTCCTAATCAAAGCAAAGACAGATTCACCTCTAAAACTTCAAGATATAATAGTCTGATCATAGAGGGGTGGCTATTCCCCCTCTCCCCAGTCACAAAAGCCACCCAAAACAAGATCCAATATGTGCCTGGTAGAATGCAAAGAGTGAGATGCCTTCTGGGACAGGCCCATTTTTGGCTCGGTGGCTATCAAAACAGAATCTTGAATAGCCACCTTTTGCCTGAACGTTAAAGTCATTGAGACAAGTAGCCTGGGTTACACCAATATTGCAAAGGATCAAAACCTCATGTGAGCTAAATACCACTACTATCCCCATCTCAACTCCTTCTGGAGACTCACACTAGATGAACACATTCAAATTGTCTCTAAATTTGTATGCGGAAAGAAGATTTTGGGAATATGCAGTGAGAATTTCAAACTGCAAAACAAATGAAGGGAAATGGGTTTGCATATGGGTTTATTCTTTTAAAAACTACAGTTAAAAGGAGATGTACATGGACATACATAATTGATTCTAATAAATGTCTTATTGTTTTATCAGAAATCTTGTGTAGACTTTCACAGTGATATAATATTGCTGGAAATTTGTCTGATGTAATACATTGTACTAAAAGTTAGTTGACAGGCCTATTTGGTTTCTTACTCTGACACCTTGTTTAGAGCTCCACTTAAATAGGATTTTAAGATGTATTTTGGCAGAAACCTGCACTGAACAGATCATTCAATTTAAAAATTAATATCTTGCTGCCTCTGCTAATAAAAGATGGTTACGTTTATATAAGTGTTTTAGGACAATATATGGTTCATTCAAATCTGCCTTTCACTAGGCCTAATGCAGAGGTGATTTTTAAGTAATCTAAAATAATCTGAGCTGCTGTAATTTGTACCTTCTTTCAGACCCCCTCAGAGTCTTAGGGTTCATCTACACCAGGATGGTACATCTGTCCATGAGCATGGTTCTGCCATAATCCCCTCCCCTGTTGTCCAGATGTAGATCTCAGAAGCGCATGTCTGAAGGTGAGGAGAGGGTGAGTAAACTACCATGCCTGAGGGCTGTGGTAAGTACATATCTTAGGCTGTGGCTCGGCCCCATCTCCATGCCAGTTTGCAATACAGACAAGCAAGGGGCAAGTACCAGATCTTGAGTTTCAATAATCCTCCACTCCTATTCCCACAATGCACTGACGCCTTTTCTGCTTAACCCTTACCCAATCTATAAAGGACCCCGTCCCCCATTTTTGCCAGTAGTAGTGAGCTGCACAAACCACATCAGAACAGCTTTCTAGTGCACTCTTTTGATCAATATAGGGGCACAGGGATTTTGCTCTGAAACCAGCTCCTGGCCTACTGACCACACCGGGGTGCTGATCCACATGTGGTCAGAGTACACCATCCTCCATGGCTTCTTACAGAGCAACAGGATCATTCACCAGTAGCAGGAAATTTCACAGAGGTTGCAGCAGGCAGACATGGAGCAGACTCTGGCCCAGTGCCAGGAATGGATCAAGCTCTTGAGGTTCCTGTACAGGAGAACAAAAGACTCAAAGAGTCTCTCCCCAGGAGGGCTTTTCAGATATGCCCCTTTTATAATGAACTGGACTGGACGCTGCCAATGGCTCCCAATACAGATCCTGCTCATGACCCCCTCCTCAACCTCGCTGGCCTCATTGTCCAGCCTGCATTGGCATGCTGATGAGGGCCTGGGTGAGGTAGCTGTAGGGACTACGGAGGATGCCCCAGAAGACTGAGTGGACAAGAAGCATGTGATTTTGCACGTCTGCCTGGAGAAGCCAGTTGAGGAAGACTCCCACCGCCCTCGACAACCCAAGGAGGCCCCCAAGCAGAAACCAGAACCCCAGGCTGATAAGTTACAGTGGACCTCCACCTTTCCCCTCCCCTACAATAGCCTCTATTGCTCTAGTCTGTTCCTAATTTTAAGCCCGAACCCCACTCTGCTCCACCCTGAAATGGTACCCAAGCAAGACGCTGCTATAAAGCAACTATTTTATTGATTTCTGATGAGCCACTATTGGCAGAATCTGTGTTCAAAACTGATTATTAACGTACAGTCATTGTGCTCCTGTGTCTGTGCATTTCTCAGCTAGCATGCAGGCAGTGATGGTTTTGGGGCCAAGAAGACTGGGGGAAAGGAAGGGGCAGGGGGAAAGGTGAGGCAGGAGCAGAAAATGTATGGTTGCTTTTCTAAAGTTAGTAACAGCTGTCTTTTGTTTCTTTGAAGATTACATAGTTGCAGGGCTTCCTCCCCCTCCAATCCCACCCTCCAGTCTTACTGTCCCCTTATAAACAGGAGCAGTGTGGACAAGAGGAGGATCTGATCTGGTGGTTAGAGAAACACAATGCAGTGTCCCTTGGCAATGCACAGAATGGGGGAGAAGGGAGATTATGTCTGGGAAGCGGGAAGGAACAGAACATAGAGCACTTTTGTTGTCTGAGGAAAAATTAATCACAGCAGTCCTTTCTCCCTTAGAAAATTACAACATTGTCCCTGTTCCTGATGTCTGGCCTTTCCCCACACGGAGCCATGCTGCACAAGCCCAGGGAAATGGAGGAGGGAGGAGGATCTGGTCTGGTGGTTGTCTAAACACAGTGCAGCGTCCTTTTGCTGTGGAGAGGTGAGGGGCTTGTGAGGCTCATCTGAAACTTCAGGGCACTAAATAAAGTTGCAGTGTGTTTCTGTCTTTCCCTTTCCATTTCACCCTTGGTAGGCAGGCCCATAGCAGGATTTTCTGGTGATGCTGGAGGGAAGGGACTGGGAGCTTTTTGTGGGTTGTGTCTCCCTTTGCACAAAAACGCCATCTGCTGGCTGAGACGATAGTCAGTGTGCAGTTGAACCACCTCCCAGTCCTGTAAGCATATTTCAGCAAATTTCTGGTGTAGCAGAAATTCCAGCAGGGTCTGGAGGTTCAATGACAGTGCAAATCTGCTTAGTCCACTTTTGTAGCTGATCAAACACCTCCATTCAGCAATATGTAGAGAGGTAACCATTAGCAGAAACATCTCTCTGGCCCAGATGCTAGATCTCCTCCACAGGACTGGAGAGCCACCTCTCTTTTCCAATCTTGTGCCTTGAAAACTGCTATGTTGTCTAAATGAGGGCCAGCCTTTAAAGAAGAAATTGTGGACTGCTGATATAGCCCCTGAAGTGAAGTGCCATCCCATCGCCCTGGAGACACGAAGAAAATTTTAAATGTTTCAAAACATTGGTACATTTATCTTACCATTAGCAGCCTCTGCTCCTTCTTTGGGGGCTGCACAAGTTATCTGAGAACGAAGGATAGTCTAACAGTCACATTTCTGGAATGCTGAAAAGTATCAAAATTGTGGCCTTCTACTGCAAAGTTAAGTTATGTGAGGAAATTTCTTGGCTTCTTCCAAAGGAAAAAAATGTAACGCTATCCTGGTCCTTCAACTGGCAGGACCTTCAGCTCCCAAGAGGGAAACCATTCCACCACAAGAGCAGGGGCAGCAGCCCAGAGACAGCAAAGGCAAACAGACTAGGATCCTGGAAGAGCTGCTCATAGGAATGGACGGAGGAACAACGAGCAGTTTGAATTTTTCAGGACTCTTGAGGATTGGGATCTTCAACAGGAAGAGAATTTGATGAACTGGCTCACGGAGCAGGATGCTCACCACAGGGAGCAGGAGACTCCCCCAACACAGATGCTCACTGAACTGCTTGCCTGCTGCCAGGGCCACAGTAGCTGTCCATGAATCATCACCTCTTCCTCCAGCTGCTGCTCAGGGCGCTGCTGAGCCAGCGGAGCCAACTCCTGCAAGTGACGGGGAGGAGGATATTGAGCCTGCAAGACTCCCAGGACCTCACCCTCCACCGACAGCTGCAATGCCTCACTGGGGGATGCCCTGAGTCCCTGAAGCCCAGCAAATGCCCAGCCTCATTCAGGAGATGTCCCCATCTGTCCCCAGAAACAATTTCTGACCGTCATGCCCCTATTGTCAGAGGGAAGTCAAGGAGACGGCTGTGGAAACATGAACATTTGGCCATTGTTGACAGAGTCAGTCCTGTTGTGTTTTAACTACTGTTAGCTCACTTTCCTTTACTAAAATATTTGACTAATACATTCCATACAGAACTTTCAAAAAAAGTAATAAAACTCTTATTGTTTCCTTGACTTGCATGCGGACTCTCCTTCCTTAGTATGATGAACCTCAGATGTTTTCAGATTTGGGATTGGGCTCATAGCACTTAAAGTGGAATAGCATAACTGGCTGGTGCAAACGAGCCCCACTGCAAACACTTCTCTGACTTTCCCACAGCCGCACCTTCCAGGTTAAGAAATAGCCCAAATCCTAAAGGATTTTGATTAACTTCTTACGGGATGTGATGTGAGGAGCATTTCTCAAACTTTATTTTTGACAGAGATTAATTCTCTGGAAATTGGCCACTACAGGCAAAGGCATGTTAGTTTTATTCACATAAGCAGTCCCACTGAAGTTAATGGAGCTCTTTGAATAAGCAAAATTAGCAGTATTTGAAACTAAATTTCATTCCCTGGTTAACGCTTCACTCATATATTCTAGCCATTGACAAAGACTTTGTTGTTAATTTACATAACACTAGTTTATTTTATCAAGTTACAGTAGTCCGTGATCATAAATCTTCTACAGGTTTCCAAGGAACTAAGACAGAAGCACTTTCTAGTTGGCTTGGCAAGACTGACCAGAAATGAACAGATGAAGTCCCCTGTTCTTTCTCTTGATCAATTTATATTAGTCATTGAATAGTATTCTAGTTGTTGAGTAGACTGACACCTGTGCTCTTTATGAATAATAAATCATGTGGATTAATAAGTATATATGGAAGTTGCTTGATACCCTGTATATGTCATTTAGTGCTGCTTTCATTTGTTCTTAGTTTGTGATTTTTAGCAGGTGTTCCATATCTCAAATAAGCATATTAAAAATAAAGAGAAATGTATTCATCCAGTTCAAAAATATCTTTGAATTAGTTACCATTTTCAGTTTACTGAAAATTGAGGGAATTCAAAGTAAGCAATACAATAGATTTATAGGATTTAGAAAGCATGTTACAAGTCAGAATAGTGTGGAGTGTTTTTAATTCCTTTTAGTAATTTTCTTTGTATTTGGAGTTATAATTCTTAGAAAGCTTTTTTATGGATTCTATATGTTATAAGTGATAAAAATAAACTGGAATTTTAATACATATTATTATGCATAGTTAGACTATTATTATAGTCTTTATCATACGTGTGAAAAGAAAACACTGTAAAAATTCAGAAAGGTAGTGACTATAGCCCCAATTCAAAGTAGTACATAAGTATGGATTTAAGTGCTTTGCTAAACCAATACCCTAGAATCCAGTCCTATTCACACTGAACTCAGTGCAAATTGTATTAATTTTACTGGGAACAGATCTGATTCCTAATCTGATATTTTAGAGGAAAAATGTTTTTGGGGCAGAAGTGTAAAAATAAGTTTCTTGTGAGACTATAAACAAAGCTCATTGCATCGTGTTACAATTAGCATTAAAAGGGCACTACCCAGAGGAATCATACTAAACAGCCCCGTGATCCATGTGGTTTGAAACCCTTCACAAAACCACATCTGTTATGCTGTCTACAAGAAATAAGCCAATGTTGAGTGAACAGACCGCAATGCAATGCAGTTGCAGGAAGTCAACATTTATTTTTAGTGAACGCATATAATTGCATAGTTTGATAATCACTGTCCTCCCACGCACACACCTCTTATGTGGCTCCTCATTGGCTCTTCCCTTCTCCCTTTGCACAGCAACTAGCACGAAGGGAACCTGAGCCTGACTGAGTTTTGTCAGGATCCAGTCCCAACTGCTTGTTAGCTACCTTTCCCCCATATTATACATCTGATTATGCAACACTATTATGAAGGGAAAATCTCTTCCTGAACCTAACTGGCTTCCACTGAATAGATTGACTGATGCTCCAGTGGTAGGAAGTGGTAATTGACCTTAGGAAACTTCTATATATAAGGGGACAGGAATCTGCTATACCTTCTGTATTTATGCATGGGTGGCAAAAGGTGTTACAGACTGTAACTGTGGACATTAATTTACAGGTATTACTTTGTAGTAAATAGTAATTCTAGGTTTTGGATAAGGATTACTAGTATTTAAATGAGACATCAAAATTAACAGAGCTGCTGTCATATCAGAGATGGCTGAGAAATAAAACCCAGGATCGGCGAAACCTGAATTAATCTGAAATATGAGGTACAGAACTATGTCTATTTGTAACTAGTGAAATGTTCTAAATCGTGAAAAGCTGTTTAATGGGTAACAGTAAATGAGATTGGAGGGAAGGAGGTAGAGAAGCATAAATTAAACAGAGTGCTCTTCTGATGTGCAAACATTTGGACATTTTCAGGCTTTGTAGTTACCAATTTCTGCTCTTAAAGTCCTGATTTTTATTCTCCAATTTGTATTGCTGTCAGTTCTATTAGCTTTATTAATTAGCATTAAGGGGAATTCTCCACATTCAACTCAATGTTTTGTGCTTATTATAATCTATTTCTTCTGCTATTTTTCCAATAGTTCCCACCTCCCAAAATAATTTTACTTGTCAGTCTTGAATTAATATCAGTTCCCCTGTACAGTTCCTTGTTAATGTTAGTAACGTTCCACCTCCATTGTCAGACCACACTTAAGGGACTCAAACTTGCCTGAAATATATATTTGACTTCTCTCTTTTCAATCAACATAGGATCAGTCCATGGCTTTGTTTTAAATAGCTATCTTTAGTATCTAAGATAAAACTATGTATATTTGAACTCTCATTACTGTATTTCTTCAAATGCAGTCATGATGTGTCATTGAAATAACGATAAATGGCTATTTTTATAAATCAAAAGAGGGATCAAATGAAGTATTTCCCCACATTATATATCATATGTAGCAGGGAAAATTAATTGAAGCTGTCGGGGAGGCTCTGTGTATAAGCAAATTAACAGAAGAAAATTGTAGCCATTTGGGTGTGGATAACAACAAATTACATGTATATTATTGTCATTAATTATTTGTATTACAACAACCTCAAGACTTCGAGTGACATCGGGGCTCCATTGTGGTAGCTGCTGTACAAATATATTTAGACACCCTGTGTGAAAGAGTCTACAATCCAAATAGACAAGGCAGGAAAACACAGGGGAAAGAAACAATTACAAATGAGAAAATGAAACAGAGAGATCAAGTGACTGGCCCAAGGCCATATGGGAAGTATGTGGTAGAGGCAGAAATTGAACCCAGATCTCAGACCTCCGATCTAGGACCATAATATCATCTTTCCTCCCACGACAGTACTTTTCTATTGTACTGTTCATCCCACAGGCATTCTTTACAGCTATTGTTGTATAGTATACAAACTAGTGTTCAGTGTATCAGACACTGAAATGCAATAGCAATTTGGCAATACATGGCAACAATGCAGAAGAGCATAGGTCCAGAAATAAAGCATTAATGATATTAAAGGAGAATCTGAGGAAGGCAGAATGCAGTTATCCAAACTGGCATTTATCAAGGACTATATTTCTGAAAGTGACCTTCAGATATTTAAACATCTGGTCAAGAAGTTATCCAAACAATTGCACTTTAAGCAGCATAGTGACTGCTAGTGATGTGCTTGGTACCAATTCAGGGGTAAAGTGTCTCCTCCTGAATCAATGTCACCATTTACTGTAACAGTTTGCTGGAAGACCCCTGTGGAACACTTTAATGACATGAGCCACCTGGCTGACTTGATGGGCTCCAAATACAAAGCGGTATTGCTGCAGACATAGCTCAAACTCAGCAGTTATGGACATATTATCTTATTAAATTGATAAGAACATGCCTAGCATATGTTAATATTTTTATATCAAGCTATATGACTGAAGGCACTCATTTGTGAAGTATAGCTTATTGACTAGTTGCAAAAGGTGGTTTAGAAATTCAGACAGGTATTCAGACAAGGATATTTTACCACCTACGCATAGCATACATATCCATAAATAACAGATGCCAGCACAAAATGTAATGTATCTAAACACATATTACACTTATGCTGGAAGCTTTGCTTCTCTGCAAGGAAAAGGAAAAATAATATCCTATAAAACAGAGTGCCATCACTGAAGAGTTATAATTCTTTTTTTCCTTATAAGAAATTTCTTAATAACTCACTCATAACAGTGACTATCTATTTCACGAAAAGAACTGTTAAACAGTATGAATCTGGTAAGATTTGTTTGTAAATGCATGATTTACACACACAAATGCACATGTGCACACATGTGCATGCACACACACACACACATCTATACATAAAATAAAATTTAATGCACTTACCAACATTAAAGTTAATATATCTATAGTCAGTAAAACCCCTGGAGCATGTTATTAGTAAGAAAAAAAAATCTAGCTTATTCAACAATTTCAAATTCTTCCATTAGCAGGTAGTAGAAAAGCTATTTCAGAACACAGAATGAGGACCTAAACTTTTCTTAGTGTCTACAAATTTTCATTTATGTGGACAAAGTTTCAAGAATAATAATGAGTAAATGGCATTTTTAAATCAGCATTTTAATATGGTTGAACTCTACCCATTTCCCCCCCTTGCTTGTAAGAAACGCAATAACGGGAAGAGTTGCAAAAGGAACTGTAATGATCGCTTTGTCAAGAAAATTTACATCTCCTACCACACTACAGTTTTAATGTAAAAGACTTTCTGCATTCTTCCATTTGTGGAGTTTCATGTCTGAACTGGCAATTTGCCTGAAGGACCTATCTGCTGACAGAATTATTGTCAGTGAGGTCAACTGTAAATTTAGATCAGTCAGTGCAGGGCACAAGGAAAACACTGTCAGAAATATTTCTCTACACCTTGGCATCGGACAATCACTGAATGCATGTCTCGAAGTACAAAGCTTCAAGTAATAATTCAGTAAAAATCAATAATTTTAAACTCTCACTACAGTTTGCTACTTCCAGAGAAATTTTTCATTGATAGTTAGGTGCGTTCCTCTTCTAGGAAGAATATTCAGGCCATAATCACGGGATCAATAAATTTCTAATAAAAAGGGGAGGGCAAATTTTATTACATTTTATTACATACATTAAAACCAGGAATTACTGAAACAGCCGCTTAACAAGCTGTCAATTAACAGATATTATGTTTCTTGACATGGGAAGGAGCATTTGCCCTCTTTTCATATAGAAATAAGCTAATACCACAACATTTTGATCCAGATTTCAGTGTGGCCAACTTATGTCATTTTATTCCCATGTCTCACGATATTGGGTGTTTTTCTTAAAGCCCTAGACCCTGACTACACCGAGTCTCAGCATTCATTTTAAAAATAACTCTAAGCTGTTAGCCCTCCTGGTTGCAGAGAAATGCTTGAAAATGTGAACTCTAAAGTTTAAAAAATACAGAAGGCAAATGGACGGAGCTCCAAATGCATTACTAAATGAATATTATCTCATGATTTTAAAGCTAACCGAGTGATTTTTGACTCATGATTTTTTAAACACTTGGAGTTAGCAAGATTGAGATTTTAAGCGCCTCCATGTTTGACGATATTCAGCTCTAGCATTTTGGTTCAGACCTATCTCTTTATATCATAGATTGCCGTAGTTTGCCCACCCATTATAAACTCTTACTTAAATTGTAAGCACTCGAGGGCAAGGATTGTCTTCTTATTCTGTGTTTGTACTACACCTAACACAATGGGGTCCATGACTAGGGCTCCTAGGTGTTATGGTAATACAAATAATAAATAATAATTGCACTAACTGGACAACAGAGAGTGTTCGAAGAATGGGGTCAGCTCATACTCTCTCCCTTCTTCCAAGTACACCATCTTCATACAAATGTCTGACGTACATCAATCCAAATAGTGGGATTCCCCTGGCTGCTCTTTGGTCTGGATGCCCTCTTCAGCTTTGCAATATTTTGCCACGCCACCACCTAACCTATTTAGGACATTGAGAACAATAGTAGTCTTCTGATATATATTGCATTCTTTATGATTTCTTCTCTATCTTCTGACTGAACTGAGGAATATACAGAATACGTTCAAAGGCAGACAGTCTACTAGTTTTGCTAAATGTCCACTGTAAGGCCTAATTTCTCCCATTAGGTAATTCCCCATCACAGGAACTACGAAAAACAGCCACAGCCTATTCTATAAGAAACACCCTTCCCCCCAAGCCCTGCCATACGGAACAAGCCAAGAGGGGAGCTGCTACTCATAGGGCTACAATGATTCTTGGTGACATTGCTGTAACTTTACACCCTCAGTCGTGAGACACAGCTTTTCCAAGAGAACATTGTTTAGTCTGTGAGTCAAACCTATTGCTTTAGGAGTGCCTTGCAGACAGAGACCTCCTTGGTGCACAGCTACCAGCCAGTCTCTTCTTCCAACAGCAGCACTCACCCTGGCCACTGCTAGTCTTGCAGTAGCTCACTCAGTGCCGCCGCCCTGTTCTTAAAGGGGCAGCTCACATTTCTTTTATTATATAATTTCTATCAGCCCTATCAAAACTATATACTATAATAAACAAATTCTCAGAATTATTACTAAATATACAAATATGAACCTATTTCTAAAACTACTATCCCAGGCCTCATGCTCTCCTGTGTACACATCTCAACGTTTAACAACTACAATGTTACATATATTTGCATTCTTTTCTAAAACACATCTTAGTCTTGTGGTTGGCCATCTGCACCCGAACTGCAGACTTGTACCACTTGGTTGTCCCAAATGATCATACGTTAGCATCTCCTTTGGCAATCATATTTTAACTAACTCTCTTTGAGGTTTTCCTAGATAGTCTTCCTCCTCTTATGCTGACATTCATATCTTCTGACCACTCTGACTGAGCTACTTTTTCCTTCAAATATTCTGAAATACAGGAGTCATCAGCAATCAGTTCAAAGTCAGTATACCCCATTCTCTCTGGAGATGGATATGAATGATGAGAGCTGGTGATGAACTTTCTGGCTTCAGGGTTCAGTTGGGTCCTTGTTTCTCTGTGCAGAAAGTTTTGTCTTGTTATCAACAGGATTGTCAGCTGGGTCAACTGATGAAACCAGTCCAATTCCAAAATTCTCCCCTTCTGAGCCTTGAGATTCCTTCAGAACATTCTACAATTCCTTCAGTCTTTTCTGTGAAGACACTCCCTTTACTTTGAAAATATCTTTCCTGTTGAATGGCTTTTGACTTTACTCTTCAGATGTAATGCAGTCATTGGACATTAGCATATCATATATCTCACTGTTCTATTTTTTGGTTTAACCTCATCCATGGAGCTATCTTCTGCTTTTTTCTGAATGACCATGTGGACCTGATCCTCGTAAAATGCTTCAAGTTTTCCTGCCCTCCCCCGTCTCCAACAGACGCCTCACCAATTTGTGGCCACCAGACAGAAGATCAGGAACTCACTTTTCTGTCATGATATCCTTTCCCTTCTAATAGCTGATTTCAGATTTGTTTGTTTGTTTGTTTTTGGGCAGGCTGGTAAATTTCTTTCATCTGACTCTTCCAGCACTCAGCATACCCCTACTTGGGATCATTTTATTGGTCTGGCCTCATTCAAACTAATAAGTCAATCGGTAGTTCTGGGAATCTTCCTTACAAAAGAATGAAGCGTGACAACCTGTCTCTTCATGAACTATGCAACTATAGGCATGCACCTATCTTCGTTGAGATACTCCTTCTACTTTGATGTCTTGTCTTCCTCTAGAGTTCTGAGCATGGAGCATAAAGTTTGGTTAAAATGGTCAGCTGGATTTGCTTGAAGATAGTAGGGAGTTGGTTTAGAATTTTTGATATCTATATACCCCTGCAATTTTTTTAAACAACTGGTTCTCTCCATATTCCTTCCTTTGGTCATGGTGTATCTTTGAAAGCAATCCATGTTTAATTGTGATATTTTTTTCAGCAGCAGTTTTACCAGTAAAAATTGGCATTACATTAGCTATCCTCTGATCATCCGGTACGGAGGCTGATTTAAGCAATAGGTTACATAGCACAGTTAGTAGTTCTGCAATTTCATATTTGAGTTCCTTCAGAAGTCTTTGGTGAATACCATCTGATTCTGGAAACTTATTACTGTTTAATTTATCAATTTGTTCCAAAATTTCCAGTATTCACACCTTAGTCTGGGACAGTTCTTCAGGTTGGTCACCTAAAAAAAGGATGGCTCAGGTGTGGGGATCTCCCTCACATCCTCTGCAGTGAAGTTTTTTCCTACAGGTTATCTCACATCTCAAAATACCATTGGAATCAATATCAAACCCAGTCAACTCATATAAAAACTATCAGACTTCATAAGATGCCCTTTTTCTTTCCTTCGTTCTCAAATTGTGGTTGCTTTTCATTAGCTCTATAATTCTTAAATTGCAAATCAATTGTTAAACTGGTTTTAGTTCATCAGGACATATTGAACCCCAGAGCTGAAAAATTATGTTTTATTCATTTGCTTGTGCAGTATATAGATTTGATGTAATTGCCAAAACCCACTCCACATGGCCCTCATTTTGGGCTTTCACAGCTTGAACAATTGCTGAAATGCTGTTAGGATCATGCTCTTGTATGCGTTCTCTCATGTGAGTCCATATTTAAAGATTCTCTGGATAAATAGTCAGTGTACACATTCTTAAGATAGTATTTTGTGGTGAAATTGAAATCTGAACGCTCCGAAACCCCATCTATAACTGGTAGAATTTAGCTTAGCCAGTGTCATCACACCTGTTAGTGGTTTATTATCAGTACTCAGATTGAATGATTTCTGTACAGCTGGGTAGACCATAATTGGAGGACTGGACAGACTATGAATCAGTTGTTCTACAACTCTTTGATGTAATTATGGCCAGACCACTGGTTGGTTGGCACACAACTGTCCTGTTCCCTTGTCTTTTTTTGTCTTTTTCTTTTTGAAGCTGGGGTATTTGGGTTGGAAAAGATACCACACAATGGTTTGTAGCAGCGATCATATCTTTCAGTTCAGTTTTCCAATTGGCAGTTTTGACAGCATCTGTGATAAGTCTATGGTTCTTTCTGGTTTGCAGAATTTGGGGAATTACTAGTTCTTCCTATAACTCAGTCTTTGTGAAAGCAGCCATTTCAATTGCTAGTTGTCAGATTGCTTCAGTGTTCTGTTCCACTTGAATACTAATGAGTTTGGCTTTGGCCACTTATGGTCTTAGACCCTCGTGAGCTCTTTGGTTTCTCCCTCTTTCAAAACAGATTGCACAGCATTTATTTGTAATGACCTGATGCTCTTAATTTTTGCTGGTGCTCCATTTCAATACTACAGGCACTTAAAATACTTCAGTTTTTCTACCAAACATTCATCAGCTACACTTAAATCCTCTAACTTCAGTTTTAGGTCAGCTATAATATTCTCATCATAGGACAGCCGTGACACCCTTATAATGTAAATGTGTATTGTGTAATTCCAAGCATGCTATGTAAGATGTTTTTGGAATGCTCATGACATACTGAACATTGTTATAATAATATGTTTGTTGCAATGTCATGTGTATGGTTATGAGGCTCCACTATGTGATATGCCCAAAGAGGTGTCCTCATAGCTTAAAACCTATCCAGACAGAACTTTCAGGACACAGAAGAGCAGTTCACACCTCACTAAGACATGCATGAAACACACCCAGCTCTGTAGTACTCCAAGAACAAAGAACTGACCTAGTTATCAACAAAGGATCAAAGGGACTCTCAAATTAACCACTCCTCTTTTCCTTGGCCAGCTTGGAGCCATGATGAGGTAATGCTCACTAACTCAGGACCCATACAAAGACATTGTTTGTCATTTGACCCTGAATGGGGGGGAGCGAAACCATAGAGGGAAGAAGGAATACTATAAAAAAGTATTTTGTCATTCTCTCTTTCTTCCACCTTCATCTACAAATACCATCAAACAACTGTAGTGCTGACCACAGGGGGAGGGCCTGGCTGAAGAAAAACTAGCCAGCCTGTGGTGAGAATCATCTGAGTTTGTAAGATTGCTGAAAGTATTAAGCTTAATTTAGAATGTGTTTGGCTTTTGTTTATTTTGACTAAACCTGACTTATAATCACTTAAAATCCTTCCTTAGTTTAATAAACTTGTTTGTTTATTTTACCTAAAGAGTGCACATTTTCTTTAAGGTGTGTTAGAGACTCCATTTGAAGTGACGAGGCAGAGGCATAGCAATATCTTTGATAAATTGACGAACATACGAGGCTGCAGTGTTCAGTGGGCAGCACTGAATATTGTAAGATGGCAGTTCTTAGGGTTGCATCTGGGACTGGAGACATTATCTGGGGTCACTCTGTTGCATAACCCAAGGAGTGGGAGTTTTCACAGAAAGCAGAGTAGGACGGGCTCCAGGAGTGGGGGATTGGGGTGAGACAGCAATTCGTCAGGAGAGGTTGCACTAGGGGAATGTCACAGCAGCCCAGTCCAAATAGACCGTAGACACTGACTTTGAACCAATTCAGGCTGATATCTTAGTGCAAGACTGTCTTCTCTGATGCAAAGATAATTTCTTGACAAAGATCCATTGCATGCTCCAGCAAATCCAATGGAATCTCTTTGGGTTCTTGAACTGTCTTAGCTAATTTCTAATAGAGATCAGTGGCATTTTCTTCTTTCTAATTTGTTTGTGGAATCTGCTTTAGTTCAGGCAATGTGAGCTCACTCTTACCCTCCAGCTAACTTCAGCATTTTCTTCTTAGGTTGACTGCACAAATCACACCTTCTGTATTTTCTGGAAAACCTTTCTTTGATCCATTT
Organism: Mesoclemmys tuberculata; assembly: GCA_007922155.1. Classification (NCBI taxonomy): domain Eukaryota; kingdom Metazoa; phylum Chordata; order Testudines; family Chelidae; genus Mesoclemmys; species Mesoclemmys tuberculata. Next base: position 80,245,134 of record ML675604.1, on the reverse strand, counting down.
CAATTTGATAGTCCAGACTATTAAAATTTAACTTGTCTTCTTGTGTGGAATCACCAGTCTGCCCTGTAATTCTGAAATCTTTCCTATCTATTGATAGCAGGATTTGATTGCTCTGAGGCTGTTCCATTACTACTTTCATTTTCAGGAGGCTGCACTGATTCAGGTTTCATCAGTTTAGCTCCAAATTGCCTTGTCGTCTTTTGTTGCTCCAGCAATACCTGTTCTAGCTTGTGACAAACTAGTTAAGCTTCTTTATACTTCTGAGAGGAGTTTATCTGTTTAGTCTTTTCCTGCTCTGGTTTGCCCTTCCCTTTCTGAACTGTATCCTGATCATTCAGATGGTATAATATAGACATTTTCTTATCCTTCATTGAGGTAACAGTTTCACTCTCTAAATGCTGCAGAACATACTTGATCAAACCTCTGTGGCTTTTGCCCCTTACATTTGTATGATCATCCCCTGTGACTTGCAGCCAAGTGACAGTCAGGAGTTCCTGTTCTGCTTGGAGGCAGACAGCTTTCAGTGTCATTCAGCAAGTTTTCAGTCTCCATTTTGTGGCCTGCTCAACTGCACTCCTCCAAAAGAACCCAGAACAAATAATCTCAGCGTGACCTCTAGCTATGTTGCACTCTTAATCACAAAACAGTTTTTCAAAGATAACCTTGTTTATTTTGTGAGTCAAACCTTTGGCTTTAGGCAGGATTGGATTTTGGGGCAGGAGACCCAGGTACCACCAAGAGTGCCAGGCTTGTGGGGGGCTGGGGAAGGAGGTGCTGTTTTTGTAGCTATTGACAAAAGGGAAAATAGAATGTTTGAAGTAAAATGTTTCAGGTATTCAGGAATCCATTCAGGTGGATCCATTTATCCATTCAGGTGGATTCATATATCGCTAACCTCCTAGAATGTTCTGGACCTTTGTTGAATCTTGTGGAACCTTCCAGTTTTTCTGCAAACTACATTTTCCTCGAACCTCCTAGAACGTTGTCAGCCCCATTCTCGCGAGTATATAAGGCGTGAGGGGCTGCCAGTCAGTCAGTGAGATATCAGAATGAACTGAAGTGAGGTGAGAGACCAGCTGCGATATTGTGAACTTTGTTTTATTGTGTAATTGCGACAGTGTATTTGTGTTTTAAGACTAGGATTAAAAGTCTAAGGCTGTTATCTACCATAGTATAACACTATTTAATACTGTTCCACCCAGGGGCCACAGAACGCCTTTTAGGTTGGGGGGAGCCATACAAACCAACCAACCCCCACCTCCTCCAGCACCCACCTCTGATTTTTTACTTTACACTCAGTCATTCTTTATTACATATATTCTTCTCGTAATACATATAGAGTATTAAAGAATTAATCCAGTTTAAAACATGTAATTTAAAAAAGGAAATCAGCAACCTCCGCGTTTGCACACTGCTCTCTGCCAAGCTGCCGGTGGTTGAAAGGATAGTCCCAAAACTGAGGAAAGAAGTCCCCTTGAACAAGCAGGAAGGAAAGGAACTGAGCTGTTTGAGGTGACAGGCGGGCGAAGCTACCCACCCCAATGCAGAACCTCCCCCAGAGTTTGAGGATCTCTCGGGCCCTTGTAAATGGGGGAGTTTTGGAAGGAGCAGTGGGCTGGGGAGTACAGCTCTAATAGGCAGTGAATGGACCTGGCTTTTCCTGCTGATATTCACAGGAGCTGCATCCAACGGGCCAGATCCTTCAGACACTCTCTGGAAAATCTTCCATACCTAATGGCTATCAATGTGGTCCAGCTGCCGCGCAGGGAGCTGGGGAGGGAGGGCGAGTTCCCCACCCCAGGGGCAAACCCGTCTGCTTCCTTTGGCCGGTGCTTTCCTCCCTGCCTAATGCTAGCTCACTGTATCTCCGGCCAGCTCGCCCACTCCCTTCCTCCCATTGTCTGCCTTGGCTCTATGCCCCTGCTTCCTCATCAGCTCCTTTCTACACCCTGGCTCCTGCAGGCCGCCTTCCCCTCCCCGTCCTTCCCTCTGCACAATGGCTTCTGCTGCCTTCCCCTCCCACTGTCTTTGTGACAGCCCCATGGAGCTGGAGAGCTAGGCTGCTGCCATTGCAGGGGAGCTTCATATTTTGGTGAGCGAGGGGGCAGCAGCCAGGTGAGTCAGCAAGCAGCAACTTCGAGACTAGTTCCAACATCCGGGCAGGGAGCCAGTTCTGTGTCTAGTCCTGGGCAGAGGTTGACACGATTCCAATCTCCGATCGAGAGGCGGGTGTTGCTTAGGATATAAACTAAGGTGCTAAAAGGTGCCATGCCCCAGCCTATGGGTCCATCCAATGTTGGCACTATTTCTTGATGTTATTACATTTCAGTTATTCTTAAAACTAAAAAGTTTCTTAGAGGAAATTATTATTTTTTATTTACAGCTGCTAGTGTGCAAATATATTGTCTTATACGACAAGGATAAATCACGCATGCAAATAGTGCATGAAATGGGTGGCACATGCAATAAAAATAAGGTATTCAAATGTTTAACAAATGGGGAGAGGGGGAAAATGAAGTTTAAAGGTAGTGTGTATATTCCCTGGAGGGTTCAGGTCAAACCACCTTGCAGTTTGAGTATCTGAGAGTTTGGAACAAGGGTTCCTGAGGGGGTTGAGTATTCTAGCATGAAAAGGAAAAAAATGTCTTGAGGCCTGAAAGAACAAAAGGCGGGCAGAGGATTCACAGGTGCAGCAGTGACGACAACCTCAGTCACTGCCACTTTGAACCTCACAGCAAAGGCTCAGCTCAAGGTTGGATTGATTTTTTTTTTCTTTTTTTTTTTTTTTTGCAGTTCTGCTTAAAGTGTAAAACTAAAATTCCTTTCACGACTGAGTTTGTTCTCCTTTTGAGGTGCAAACATTGTGTCATGCTAGGAGATTTGAGGAGCTGGTAGGGGAAGAGGGGAAGATTGTTAGCAATCGTTAGCAGAGTCAAGAGGGACTGTTGGCCTCTAGGAAAAGTCGGTTGTTATTGTCTGGGGTATGCACATCTCTGGGACTCTAGTTCAGCACTAAACTACAACCTCAACGTTTCTCTGGACTGGTGGGGAAAAAAAGGCAGTGGCTCCTTTAATGAGGAGGGGGAAGAAGCATAACTAGATGAGTGGGCAGATTGGTGCGGGCTCAGTTAAGCTGCTGGTCCCTGTGCATTTAGGGGAAGTTATATAAGCCTGACTCTCTTGACATCACCCTCATATGACTCTGTGTGGGGAGGTGGAAGAAATCCTACCCAAATGCACTTTGACCAAGCTCAGGGGACAGGATGGCTAGCCCATAGCCTTCCATAGTGGGGAAACTGGGGCACAGCTGAGTGCTGCTGTGGCTAAGAACCCAACTGAAAGTTAGGAAAAGGAGGCATTTTACTGCATAATCTCTGATGCCTACCCTAGGGTGGGAAAAGCCCAACTATATAAAAGTAACCATGAGGCTGTTGCTCATAACCGAGGACCTTTTTCAGAGAGTGGCTGGATATTGGGAGACACTTTAGTTCGGGACCATGACTCATAGCCCACACAGAGGCAGTACCAAGAGAGAAATCTGTCCTTTACTGCTAGGTTAAGAATAGTTTTGCAGGGAGTCAGGCCTGTCCTGAGCCCCCAAGTCTTTCAGAGGGGTGCTTTCCATGCCACCCCAGTGGGAGGCACTACCACCCTATGAGAGGATTAATGAATGATGGAAAGACCAGACTAATGATCTCTCTTCTTCTTTTGCCCTGCTGTAAACATGGGAGGACTGGCAGATTACAAGCAAGATTAACACAGAGCAGCTTTCCAGCTACTCCTTATTACGAGGAGTCAAGTTATTTGCACAGGCGACCACTATGAGCTGCTCATGATTGTGCTCAGCCTGCAATAAATAGTTCAGTACAGTGTCAGAGTGGATAATGGTACACAAATCAGGTTTGTGATTTAGAATGGGTGGAGCTCCTGGAAAAAGCTGCTTCTGTACAAGGAAGGATTCAAGAGGAGATATAAATCTGTTGACTTCATGGTAGATGAAGGCTGTTAGGTTAGGAGTACTGCCAGCAAAAGAAACATAAAGAACCCATGGCAAAGAGGACTGGAGGGTCCAAAGTAGATTATTTTGCATGAGCTACAAGGTTAGCCTTCAGTTTTACACCCTGGGTAGTACCCAATTTATTAATGGAAAAATTGAGATGGAGGATTTATTGAGGGTTGGACAGTTCCTGAATCAGTGCAGTAGTGTTTCCTTGAAGGGAGGATTGGATGACAGAGTGGGAGTTGGAAGCTGATTCATGATGTATTGGGGTCATCAAGTCTGGGTTTCCACCAGGACAAGTGGTACTAATTTGATTTAGAAGAAGCGAGAGAGGTAAATTAAAAATCAGACAGTTGTCCATGTGGTGTCGGCATAGGTACATTGAGGGCTGGCATCATATGCTAATATGGGTCATTTATCAAGTAACACGTTTTGCATGAGAAAATCTGGTTACCAGAACCCTGGTAGCAGGTTTTCTTGGGCTATTGAAGGGGTTCTCTCTATCAAGATTAATAAGGGGCCAATAAGGGGAGCTTTTAAAGAGGATTTTGGAGTTTAGGGAGCTGCATTGGGGGGTAGACCTGACCCCCTAACTCTCAGCAGGCCAAAACACCAATAAAAAGCTGTGGAGGTAAGTCACAGTGCTACAAGGATTCGAGGATCAGTCAAAGCCGAACAGACTGATTTAAAGTGGACACTGCTGATGCCAGACTTTCTTTGTGGGAAAGGTGTTATATTAGAAAATGAAATTTCAATTCATGGTGATGTCAAAGAGCACAAATTGTTGACATTCCCCTGGTGGAGTGGGATTGAATTTGTTCAAAACTGGAGTGGTTGCATCCACACCACACCTTGGAATAGTTCTGTCTATCAAAGGTTGCACCAAACACATATAAGGCTATGGAAGCCCCTGTCAGGGAGGATAATTCAGTGGTTTATATGTGCTAACCTCTTCCAATTTATCCCCTCCTTCAGGAATAAGTGAATGGGGCATAGGAGTTGGTGATTGGATGCTTGGGTACAGTGTTGTGCCTTTGGCCCACAGATTGGTCAGTTCTCCTTTGAAGCTCAATTGCTGGGTCTCAGAGTTGAGACATCTCTGTGTTGGCATGGTTGGACGTGCTTGCTTGGAGGAGCAAGGGAACTTTGTTTGGATTTGTGGACATGGTATTGTGTACTGGGCTTACAGGGGGAATCCAGGTCACCTGAAGGTTCTCAGCTGGGCCTTGGGGGGAGTGGCAATTCTGAGTTGGCAGAGCAGGAAAGGTATGCTCTGGGAACAGATGCTCCCACTTTTATGCTCTTTGGCAGCCAGGAATCACCTGAAATTATTATTAAACATTCTTGGTGAAAATGATTGGTAAGGGGGGTTGACTTAGTCAGCAGGGCAAAGAGACATAGGGCAGAGTCAGTACCTTGTCCTATGGGTGACTGTAAATTGCTCTGACGTACTGAACTAAAGGGTATGGTGGGGATCTGGCAGGCCTCACAGCACTAACTGCCGTTCTGTGAATTGGGAGGTGTCCACATTTGAACATGATTGCATTTGATACCTGACTCTCATCAGGGACAATGAGGTACACCTCTGTGGCAATGCAGCAGAAAAATGTTTTGGCTGAGCTTAGAGAGGGAATAGTTAACGATCTGGGAACCCTGTGTTGGAGTTGGGGAAGCAGCCAAGCAAATTGCCTCTTCTTTGTATAAAGCTCAGTGTTTCTCAGTTAATTGCTGTTCCAGAGCTAGAAGCAAGTACTGTATTATATACAAAATAAGGTATTTCAAGGGAACACGACTCCTGGTTCTTAGGGTTGTCTGTGAAAGATTTTCTGAGTCATCCTGCTATCCCAGGGATGGCTGCATTCCATATCTCTATTACTCCCCTCCAACTTCTTCCTTTAAAATTCCTTCTACCTTATGAACAGCTCATTTCTGAGCAACTGAAGTGTGACTTCAGAGATCAGTGTCTCATCTCTTTTACTTCCCTCCTTCTTCTCTATACGACAACATAGTTCATTGTAAATGGTGAGATTTAGCAGCTACCTCTTTTTCCTCCCTGTAGTTTCTTATCTTCTTCCTTCTCAATAGTGTGGCAAAATAGTACCTTATTGGTTGTAATTAAATGAACCAAAGGGCTGTAAAGGATTTAGTATCATGGGAGATATCCAGTTGAACATGAGCTTCCAGTGTGATAATGTAGCTAAGGGGGTGAATGCAACCCTTAGAAGTGAAAGCATGGGGATATAGAGTAGGAGTAGGAAGATGCTGTTACCTCTAGGTATGGCAAAGATCAGACAATTATTGGAATACCTTGTCCAGTCCTGGCGTCCACACTTCTAAAAGACTGCTGAAAAATTAGAAAATGAATCTAGGGCAGGAAAACATGCCTGGTAATAGTGAAAGACTAAACAAACTCAGTCTATTTAGTTTATTCAAGAAAAGGTTAAGAAGTGACTTGTTTATGATCTACAAATATCTACAAGGAGAAGAGATTTCTGATAGCAGAGGGCTCTTTAATTGGACAGAAAATGGGATAATGGGATTTAATAATTGGAATCTGAGCTAAAGAGATCCAGACTAGAAATATGGCAAACATTTTAACAGTAAGGGTAACATTGAAAGGGAAACACTGAAGTTTCATGTGGCGGATTCTCCATCACTTGAAGTTTTTAAATCCAGAGTAGATATCTCTTTAAAAGATTTGTTATTGCTCAAGCAGAATACATTTTTAAATGTGGTACAGCTTGTCACAAATTATTATACATCTTCCACAAAAAGTTTAAAATGAAACAAAAAAATTCATTTTCTTTAAACTGTTTGGTTTGAAATGAACACTAAAGAAATTTAGCTGTAATTTCCCTGCTCCTTCTCTTTTTCCTTTCCACCTTGAAAAGAGGGATGGGAGGAGAGGAGAAAAAGGAAAAGTAGAGAAAGGGCTGAGAGGGGAAACAAAAATATTTTCTCTTTAAAAAAAATGGAAAAATTAAACTAAAATGAAAAATTCCTTCAAAAACATTAGGTTTGGTCAAAAAGCCATTTTTCATCAAAAATGGTTCTAATTAAAATAAAATTAACTCATTCTATTATGAATGAAGGATAAAGATTGTGTCTACACTGCCAGTAAGATTGATTTTGCAGGTTCGATTGAGTGGCAGTGAAGACTTGCTCAATAGAACCCAGAAGTCAATTCATTAATGATCTGGAGGATCAGGTGGATTGCACCCTCAGCAAGTTTGCAGAGGACACCAAGCTGGGTGGAGTGGTAGATATCCTGGAAGGTAGGAATAGGATTCAGAGTGACTTAGACAAATTAGAGGATTGGGCCAAAAAAATCTGATGAGATTCAACAAGGACAAGTACAGTACCCTGCACTTAGGATGGAAGAATCCCATGCACTGCTGCAGACTGTGGACCGACTGCCTAGGCAACATTTTTGCAGAAAAGGACCTGAGGGTTACAATGGAAGAGGTATGAGTCAACAGTGTGCTGGATGTGAGTCAACAGTGTGTCCTTATTGCCAAGAAAGCTAATGGCATATTGGGCTGCATTAGTAGGAACATTCTCAGGAGATCGAGGGAAGTGATTATTCCCCTCTGTTCAGGACCGGTGAGGCCACATTTGGCGTATCATGTCCAGTTTTGAGCCCCCACTAAAGAAAGGATTTGGTCAAACTGGAGGGAGTCCAGAGGAGGGGAACAAAAATGATTAGGGGACTGGAGAAGATGATTTATGAAGAGAGGCTGAGGGAACTAGGCTTGTTTAGTCTGCAGAAGAGAAGAATGAGGGGGAATTTGATAGCAGCCTTTAACTAACTGATGGAGGGTTTCAGAGAGGATGGAGCTAGGCTGTTCTCAGTGGTAGTAGATGACAGAACTAGCAGCAGTGGTCTCAAGTTGCAGTGGGGGAGGTCTAGGTTGGATATTAGGAAAACTTTTTCACTGGGTGCGTGGTGAAGCACTGGAATGGGTTACCTAGGGAGGTGGTGGAACTCCATCCTTAGAGGTTTCTAAGGCCCAGCTTGACAAAGCCTTGGCTGGGATGATTTAGTTGGGGTTGGTCCTGCTTTGAGCAGGGGTTGGACTAGATGACCTCCTGAGGTCCCTTTCAACCCTAAACTTCTATGATGTTAGTGTGGCTGTCGGATGGAAGTGGTTGATGGGGAATGTAGAATGGCTCTAAAGGAGAAAGCAGTTTTGATTAGAGGATAAAGAGGCAGTGTTGCATTGCTTGGGGCTGTGGCAAGGAAGTTTAGTGCCACAGCATCATTGGTTAAAAGTCTAAGGTGGTGGAGAAAGGTGGTTAATTTAGAGAACGCTATATTAATGTATGTGGCACACATTATTCATTGCTAACAACAAAACCTTTGAGAACAATTTAGACTTTCTTGAAAACAGGAAAGTTAAAAATCTAGGTGGTATCCCAGAGGGAAGGGAAGAGTGAGCTATTAATTTCCCTGTAAAACAACTGGTGAAATGATTAGATAGTGTAGCAATTACATGCCTTGTCTCTCTACTGGCAGGAGGGAGTCAATATATAGGAAAATCTGCCAGAAGTGGGAGTGTGAGATGTGAGACACATCCAATTTGTAACATGTTTAACAAAGCGAGCAAGAATGCACAAGTATGAATATTGCATAGCATCTACTGAAGATATACAATAGCTCTGTTTAAAATGGAGCTGGAGCACAAAAAGGAAAATGCAGGTCCCTGTACAGAGGGACCACAGATGGCCTTCCCACAACTTAAGTTCTGTTTGTGACTCATCAGTGCTTAGGGTAGCCACCTGAAAATGCAAAGGTGAGGGCAGGCTGTAAAAGGAGAGCAGATTCTCCCAGCACTGGTGGGTGGTACTGAAGTCAAACTTCCCAACCAGCCACAAACAGTGCTTCTGATTCTTCACACTGGTTATCAGGAAGCCAATATAAAAATATACACAGCCCCCTTTACTGCATTTCAGTCTCTAGCTCCCAATCAGCCACTAGGTCCAGTAAAGAGACCAGTTATTTAAAACTCTATGCTCTTTACCAAAAGGTTCCTCCTGACCCCAAAGGGTCAGCCACAGTACCAGATCAATATAAGTTTAGATCTTATTCAAAATACCACACTGCCAACCAATCCTTTAGTAAATAAAATTAAAGGTTTACTATAAAAAGAAAGAAACAAACTACGAGAGAAATGTTAAAGGATTAAATCAATCAGATACATACAAATGATTTGAAAATCCATATATTTCAGGTTTCTAGTAGAATTGGGGAGTTTGCAGGCTTGCATAATCCCTCTGGTATACATCCAGTACCTTGAAGGGTCTCAGTCCTTTGTTTCATAGCTTCAGTTCAATTCAGTTGTAGATGAGGTGATCCAGAGGTAGACTGAAAGACAGACTAAAGACAAAATGGATCTCGGGCATCTGCCTTTTATGTCCTCTGGCTTTTGCCATGTTGCTTGTGGAATTTTTACAGGAACCAAAATGGAGTCCAGAGCCACATGAGTAAATCCTGGTGACTCATCAGGTATTCCCATGGCTTCTCCATGGCCCTTTGTACCTGTGAATCTCTTAATGGGCCATTAAGAAGGCTATTGCTGCAGCCATCCTGCCTGGGGCATTCCCCAGACACAGCACAATTTGAAATACAGATATATCAACCATATCCATAACTTCCATTACACATATAACACATGAACATAAACATTATCATCTTATTCATGTAGTATAGCAAGGACAGAGGGCAATAGGAAAGTTCTCCTATTTGAATCCAGGCTCCCCCCCCGGGTCCAACTCATTACGGGGGACAACAAATGAAAAAAAACAGTAAAGGGTGTGGGGGTCACAGGGTCAAACGTAGGAAACCAGAAGGGGACACCGAGCAGAGAACCCCGGACAGTGCCCATTGCTCCTCGAAGGTGTCCAGGGAGCCAGCGGATGCCGCCCAGAGGAACTCTGCCCGGAGACGTGAATTGATAAGGGAACGGAAATAGACCCCACAGTCGCAGAGAGCCCCCCCTGCCAACCTCCTCTCCCTGGTCTTGTAGATGGCTAGTTTGGCCAGGGCTAAGAGGAGGTTGACGAGGAGGTCCCGCGACTTCATGGGGCCACGGATGGGGTGTGAATAGATGAACAAGTGAGGGGAAAAGTGCAGCCAGAACCTCAGCAAGAGGTTCTGGAGGAGCCGGAAGAGGGGCTGCAGCCTGGCGCACTCCAGATATACGTGCGCCAGGGTCTCCCTCACGCCGCAGAAGGGGCAGGTGTCGGGGTGGGAGGTGAACCGCGCCAGGTACGCGCCCGTGCTCACGGCTCAGTGAAGGAGCCGCCAACTGATGTCTCCGGCAGGCCGTGGGGTCAAGGTGGAATACAGGCTGGCCCACCGGGGGTCCTCGCCCTCCAAGGGTGGTAGTAGGTCTCGCCACTTTGTGTCCGGGCGGGACACGAGGGCGAGGAAATGAAGGGTGTGGAGCACGAGCGCGTACAGATGGTTCCTCGGCGCGGGCTGGAAGGGGACCGGCTCCAGATCAAGCAGCCGGCTTGGGGCGTGTGGATGGGGAGGCCGAGGGGGTTCACGGAGCCGAGGCCCAATGATAAGCACCGGAGGGTTGGGACTGAGGGGGGGGTGGGGAGCATCCTCTTGCAAGACCCGCCCGAGGTACATCAAAGCAGTAGGGGGTAAGGCTGCCTTCACCTCCTGGAGTATGCACCGGGGGATTCGGAGGGTGGAAACCCCCATGCGCCGAGCCAGCGCATGAGGGTCCATCCAGTCCCCCCGGGCATAGTCCAGGAGGTCTCCGACCCTGGTGACTCCTGCCAGGACCAACTCCCGTCGCACCGAGGGGGTCTCCGCCACCTGCACACTCAGCTGGGGGTTGTGTAGCAGGGGCTCCGCGAGGAGATCCTCCCCTTCGGTGACCGTAAGGGGCCTGGAGGCTGAGACGAGCCTCCAGGTCCAGAGGAGGTCCTGGTAGAAGACCGGCAGCTCAGAGAGGTCTCGCGGAAGACCTCTCGGGTGGAGAAAAAAGAGCTGCCGGTCGTATTGGAGCCCTCGGAAGTGGCGGAGGAAGACGTGTGCCAAGTGGCTCCACGCCGGACTACCTGCACCATAAAGGAGTCTCAGCAGGGCCTGGAGGCGGAAGGTGTGGACCTGGCTGCAGATGCAGCACAGGCCCTGCCCGCCCTCCTCCAGAGGGAGACTCAGAATCCCTGCAGAGACCCAGTGCAGTCCTGGCCAAAAGAACTCCAGAACTGTCTTCTGGCGGTAGGCCAGGAAACTCGGGGTCAGGAGTGCCCTCCCCCAGAGGGAGAGGCACTGGAGCAGTCCTGTCCATCTCTGCAGCCGCTCAGACACCCTGCCCTCCAAATCTTGCCAGTTCTGTGCCGGGGAGGGATGGGTGGAAGAGAAGTAAATGCCCAGATAGAGCAGTGGACCTGCACTCCACCGGATGGCTTGAAGCGCGGGTGGGAGGGAGCTCGCCTGCCACCCGGCCCCTACCGTCAGGCCAGAGCTCTTGGCTCAGTTGACCCGGGCGGAGGAGGCTGCCGAGTAGACGGCCAGGCAGTCTTCCAGCCGCACCAGGTCGCCCGGGTCCTGGACCACGAGGAGCATGTCATCGGCGTACGCTGACAAGACCAGCTTCAGCTCTGGCTCACGGAGCACCAACCCCATCAACCTCCGGCGGAGGAGACAGAGGAAGGGCTCCATGGCCAGAGCATACAGCTGGCCTGACAGTGGACAGCCCTGACGTACTCCTCGCCCGAAGCTGACCGGTTCGGTCAGGGTCCAGTTGAGCTTGACCACGCACTCTGCTGAAGCGTACAGCACCCGGAGAAAACCCACGAAACGGGGTCCGAAGCCGAACGCCTGCACGGTGCCCAGGAGATACCCGTTGTCCATCCTGTCGAATGCCTTCTCCTGGTCCAGGGACAGGCCATCCCTACACCCGAGTTCCAAGAGGTCCCGGACCAGATACAAGTTGTTAAAGATGCTACGGCCCGGGACTGTGTAGGTCTGGTCGGGATGAACCACGTCCTGCAGCATGGACCCGAACCGCAGTGAGACGGCCTTGGCCACAATTTTATAGTCCGTGCTGAGGAGCGAGACGGGACACCAGTTCCGAAGGTCGCGGAGGTCCCCCTTTTTTGGTAGCAGGGCGAGCACAGCCCACCTGCAGGACAGGGGGAGAGCTCCGCTGGCCTCAGACTCGGCCCAGACGGTGACAAGGTCCGGGCCGAGGACGTCCCAAAACACGCGGTAGAACTCCACGGTCAGCCCGTCCATGCCCGGGGATTTATTGGTGGGCATGAGGCGGAGGGCTTCCGAGAACTCGGCCAGAGTGAGAGGTAGCTCCAGCCGGCCTCGGTTGCCCGCGCTGACCGTGGGAAGTTTGTTCCAGAGCACCCTGCAGGCAGCGACGTCAGTCAGATCCGGGGAGAAAAGGTTGGCGTAGAAGGCCCTGGCCCTTCCACGCATCTGCACCGGATCCGTGAGGGGGGTGCCGTCGGCAGCCAGGAGGCAGATGACATGCTTCCGGGCCCCCCTCCTTTTCTCCAGGGCGTGGAAGAAGCGGGAGCCGCGATCCATCTCCCGAAGGAGATGGATGCGGGATCGGACGAAGGCACCCCGAGCCCAGAAGTCTTCGAGGGCCCGGAGCTCCTCCCGCTTCTCCCGGCACGCTCTGCAGAGGGACGGATCCTCGGGGCTGGTGGCTAGACGCCTCTCCAGCGCTAAAACCTCCCGCTCCAACTGCTCTATCCCCGCATCCCGCCGTCGGCTGGCCCCCCGAGTGTAGTCACGGCAGAAGAGCCCAGTGCGCACCTTCCCCACATCCCACCAGCGCCGCGCCGAGGGAAAGGTGCCTCTCTGCCCCCGCCAGGCCAACCAGAACTCCCGGAAGGACGCCACGAAGCCCACATCCTCCAGCAGGCTGTTGTTAAAATGCCAGTAGGCCGGCCCCGGCCTCTCTGCAGTGAGAGAGGCCGTCACGGTCACCATGTGGTGATCCGAGAACGAGGCCGGCCGGACGCTGGAGGAGTGGGCCTGCGCAAGATGGTGACGAGAGATATAGATGCGGTCCAACCGGGAGTGGCGCGACCGATCTTCCCCCACCTGGACGTAGGTGAAGGTGACGGCGTCATCTGGGTGGTGGTCGTGCCAGTTGTCCACCAGGGAGTGATGGTCGATAATTCCCCGGAGGACATCCGCGGCAGCCTGACACTGCTCGGTCCTCGTGCAGTCCCGCTCCTCGAGGGTGGTGTTGAAATCCCCGCCCAGGACCAGGCATTCGTGAGAATCTAAAGTGCCGAGGAAGGTAGCTGCCTGCTGGAAGAAACGCACCCGCTCCAGACCTGCGGTCGGGGCATAGATGTTGACGAGGCTCAGTGCCAGCCCCTTCACGCGGACCCGAAGATGCAGCAGGCGGCCCGGCACAACCTCGGTGACCCCCAGCACCTCAGGGTGCAAGACAGGGGAGAACAGGGTGGCCACTCCGCCCGCATGGGCGGAGAGATGACTAAGGCGCACCCCGTCTCCACACTCCAGCCACCAGCTGGCCTCGGCGGCTGGGTCCGTATGGGTCTCCTGCAGGAACGCTATAGAGTACCCCCCCTCCCGAAGGAAGGAGAGCACCTGGTTCCTGCGGAGACCCGTCCTGCAGCCCCTTGTATTTAACATGATGATGGTGACAGGCATTACGAGGAGGGCTGGGGGGGATCCTCACGGGCAGGGGCGCCGACGACCTTCGTCGGGCTCCGCAGCAGTCCATGGCCGGTGCTGTAGGCCATGAAGGCGTCACGGAAGCTGCGGGCCCGCTGGTAGGCCGCGGCGTCCTGCCGCCCGGTCCCCTTCCCCTCCTTCATGGTGGCCCTCACAGCCCGGAGGACGCGGTGGAAGTCCCCCCAGCGCTGCAGAGCAAGCCTCACTCGGTTCCGGGCACCACGTGTGTCCCGGAGAAAGACACGGATCTCTTCACGCAGCACTTCGGGGGGTTCGTCCTCCAGCTCGGCTTCCGCAGCTGCCTTGTGGACCACTGGGATGGGGGCTAAGGGTAGTGGTGGCGGCGGCGGCGGGAAGACAGCAGCCCCGAGTGAGCTGGGAGTGCTGAACACAAAGGTCGCCTCCTGGGAGCTCTTCATAGGGAAGGAGACAACACCAGGGGCGGCAGATGAACAGGCAGTGGGGGGGGAAGAGGTAGGTACAGAGAGCGGTATGGGGGTCGAGGAAAGGTAGGGAATAGGAATTAGGTTAGGAGAAGGGTCAGGGCAAGGAACGGGAGAGGGTTCAGGGTTAGGATTGGGGATGAATCCCACAGCCACAGTGGCCGGGCAGGCAGGGTGCAGAGGCTCTTGGTTGGGGCCGGGGGCTAAGGAGGCGGGCACGGGGTGGGTAGTCTCCACATGGGTGACCTGTGGGGTATCAGTGCCCATGGCTTCAGGCCCTTATGAGGGGACAGCCGGGCAAGCATCGTTAAGGAGGATGGGAAGGGGCTGGTCCACAAGAAGGGTTGGGGCACCTAGTGGCTTGGGGCTCAGCCATTCGGCCTCGGCCGACTCTTCAGTGGCTGGGGCGGTGATGGTGGGTTCCCCTTCTCCCGTGTGGTGGGTAGAAGGGTCGAGGGGGGTTGCGGTGGTGGGAGCAGGTGTGGCAACTGAGAACGGGGGAGAGGGGAGAGGCCACTCAAAATTGCCCTGCTCTAAGCCCTCCTCGCAGGGAGCTGGGTCGTCCTCCGGGCAGGCCGGGGTCAATCCCAGGGTGTCAATCTCCTACATTAGGGAGGGGAGGTCTCCCCCCGCTGCCTCAAGATCTTCCCCGGCACTGGCGGGGGGTCTGGATGGCAGTGGGGCTAGGCAGGTTCCGGACAGGGATTCCTCCAGGAGGGACTCCAGGAGGGCGATGGTACAGCCCACATCTTCCGCCACGGCTTCCTCGGCTGGTGCACCCCGCTGGGCTCTAGCAGGGGGCGCGGCCATAGGCCCAGCCTCAGCAGCCCCTCTCCTGGCTTTGTAGGGGCTTGCGCCCCCCTCGGCTGCAGGTGAGAGGGGGCGCTGGGATGTGGCCTTACGCTTTCCGCATCTCATAGACTCATAGACTCATAGACTCATAGGTCAGAAGGGACCAATATGATCATCTAGTCTGACCTCCCGCACAAGGCAGGCCACAAAACCCTACCCATACACATTTATAACAACCCCGAACCCATGACTGAGTTATTGAAATCCTCAAAAGTGAGATTTGAAGACCTCAAGCTGCAGGGAATCCACCAGCAAGCGACTCATGCCCCATGCTGCAGGGGAAGGCAAAAAACCTCCGCATCTACCTCGCACGAGCTCCCAACCTCCTGAGGTGGAGGACTGGGCAGCGGGGGCAGGGTCAGGGGGCAAGAGTACAGGGGTTGGGGCTTCAGAAAGAGGGGGTGGGACAGCAGGGGAGGGAGAAGCCTCCCTCTGGGGCATGCCCCCTCCGATGCCCGACAGTGCCGGCCCTGGCTCCCTCCCCTCCGCAGGCCCCGCTGGACTGCTCCGGGTGTCAGCGGGGCCCATCAGCTCTCCCGGGCGCCCCTGGGGCCCGAGCACCCCTGGGGCCCGAGCGCAGGTGATTCTTGCTGACGGAGGGGGGTTGGCCACAGGGACCGGACGGCTGGGGGGTGGGCACCATCGCTGGTCTGACTGGTGCCCCCCTGGGTCTCGGGGGTCCCGGGCTTCCCTCCATGCCGGGCCAGGGGGCAGTCCCTCCGAACGTGCCCCACCGCCCGGCAGAGGTAGCACCGGGCCTCCCCCATAGCATAATAGACCCGGTACTGGGTACTGCCCCTTGATGGGGCACCAGGAATGACCCCTCGAGCGCCTCCCCGCCACGTGCCACCGCCAGCAGTAGCTGCAGCTGCACCTGCCGGCGGAACGAGAGGACGTGGCGGAGGGTGGGGTCCTTGCAGCCGAGGGGAAGTGGGCTGATGGTGGAGAGGGGCTTCCCCAGGGTGGCGAGGAAAGGCAGAAGGGCGGCATTGGGGAGGAAGGGCGGGATGGAGGAAAAGACCACCCGTACGCCCAGGTCCTCCAGGGGCTCCACTGGGACGTGGACGTCCCCCACCGCCAGGCCCGTGTCCACTGCCTCCTGGGCGGCAGCCTCTGACACCAGAAAGAAGACCACCTTGCCATACATTCGGGAGGCCGCCACCCGCACATAGGTTTCCACGTGGGGCGAGGCAGGCACCAGGAGGCACCGGACCCCATACCTCCTGGTAAGGTTGGGGAAGGGGCCCCGGCCACCTGGGATGGTGCTGGAGGCAGTGGTCAGCGCAGGTGACTTGGCAGCGGCAGGCGGGGGGCCCGCGGCCACCTGGGTGTACGCTCTGGGGGCGCCGCCGCCCCCAGAGCTGGTGGAAGGGACAGCGGGAGAGGATAGATGGGGAGGAGGAGGGGCCCTATCCACAGGAGGCACTGCTTTCCGGGCTGGGCCTTTACCCTTTTTACTACCTCCCTGGTTTTTCCTGCCGGCCGAGGGTGCACCCCCCGGATCAGGGGGGGCAGGAGCCGTGGCAGTGGCAGAGTCCCTGGTGTCCCTCCCTGAGTTGTCCACCGCCAGCGCCTGGGGACAGACACCCGGCAGCTCAAGGGAGGCGGCAGGACCAGCTGTTATAGGCAGGGACAGGGCCTCAAGGTGAGAGGGAAGGGCAAGAGCATCTAGGAAGAGGGTCCTGGCCCCAGGCACACCCACCATCTTGGGAGGGGGTAGGGATGGGTTTGGCAAGGTGGGGTGTGTGGGGGCGGAGAGGAAGGGGGAGGGGGAGGGAGAGTGGAGAGGGAGAGGAGGCAGGGAGGGAAGGGGAAGAAGGGGAGGGGGGGTGACCGCTCCTCCCCGCTAGGCTGGAAGCAGGAGAGGAGGGCACCAGCACAAGGGGGTACAGGGAGACAAGCTGGGTAGGGGCGGTGCACTCACCAGCCCAAGATATGATAGCGGCTGCACAGGGGTGGGGCAGGGCTAAAGCAACATGGGGGGATGCAGTGTGTGGGGGGAGTCAACAAAAAAAGGGGGGAAGATCAATTGGGGGGGGGCGCCATGGAAGCTGCCAGGGCCAGAGTGTGGGGGTCAGATCAGGGGGAAGCAGCAGTGGGCAGGGGAGGGGAGTGGTGGGGGCCCAGCAGCAAGCTGCTAGGGCTGGGCGGGCCAGGGAACAAACCAAGGCAGGGGCTGGGCAAACAAACAAACAAACCAAAGGGATGAGGGGTAAAGCTGAAGGGGGGGGCAGCAACAGGGGAAGGGGTTAAGCAAGCTAGCAGGGGCAGCAATAGGGGAAGAAAAGGGGAAGGGCGGGGTGCCCCCTAAGTGGGGGCAAAAGAGAAGAAGCAAATGGCAGCAGGGAAGGGGGGGGAAGGGTGCTCACAGCAACAGCAGCAGACCCTGGAAGCAGCAGGGGTGGTGCCAGTGGCGATGATGTGGCCACTCACTCACCCCCTCCCCCCTGGGAGAGGGGGGGCAGCTAGCAGGGCCCCCAAGAGCCAGGAGCACCCCAGCAGCAGAAGCAGCAAGAGGAGGAGCAGCAAAGAAGGAAAGTTCTAGAAGGGTACTATATAAGTGCTAGAATGATCCGGGCTTTATACCCTATAGACTAGCCAGAGTCCATAAAAGGTAATTAGTGTCAGCTGACACCAATTAAGGCCCCACCCAGGTGCCTATAAAAACCTTCTACTCCTGAGAGACAGGGTGGAATAGAAGGAGCAGGTGTGTGGTGAGCAGAGGAGTGTGAGAAGTAGAGAAGAACAGAACGGAGTATGGTGGTGTATGGAGGAGAACAGAACGGAGTACAGCGGTGTGTGGGAGAGAGGTGGAGTCCTGAAGCAGGTACTGGGCTCAAGAAGCCAAAAAAAGAGAGAGGGTGGAGAGTGGCCCAGGGGAAATGTCTGCAGCTGCAAGTGAGGTGCCAGCAGCACATAGCTGCTACTCAGAGGGCCCCTGGGCTGGGACCCAGAGGAGCGGGTGGGCCTGGGTCCCTACCCCCCTCCCTGGGAAGACAGGGTTATCAGTGACACCCTGGCCCACTGCGAGAGGCAAAAGTGTGAGACCCACTAGGGAGAAGCCGGCCGTTTGCCACACGTGGTGTCAGCAGTGGGATTGATCGCACAGTGGACTTAAACCAGGGTGGTTTTAGCACACCCCACCCCCAAGATGGAGGAGGTGGTAAAAGCCCTGGTGCAAGCCACAGCCACCCAGCAGGAGGCTACCTGAGTCCAGGCAGCTGCCCAGCAGGAGGCCGTAAGGCTACAGCAGGATACTAACTGCCTGCTGATGAGCCAGGCTGCCCAGGACCGCACCCTACTCCAGGAGGTGGTAGGCCAGTTGAAAGCCCTGATAGGGCGAGGTGGAAGCCACGGTGGGGCGCAGACCATCCATGCCATCAATTGGCTGCAGAATTTGACGCTGGAGGATGATATAGAGGCGTACCTCCTGGCCTTTGAAAGAACAGCCCTGAGGGAAGCCTGGCCCCGAGATCAGTGGGCCAGCATTCTTGCCCCTTTCCTAGGAGGAGAGGCCCAGAAGGCCTATTATGATATGGCGGTGGAAGCTGCTGCGGACTACCCCCAGCTGAAGGCGGAAATCCTAGCCAGATCTGGAGTGACAGTAGCCATGCGAGTCCGGAGATTCCATGAGTGGCAGTACAGCGAGGGTAAAGCACCACTGTCGCAGCTGTTTGATCTGACCCGGAAGTGGCTGCGCCCTGAGGTGCTCAGCACCAAGAAGATGTTGGAACTCCTGGTGATGGACCGGTATACAAGGGGGCTATCATCAGACCTCCGTGCCTGGGTTGGTCAGAATGACCCCTCCACCTATGACGAGTTGGTCACCCTGGTCAAGAGACAGCTGGCAGCCCTTGAGCTGGCCCCAACCCTCCAAGAGAAGACATGGTGGGCACGGAGGCAGTCCCCAAACCCAGTTCCTGGATTGCTGGGGGACCCAGGAAACTGGGAACCGAGCACAAGGGCACGGAGGAGCGGCCTGACACCGGGAAAGGGCCGGGGAACTCAGGGAGCAAGGACATGGGGGGGGGGGACAACCAGATAGCCCAAGGCAGAAGGGGAGAGCCAGCCTAAGGTACCACTGCTATGAATGTGGGGAACTGGGGCATATAGCAGCCCAATGCCCCAACAGGGAGGAGCCCATGCAGTGCAATCTAGGGGATTATGGAGGGTGCTGTGGTCTCCTTGGTTTGGTAGGGTTTGTAACAGCCCCCCATGGATATACAAGGCCAGTAAAAATGAACGGCATCGATACCATGGCCCTAGTACATTCGCGGAGTGCGGTGACACTGGTCTCAGGGAAATTGATAGGGCGAGACCAGCTAACCCGGGCCAAACGCACAGGGGTGACCTGTGTACATGGGACTGTAAATCTGTAGCCCTCAATCTCAGTACACATTGAGATCCAGGGGAATACCACCAGGGTGATGGCAGGGGTGGTCCCAAGACTCCCCTACCCAGTATTGATTAGTAGGGATTTTCCAGGGTTCAAGAACCTACTCCCACCCATAGAGTAGGGGCTGGGCAGCAAACTCCAGGTGAAGACCAAGGCACAGGCAACCAGTCCTGCCCCTGTGTTTGCAGAATTCGCCCAAGATCTATTCTCACCCCCTGGAAGACCCCGGAAATCCTGGCAGGAAAGAAGGGCAGATAAAAAGTTAGGCACCCAGATACTGGCTGGGAACCAGAAAGCTGCCCTGGTGGGTAGACGAACCCATTTGGGAGGCCAGGAGACCACTCAAACTAGTGAAGACCCAGTGGCAGTACCCAGCACCAGTAGGTGCGACCCTGGAGATGAAAATGAGGTTGGGCCCATAGAGGAAGGCCAGCTAGGTCTCCTACGGGGAAATTTTGGGCAGGACCAGGCCATGGACCCATTATACACGAATGTGAGGAAGGAGGTAGTAGAAATTGATGGCGTTCCCGTGGAAGGAAAGACTAAGGGCTCGGAGCCCTATTACATTTTGAAACAGGACCTGCTGTACTGTGTGACCCCAATACGGGGGGAAGAAGTAGAGGAACTCTTGGTGCCACGGAAGCACATAAAGGCAGTTCTAGAACTGGCCCATAGTCATTTATTTGGGGGACACCTAGGAGCAGATAAGACCCTGGACCAAATTCTGAGAAGGTTCTACTGGCCAGGAATACTGGCGGAGGTCCAGCGATACTGCCTCTCCTGCCCAGAGTGCCAATTGCACAGCCCCCAGCCTCACTTGCGAGCCTCGTTAGTGCCCCTGCCCATTATTGAAGTTCCCTTTGAAAGGATCGCCATGGATCTTGTGGGGCCACTAGAACAATCAGCATGTGGTCATCGAAGTGTGCTAGTCATTGTGGACTATGCCACCCGGTACCCCGAAGCCATTCCCCTAAGAAACCTCACATCCAAGGCAATTGTGAAGGAACTGCTCCAGGTCTTTGCTAGAGTGGGCATCCCTAAGGAAATCCTTACAGACCAAGGGACCCCCTTTATGTCCAAATTAATGAAGGATCTATATACCCTGCTCCGCATCCAGGCCCTGAGGACCTCAGTGTACCATCCACAAATGGATGGCCTGGTTGAGAGGTTTAATCGTACCCTCAAGAGTATGATACGGAAGGTAGTGGTGCAGGACAGAAAGGATTGGGACGCCTTACTACCGTACTTGATGTTCACGATACGGGAGGTCCCCCAGGCGTCCACTGGATTCTCCCCCTTCGAATTATTGTACGGTCGCCATCCCCGGGGTATCTTAGATATTGCAAAAGAGGACCGGGAGGAACCGCTCAACTCAGGAAGAAATGTTATTGAGCATGTGGCCCAGATGCGAGAACAGATAGCCCGGGTGACCCCCATAGTGAAAGAACACCTGGAGAAAGCCCAAGAGGTGCAGCGGACCTACTACAACCAATGAGCCAAGGCACGGAGGTTTCAGCCAGGAGAGCGGGTAACGGTGCTAGTGCCAACAGCAGAAAGTAAGCTCCTGGCCAGTTGGCAAGGCCCGTATGAGGTTGTGGAAGCCGTTGGTGACGTGAACTACAAAGTGAGGCAACAAGACCGCCGAAAACCGGTGCAACTATACCACGTTAACCTGTTGAAACCCTGGCGAGACCGAGAAGTGTACCTGATTGCCCAAGAAACCCCCCCCCAGACAGACGTCCCACAAGGGGAGGTGATAATATCCCCAGAGCTGTCCCCAGAGCAAAGGACAGAAGTTATTGACATGATCCAGAGAAACCAGGATGTGTTTTCCAAGCAGCCCGGCCGTACCACAGTAGTTCACCATCACATCATCACCAACCCTGGGGCGCGAGTAACAATAAAGCCATACAGGATACCAGAGGCCAAGAGGGAGGATATTAGGACTGAAGTACGTCGAATGCTGGAACTTGGGGTTATTGAAGAATCCCACAGCCAGTGGTCCAGCCCCATCGTTCTAGTCCCGAAGCCTGACGGTACCCTGCGGTTCTGTAACGACTTCTGGAAGTTAAATGAGGTATCTAAATTTGATGCTTACCCGATCTAGATTGACGAGCTAGTGGACCACTTGGGCAAGGCTTGCTACCTAACCAAGGGTTACTGGCAAATCCCCCTAGCTGAAGATGTCAAGAAAAAGACCGCCTTCTCCACACCCGAAGGCCTATTCCAGTATACTGTCCTTCCCTTTGGACTCCATGGGGCTCCCGCAACATTCTAAAGGCTAATGGACCACCTACTGAGACCCCACACTAGGTATGCAGCTGCCTACCTCGATGACGTGGTCATCCATAGCCCTGACTGGGAAACGCACCTGGGGAAAGTAGAAGCAGTGCTCGACACCTTCTGGAAAGCTGGCCTCACTGCAAACCCCTCGAAGTGCGCAATAGGGCTAGCCGAGGCCAAATACCTGGGATATGTAGTAGGGAGAGGTCTAGTAAAGCCCCAGTGGGACAAGGTAGAGGCTATACAGGCCTGGCCCCGACCAGTCCGCAAGAAACAGGTCAAGGCATTTTTAGGGATCGTGGGGTATTACAGGAGATTCATCTCCCACTTTGCCACAAGAGCAGGGCCCTTGACCGACCTGATAAAGGCTCGGGGCCTGGATATGGTGAAGTGGACTGAGGCGGCTGGGAAAGCATTCGTGGATTTAAGGACAGCTCTTTGTAGCCACCCAGTGCTTATAGCCCCAGATTTTCAGGAGTTCATCCTCCAAACGGATGCTTTGGAGACAGGGCTAGGTGCTGTCCTGGCACAGATAATAGATGGCGAGGAGCACCCCATCCTGTATCTCAGCAGGAAACTCCTCCCTAGAGAGCAGAGGTGTGCGGTGGTTGAAAAAGAGTGCCTGGCAGTGAGATAGTATCTGAGCATTTCCATAGCCCATCTACTAGGGAGGAAATTCACCCTGGTGACAGACCACACCCCGCTCCAATGGATGCACACTAACAAGGAGAAGAATGCCAGAGTGACCCGATGGTTCCTCTCCCTACAGCCTTTTCACTTCCGGGTGCAGCATAGGGCCGGAAGCCAACATGGCAACGCTGATGCCCTTTCGCGCCAGCACTGCCTCACGTCCCAAGTAGCCCAACCCTGTAGTGTTGAGCTGGGGGGGGATGTGTGGTATAGCAAGGACAGAGGGCAGTAGGAAAGTTCTGGAAGGGCGCTATATAAGTGCTAGAATGATCCGGGCTTTATACCCTATAGACTAGCCAGAGTCCATAAAAGGTAATTAGTGTCAGCTGACACCAATTAAGGCCCCACGCAGGTGCCTATAAAAACCCTCTACTCCTAAGAGACAGGGTGGAGTAGAAGGAGTAGGTGTGCGGTGAGCAGAGGAGTGTGTGAAGTGGAGAAGAACAGAATGGAGTACGGTGGTGTGTGGAGAATTGGAGGAGAACAGAACGGAGTACAGCGGTGTGTGGGAGAGAGGTGGAGTCCTGAAGGAGGTACTGAGCTCAAGAAGCCAAAAAGACAGAGGAGGGAGAGTGGCCCAGGGGAAAAGCCTGCAGCTGCAAGTGAGGTGCCAGCAGCACATAGCTGCTACTCGGAGGGCCCCTGGGCTGGGACCTGGAGGAGCGGGTGGGCCCGGGTATCTACCCCTCTCCCTGGGAAGACGGGGTTATCAGCGACACCCTGGCCCACTGCGAGAGGCAAAAGTGTGAGACCCACCAGGGAGAAGCCGGCCGTTTGCCACACTCAGCACATTATAGCCCTTCTAACAATACCTGACATGGCATATCTCACATGGATTACTAATATTTTTGACATACTGATGTTAAATCCTACAGTAAATGCCTCTCCTCCCATCCAGCCAGAGTAACACCATTAAAGACCTCAAAATAAGTCTTACATGTGGCTTATGAGACTAATCCTTATGTTGACCTCTCTGCACAGCGATTAATTTTATCCAAAGTGCCATACAATTACAAGAGGTGCTGCTTTCTGGGCATATTTACAAGCCTGAGGAGTGACACCAGTTTTGAATTTGCCAAGAGAAATGAGACCATGGAAGGTGCAGAAATAGACTTGTCAGATGACCGTGGCTCTGTTTGTTCTACTCAGCTTGTCCATAGTTCCAAGGTTTGTAGTTTCCCTACGTCACCAACAGCTTAGTTGAAGGTTGAATAAATGGGCCATTGGTCAGTTTTATCTCTTCTTCAATTTTAGGAAGAAAGATTAGGCTTTAGCATGTGATACTCCTGGAAGGAAGGTTCTCGCTCAGCAGGCCCAATTTATTGATAACATCTGATATGTCTCAGTCTCATGTTTGGTTTGATATTTGAAATATTGCAAGGCACTTTTTCCAGTTTAATGGTATCACTTTTGGTTTATGGCACTACAAGTGCACACGTAAATGCCACTGCTTATCTATTTGATAAATATTGCTGAGCATGAGAAGGATTGCAGAATAGGGGGCCTTTCTAAACATCTTTGTCATATTGCAAGAACAATAGATATTACACTTACTGTACAAACGTGATGTTGGAGCTCAGCTGCTTTGCATACCTCTTCCTGCCTTAGCACCATAGGAGGATTACTCTCATATAGTGTTTTAAAAGGTCTGAAAACATGTGGTTTACTAGATCATCCACGCTATTTCAGTGTTCTTGAAATAAATGGGCCAGATCTTCAGTAAAAGTAGGTTAAGGTTTTATTTTTAGTGATAGAAGAGTAAACTGATAAAGTATTTTACAACTTCTTGCTCTCAATTACTATTTCCAAATCTACTATTAGCTTTTTGTTTTTAAGCAGTTTTAATGGACACCATCAACCTGTTTAGTTTGAAACCACCCTTAAGAGAAGGTCAATCTTACACAGCATTCCTGGAGAAATGTTTTTCATTCATTTTTAACATTAACTCACCCTGATCCCAGCTTTGTTAAAGGCAAGAAACTGCACAGGTTGCATTAGCTGATGATCTCCTTCTCACAATGGATGAAGATAAAGTATCCATGTTGATGCTTTTACATTGCTTGGCAGCCTTTTATACTATTGACAATGAGATTTTTTTTTTTAGTCATTTGCAGGTGCTAGCTTATGTATGGCTCCATCCTTATCTTTGACACAACTCAGAGTTGCAGGCAGTTGTTATTCTGCCCTAGGGACTCTCTCTTGCATTTTGCCATGAGAGGACTCTCATGTAATGTGCAGGGTGCCACTAGGAGTGCTAGTGAAGAGAAATGCGTTGCAATGTATTGCTCTTAGCACCTTGCTTTAGGTCTCTGGCCTGTGACCCAGCTGGGAGCTGTGGAACAAATTACCTAGTGCTAAGATGAGATCCTGGGTAATGTTGGGATGCTGGGAGAAGCAGACAGATTTCATGGAACTTATATCAATGCCCCTCTTACAGAGATGTGACCACCATTTCGAAAACAGGTGCAAAACTTCAGACTGTTGTCAGATCCTGGGCGACTCCTGGATGTCCTGTAGCAGCTGTGTCTAAGAATGCTATTAGCTATCT
>ML675604.1:80205054-80219828 GCA_007922155.1 Mesoclemmys tuberculata | reverse complement strand
ACATAGTTTGCAATCCTAATATTTAAAACAGCTATTAGCTTGTAGTCAAAATAGAAATACAAAATAAAACCATAAGAAAGAGAATATAGAGCCAAACAGAAACAGAATGTGAGCACTGTAGAAATCAAGTTAAATATTAACAATTTTAAACAAATCATATGTCATCTAAAGTTTTAAAAATGACTATGCAGTGAACTGCGAATTACAAAGGTAGGTACATCAATTATCTACTTAGTAGTTCCTTTTTAGCTCATTTCACTATAGCAACCCTAAAACCAGCAACAGAAGGTGAACATGAGTGTTAAATTGTGCTGTGTAATTCAGATATATTGGCTGTTATGGAGGAGATATCACAGTGTGTACTGGCTCCTGGCATTGAAAGGATGTGGGGTAATGGGAACAGTAAACAAAAACACATATAAAATTCTTGTGTTGTAACTCATATGAAACATAGGGCCTGATTCACTGCTCACTTACTTGACTTATTTTTAATCTTGGTGTAGTTGCATTGATTTCAATTGATAAAGAGTGATTTCAGAGCAGTCACATAGGAATAAAATTGGAGTAAAACTGCAGTAAATCATGCCACTTGTTTTTACAGAAATACTAATCCATGGAGACTCTATAAACTGCCTTCATATTTCAGTATTTGCTGAAAATAAGCCACAAACACACTTTCCTTCTGGTTTATTCCTGGTATCTTATTACAAATGTAGCCTACAAATCACAATACTAAATTTGGTTTAGAGAACTTAGCAGCAGAAGCCACATGAAAAATCTTGATGTCAGCTATTATATAAATTGGCGATCTCATCTAATTGAGTGTTAACAAATCCACACAATATACCAAGCTGACATTCAGCAATTGCAGATCATAAAACTTCTGTCATTGGGGTCACTGATGACACAAATATCTGGTTTCCAAAATGCCTGTAAATCATGTTATCAAGTTGTTATATTTTAATAGTATACTATCTGAATTCAGTTCTTATTCTCAGTGTGTCTGTGCTTGTCAAATTTCATATAAGCCTAGAAATTTGCTTTGGTCTGCTCTTTCAGTTATGAGTACAAGTAATTGATTTATACTGCTGTGGATTGGCAGAACATCAGTGAAGCTGGTGGCTGTAATCACCACCCTTCATTTAAGATAGATGTAGGAAGCATTTAAGCTCCTTCATAGCAGCACTCATTAGCACATGTGAGTCCACTCAGGCATTAGAACTATGTATGAAGAGGGCTTTCCTGGGTATTGCTTTGGGTAGGTTTGTGTGAGGAGAGAAGGCAGCAAGGGAGCAACAGATGAAGCCTGAACAAGTATTGAGCATATGGGCCTGAAAAAAGCTAGAGAGAGGGTTTTGAGTTAACTGCTGGCTAAAAGGGCCAGGAGGCTGAGAGCAACTGTCACCTACAGATTGGGTCCTTGTATATTCAAGGAAACAGGACTGCGCGCCTTCTTTCTACATCAATAAGTTTGCATCAAAGGTACCTGACTCCGTCAGCTTCTCCTCCCAACTGGAACAACCTGCAAGATACTGACTTTTTGGCTAGCTTCAAAGGTTGAAAGAAGTAGCAACATTATAATGGTCTCCATTCAAATGTGTTTACCCAGTTCTACACAGAGGTACTGTAGTTATTTCCCTTGCTCCATCTAAAGACACTTCCTTTCTATTGATAATCAAGGGCAATACAAATCACTCAATACATGTGATGGTCTTAAAGCTCAAACCTGTGAATTTGGGAAACGGCTTACCCAGTGAGGTGCAGGGAAGCTGATTTAAATTTATCCCAAGCCAGAGGCATTGGTAAGGTCACTGAAATGCAGATTCATGCCAATGCACAATGAATTCCTAGTCCACGTGCCATTACTCCAGATAAAGACAACTGAAAACAAGGGGAAATAAGGCAGTCTGTTAGATCCCTCTGAAGTTCCTCTCAACCTTCTCTAGTCTTGGAAAGACTCATTTTCTGTCATTTGCAAGTTTTGCCTACTGACACGTCCCCTCATCCCCTTACCTTTTTTTAATTAATAGATATCATTAAACAACACTACCTCCCTCATTCTTCCTGTCCCTGTTTCTAAGGAGATTCGTTCAGATAATGAGACTGGTCCCTTCTGATCGTACCTTTTCCATAAAAAGACTCAATGTGTCAAACAGGTTGTAAAAGTATTTCTTCCAGTTGCAAACTGTACATCACTTGCATCCAGTGACAACCTAACTGCAACACTTGCCTTTCTGATCACAAGGTTCTGTTTATATAACTTGATAAGACTCTTGGCTGGGCAACTCCAATGCTTGCAGCTTTTTTAGAATTCAAAGGCATGACTGCTCATTGTTTGGAGCTATTGGGTATGTCTACAATGCAGTATAAGCCTGCACTTGAGCCTGGCTCACACCTAATCCCCCTTGTCTCTACACTGCAATTGCGTTAATGCAGGGTTCGGACCCAAGTTCCAAAGACCCTGCAGGGCTGGAGGGTAAGAACTCAAGTTAAGCTGGGACCCAGGATCTGAGCCCTTTTGCTTTGCAGTGCAGACACAGCCCCACTTGATTCAGGTCCTGGGAAATGTATGCCAACAATTCTGTGGGACAACTTCCTTAGTCCTCTCTATCCTGTTAGAAGTGGATTTTTCCACTTGCTTTTTGCTATGGCCAAACTCCAGCCTGGAATGGAATGCAGCGTGTTAAGCCTCAAATAAATAAATAATTAAATAAATAAATAGGTGGTGGTATCTTCCAAAGTCAAAAACTGGAAACAGTAGCAGTTTTCTAAGAAACTCACTACCAGTGTCCCAAACTGGTTTGAACCAGCCCTGGAGAAGGTGATAAGATAAATTATAGCTACCAGCTGCAGAGCTCATGAGAAAACTTTACTGACCAAGGTCAGTGAGTTTCCATGCCAACAGGCGATATGCTAATTTTCTGGGGTCTCAGCCATAAAGTGGGGGTTCTGGTTTGGACACATTGGAGAGACGATAGGTTAGTAGCCTGTCATTTAGCCAGGGACCTGGCCAGTCCTGGGCACCTCCCTGCTCTTCAGAAGGAAGAGTGTTAAACCCCCTTGTCTGATCACCAAGGGAGCCTGCAGCTTGGTTTTGTTTTCTTTTTCTCTTTTTGCAGATCTTTTTTCTGCTTTTGGATTTTTCTTTTCCTGATTCTCTTTGTTCACCTGGTCATCCTGGATTGCAGGGCCACATGCCTTGGCGTATCAAAAGGAGTTTGCAAGGGGGTGGCAAAGGGGTGTTCAACTGTTGCAACTGATTGTGGTGGGCTCTGATTTTTATTGCTGCTTGCATCCACGGGGAACTGTAAGCTTAGTCGGGCCGTTTAAACACCGGGCTGGTCAAGTGCAAGGTTTGTTAAAAAGCACGCAATTGGTTGACACCAGACCGGTGGGCTGCAAATTCGGTGGCAGTCGTTTTAACACCAGACTATTCTCTCCAGACCAGTGGGCTGCACAGTTGTTTTAACACTGGGCTGTCTTCTCTCACTTTATCTTCTATCTCAAGAAAACAGATTTGCTGTCTGTCACTCTGAAGATAACATCCACATGTGGTAAATATACTCTGGTTAAATTTCGGATTTAAATTGGGGAATGTTTTTTGGGAATTGTGTGTGTATGTATTATCACTGCTCCAAGCTTACTAACCCACAGATTAAAAACAAGCTAGAATCCACTTGTATTCCTCACCAGGCACCCCAGCTGACCTTTGTAACTCCTACCCGCAAACAGGCCGTGACTAGCCTCACCGGGCCATGATCCATGGTGTCTGTGGAGCAAGGGGGAGAAGCAAGGTGTTCGTGCTGTCCTGGGCTGTGCTTGTGTGTTAGTGTGTGTGTATCAAGCTGGAATAATTCTTTTCACCCACAGATTGTGCTCTCTCTGTCTTGTATGAGCCTTACCCTATTGAGACTGGCAGAGGTTTTGCCTCAGGGTTGGGCATGGAAGTGGGATTGTGATTGTAGTGGTGCTAGTGTTTTAATTTTTGTTTATCAGACTGTTGATTTGTACTTGGAGGATTTTTGAATGTGGCAGGGAGTTTTGGGAATGTGGCTTGTATGAGGGGTTGGTGTGTGTGGGATTTAATAAGGAATGTCTTAGGGAAGTAGAGTTTGAGAATGTGGCTTGTGTGAGAGATTGGTGTATGTAAGATTTGATAAGAACTGAAGCTTTTTAATTGTAATAGGAATTTTTTCATTTAATTCATTTTTACTTTTTTATAACTCTATATACTTCAATAAAAGTTACATAAATAGTGGTTAACCAAAAATATTGGTCTGGTCTCTTATCTCTTGATTGGGACACACTCCTGCAGTGTGGGGATTGGGCCCCTTGCGCCCCATTCCGCCACAACATGTCCCAACAATCTGCAATCCATTCTATTGTAAACAGAAGCCATTCCTCCTTTTTGAATGGCAGCAGCTCAGTTCATCATTACCCATTCGCTTCTGATCACCAATCACACTATCAGAGAGCCTCCTGGGTTTGAACCAGAGAGAAAAGCTATCAAGTCTTTTCATAGCAAGCTGCTTCAAACTTCCAGAATGGTGCAGGGTGGGCAGTAAAGCTTTCCCACAGAGCACTATGATCCTAGGGCTAGAGCAGCCACATTACATGGGGGAGGGGGAGAGCTAGGGACTCTGGTTACTTTGACTCGGGTCTACACACTACAATCTGGATGCCAGAGTAGTAAGTTTGAGCACGGGTTAGAAAGGTCTTAATGCAGGGTTAAAATACAATGTAGATGCTCAAGCCCTGGGTCCTCTAACAAGGGTCAGCTGATTCAAGTCCTACTAATCCTGGGTATACATTACAGTGTAGACATACCCATTGTGTCCATGTTATGTCCACCCTACATTCTTTACCCTGTCTGCTGATAAAGCTGACTTTAAATTAGAGAAACACTTTTATGAAATGTTGTTTTTAAAAGCCCTTAATTAGGACCCTGGCTCCATTTGTTAACTTCTTGAACCTTCTACTGACAGGTGTCTGCATTCACACACAGGTTAGGTTTTCTACCATTGTGTCTGAAGTTGGCAAGAGACCACTTTCACTCTGATAAGACCTAGAGCTGGGCAATTTTTTTCAGCAAATCAGCTGCA
Organism: Mesoclemmys tuberculata; assembly: GCA_007922155.1. Taxonomy (NCBI): domain Eukaryota; kingdom Metazoa; phylum Chordata; order Testudines; family Chelidae; genus Mesoclemmys; species Mesoclemmys tuberculata. Next base: position 80,214,726 of record ML675604.1, on the reverse strand, counting down.
GGACCAGGAGAAGGAGCCTTCCTTCTAATATTTAGCAAAGTGGTTAGGGAACTCACCTGTGTGTGGGAGACCTAGTTTCATTCACAGTGACAATTCGTAGACATTCATAATGACAATGAATAGTCATTGAGCCAAGGAAAGAGTGTGAGAATGACTATACACTCTGGAGGCAGAGGGGAGAGAACACAAGTTCAAGTTCCTGCTCCAATGACTATTTTAATTACTTATACTAAGTGGAACAGCTTTAACAGAAGAGCCTGAGACAGACCAATACCAGATTGCACCATGGCTCAATGGTTAGGGTGCTCTCCTATAATGGGGAAGACCCACATTCAAATCCCTTCTCTACATCAGAAAGAGGGAAGAATTGAACCTGAGTTTCCCACATCCCAGATGAGTATTCTAACCAGTGGGATGAAAGTTAAAAGGAGAACTCTTCCTTCTTGCTGTTCTGTCAATCTAGCCCTCCTTTGCTTTTGTTAAAATGCCTAAAATCAGAACAGAAAACTGAATCTGGTCAAATTCTGAGAAAATTTTGCATCAGGTCAAATGAACCATTTCATCATATTACCTGACACAAAATGTTTGCTCACTTTTCAACATGCCAGAAATGTCATTTAATTTTTTTTTAATTTACTTTTTGAATTGCCAGTGAACCCAGTAATCCTTTATTCACCCAGCCAAAGTGAGACCTCATGCTATGGAAAGAAAACAGCACCCCGTCTTCTAAGCAAATAGCCTCTCATCCCTATATTAATTTCCTTGTCTTGCATTTTGAACCTCATGGAATTACAATAATTCACTTACATTTACTTCTGCAATAATACATTGCCAGTAGGTTCCCATTTTCACATGCACAATTTCCCTCTGGTTTTGGAGTCCTCTCAAGCCTTGTGTAGCATATTTCAGCTGATTCATTTATGCTAGGCATCTGTACTGCTGGCACTATGTCTCTGAGTTTTAAATGCACTTTAGCTGGAATATTTAATTTGGTTTTTGTTAAGCTTGTCACTTTGCAAACAGTCTTACATGCAATGCACAGAGAAAAGACAACCTCCCATTCCTTTCTTTTCTAATTTTCACTGGCTTAACACAATGGAGAAGACTCATACAGCTGTTGTAGAGATGAAGACGAGATCATCCAGTCTGACATCCTGCATATCACAGCAAACTACCTCCCTCTCTGCCATCCCCACACAAACCCATCAACCAGAATTATTCCAAAGTATTACTGACCTCAGGAGACTAAACACCGAGTGCCACAGGCAAAGAACAGGAGAGGCCAAGGTGAATCAATGCATGAGGCCCCTGCATTGGCAGAGAATTAATTAAATATGATACGCAGGTGATTCCAGAAAGTGATCTGCACTCCATGCTGCAGAGGAAGATTGAACCCCCCTGCCCACTCCAAGGTAGGAGCAATCTGACCATGGGGGAAATTTCTTCCCAACCTCAAATATGCCAATCTGTTAGACATGAGCATGTGAGCAAGAACCACTAGCCAAGCACCTGAGAGAGAACAGCCCATCCCTTGTACCGTCTAAAGCTGTAGTCATCTCTGGTACTTCAGAGGAAGGAGGATACAAACAAATACGTTTGGGGGGTGGAGGGAACTATGATTTTCCTGGGTCAGTCTTTCCAAAAGTGGAGCACATCTTCTGAGATGTGATACTGCACAATCTACAAACAATGCAGAAACACATTGAAGTGTGTAGGTATGGCAAGGCTAGGCAGTTTGCACATTCTCTATACACCAGATATGGACATATAAAGAAAGTGGCTTAAAACAGATCTTTGTCACCCTCTCAGTCACACACACACCTCTTTTTTGGCCATTTCTGTTTGAGCTTTTTCAATAATCAAGGTAGTTTCATATTTGCACAGATTCTGAGAAAATTGCCATTGCCACCATATTCTGAATGCATCCCAGGAGATTACATATCATTAGCACACATGGAGCAGTTTGTTACCTCAGGAGTTGGAGAGGGAGGAAGAGGGCAGCACTTCCTGTGGCTATCAGTGAATGTTCACAGTATGGCTGTGTCTACACATGGAGCTGGTGTGGGATTCTCAGCTTGAACAGACATACTTGCACTATTTCTTATCGAGCTAGCATGTTAAAAATAATAGCATAGCTGCTGTATCACAGGCAGTGGCGATTCAGGCTAGCCACCCTGAATATGTGCCCATGTGGTCTGGGTAGATTTGTACTTGGGGGCAACTCTTATTTTATGGCATTATGGTACTGTAACATTTCCAGAGAGAATTTTTCTCCAGGCTGATAATTTATAATAGAATTCCTTGCTAAGATAGTAGAGCTAGCAAAGAGGAAATGTATTTAGCATATGTTTGCAAATTCTCAATCAAATTTTGCTTCAGTCACATTCATACCTGTTTCATTGCATTTTGTGACATTTATACATCAATGTTTTGTTCATACAAAATGTTCATGGAGTGAATTTCAGGCATGCAGGCTAAAACTTTGTTTTTAAGAAATGAAATCTGTGTTTTTCAACTGATCACCTTGGTAACTAAACGACACCTACTTGTTTTGTAACAAAATTACATTTTTTTGGGTGGCAGAGCCGGTTTATAACCTTTGTTCACCCAGCAACCAGTCACAAAGCTCAAATAATGAATTCCGAAATACTAGCCAACAAATAACTGAATACTCACTATGCACAGTCTGTGAAAAAAAGCCATAGCTCAAACAGGTTTGTAAGACATTTTCATATGAACACGTGTTGTGATCTCTTCAGAGAGAAGTTGTGAACAGAAGAAGAGTGAATTTGTATATTATTTCCAAATAATGTCACTTCTGAAATTACAGAAAATTGGCTTCTGAATCTATTTTTGTGGCAGCATAACTGTACTCAATGATTTACAACAGGTAAAATAGCAAGCATGATAACTTGGCAGAACCATGTAATAATTTATGATCCACCTTGCTTGTACTCTAGCCACTAGTCCTAATGTAAGAGACACATTAAACAGAGATAAATTAAAAAAACCCTGCAATACAATATAGAATTCAAATACCTTATAAAGACAAGAATGGTGAGGAGATCTATAAAAATAATGACTGTCATTCGCTAAGCGTGAGACTTTGTCCATTCAGTATTTGACCTTTCTTCTGAGGCTGCTAACAGAAGCTGCCACTTATTGGCAATTTCAATGGCCTTTTTTTGTGACGTGCCCATCCATTGTGGGTTTTATACCACACCCATCATCATGGTATCTGCACACCTGTCTATTAGGAACTGGTCTAAAAAAAAAAAAAAAAAGTATTCTGAGCTCTTGGTGGCAAGCAGTTTGAAGCCATTTTAATTATATCTAATTTTGACAGTAAAATAACTTTAAAGCACATAGTAAAACTCCAAAACCATTTCAGCATGATGTATTATTTTAATGCCAGCCACGAGAGAATACCAACATGTCAAAATCAATAGTAAAGTGATTTTTATGCAAATTTTAAGAGGCCCTATAATGATCTCAAAGAAAGTGAAAAAGACTATAAATGCAAATTTCACTACCATTTTAAAAAAAACAAAGGGAATAAATGACAAACTACTCTAAAGTAATTAAGATTGTGACCTAAAACCCACAACATGAAAAAGGGAAAATCAGAGTTAGTTCTGCCACAGCACACTCACCACGTTCATGCAGTGTCTGGGAAGGTAACCCATTTTTCTGAACTCCCCTAATTGATGGCCATCTGTGCTGCAGTAGGTACAGTGGCCAGTGTGAATGGAAGTAAGTAAACTGCTGCAGCTCTGAATGTTTTGTTTTTGTACATTATTCAGTGTCCTACACATATTTCCTCATGGGTTTGTGTTTACATATATTATATTCAAATTCCTAAACATTGTACATTTTAGCAGTAAACTACTGTACTACAAACATTTTACCACAGGGCATTCATCCCTGTTCCCTTTTAACCATATAAATACCAATTCTAATCTGAAGCTCCCTAGCTTTGTTTGTGATGAGTATGTTACATTTTTAATGACAGTGCCAAAGGTGCTTTGTTTTGTGGCATAAATTGAAATCAATAGCGTTAGTCATAGGTAGAAGCGGAAATACTCACCGATGGGATGAAGAATGCCAGAACTGAGCATGATGGGGGAGGGGGAATGAGAGGAAACAGAGAAGAGGAAGAACGGAGTTCCTAGCAGATCATATGAATTTTGCTTTTACATATGTTTACCGGATCTTGGGCAGAGTCGGATGAGGAGGAGCACAGGGGTTGACAAATGAATGGTGGTGAAGGGATACTAGAGATTAGAGGTCTGCTTGTTGTGAGAATCAAAGGTTAATTAAGAGCTAAGTAGATTCCGAGGCAGATTGGCTGATATCCACCTGGATTCTCAATGTTTCTGGCCCACGTTTCTTATCGAAAGAAATAGGACTCAGTGTCCTTCTTATACATTTTATTAATGGTATTAAATAAAAATAAAACCGAGAAAGCATATCACTAAAACTAAATTACTGTTAACACTACTCACCTGAGAACTAAGTGATAAAAAGATCAAATCAACCAGTTAGCAGCAGTATTGGAATAGAATCAAATAATCACATTATATAAATTATACAATTAATAAGCAAATCCTTATAAATCCTAAATAGGAACTTAAGGAGGTGGCTGTACACTAGGTTATAAACCCAAACTAAAGAATTTTAGCAATGGCAGTGAATTCAGATCTTAGCTGATTGAATATTTTACTACTGAAACCAAATTATTGTTTAATATCTAAGCCACAATCTCAACGCCAGTGAAGGCTTCGTCTATAGATTTCAATTTTTAGGTGGTAGCTAACCATTTCCTCCAACCTCCCACCAGACAGGACCCTTGTGAGAATCTAATCTGACCTCCTGTATAACACAGACCACAGAACTTCCCTTTCAGAGTGTATTCCTGATAACATTTAAACATTATGTGATATAGAAAAACTGCACCACTTCCAGCATCGAAATCCATCCTGGTGATTACCACCAGACATGCTTAACATGTGGAAGCAATAATTTTTTTTTTTAGTTGATGTGTTACCCTAACTCATTAATAAGACCCCTTTTTAAACTTGGCTGGGAGACCAAATTGGTTGCAAACACACACCCACTCACCATATCTCCATCAGCAACCTTAAAAATAAATGTGGACATCTTATGATAGCGGTTACCATCTTTTCTTACAAACAAGACCATCTGTCAATCTTTATATTTGTATGTATGAGTTATGCAGCTTCTCTTTGGAAACTTCCATCTTATAGGAGAAAGGTTACTTTAAAGTTTATCAAGATAAAACCCATTTAAAAGGCAAATTAATGTTTATATAAGGTCTGTATTTTCATTTACACTATTTCCATCACATTTTCAAAAAATGGGTGCCAAACCTTAGACACCCAAATAAACAGCTTGATTTTAAAAAGTGCTGAAAATCCAGAACATTCCTTTAGCTTCAGTGAGAACTGCTGGGTGCTTAGCATTCTTACAAACATTATTTTGTTTCTCAGTCACCCACTTTTATAAGATCCTCTGTAATTCCTCACCATCTGTTTTGGCCAAATTATCTTGAATAATTTTATATCATCTGCAAACTTTGGCGCTTCACTGTTCATCCCCATTTCCACACTTATTAATACATTGAACAGCACAGGTAACAGTACAGATCCTCAGGGGACCCTGCTGATTAACCTTCTCCACTGTGAAAACTGGACATTTATTCCTACTCTTTGTTTCCTATCTTTTAACCAGTTATTGATCCACAAGGGGATGTACACTTATCTCATGAATGCTTATGTTACTTAAAAGCCTTTGGTATTGCACCTCATCAAAGACTTTCTGAAAGTCCCAGTACAGTGTATCCACTGGATCATTCTTATTCACATACTTGTTGACTCCATCAGAGAATTTTTATAGATTGGTGAGACATGAGTTCTCTTTACAAAAGCCATGTTGTCTCTTCACCAACAAATCCATGTTTATCAGTGTCTGATAATTCTGTTCCTTATTAGTTTCTACCAGTTTGCCCGGTACTGAAGTTAGCCCCACTGAACTATAATTGCCAGGATCTCCTCTGGAGCCCTTTTTAAGAACTGGTGTTACATTAGCTATCTTCCAGTCAGCTGGAACAGAGGCTGATTTCAGTGATAGGTTACATACTACAGTTAGTAGTTCTGCAATTTCATATGCTACTTCCTTAAGAACTCTTAGATGAATATCATCTGAACCTAGTGATTTACTACTGTTTAACTAATCAATTTGTTCTAAAACCTCTTCTATTGGCACATCAGTTTGGGACAGTAGTTCAGATTTGTCACCCAAACAGAGTAGTTCTGATGTGGGTCTCTCTCCCCCATCATCTGCAGTGAAGATCAATGCAAATAATTCATTTAGTATCTTTGCAATGGCCTTGTCTTCCTTGAGTGCTCCTTTGTTATCTAGTGGCCCCACTAGCTGTTTGGCAGACTTTCTGCTTGTATTTAAAAAAATTACTATTAGAATTTGAGAAGCAACTTGCTAAAGACACAGAAATCTTCTTGGCCTGTCTCATTATACTTCTACATTTTACTTGCCAGAGTTTGTGCATTAGGATTTGACTTACAATTTTAAAGGATGCGTCTTTGCCTCTAAGACTCCACTGATGTTTAGCCCTGATGGCTTTCTTTTGGTCTTCCTATTGACTTTTTTTGGGGTGTACATTTTAGTCTGAGCCTCCTACTATGGTATTTGTAAGAACCCATGCTGCTTGCAGGCATTTTACCGTGGTGACTGTTCTTTTAATTTCGGTCTAACCAGCATTCTCATTCTTGTGTAGTTTCCCCTTTTAAAGTTAAATGTTACTGTGGTGGGCTCTTTTTTTTAAAATTTTTAATATCCCCCCTATAAGGATGTTAAATTTAATTACATTATGGTCACTATTACTGAGTGGTTCAGCTATAGTTACCTCTTGGACCAGATCCTGTATGCCACTTAGGAGTGAATCAAGAATTGCTTCTCTCTCGTGGGGTCCAGAACTAGCTGCTCCAAGAAGCACTCAGTTATGGTGTCTAGAAATCATCTTTGCATCATGCCCTGAGGTGACATGGACCCAGTCAATATGAGGATGGTTGAAATCCTTCATTATTATTGTTTTTTCTGTGTAGTGTCTCTAAACTCCCTTACCATTTGGCAATCACTATTACCATGCTGGTCAGGTGTTCGATAACATAGCTCTGCTGCTATTGGTCAAACATGGAATTTCTATCCATGATACAGTTGGATTCATTTAAGGTTTTCATCTTATTTGACTCCCAGATTTTTAACATATAACGCCACTCACCCACCAACCCAATCTACTCTGTCATTCCTATGTATTGCGTACACTGGTATTACTGTTCCTTCAATTTTCTTTATTCCAATAAGTTTCCACAACGTCCATATCCTCATTTAATGCCTCTCGTCTTTGTATTTAGACTTCTAGCATTTGCATATAAGCACTCGTACATTTTATCAATATTTAGTTGCTTGCCCTGCCTGTGTTATGTTTAAATGGGAATCTCTTACTTTTAATTGTTCCTCGCTAACTCCTACCGGTATTTTACCAATTTCTTTCCTATCTTCTGTACTAGGATAGAGTTTCCCTTTTAATAAATTCATCCCCCTAAAGGATGTCTCAGCCAGAAACGTGTTCTCCTCTGTACCTGTCAGCTTTCCTCAGCCCTTAGCCTAAAAAATCCTTAATTTTGCTTGCCAGTACTCTGCTTCCTTTTGGTGGAGCCCATCCTTCCTAATTCCCTCCTTCCCAGATGATCTTCTCATCCATATATTTAGACCTTGCTGCAATAGCAAAGGCAAAATTGCATTTTACTAGCGCTGTGGCCCTAGTATCCTGCAGCAGTCAGCAGAGCTGGCTAGCTTCTCAGGGGACTGCATGCTGCATCCTCCTAAGGGACATAATGATGAATGCATTCTCCTGGCACGTGCCTCCCAGTAATCCTGCTCAGGCATGTAGGTCTGCACTGGTCCCAACCCAGGATTGTTGCTAGTACACATATTAGGGCCCTGCATCTCTATTAAGGCTCTCTCTTGGAAACTTCTCATTAGTAGAGAACAATTCTAACCTCGCCAATGGATGCCTCAGACAAAACAATATACAACCAAAGAATGTGTTTTGTTTTTTATGGAGAACAGTAGAGGACAAGGCAAAAAATGCTTGAAAGACAAAATATAATAAAAAGTAATCTGTCTCCCATTTCACACACCAGACAGTATATAGGAGATTATGGTGGGATTTTGAGGATCAGTTATGTAACTTGGTGTTCCTATTGGTTATATCCATATTCAAAAAAGCCATAATAGAGTTAGTTCATGGGCAGTGAGTGAACCCCCTTTTAGGAGAGGGTAGCCCATGGCCCCACCCCTTCCTCCTGAGATCACACCCCTCCCACCCCCTTCCTTGCTGCCAGCAGGAGCTTCCCCCTACTACAGGTAGGGAGCAGCCCCGCTCCAGCTGGCTGAGCTGCCGGCCCCAGCTCCAGGCAACCCAAACACTGAACAACTCGGGCCCTGGCTGAATGTGGCCCCAGCCACAGGGCCCCAGCACCATGTGGCCGCAGATGCCCCAAGTCCTGGCAGCACATGGCCCTGGCCTCCCTGAGTCCCAGCTGGGCGGTCCCAGCTCCAGGTGACTCCTGCCATCCCAAGTCCTGGCCACATGTGGCCCCAGCACTGGGTGGCCCAAGCCACCCCAAGTCCAGGACCAACAGCTGGCCCGACCAGCCTCTACCCCCATCCGCTTCAGGGGAGGCGGAGCAAGGGTAGGAAAAGCTGAAGCTGCATTACCCACCTGGGCCTGTCTTGCCTGGGCTGGTGGGATGCAGCAGAAGCGGGCCCCACCATGGAGTGTGGGTGGGGTTATGCCTGGCTGTATGGGAAGGCTATGCCTTCCCCTGCCTCTGATAGCTGGTGCCCATGATAGAGGTAATAGTGTTATTTAAATTGTCCTAGTCATGTGTAATGCAAGGCTCCAGACCCAGCTGGATGGAAGAGACCATATGTCCGTTTGTTGTTATACAGCAGCCCTTTATACATACAATCATTCAGAATCCTCTAACGGATGTCAAGGTGGTGGTTAGAAACCAATCACAACCATGCCAGTTGTAGATTTTGCTGGTGTGTCACCTCTACAGAAGGGACAAAGTGGTATTGAATACGAATAAATAATGAGTGACAATGAAAACAAGTTAGAACCAAAAATAGTTAACTGAAGAGCTCCCCAAATCAATTATTATGACAAAAAATCTCTTATGGAAATAGGCTGATATGAGACAGGCCTCCTCTGAAATTAAGTAAAGAATTAACTAAAAAGATCAAGGTCTGATAATCTGCTAAAAATAAGAAATATAAAAATCCATATTAGAGGAGTACACAGGTTCTTAGGCCCACACCTGGATCCTCAGTGTGTCAGCTACCACCCTTCTTGCATCACCCCACTGTGCTAAGGTGGCATTAAACCACATATCTAAGATCCCAAAGCATGTACTTTTGGTGCAAGAGCTGAATTCACGACAATGATGGTCCTTTTGTTCCTCCTTGCTTAACACATTGTGACAAAGTTGTGGGAGTTAGCGAAAATAAGAAGGGGTGTACAAAAGGCAATTAGGTCATGTGTGCAAAAGAGCAAATCAGAATAAG
>ML675604.1:80160314-80205044 GCA_007922155.1 Mesoclemmys tuberculata | reverse complement strand
ATCAGAATAAGCAAAGAAGAAAATAGGTCAATAAAGCAGACTTTAGACAAAATGGATCAATCAAAAAATGCATCAATTCCAATAGTTAAACACACCATGCACTACAGTGTCTGACATTTTTTACCTATTCTAAAGTCTGAGGAAGTACTTCAACATCTCAGATATGGCTTCCACAGTGTAGTAATGGGTGACCTTTTATGGATGACCATGAGACAGGAAACGAAACATAAAAAGATTAATAGCATTCACCAGCCTAAGAGAATCCCACAGGTAAAAAGCATGAGTGACTTAGGAGCCTGAGTCCCACTGACTTTCAGTGAGATTGAAATGTGCTAGACTCGATGAGCATTAAAATTTGAAATGCTGAGACAGATACTCAGATACATATTTTTATAGCTAACCAGGTTTTATTTTTCAGCTGAGCTAGAAAATAAACTGGACAGACCGCACTTTCTTGGTGAGCTCATTCTTATGACCTTAGCCTTATAATCTAGGATCCTAAAGGGTTCTTTGTAATTATAGAATAAGTTGTCAGGTCAAGGAGTAGCATCAACAGCAAAAAAGAAATTAAATATTGCAAAAATTGTGTGTGTTATCCCAGAATCTTGAGTATCCCATTCCCCAGTTATTGCTGCACATTTGAGAACGTTTTAATATTTTTTTGAAGTGTCAAAAAACAGCATGGGAAGAGATTAGTATTAGGTGTAGTACTTGTGTGTATTTGCATTACCTATACCTACACTATACCACATCAAAACTGAGTACATAAAGTCATGAATGGTGTGGAGAAAGTAAGTGTCAGTTATGCTTTTCCATAATACAAAAATCAGTGGTCACCCGCTGAAATTAATAGGCAGCAGGTTTAACACAAATAAGAGGCAGTACTTTTTCACACAATGCACAACTAATCTGTGGAATGCCTTACCACAGGATGTTGTGAAGCCTGGGTTTAAAAAAACTGGATAAGTTCATGGAAGATAGCCACTGATGGACCTATTAGCCATGATGGTCAGGGATGCAACTCTATGTTCGTGGCAACCCTAAATCTCTTGACTACCAGAAGCCAGGAGTGGAAGACAGGATTGGGTCAGTCATAATTGCTGCATTCTAGAGACTCCCCTTGAAGCTCTGGTACAGGCCACCGTCAGAGACAGGATACTGGGTCTGACCCAGTGTGGCAGCTTTTATGTTATTAACACAAGTTTGTTATCCCTGCACCTCTCACTCTTACACAGCCAAACAGGACAGCCAGGATGTGGTTCCCATTTCAGGTCTGCTACTATACAGTTCATCTCATTAACAGTGTGCTTTGTCCATGCCAATTTCCCTTATGTCTGATGACTATATTTGGATTTAACTTCACTTTAAGTAACCTAATCACTTGCATGAGCTCTTACTACTTGCTTTTTTAATAACTCAACTGTAGATTTTGAATATCTGTGATTACTTGTCTTGATTACTCAAGTACAGGTCTGGGATAAAGTTTATAGTCAGAGTGAGTTTAGATTTTTCTTAAACTGCAGTGGACAAAGGACCAGTAGTGTAGTTATATAAACTGACAGCATCAGGTTCACTCCATGGAGGGTCATATTGGTGTAGTCCTGAGGGTGTCTACTGTGCTAAACAGAATAGCTTTTGTTTCTTTTCTTTCAGCAGAGTTGACTATCCTTACCCTTGCCTTCAATGTTTAGAGTCACTGGAGTCCATTCTTACAACAAAAGCAACTCAATTATGATTCTTGTTAGAAAGATGAAAATTGGAGATGGAAAAGATGTATTTGAAAATAAGGTCCATCCTTCTGCTTGCACAAGTATAGTTTTCTATGGAATTTTTTTTTTAAGTGCTATGCCCACTCAATTTTTTTTTTAAGTGTCCCAAGTGATGGGGCTGCTTCCATCATTTCACCTGGACCACCCTTCTACAATGTAACAGATTCTGTCAGAAAGTTACTCACGGATACCTACCCCAAAAACATTTTATTTGATCCCATTACACCTACTTGTGCCACTTTGTCCTAACTTGAGACATGTTCTCTCAGGTGGAGGGATTCTCTTCATGGAGATAGCCAGAATGTAAGGCTGATTGACTGACTTTTCTACTGCATTTGAGACAGCACAGGCCATAGAAAAACTGAAGAGGACCCAGATTAAGTGGGTTCATAATCCAGTGTTGTAATGATATATGATTCACATACAGGGCTTCGGCTGCTAACATTTAACATACATGGAGATATTATACATAATGGCTCGAGAGAATCTCCATGAGACATGGGATAATGGTGATTAACAATGTTTTTGGATGAGACTTGAACAAAATTGCAAGTGTATGAACAAGATATTGCAAACATGTATATGGACTGTCAGAAATCATGTGTGTAGCATGAGGCTGAAGAATTGTCCCATTAGAAAAAGAGAAATAGCCCCAAGCAGAAAACTTCAGCAATGCAAATCATATTTGTAAACAAACTATTTAAAAACAGTGTCACATACATTAACAAAAACAGCACCGATGTCTCTTCTTAATCTTTCAGCAACTCAGTGGCGGATTTTAAAAAAGCCCATTGAAAATCTGGTAAATATTTCCCATGTGCAATTTTTAAAGTATGTCAAGATTGGAGGCATTTAGAATGATCCTTTAAAAATATTCATATCTTGTTGGACACTTATATCATCACACCACTTTTGTAGTTATTGAACAAAGTAGTACAACATGCATAGACAGGAACAGCTGTAAGAATAAGGAGGAACACTGAGCAGAGGGAAGGCAAACATCCTAAATTGCTTTACTTTTTTTTTTTTATATATAACAACTCTTATTTCTCATTCAATGATCAGAAGCAGCAGTACTTGGCATCTCTAACTGCACTTGTTCTTCAGTTCTGTAGGAATATAGATGTTAAATAATTCTCTCTGAGAAGAATATACACAGAAAACATTAGGAAACACTTGCACTGGTATGTTACAAAACGTAATGACAAGCCAATATTTCTCCACACCACTGCCAGGATTAAGAATGTTCCGTATTAAGAACTATGCTAATGATCACTTGCCCTGACATATCTACATTAGTTAATTCCATGCAGGACTGTGGTAAAAATAGAGAAGAGTGACATCACCCGACACACCCAGCCCTGCGTTTCCTTTACACTGACTGTACAGAGCACCATCACCCAGCTTTCTCAATGCTTAGCAGAAATCAACATCTTGATGAAAAGCAGCTGGCTAAATCTGATCCAAGAAAAGACTGAGGTGAGGCTGGCTGGAAGAAGAAAGCACTCTGAAGAGCTTGCCTCCTCTATAACATGCCCCCCCCCCCCACATACAGATACTATCAAAAGCATCTGTCCTTAGACTGTTACATTGGTCCATTCCCCTGGGCTCTTTTTGGACTCTTCAGAGCTATTGGATACCTTCACAGATATGGCAACAAAAATACCTATTGTCCTCTAAGGCTAGCCATAAGATTGATCTCCATTCCATCAGACACAGACCCAGCTGTGGTATGCGGTGATCTATGCACTAGGTTTGTTAGTCAACTCACATTTCTGCATAAAGCAACATGCCCTGAAAAAGCTCCAGAGGTACATCACGTAGCAGTCTGTCTGCTCAGTAACAAAGTTGTGATAGACACCACTGCTCCACGCTGCATGCACTCCACTTCAAGGACTCGGTCCTGATAGTCAAAGCTCTCAAAGAGGACCAACCCTACTGTTGTGGTGGAGTGGGGCGCAAGGGGCCCAATCCCCCCAATGCAAGAGTGTGTCCCAATCGAGAGATGAGACACCAGACTGCTATTTTTTGGTTAACCACTATTTATGTAACTTTTGTTGAAGTATATGGAGTTATAAAAAAGGAAAAAAATTAGTTAAATGAAAGATTCCTATTATTACAATTAAAAAAGCTTCAATTCTCATCAAATCCTGCATACATCAACCCCTCATACACGTCACATTCCCAACTCTACTTCCCTAAGACATTCCTTATCAAATCCTACATACATCAACCCCTCATACATAAGCCACATTCCCAAAACTTTGCTTCCTTAAAACATTCCAAAAATCCTTCAAGTGCAAACACCAGCACCACCACAATCACAATCTCTCTTCCTGTGCCCAACACAGAGGACAAACCTCAGTGCCAGTCTCAGAAGGGAAAAGCTCATACCAGACAGAGAAAGAGCACTATCTGTGGGCAAAAAGGATTATTCCATCTTAACACACATCATTATATATGTGCAGCCCAGGACAGCACAAACACCTTACTTCTCCCCCTTGCTTCACAGACACCATGGGTCACGGCCCGGTGAGTCTAGCCATGGGCTGTTTGCGGCTAGGAGTTACAAGAGTCAGCTGGGTGCCTGGTGGAGAATACAAGTGGATTTCAACTTGTTTTTAATCTGTGGGTTAGTTAGCTTGGAGCAGTGATAATACATACACACACAATCCCCAAAAACATTCCCCAATTTAACCAGGTTATATTTACCACATGTGGATGTTATCTCCGGAGTGACAGACAACAAATCTGCAGCTTGTTTTCTTGAGATAGAAGATAAAGTGTGAAAGAACAGTCCGGTGTTTAATGACTGTACTTACAGTTCATCGTGACCATAAGCAGCCATAAATCATAGCCCACCGGTCTGGTGTCAACCAATTGCATGCTTTTCAACAAATCTTGCACTTCACTAGTTCAGTGTTTAATGGCTTGAAGACTATACTCACAGTTTATTGTGACTATAAGCAGCCATAAAATCAGAGCCCACCGCAACCAGTTGCAATGGTTGAACACCCCCTGCCACCTCATTCAGATATGCCATGGTGTGTGGACCTGCAACCCGGGGCAACCAGGTGAACAAAAAGAATCAATAAAAGAAAAATTGAAAAGCAGAAAAAAGATCTGCAAAAAGAGAAAACAAAACAAAACAAAAAACCAAACTGCAGGCTCCCTTGGTGATCAGACAAGGGGGTTTAACACTCTTCCTTCTGAAGAGCAGGGAGGTGCCCAGGATTGGCCAGGTTCCTGGGTGAAACGACAGGCTACTAACCTATCGTCCCTCCAACATGTCCAAACCAGAACCCCCACTTTATGGCTGAGACACCAGAAAATTAGCATATCGCCTGTTGGCATGGAAACTCACTGACCTTGGTCAGTAAAGTTTTCTCATGAGCTCTGCAGCTGGTAGCTATAATTATCTTATCACCTTCTCCAGAGCTGGTTCAAACCAGTTTGGGACACTGGTAGTGAGTTTCTTAGAAAACTGCTACTGTTTGCAGTTTTTGACTCCAGAAGATAACACCACCTATTCATTTATTTATCTAACAAGCTGCATTCCATCCCAGGCTGGAGTTTGGCCATAGCAAAAAGCAAGTGGAAATACCCACTTTTAACACCTAGCTACCTGGAAAATTACCTATTCCTCTAAAGGCCTTCCACGACAACTAGTGTGAGGGGAAACTTGTTTCAAGCAAGGCCATAAACCTGTGATTCTTCCTTCTGTTGTCCGGCTTTGTCATTGACCAGAGCAGAGAACGAACATTCTCATAACACTATGTTCACCTGAAACTACTGCATTGGCAGCCAAAACAGGGGAGCTTATGAGTGCAGGAGACTGAACTTTCACAGGAGCTGCACCTGGTCTATAGAAATTAATCTTGGAAAAGAGAACGATCACAAACTTCACCAAAGATCTTCACTAAAGAGTCACCATCTTTAGAACAGAGGAAAGGATGGTCTTGTGAGAGTGTGGGCAAATCAGTTAATTGCTCTATGCTTCAGCTCCCCATCAATAAAATGAGAATGATACTTCCCTCTCCTGCCCTTTCTCAGTTTTGCCTGCTTAGACTGTCAGCTCTTTGGAGGCAAGGACCATTTCTTATTATGTTTGTACAGTGCCTAGAAGAATGGGGCCCTCAACTTACTTGAAACCTTTAGATGGTACCACAATAATAATTATATGCCTAACTCATTTCTTTGATTTGACTTTCCAGCCGTAATTTCTTCAAATGCACAGACAGAACACACACAGAGTAAAAAAATATCAACATATATGCATACATCCTCATAAAGTTATACAAATTATTTCTCTTATAGGCTGGGAAGGGAGAGAGAGAGAGAAAAACTTATTTCTATTTTTTAAACTACTTTGGAGGCATTCAAGGAAAGATTTTCCAAAGAAGTCAGTTAGATACTTACTTAGCTAACCCAGCTTTCTCAATGCTTCGCTGAAGCACCTAACTCACTTAAATGCTTTTGAAAATCCTACCATCGGATACTACAGTGGCAAGAGCCACACATTACCTAGACAGACAATGATTCCTCCCAACCACTATTCCTATCCTCAAAGAAATTAATGGAAACAAGAACTATCGCCGCTTAAAGTTAATTTCTGTAAAAGTAAAAACTTCCCTAATGCTCCAAACGATGCAGTTTCTTGTAGTTCATGCTTCATGATGAAGGTCAGCAGTCCGAATTCACTGTCATAGTTAACTTTTATTTTAAACATCATATCCTATGTCCTACTCCTCCGGTTAGGGAAGGCCTGTTGGGATTTGTGCCTTAAGGTTATCAAGGTGGGGAATCAGAACTGGAATGCAGAAGTTCCACGCTGCACTCCTCCTGCTCTTGGCAGACTTTCTGACAGGTAGATATGGAATGTGCTACCCATTTTGTTAATGCTTCCAATACAGGTTAAACTGCCCATCATCTAATGAAATGTAACCCATAGACACCAACGTAAAACAGTAAATCTGAACAGGCCCTTTACTTTTGTTCCTTTCGGTGTCCAACTGACAGCAGGCAAGTTTGCCATCAACAATGAGATTAGCAGATGTTCCAACAGATCTGGAAATCCTTTTGAGTGTTGGGCTTGATCCTAAGGGTCTGTCCTAAATGTGCCCTAACACGCTTCAGGCTAGGGGGTGGAACATAGATAGTGACGTAGACTTTGATCAGATTGGTGATGGAACTTCAATTAAAATTTTCCAGAATTTAATGGTATTTTATTTCTTGGTTTGTTTCTTTTTAAAGAATTCTATCAAAGCTGTTTTAAAGGTTAATAGTTTCCATTTAAGTCTCTCAACTAAGACTTTTGTTTAGAAATGGCACAAATGACAGACTAAAATTCAAAAGTTCTTATAAAAGCCTGGTGTGATGAAGAACTGCAGTAACAAATATGCAGCCTATTTTTGGGGTGCATATTAAAAAGGAAACAGTCTGCTTCTCATATACTATGAGAATATCTAGAGAGGGCAAATTAATAAATTATTTCTGTAAATTTCAAGGTAATTAGGTAACAATTACTAGTCTTACAAATAGTACCTGAACTGTATTTCTAGGCACTAATACGTATGAGAGAAATATTGTAATAGTTCATTCATTTTAGCTCTTGCAATATTTTTAGAAGTTGGTAAGTCTGCACTTCTAAAAAAATGGCAATAAACCCATGCAAAATCAATATTTAAAGGATTCTTGATAGCACAACTGCATTTTGGTTTACAAAGAAGAGCTCAACGAGAGGGTATAGTTACGTTTATTTTTTAAAAAAGTATATGGAGAAAACATTTAATTTTGTAGAATTAATTTTTTTCAATGTTTACACTATTACAACTATGTTTGTATTTCATTTTAATGACTTGTTAAAATGACAATGATTACACTGACTATATTTCAAATAGAGAAAAATAGCCTCGATCCAGAGAATTTTTATTAAAGTATTCTGCAAAAAAATAAAATTACCATATTTATCTCACTTTAATTAATCCATTGGTGAATACTACTCAGTAAAGAGTTTAATCACATAGCAGTTTTAGATCTTAAAACATTTTAAAGAAACACTGCCAAAATGCTGCGTAGCGTGGTTAATACAGTAATATTTTTAAATTCTCACATATAGTAAAGAATAGCAGAGCAAAGGCTATACCGCAGTTGCCACAAAATTCAGTGGTCTAGTAAATGGAAATATGGTAGCTGCTAAACCTCAAACAGTGGAAGTTTGTGCAACTTGTTTATTCCTGACATAATGAGAATTAACTCTGGAGCGCACTACGTATTTTTAGTAAATTAAATTTTCCGCAATATCTTTAAGACACTGTCTCATGGACTATAACTTTATATGCATCACAGTAATGACAGTGAAATTATTATTGCAGAAATTAATTGTACATAAATTGCCACACTCCTAGAAAAAGAAGGAACTTTAGCGGAGTCTTTCAAGCAATGTTTACCAGCTGTTTCAGTATGATTTTTAAATGCAATTCCCTAGAAATTCAAACTTGCTGTAAAAAAAGTCATACAAGTCAGACATGAAAAATTTAAGAAACCAAAAATTAGTAACAACATTAACTCTGAAAATTACCAACGACAATCACAATATTAAATTGTACACCAGAAAACATTTCACAAACATTCCATCAGAAAAACAGTACATTTTATATATACATTATTCCAACCTCCAACGCATTTTCAATATTAGCTCCGCTATGATATATTACTGTATTTTTCAGGAAACAAAAAATACTCAATTTTCTATCCCTTTTAAATTAATATTCCCACTTTCTCTCTCTCAAATTTTTTTTACTTGAAGTGAGAGAATTTGCTTAACATTTGAATTACAATTCCATATAAGCATGATGTTCGGACAATTTTAAATTACATTTTTAACCTTCAGGGCAAAAAGCTGTCAATCATAATAGACACATGGTTCTTCGTCACTTATGTCTGAATCATCTTCATCCACTTCTCCTTCAATGACTGATTTCTTCCCTTTACAACATGACACAATTAATCCGATTAAGAAGACCTGTGAATTTAAATCAGTGTAACAGGCATTACTGTTAAGAATACCACTTAAGAATATGAAAGTGATATATTTAAAGTTGAATGTTACTGTTGTGATGCAAATGATACCTGAGAGTTACAATTTATGTTAAAGCATTCAACTTGATTTATAATGATCTCTAAATCAGATTACTTACTGCAATGAACGCCCAGTTCCCAAAATAATAAGCAGCACTGAAGAACCAAAACTTATGAAGGAAAAGGTATGTCCGAGTAACAGTGCACTGATCTAAAATAAAGCAGACAAAAATGTTTATTCCAATTTGTGTATTTCATGGTATGGCTGTAATTCCAGAAGATTTTACAAACAGTAACCTATGATTTATAAAAAATATAGCAAAGATCTACTACTCCACTCAAAATAGACATGGTTTTCTCTTAAATATACAATGTTATACAACATAGTAAGGAGACAAGCTAATTATAGTTATGGAATAATTTATTCTGAGGAACCAGTAATTACATAGAAAATAACGGCAGTTACACAGAGAATTACATTACCATTATTGCATTATCTCCTGATAAGAGTGCCATCCAGATTAACTATTGCCTGTATATCTGACCACGGAGCTTCTATAATATTCCTCTACAGTTCCAGATAGATAAAGTTTAGTATAATCAACAATGAGGTTGACCAGATATCTTGATTTTACAGGGAGAGGCCTGATATTTGGGGCTTTTTCTTATATAGATACTTATTTCCCCTTTCCCCCCACCCCATGTCCCGATTTTTCACACTTGCTATCTGGTCACCCTATCAACTACATATAAATTTACACAGTAAATACTAAAAATCCACTTCTAATGCTCAAAGTGCCAAAAAAGAATCTGTTGGCTGACCCTGTTCATGTTTGCAGGTTCAACCCAAAGACGATTTTAAAAAATTCATTTATCCATTTGAGTTCTGTCATGGCAAAGACATATATGAGAGGTTGTATGATCCAAGATAGCAGAGGGCTGACTAGGACTACAAATCCGCCAGGACTGATTAAATCCCTGCCATCCTTCCAAAACAACATGGAAGGTTTTAAGATTGAGGAAGCAAATTTGGAGAAAGAAACAAAAGATAAAAGTCATGGATTTGTAACAAGATTCAACAGACTGCCTGGATGTGGAATTAGCTCTTCACAGCCTGTGCAGACCATAGGCAGAGAAGGTAGACCTCTGTGGAAAACCCTAAAACTGCAACACAATACATTAAAAAAGAAATGCAGAAAGACAAGTCTTGTTACTGAACATGTTATTTGCACATATAAAACTGTAGACAATACTGAGGCATTCCCTTCACAAGTGTGTTGCATCCACTTCTTTCACCATGTCTTAATTTTAGCCCATTCCTGCAAACATTTAAGTACATGCTTAGCTTTACTCATGCAAATAGGCCTACTGAAACCAATGGGACTACTAACATGTATAAAGACACAACATATGAGTCTGCAGGATTGGGGCCTTGGTCTGATAGCTCTTTAGGGTGACATTGTACTATCACTAAAACAATGACTAAGAAAAGTAATTTTTATATGGAAACATTTTCTATTGCAAATATTTTTAGGAAAAATAAAGACTTTTGGATTTAAGTGAAGATATCCTTTAATAAAATGATGAATTTTCATTACAGTTGGTGTCATGAACTTATGTCTCTAGAAAGAGCTAAAAACAGAACACTTGAAAAAGAGTCAGGTTTTACTGCCCTGGCTTTGAGATCTGGCTGAAAAACTGAAATGAGATTTTGTTGGTATCTGGCTGTTGCGTAGGACAGCTGTTATTATATTCTCTGTATATTTGCTCACAAATTCCCATACTTTTAAAAACAGAATAAAATAAAATCCTATGACTTTAGGCTGTGCCCATTATTCTGGAAACTTAGATCAGGGATACTGTTATTCTACTATTCTGATGTACAGTGTAACTATTAACCAGTGTAAAACAAGTTCTTCCTTAAAGAAAACTGAATTCTTATAAGATACATATTAAAGATTAGTTATTTCTGAAAAACAAAGAAGTTACTCCCTTGTTTAGGAATGATGGTCCTTTGAGATGTGTCTCCCCATGGGAGTCATTGGTGGACACAACAACAGTTGTGACTGATAAGGATACCATGTCTGTTTAAGCCACGTGGGAGTGATCAGTATGATGTTTGCTTTTTCTCTTTTTATTTTCCAACAAGACTTTCAGTAATAGAGGAAATGGAGGAAAGGTATAAAGAAGGCCCTCGCCCCATGAGAGGAGGAGGGCATCCCCCATTGAGTGTTCTGGAACAGCACTGTGGACATTTCCTGCTTTGGTAAGTTGTGAACATGGCTATTATTGGTGTGTCCCCCCCTGGCTGGAACATGTCGCGGAGTATCACTGAATTTTTCCACCACTTGTGGTCGTGCGGGAACTTGTAGCTGAGATGTCCACTATCATGTTGTGTACTCCTGTTAGGTATGTCGCAGATATAACAACATTGGGGGAAATTAACCAGTTCCATAGCTTTACTGTTTCCATACAAAGTGAGGATGATCTGGTGCCACCTTGTTGGTTTATGATTATGAAATACCTGCAGGCTACATTGCTTGTCATGACCTTTGTATGTGTGCCTCTAATCAGTGGAAGGAAGTGAACACATATGTTCCTCACGACTGAGTTCGAGTAGGTTTATGAGACGGCATGTCTCAGATGGAGACCATTTGCTCTGTACTGTGAGATCATTGATTTATGAGCCCCATTCTATGAGGGATGCTTTGATAAGGAGTAGCAACGTGGAAGATTGAGCAAATGGGATTCCCGTGCAGATGTTTACTGGGTCTTTCCACCAGTCCAAGAACTCTTTGACCCTTATGGGCATCGATAGCTGTTTGTATGTGCTGTCTGTTCGGTCTGTAAACCAAACTGAACCATGCTTGGAGACATCTCATGCAAGGTCTTGCATGAGCTATAAAACTGATATGCCTATGGCCATTGGCTCAGAATCATAGAAGATTAGGGTTGGAAGCAGTCTGTAGTAGTGCATGGGAGTCTTTCATCGTAAGTGCAGGACTCTGTACTTGTCCTTGTTGAACCTCATCAGATTTCTTTTAGCACAATCCTCTAATTTGTCTAAATCATTCTGTATCCTGTCCCTGCCCTCCAGTGTATCTAACACTTCCCCAATTTAGTGTCACATGCAAACTTGCTGAGCAAACTGGCTTGAACAAAACTGGCACCAGCACCAACCCCTGGGGCACTCCACTTGTTACTGGCTGCCAACTAGACACTGAGCCATTGATCACTACCCACTGAGCTCAATGATCTAGCCAGTTTTCTATCCAACTTATCGTCCATTCATCCAACCCATACTTCTTTAACTTGCTGATAAGAATACTGCGGAAGATCGTATCAAAAGCTTTGCTAAAATCAGGGTATAATGTCCCTATTTTCTCCACATCCACAGAGCCAGTCATCTCACCACAGAAGGTAATCAGGTTGGTCAGACATGACTTGCCCTTGGTGAATCCATGCTGACTTTTCCTGATCACGTTCCTCTCTTCTAAGTGCCTCAAAATGGATTCCTTGAGGACCAGCTCATTATTTTTCCAAGCACTGAAGTGAGGCTGACAGGTTTGTAGTTCTCCGGATCCTCCTCCTTCCCTTTTTTTAAAGAAGAACACTATATTTTCCTTTTTCCAATCATCTGGGAACGCCCCCACTCGCTTCCTCTCCATTCTGTGCTGCCCAGTGCAGTAGTCTGAGAGTGGACCTTGTCTGTTAAGACAGAGGCAAAAAAAGCATTGAGTACTTCGGCTTTTTCCACATCATCTGTCACAAGGTTGCCTCTCCTATTGTCCAGACATTGCTGGAGGCAACGTCTGGATGAAATCTGAAGGCTGGACTGAACCGTCTCTAGAAGCATAGAGAGATTGAGGAATCTGATGTGGGAGGAGTAGGTTCTGTGGAATGGGGAGAAATGGGGAATGGGGATTTTCCAGCATCAAATGGTATTGAGAAGAGTGTCTGCAAGTACCTTGAGCAACCCCAAAATTTGTTGTTTTGAGGTGGATGTCTGTAAAGAAGTAGGTTGATGGCCTGATGGTTTCTGTTTCGGGAACCTGGATTTCTTTCTCTGGAGTTCATGTGATCTTTTAGAATAATATTGCAATGAACGGGGTCTGAATGAAGGCTGAGGATTATACTTTCTCTTCTGCCCAGGCGTGTAGATTTCGAGTGATCAAAGAGTAGCCATGAAGTCTTTTAAAGTATGGAGGGAAGTGTCAGTCTTTTCTGTGAACAGTCTTGTCCCTTCAAAAGGAAGATCTTCCACACTTGTTTAAACGTCTTTAGGGAAGCCAGGTAAGTGCTAGTCAAGATGCTCATCTCATCACAATGACCGTAGAGATGGATTGTGCTGCTATGTCAGCTGCAGACTTGAGTGATGTCTTTGCCACCAGTTGGCCATAATTAACGATGGCCTTAAATTGTTCCTTGTGTGAATCTGGGAGCTGCTCCATAAAGGCATGGAAGTCTTGAGTAGTTTAGGTAATCATATTTTACCATTAAGTTTAAGGCTTGATAGTTCGCAATACAGAACTGAAGAGTCACCAATGAATATGTTTTGTCCCAGAAAGATCTAGGCACTTCCAGTCCCCGGTTGTAGGGGCTGGATTTAAAATGGTACTGGCAGCTCCTTTAGTTCACCACATCCACTATAATGGATTGGGAGGCAGGAGGGAGAAGAGAAATTCCATATCCTTTGCTGGCATGTAATATTTTTTGTCGGCCTGCCTGCATGTTGGCGTGACTGATGCATTCATCTGCCATATGAGTTTGGGAGGGTCCTACCGGGCCTCACTAAATAGGGAGGACTACTCTGGACGAAGCAGAAGAATGTAAAATGTCCCTTAGTTTGTGATGTGACTCGGTCACTGCCTGTAGTGGTATCTGCAGTGCTTCTACCACCCACTAGGCCAATTCGTGAAAGAGCTTAAAGTCATCTGCCAACAATGGTGGAAGGAGCATCACTGTCTCATCTGATGATGATGATGATGATGACGACAATGAGAAATTAGTCCAGGGAATAGCTTCCTTCTCTACTTCAGCCTCTTGTTCCTCTCTTAGCTGTTTGGGGTCGGGGGAGGGATTGAATGTCCTTGATACAGCATCTGAAGGAGAATGTCTCTTTGGCTCTTGATGAGCCACGCTAAAGCTATAGGAAACAAAGTGTCTATGTGCCAGGCCAAGGATTCAAGTTGAGCTATTGAGAGGGTGGGAGGGTGCACGTTGGTTGGTAGAATGGCTTTCCAAAGCAGGGAAGCTGGTGAGCAGAGGTATGGTATGGCTGCAGTCTATATTGGAATTTGGTGAGAAGAGCATGGGAAATCCTGTCCTCTTGCTCACTATCTGACTCAGTGGCTGAAAAAGGGGGTGCACAGCATTAAGTTGTCTGGAGCTCCATGTGAACTCGGTACAGGGGCCCTGTAAAGATGAATCTGTGCATCAGACATTGAAAGGTCAGTTGTGTACCAAAAGTTGATGGTGGTTGTCAGTGCAGAGATGTGTGCACCGAAGGAGTTGGTGATGTGGACCTGATAATGCGGTCTGCTAGTGCCTTGCATGCTGAAGACAGTACTGATGTCTATGTCTGTACCGAAAGAGACTTCCCCAGGGGTGATTCTCTCTATTTCTCATGCTCAGTTGGTACTGATGATTCCTTGCCTGTTTCCATTGGCTCCTTAGGCAGCCCAACATGCTCTATTGAGTCAGTACCAGGTGAGCCCTGGGTATCAGACAGACAGCTTCAATGCCACTGGTACCAAGGATACTAGTTGAGCTGGAGATTGGTTTCAGCTTGGTCGTGGCTCACTGTGGGGACTCACAGCCCTTTTCTTAAAGGCCTTGTTTGAGTAGCTTGTGGACGTCTTCTTGGGCTCACCTCCCTTAGAAGTAGAAATTTGTAGCGAGGTTTCTTGCTGTTTGGGGTATTGGCACACCTCAGAGAGGTGAAGGGCTGCTTCCATTAGTAGAAGCTTAAGTCTCAGTTCTCTGTCCTTTCTGAATCTGGGCTTCAGGTGTTGGCATAAATCACACATCTGTGGGATGTGGTTCTCTTCCAGACAGCGGACACAGTGTCTGTAAGTCGCTGAGATAGATTCCTTGTAACTGAGACATTTCTTGAAGCCCAGTGAACCAGGCATACCATGTCCAGGGGGGTACACAGACAGATGGTCGAAGAAAAAACGAAGCCTAAATAATTTTTTTTTAAAAAGGTAAACAACAAAATAGAAGATAAAAGAGAAAATAAAAGAAAAGCTCCAAAAGTCAGCTAAAAATTAACAATTCTAAAGAAGTTAATGATCTGCTAACAGACAGCTAAAACTCCATATTAGCCAGGGGCTGTTGAAGAGGAACTGAAGAGGATTTGCCCCTAGGGTACTGGTTAGCCTCCTGCCAGAGTAGGAGGGGTGGGGAGCAGCGCATGTATGGGCTGCATGAAGACTGCTACCAAAGTTCTCTGATCAGCAGTGCAGGGATGCAGATACACCTATAGTGAAGCACCCATATGGACACTACTCAAAGAAGAAGTTGGGATTTTATCAGTTTGTTTATATGAATGTGAAAATGTGATCTAGTGTTTACTTAAGCTATGTACAGCAGATGCAGTATTAGAGATGAGTCATAAAAGTAATAGACATTATCCCATTTCCCTGGTTTTACAGTGTGTTAAATTATCAATAGGACTGCCCATAAGCGACTAGGTAATAGACCTGCTACCTTCTACTGGTCCCAAAATGCTGCTGAACATTATTCAACTGCTATTTATTTCCATTACATCACCAAAATATTCACTGTTTCATATATAAGCACTTATGTTCTTGTATATCAAATATTTTTTATCACAAAGCCCACATAAACTGGAATTTCCCCATTTTCAGCAATTGACAGAATTTGGATGAAGTGGTTGTCTGAACACATTTCTTCAAAGGGAAATGCCATTCTTGATACTATTGCAGCATTACAATTGTTAAAGAACTTATTTCCTTGAGATGAGGAAATTCACATGTCCATTCCCAGGGACTAGGAAGTTTTCTATAGAACAGTAATTGCGAAAGTTTCAATTCAGTAATGTCAAACTGTTTCGTTTCAACATTTTGATCGAAAAGAAACAGTGACATGAACAATGAGACAGAGACCATTGTATAGTTAAATGCAGAGGCCACAACTTCATTTAAAACTTTTACCTAATGAGGTAAACACCCCAAACCACCCAGCAGGCTTGTTCCAGTTTGGTTCTCTGTGGTCACCAATAGCCTCAGTGTACTAGAAACCTGGGGCAAGTGTGATGGCCATGCCTCTTTACAACTTTTGGCCTGCCGAAGGACCCTGACTGGGAGCAGAGTCCTAACCTGCTTTCCACCTCCATGCCAGAGGCAGCAAAGCTAAGTTGAGGGAAGCCATAGGCTGAACGAAATAGAGACAAACCCCCTCACCCTGTAATGCTGTGCTCAGGATCAATGCTCAGGTAGCCCACTGGATTACAGGGCCATCAACAGGACCCATTCTAACCCATGAACGGCACTGGAATCTGCCAAATTTGCAACAATTGTAATCTAAACCACTCCTGGGTTCTAAAAGGAAGATGAAAACCCACACAGAAGTTTGCCTGGTTTGTTATATGGGAAAAATCCCTTCCAGGCCTCAAAACAGGCAATTAGCCTAGATTCTGGCACCACCCCCCAGCAACTACATTACAGGTAGGACAGGTGAGGCTGAAACAGGGAACCCACCATGGTTACCCTTCCTTGGCAGCCAACTATATCAACCCTGCCTAGTCCTTCACCAAATGAGACCCAATCCTGGTCCTAGAGCCACCTCCACCGTCCAATGGCAGCAGTGGTGGGCAGGACATGCCCTGGAGGCCCAGGCCCAGGATCCCCAACAACTTGCAGCATAAAGGTGGAAGGGGGTGAGGAAGGGAGAAGAGAGACCCAGCTGCCCAAAACAGTAAAAGAAAGGGAGCAAGAGGATGTGGAATACTCTTTCAGCTGCTCCCAACAGAGATCCCTCTCTTTCCCGGTCCCTGAGAGTCTCTCTCATGTTCGATTCCATCAAAGCTACACCCTGGCTAGTGGGGTGAGCAGTTCATGAGTTAACAGCAGTTTGGAACCCATATATTGTATTTCAATATATCCTTCTTCCCCATAAATTCCACTTGATTTTGTGCATTTTATTCTAATAATTAAAGTTATGTGAAATCACATGTAAGAGCAGCATATTAGTGAGCTGCTATGGAAGTGAGAACAAGATCAATAATACATACAGTTATAAAAAGACATGCTGAAAAATGTCAAATATAATTCAAAAAAGCATTTTTGTAAAAAATTGGGTCAGTGTTCAACATTTAGATTGCCACCGGTCTACTCTCAGAATGGCATGTTATCCCATTAACTGATATATGAAAGGGAATGAATATCTTGAGGTAAAGAAGATTGGACTAAACAGAAGGAATAAAAAAATGTTAAAAATGAAAATAAAATAAATGAATAAACTGATTCAGTAGGTGAAGCTCTTCCTTCTGATATGGTAGCAAACCAAAGAGTTAAGAAGCGCTGTTGGAGTGGTTGTCTTTTGCAAGATTCATAACATCAATCCTTTCCACTTGTGGGTGTAAAAGATCATGTAACATTTCTCATGATCTGCTGAGTATGGACAAATACCACCTCCCTAGAGATTAACTCACAGTGGTGCGAGAAGAACCAATGAAACCAAAGATTGTAGGACTGCTCCCCTGTATTGGGCATTTGATCTAGAAGTGAAGACAAGAAATTAATATTGTGTAAATGTATTAATCCAATTCCGGGCATCAGAATTGCATCTCAACAGATATGACCCTGGGATATCCTGAAGAAGCTTTGGACCTGGTACAATATGTCCTAAGATTTTCAAGCATTGAGAAACCAACAACATCATGACAAATTTGTAAACAAAGTTTACTGTTTCCCTCGTGCATGCTTCTCCATATGATACAAATCTCTGAGATTTTAAAAGAAATTGTAGTCTTACATTAAGCAATACGTTGAAAAGCCAAGTTATTATTTAGGTATCTGGTGCTCCCAGGCAACAAATCTTGCTTGAGGAAAAACACACATGTAAGCCAATGGACTGGATTACACAGAATTCAGATATCACAGTACTTCGAATTTTGGAATGGGATGTGGGAATACAGCTACCTTGCTCTTGTGGAACACTGTGTAAGGAATATCAGATATTATGGGCTGCAAGTCACTGACTTACCAGGCCAAAGTTCTTGCTGTGAGAAATACAATCTTCAGCAAAAAAATTATATCCCACAGTTTCAAAGGGAAGCTTATTAAATTTGGCAAGAACTATGTTTAAACCTGAAGAAAGGAATGATTTACAGATAGATGGGTGTAGGATGTCGCGTCCCCCCTCCCACCCCCCCGTCACTCTGCGAGTGAAGCTACGTCCCCTTATTGCATCTAAAGAGACAGGTTCAGGGAATTCGTTGTCTTGGGTCCCTACCCTCAGGGATAAGAAGTAGTCTATAGACCTTGCCCACAGGCAGGGCCGAAGAAGTATACAGTCTATGGCTCCTGGTCCTCAAGCAGGGAGCACAGCTGGCAAGCAGTCTATGGCCCATGGCCCTCAGGCAAGGCAGGGCAACTAAGCAGGCTTCCTAGCCTAGAGTGGGATAGCCGCTGCCCTCAGGGAGGAGCAGTAGGGGGTGGGGGACACAGGCCTGCCCAACTCCACTGTGTCCCAACTCAGGGCCTTAACAGCAGTGGAAGCTTCCACCACTGGGTCAGCTGAAGCAAGCTGACAGAGTATCAGGCCACAACACAATCAGACTATCATCTGCTTTCCCTGGACTACTTCCTACCACTTCATCATAGGGTACCAGGCTTTCAGGGTCATCAGTCTCCTCAGGATAGCTAGCTAGCAGCAGACCCAGCAGTTTCTTGGTGTCCCAGGTGGCAGGCTGCTCTGGCAGCAGCTCCTCAGTCTTGATGCTGTAGCGCTCAGGTTCCTGAAGTGCTGGACAGACATTCTTCTTCTCTGGCAGCTCTAGTCCAACTGAGCTGTTGGATTCTCCCTTTATGCTTCCTCTCCTGTCCTGCCCTTCTGCTTTCCGCATGGCAGGTATGGCTGTTCTGGTTCCAGGCACCAAGGGGTGGATAGGAAACCCTCCCTGTCAGTCTCAGAGTGATGCCACCCCTCCCCTAACTACAATGGTAAATAGCAAAGTAAGTAAGACTTTCAAGAACATTTTGATGACCAAATACAGAAGATTCTTGAATAGGAATGTGGCATACATGAGTGCACCTTTGTCTGTGCACAGTACATTCTTTTTTCATGGTCAGGATAACATGAATACTGAAGTAATTTGTCTCGCTCCTGTCTAGAAAGGTAGTCTCTCCATTTCTTCTGGAGAAATTTGTTAGCATGCTGAAGAGGGAACTCTGCTGCCAAAGTTAGGGGATCTGAATACCAGAACTGAAGGGATCAATTTAAAACTATTAACAGTCCCCAAGTTTGGTCCTATTTTCTTTTCCTGAAGACTCTTGAAATTGGGGCTACTGGAGAGAATGTCCATGTTCCAGTATAGGGAAGTTGCATTGGTCAAGAAAACAGAGCCACTTCCTTCCTGGAACACAATTTTGACATGTTATTTGCACTGGTTGTAAAGAGAGAACACTACATAAGTTTTTATGGTATGCTGAAACAACATGTGAAAGAGTTTCAAGTACTAAGCCCTTTTAAATCATCTATGTGGGAAGTTCATTTCTGCTTACACTGTCTGCCAGAACGTGGTCCTTTCTGGAAAACACATGGCAATAGCAATTACTGTTTTCCAAATAGTTTCAGCTTCATTTCAGAGGATGAACTCAACCAAGAGTGGAAATTTGTAGATAGGCTATTCAAGGGAGAACTAAAGAAATGCAATGACTTACATGCACAATAGTCCAAACAATACACAAAAGCTATGAAGCAAAGCTTTGGACCAGATAAGATTAGAGTCAGGAGTGTAATGACAGGTCAGTAGTTTATCTGTTTTGAGAAATAGGGGGTGTGTATAAATTTACTGCACACCTAGATTTGCCTGTGGATGCAGTCTAAGGAGTTAGAGGGAAAACAGGTACATTCTTTGGTAAGGGCAAAAATTTACAGCATGCTGGAGCAATATTTACAAAGATGTCTGGTCAGTCTGTTTTAAAAGGAACAGGATTATTTGGAGGTGTATTTACCTTAGAGGAAAGTCAGAAGATTTGTTGATGAAGGCTTACAAATAATGGCACTCTCTTGCAGTCAGTACATGGAAAGGATGCTTAAGACAGCAGCAATTATCTTCACACAAAGATTTACAGTAAATTCTAAAACTAATCATTGAAGCAATAAGCTAGGAAAAGAGAACAGAACTGCTGCAGATGAAGAGGCATTGTGTCCAGACTTAATATATTAGAGAAAAGCACAGCACTTCAGAACAGCAGCTTTAAACAGTCACAAAGAAAAACAAAAACAGAGAATAATGCACAAGGCACAAAAAGGCAAAGACACTCATATCAATCCCCACTGATAAATGTTGCAGGATGGTAGAAAAGACATGACTTACCTTTATGAACTCATTTTTAAACTTTACTCAAATGTAACAGCCTGTAGGGATTCCCTTTTCTTGTATATTGGACAGTCTCTCTAAATATTTATCTGAGAAAATAACTTGATCTTTTATAAATGTTGTATTTAGTAAAAAGTTAGTAGCTAAAATGACTGCATCTAATTCAAATCAGAAAATAAACACAACATAGCAACCCATTTAAGTCTGTGAAGTGCTACTATTCTTCTGTGATGCTGGCAGGGCTCTCTTTGGAGAGATGTTCTCTAGCTGTCTTGAACCTCCACTGACACAGGATTCTATGGAAAGAGTACATGGGGAGCCTCTCATTCTGTTCATTTTTGCAAAGGACTCTACAGCCCTCTCTGCATGACAGAGACATTTGAACAAGAGGTCCTGCAGCTCTTTCCCCCAGTTCTAGATGGGGTAACAGAAGCGGGACCCAGTGGATAATTCTACCTGCTTTGCTAAGCTCTATTTCTGTTCCTTTAATATATATTTACTTTTTAGAATTAAAAATACACTAGAAATGGCAGTGTTCATTATATCTGGCTTTGGAGTTTTTAAGGCACACTGGGATATGACAAACAGATAAATCCTTCAGAAAATTAAAGGGCACAGCAGTGAGCCCGAATAGACATAGACAAGCCCCATGACCAAAGTGAGATGAAGACAGTAAAGGAGAGATGGGAATTTAGTTGAATCAATTCAGAAAATCAAAAAAGGTTTGAGATTTGGTTTGACTAAGGAATACAAGAATTTTTCGGTTCTTATTTTACCTGGACCTGTTCATCCATTCCTAAGAAAAATGTGCACTTGTAATGCTAACGGATTAGGTACCAGATCATACCATGGCCCCTAAGTCTCAGCTGACAAATACAAAGCTGGAATCAGTTTGGCTCATCTATGCATTGGTATTATTAAAGTATTAGCATTATAAGAATGTGTTTAGACTTTATGAAATGCTTATAAACTGTTGCATGTATTAATCTCAATGTGTAGACCATGTGATGATGTAATATTTAAGTGTTTGCTCTAACTGTAAATCACCAGACAGGAGAGTAGCATTAACAAGTAAGAAATACTAAATTTCAACAGGTGTTATTTCATGCTCAACAAAGGAAGACACATCAACATCAGATAAACTACTGTGGAACATCAGAGAGCAAAAGACTAAAGTGATTGCTCCCCACACCCATTAAGAGGAGACGTGCAAGTGAATTCCTCCTAACAACTGAATTTACAGTACAACTTGAAGCAGATAGGAGGAAGGAATAAAAAGCCCTATCAAGGAGGAACTGTATCTTTTATGCTGTTTGAACTCTGAGGGGCAAGGATTACTAAGCATAAACAAAAGATCCATAGGGCTTGATCTGGGTTAGCCCTATAGGACATATAGAGCTTGCTTATTTTAAAAGCATTTAGTATTTTTTTGAAAATTAAGATTGGAACTCATTGGTGTGTAGATGTTTATCAACTTTAACCTTGTAAATGACTCATTTCCTTTTCCTAGTTAATAATCTTTTAGTTTATTATAGGATTGGCTACAAGCATTGTCTTTGGTGTGAAATCTAAGGTACAACTGACCCAGGGTAAGTGATTGGTCCTTTGGCACTGGGAGTAACCTGCATATTGCTGTGATCATTGAGATAACGGATCATCTATCACAAAGGTAAACTTACCTGGATGGCAACATAGATTGGTGTACCCAAGAGGACGGTCTGTGACTATGTTAAGGTTGCTTTAATGTCTGAAGAATTTACACTTGATAATTGGTTGGTGAAATTTATGTATAGAAATCACACCTAATTAAGGGTTTGTGCCTTGCTTATTAACAGTATGCCCTGAGGTTGGTGTTCATGCTCTTGAGCTACTGCAGGACAGAATGACAACAGTATTAAAGAGAAAGTGTATAGTGACACTGTATTTGAAACCCCTTTCATTGTCTGTTAAACTCTATTCAGTAAGAAAAATGAAATGAAGTAAGATTTATCCAATAGCATTCTCTCTCCTCTTCTTATTTGAAAAGTGGAAAAACAATACTTGTCTATTCTGACTTTCAAATTCGGTGGCAGTCAATGAGAGTTACGCAAGATACGCAGAGTAGCTTGCGTGACTCCCGTCGACTTCGTAACTCATCTTCTCTGTGGTGTCTTCACTGCGCTGCGCCACTTGAGCGGTGGTTTTAATGCATCGTCTTCTGGATCAATTGAGCGGGTCTTCACTGGGAAATCAACATCAATGAAGATGTACCCTAATAAATGGGGATAACACAGTCTCACCACCATCTGCAGCCCTCTAGCTGCTCACCTGAATTACAGAACAGCTAAGAGACCCACAGATGGCTCTCTATGCTAATCTTGCTAAACAAATTATAGTACATATTTTGGATCTGTTTGACCTTGAAAAGATATTTTAATGAAATATGACAGGAGTTCAACTGTTCAAATTATGGCTATTTTTGTATTCTGTTAAATGTAAAAAGGTAATAGTATAAATCTATGGATTTGGTGAGAATACTACAGGACATTTATTCCCAGAGACTATTCCATTTTGGATAAATATATTAGACATGAAATTCCAAAGTTTCAGAGGTGTAGTTTAGTTTTTTTGTTTTTTTTGTTTTTTAACTCAAATGTGCAGATTTCAGTCATGTATATAACAAAGCTGTAGATACTGTCTCAATGCTGTGAGAGAAACACTATACAAATAGTCTCTTTAAATTAATTTGAAGTGAGGGAGAATAATTATTGCATTCATCTGAATTAAAATAACCACTTGCTACGCAGAATGGAAGCTGTGACAACTCATGACAATATTTGGACCCTCTGGAGCAGATGCAGACATGGAAAAGCACCCAAGCTGAGATAGCGGAAGGAAATATCACCTCTTAAAGGAAAGAAGAGTATACTGCTTTATCAGCATTACCTAATTTAACCAATGAAGGTTCAGGAATACAAGATGAGACCGATGCTTTTTATCTAGAAAAGATAGCGACAGTTTCTAATAGCAACTATTACCAGAAAAGCCAAATGTATTTTATTCCCAATCCACTGATGGAAACTTTTCATTCCTGCAAGGCAGCAGTCTTCAGGTTCAATTTACCAATGTTCTTAACCAAGGGTTTCTTCAGAGAAGTGAATTAGCCTGTTACTTAAGGAAGATAAATTACTCAAATGGACAAGAAGCTCTTTCACCTTCAAAGGAAACTAATGTGATAAGGACTCTAGGTTGAAAAGAAGGAAAATTTTCACACCTAGCAGTAATTATAACTTTTTCAGAAATACCAGGTTCTTCTGTCATTTTCACATGACAAAGTTTCCTCTTTTGGGATGGGGGGGAGAGGAGAGAATTTAGCCAGCCCTGGTAATTTAAAAGATTTTTTATTCTTTCTTTTCTCTGAAAGTAGCAGCTGAAGTGCTCGTCATCTAGCCAACTGCTCACCTTGGCCATCAGTTTTATAACAGCTCTTTGAAAAAGGTAAAACACCGTGTAAGCGTTCACACATTTATTATTTCTGATGTCATTGAATCAACTACCTGGAAATGCTTATGAAAACAGCAGCTCCCACAGATACATTTTCATAACATGATGGCAGTATGGAGAGGTGGTGAACAGAAACTGAGTCTTCAACATCACTGTAAGCAGCATTGTTAGGTCATTAGGCAGGTGTAAAACTATTACTGTTGCAAGATGTTTTGCTTGCATAGTTAGCCAGTATATGAATGCTACCTTCAGCATACTCAGGCCACTCTAAAAAGCCAATTACTCAATAAAAATTATTTACAGATAAATGGATCAATATGTTTTTATATGTTTTATAGTTTATGTAAAGGTATTGTATTTTAAATCATTAGCGCAACAGATAGACAGTGCTGATTCATGCTATGCTGTTTTTAATTATCAAACATTAAACCTAAAGTTGCCTAGCAACTAAAGATGAACTGGCCAAACAATTGACCAGTTAATTGTAAAAGGGCAACTAATGTCACGTCTGTGATTTAAGATCCATGAATATTGCCGGAAACATTTCATCCCCACATAGCACATCACATTTACGAGTGTAATTAACTAAAGTGCCAGACTAATTTAACTGTAACGATGTCTAAGCAGGGCTTCTTAAAAATTAAAGTGGAAAACTACTCACAAACACTATGTTACAGTCTTGCAAAAACAAAGTTTTTAAAAAAGCGTATGTTTCATCATGCATTATAAAGATTCATGTTTATCTTTCCAGAGAGAATTGAGTTTATTACAAAATTTGGCCTCCCTTTATGCATCTTTTAGATGCACAAATGATATTCCAAAGCCTAAAAGAAGAAAGGAAAAGTCGTTTGCTTCTCCAGAAGGTAAGTAAAAAGGGAGTATGAGTTTAACACAATATAAAACTTGATAGGTTCAAACCTGTACTACATTTTAGAGAAAACTTGTACTGTACTCAAGAGATTCCATTATGCCAAAAAGAGAAAGATTTGTTTTTTAGAAAAATGCATAAGCTTAGTAATGATCAGGAAATGTAATTTAAAGACAACTGATTTTAAGTGGCCCCTGGTCATTAAGGAGAACAATATGCTTCAGTGAAAGGAAAGCAAAAAGGTAAACAATTCTTGGGTGGTTGGAGTACTTATGCTGATCAGAGAACTCTGTAAGGTCTTCACTGAAGTGCTGCAGCTGCAGCATTTTAAAAGGATACAAACCCTTAGATAATGCAATAGAAACTTTATTCTCATTTACACTATGCTCTTGTCTACACTACAAATTTATGTCGGTACAACTATGTTACTCCATAACGCATGGATTTTCCACACCCATGAGCAACGTAGTTACATTGACCTACCCTGTAGTGTAGACACTGCTATGCCAATGACAATGCTTCTCTTATTGACATAGCTACCGCCTCTCAGGGAGATGGAGTACCCACACCAATGGAAGAAGCTCCCCTGTTGGCATCAGTAGCTCCTTCACTAAGTGCTGCAGCACTGGAAGTGTAGACAAGCCCTCAGTAAAATTAAAATGTTATTTAACACCTACTTTAAGGCCCATTTACATTGACAGAGTGGCACTCAGGGGCCTTAGCGTAAGAGAATGCTCCTAGCTGTGTCAGTGAGCTCAAAAGGCAGACACATTTGGTGATAATCTGAAACTCTGAAGGCTGGTCTCAGCATAAGAGTTGTACTGGTAGAATTCATCTTTTTTTTCCCCCAGTGAAATCATGGGTGAAGTCTTACACTTGCCTCCCTTTGAAATATACCCAAATTAATTTGGCATAGTTATTTCTCTTTTCAAGATGACACAAGTCCCCACCAATGGAGTAAATTTGATTCAGCAGCAATATCACACTGGCACTGATACAGGTTTATTGGTACACAAGTTCACACTGCCATCCCACAGAGCATCACTCTCTTCAGCAGCAACCCATCTACTAAGCTTTCTGAGCTACACTGCCAGGGGTCAAAGTATCTTCAACATTCAGAAGAGGTTTACAAGCACAGCAGTGACATTAACAAGTTATCAAGTCCCAAAAAGAACATTTCTTCTTACCAACGACAAGAATATGGTTCTGATTTGCAGTCACCTTTGGGCTTCAAACTAGTCTAGAACGGAGATTAATTTTCTTGGGCTGTGTGGTTAGGAGCATCCGCAGGCACAGCTAAGACCCTCACATAGGAAAACAGATATATGTACAAGAACTTATCAGAGGAGATGTGGACTGTAGGCTACTGAGAGATACTGATCAGTGCCAGTCAAAGACATAGGTATCAGTACTAAAACAAACAAAATAACATCTGGTGCAATATCCTTCACCAAAACCTTTTATTCAAAATTTGACAACATAGTCTGTAGAGGCCAAACAAGCCCTGTCACCTCAGTGAACACTTCTCATGCTATTATGGAGGACCCCCATGGAGAGGCAAACAAGAATGATGAGTTTTGGCATGCGTGAGATGGAAACAATGAAGCAGAATTCAACATGATGCCTGAAAACCAAGAAATGTTCCTTACCACATCTGACACAGACTTTGCAGGAGCAAAGGGAAAGATCTGCCTCTGCTAATATCTCAGCAGACATCCATTACGCGTACAGAGAAATAATTCAGTAACACCCCAATTTTTTCCCAAAGTAAGTAAAAACCACTAGTCCTTGATAGTATCCTTACTAGCTGTTAATGAAGTCTATGTCCATAGATTTCAAGTTTCAAATATAATCTCTTTTTGCTGTAGCCATGCACCAAGAAGTATGTTTGCGAAAGCATGGGTGCTGTTTTTACAACGGGTAAAGTATCAGTGACGGCAGTAGCAAGTATGATAGTTATTGTTGTGCCAGCTTTCACAATTCTACTCCTGTTTTAGTCACACAACTTTCCAAGCTTTCACCTAACTGAAGTTTTCCATTCTTGATTTGTCAGGTTCCCTCCCATCCATTTTTAAGTTTAAACAAAAAATGGTCCAATCTGCAGGTAGCAACAGAATGGACACACACGTTTACCCCATTATAAAAAGCTGATTTTTTTAAAAATTAGATCTAAAGCCAAAGCTTCTGGGAGTTGAAGGTCAACATAAAAATATTTCTTACTGAAGGTAAGTACTTTTAAGTGTTCTGAGAAAAATTTTTGTGAGCTCACCAGTGTGATCTTTTGAAATGAGTATTTTGCATATGCAATAGATTTTGATTAGAGTTTTCATGCTAAGCTGAAGTGGGCAGCTAAGAAAGGCATTCAAGTAGTTTTCAATTTCTGGCTCAGAAGCCTCAAAAAATTCTATATTTTATCTTCCCCAAACCACCAGTCAACTAAGTCTCCATAGCTGCCAATTCACTATTTATGTGAAATAGGTGCCTATCATGCAACGCTCTGCTGAAGTAAGATCTTTAATTTGGCAGGTTTAAAAGGCCCAGAAGGCAGACTCTCTGCAGCTCTTAATGTAAGTGAGAGAATAGCCTACCAGCGGATCTTTTAATGTGAATGAGACACGACATTCTGGTGGCGTCTAGCCAATAAATCCAGATTGCATGCAAGAAATGGGGGGTGTTATGACATTTTATTTGGAAAAATAAGAAATTCCATTTTAAAGTATGTTAAGAAAAATCTGCATGATGAATACAAATCAGAAAAGACAAAATTAAGGTTCCACAGACCAACTTACCTATGCCCTTTTGTGTGCCCTCATTACAGTACAGTTTGATTACATTCTATTACTCAAATACAACATATAATTTTCTCTTCAATCTTAGACATATCATGATGCAGTACTTTGTATTGCACTGTTAGTGTCTATGAAAGTTATAAGAAAATATAGTTAATAGTTCCTCTACAACACAATATGAAGAGTAAGACTGAATATTTGTTGGCATTCATCTGTATATGGTACTTGATTGATACTACTAGACAACTGCTGGTCAAACTGAGGCTGGTAAACCTTGCTTCAGTAAATAAAAAAAGTGTTTCATATAAATAAGGATCTAAATTTTCACCATGCTTAAAGGAGATTACTATGTTGAAGTTTTTAGATAAAAAGAGCTCAAATGTATCCTCAAATAAATAAATGCAATTCCACTGAACTCACTGGGATTTGCACACCCAGAACTAAATGCTGCATTTAGGCTTATTTAAAAGAGGATTTTCACAACCGGAGCAAATATTACGAGACACATTTAGATGTATGTAGCTTATCCAATATGAATTTTACGTGTTGCATAAATATTGATACCTGTATTTATGATTCTTAAAATATATTCATTTTGAGCTATGCACCCTAATTCCATCTGTGTAGTAAAAGTACAACTAAATGTCATGTACGGTAAATAACCCTAGAAAAAAAGAGCAGCTACTGGACACACCTGTACAAAAGAAATGGGAAAGAGTAGAGCAGAAACATTTGTAGAAAATTATTTATCTAAAAGGAACAACTGGAAATGGAGAATGTGCAACTACACTCACAATACCAGAGAGAAGAAAACAAAATTGTTGCTGACTGAGGATAATGGAGGCTTCCAGAAAATATAATCACTGTACACGTATTTAGGCAAAAGGATAAACCTTTTAGAAGAAATACATTCAGAATCTTTTGAAAAAGGTTATTTGATTATTAAGAGGAGGACATACTAAGGAAACAATCTAGAGTAAAGGAAAACATCCCCTGTACGGAACTGGAGAGGCCTATAATTGAAGAGCAGGGGCCTCAGGACACTTTTCTCTGAGAGGATTCTTCTCTTGGCGCTGGTTTTTTCTGTTGTATTTCCTAAAAGCTTTTCCATAATGATGCTGACAAGATCATCTTGTAATATTTGGTAGCTAATTTTAGTGCCAGCTGACTAATGCATTCTTTAGTACCAATCTAGGCAGATGTTTATGTTTTCTTATGAAGGTGCTTATTACTGCTCCATACAGTTAAGGTCTAGCTGAATTTGCACTTCATTCTATGATTCTCCTTCTGTAAAACCATTAGTAATGCTGATATTTAAGCTAAGAAGAGCTATACATCTGACTTATTGAGGAAGTTGCTGGCTACACACTTGGAAGGGCCAGTTGGGCCACAAGGGCCTTTTAATGGGAGTCAAGAAAGAGCACGTAACTGCCAATGTAAAAGACACAAAAGAAGGCTACCATCTTTATCCAGAACTGTGCCACAGAACAACTGCCAAGAACTACTGACCCAGAGAAAATGGTGACCAAAGAAAAAAAAGCAGAATAAAGGAGGGTTAACAGGCACCCGTCATTATCGAGACCGACACCAATGAAGGAGAAATGAAAAACCATGAAGACCTTGGTTGAAGGTGGTGGCTCGGCAAAGAAGACTATGTAACTCATACAACATGAAAGCACCAACAGCACACATTGTGTGTCCTTTGCAGACAAACAGGGACTCACTGAGGCAGAATGGTGACAAAACCCAAGTTTTTAGATTGTGTCTGTATGCTGACATAATGGCAAGGGAAATAACTGAGTGATCAACAAGGTGCACACCGTACAATTTGATTACAACAGCTTTTGATTACTTCCAAGGCAGGAAGGATTTAAACTGACAAGACTCATCTTTTACTTTTGTCATGATCAACCTCCTGAGCCATCCAGTCCCTCAACTACACCATTATTCTTTATTTCAGGTGATCTTTAAAATTGACAGCTTAGCTCAGTTGTGATCTTTTATCTGCTGCAGTACAGCTAAGCATCCAGAAAAATGTACACTAATGGAAGCTGACAGCACATGGCGTCACACCATTCATAAAAGCCTTAATGAAACAACTATACAACTTATAATCTTTTACCAATGGCCTGCAGTCTTCATTGTCTATTCTCCAGAATGTCTAATCACAAATCTGGAAACTGATTTTAAAACCAAAATTATAGTTCTTTTTCTGTAAACAATCATGAAATGGGTTACGTTAAACTGACATTTAGTTGAAACAAATATCTTTAAAACTATAAAATACTTAAATTTGGAAACAAAAATGTGTTTGGAGAATGCATTTCTGTACTGTTGAAAGTTGTTTGCAGTACCTCAATCTTAAGTCATAAAATTTCTAAATGACTTCACTTTTCCTGTCAGCAGAGATTAAAATGTATACCTGCGTTCCTTGGAAACATTGTTTTCCAAAGCTAATCGTGTATGTTTTTTAAAGTTACCTTTATTAAGTCCCTCCATCCTCTGTCTTTTTTTTTTTTAAAGTATAAAAGGAAATATTCCAACAAAATTCAATGCCTCCCAATACAGTCCAGAATGAATAACGAGTCCCTGATGCACTAGCATAATGAGGCTTTATTGCAGATCTGTAAGCAACTGCTTGCCAATACATTACTATCCTTGAAACGTTCCAAGTTACAAGCCTATCACTCATACCACCTTCCACCTTATTTAGTAGAAGCAAACAAAATCTTACAAGGAACAATTTTTCAGTTTGAAATGTTATGAAAGTTAACTACTAGTAACGAGGGAAGTAAGGGTACACTTTCTTAGAGGACAGCAAAAAAGTAGAAAATGGGAAGCAAGGAAAATAAGCAGAATATTAATTTTGCAAGCTCTATACATCTCCACTCCAAAGATAATAGATATATCATTTGTAAAAAAAAGAAAAATGCTGTGTGCTTACTTTTTCATGCTACAACATGTACTAAAGGTTAATTCCTTCTTAGTGTGACGTCAGACAAGTGACAATTACTTATATAAGAGGAATTTCACATATGGACACTCATTTTGTATTTTGTGACCTTTAGGACTCACTTTATTTTCCCGTGCTATCTAGGAGTCAAGAGATGGTAGAAACAGTGCTACCATGTAACTTTTACACTCCTCAAGCCTCCTCAAAACTAGAACCAGAATATTTTTATATTTATTTAGATGTGAAAGCACCCACCCCCTTTTACAACAGGTAAAAGGACAATAAGTAGAATTCATGCCTACACTGAGCCAGGGGAAAAAACAGAGCACAGAACTTTTTCCAGATACAGAGCTAGCAGCTGAGCATACTCAGAACTTCCTGATGTGTAAAAATACATAAACTCATGGTGCAAAAAGAAAGCAAAGAAAAATGACAGTTGTGAAAACTAAACAAGGAGCTCATATAGTTCTAAACCTGCCCGACCTAACTTTATTGAACAACTTGTTCTAAATAGGATTCAATGCTATGTCTACTGTTGATACTTTTAACCAATAGTGTTTGTAAAAGTTAAGTGAGCTCTAACTGGTAGGAGCATACCTACCAAGTTGGTTTCATTCACTGCCCACAAAGCCATTGAACCATGTTCACATTAGATTTACAAGTTTCCCACAATTGCTACTTTTGGTGCAGCTCCACCACTAGTAGAGACCATCTGTTGGTGTCTTAATCAGGTCGTTTTACTTTGCTCAGACCTTAACTAGATGGAATGTTGGTTAAAACATAAAACATTTCTCAACATACTGGATTTACCAGGATTTCCACTGCTGCCACAAATGGTAGGGAAATAAGAAGAAAGTCTAGAAAGAGGAGTAACAAGTTCATGTTTACTAAAGCTTCTACGGAACTAGAATATTAACCCTACATCTGGAAAAGGAACTGAATATTGATGGGCTCACATTTTTCAGCTGTGCCTTCATAAATACAGGTTTTTTATAAAATATTATTTGTTTTAATTACAGATTATGCAAAATTAAGGATTACGCTTTAAATTCTACTTCTCTAATGCGCTAAAATCTACTTCTGTTCAGTAGACCTCAAAATTCAACTGGGAAAGCTTAGGGAATGGATTCTAATCAACAATGTTTAAAATAACTATGCTAATCAGTTTCTTGTCTACACTAGTGCTTACACTAATGTTATCAATGTTGCTGCCACAGTGGAAAATTTTAAGCAAAAAAAGGTTAATGTAGACAAGTCTATGCAACAGAGAAATTTCTGACTGAAATAAAAGAGGAAGTGAAGGTCAGAACTTTGGTGATCCTGTATACTGTTAGATTCCCTATTAACCTTCAAAGAAAAAAATATCTAAAGTGCCTAAGAAAACTGATGCCTTTGCTGGACCTCTCTAGATATTTTGAGGGAGAGCAAGTTAAAGAAAGACTCTAAAGCTCTGGAAAGTGACTAAATCCATTTTGAAACCAGAAATCTGCAAAAATCAATGTAAGGTCTTAAGATTAGTCTTGCCTTTTTCTTAGCTAGGTCTTCTCTATTTCTGAGCTCTCTTTTTTTTTTTCTCCTCTTCTTATAGTTCTCCTTGCTCATCCTACTTTAGGGCAGGTCTACACTACTGTCAAAAATCCTGTAGATTTTGTAACTTCCCTTTAGCGCATTGTCTCCACTGTGCTGCGCTGATAGGAAATGTGTTCCCATCAATGCAGCACTATGCTATTTTTGGAAGTGGTTTTAATAGATCAGCTTCTGGATAGATTGAGCGTGTCTTCACTGCTGCTCCATCGATCTGGAAAAATGAATTTGCCACTGTCAATGTGTACATAGCCTCATTCCCATTAAGGAGGTACCAGATGGAAAGAAGGAACTACATTCAGAAAGCAAGAGCAAGGATCAATTCTTTCAGGATAAGAAACAGAGAACGCTAGAGGCTGGTTGGTTGGTAGGTAGGAAGTGAGGTCTGACTAAACATAGGCTTTAATTATTCTTTACCTTCTTGCTTTATGCTAGATGATACTAAGAGTACAAGCTACTAGCTGTCCTATACTCCAGTATGTTGGTAAAAGACAAGAATGCTTGAGTTATCAAAATGACCAGGCTCCACCTAAGAAATACCCTTAATTTCTGGTTCAGCCCAACTGAAGTGGATGTCCCAGAAACTGAATGATTTCCCCCCCCACAATTACTTTCCTGGATGCTAATATAGAAAGTGACAAAGCAATCATGACCTATGAGGTAGAAAGGAATCAACAGATGCCTTACAGTAAGAGGAAGAGTCCAAAAACTCTATTTTAAGAAAGGCTGGCTGCTACCAATGTCATAAGTGTTTAAAAACCTGTCTGCTCTGATGCCAGACAATTTACAGAGAATTATTTCTACTTTATAATTATTTCAATAAAAACCCAAAACTGACTTTCCAGAATCAAGTAAGCATATTCCAACCACTTACTTCTATAGATTTTCAAGTTCATTGTTGAAATTAAGACATTTTTCCACCCAACTCATTGTCCCTTCCCTCTCCACTTGTATTGGTTAAATCTAGCATGTGAGAAAAAAAGGACTGATAGCATTGGTTTGAGACAATTGTAGCATGGCATCTACTGTGCAAAGTGTAATATACAATGTTGTCAATGCACCTCTGTTCTGATCTTCGACACACCTGATGTTTGAGTTCTGAAGTGCTTATAAAAGGAGCCTACCATTTGTGCTAAACTGTGTGAATTAGATCACAGGATATAGTTAGTTCAGCAAAAATCCTCCTCTGGTTTTATTAGATTCCTAACTGTATGTGGAAAACTGACTCAGTAAGAAATGGGGTGAACTGAACACTTCACTCACCCATGCTGCACATATGACAGATAGTCAAAAATTTCTAGCAAAGATTCATAGTCCATTTTGATGTGGGGTTTCAGTTCACCTCAGGATCTTTTTATTTCTACTTGTGTATGACTGGTGATTATCTAAGAGGTCTTTTTTACTCAGAAGGTGTATTCTTAGAGAGTGATTAGTCATCAATTTTATATTGCAAAACCTAAAGAAAAAAGAATATAAATTGCTTCCAGTACTTGGTACAAAAAGATTATTGATCTAGTAAGCCTTGATGTAATCTACATCTTTAAATCAGAACTTTGATTGTTTTCAAGGAGATATGGTTAGCATTTCTATAAGTAGCGGACTAAAATACTACTATACACGAACTGCAGATGCTAGTGTGCATTCTGATGAATGCACATGACACATTTTTTCATTCTTATTTTCCTCTAGCTTTTTTAAGTTG
This sequence comes from Mesoclemmys tuberculata, assembly GCA_007922155.1. NCBI lineage: Eukaryota > Metazoa > Chordata > Testudines > Chelidae > Mesoclemmys > Mesoclemmys tuberculata. Next base: position 80,171,244 of record ML675604.1, on the reverse strand, counting down.
ATTATTGATGGAAACATTTGTATTCATTGTGGGAATTTCTTTAATTTAAGAAAATGTATGTTGTCCCTAGTGAACTGGACTTCAGAAAAGCAGACTTTGATTCCCTCAGGGAGCTGATGGGCAGGATCCCCTGGGAGGGGAAGAGTTTCTAAAAGTATGTTAGCAACAAAAAGAAGGTCAGTTTATGTGTGGGCCCCTTACTGAACAAGGAGGCAACCTAGTGACAGATGATGTGGAAAAAGCTGACGTACTCAATGCTTTTTTTGCCTCTGTCTTCACAGACAAGGTCAGCTCCCAGACTACTGCACTTGGCAGCACAAAATGGGGAGGAGGTGATCAGTCTTCAGTGGTGAAAGAACAGGTTCAGGACTATTTAGAAAAGCTGGAAGTGAACAAGGTCATGGGGCCGGATGCAATGCATCTGAGGATGCTGAGAGAGTTGATGTGATTGCAGAGCCATTGCCTATTATCTTTGAAAACTCGTGGCAACTGGGGGAGGTCCTGACTTATTGGAAAAAGGAAGTATAGTGCATATTTTCAAAAAAGGGAAGGAGGATCTGGGGAATTACAGATCAGTCAACCTCACCTCAGTCCCCGGAAAAATCATGGAGCAGGTCCTCAAGGAATCCATTTTAAAGCACTTGGAGGAGAGGAAGGTGATCAGGAACAGTCTACGTGGATTAACCAAGTGCAAGTCATGCCTGACCAATCTGATTGCCTTCTATGATCAGATGAATAGCACTGTGGATGTGGGGAAAGTAGTAGACGCAATATATCTTGGCTTCAACAGAGCCTCTGATACAGCAAGTTAAAGAAGTATGGGTTAAAGTGGATTAAAAAGCTGGCTAAATCATCAGGCAGTGATCAATGGCTCCAAGTATAGTTGGCAGCCAGTAACAAGCAGTGTGCCCCACGGGTCGGTCCTGGGGCCAGTTTTGTTCAACATCTTCATTAAAGATCTGGAAGACGGAGTGGATTGCACCCTCAGCAAGTTTGCAGATGACACTAAACTGGGGGGCATGGTAGATACGCTGGAGGGTAGGAACAGGCTACAGAATGACCTAGGCAAATGAAAGGATTGGGCCAAAAGAAATCTGATGAGGTTCAACAAGAACAAAGTGCCAAGTCCTGCACTAAGGATGGAAGAATCCCATGCACTGATACAGAACGGGACTGACTGGCTAGGCAGCAGTTCAGCAGAAAAGGACCTGGGGGTTACAGTGGACAAGAAGCTAGATCTGAGTCAACAGTGTGCTCTTATTGCCAAGAAGGCTAACAGCATATTGGGCTGCATTACTGGAAGCATTGCCAGCAGATGGAGGGAAGTGTTTATTCCCCTCTATTCAGAACTGGTGAGACCACCTTTGGAGTAGTGTACAGTTTTGGGCCCCCACTACAGGAAGGATGTGGACAAATTGTGGACAAAAGTCCAGTGGAGGGTAACAAAAATGATTACAGGGCTGGATCACATGATTTACGAAGAGAGGCTGAAGGAACTAGTCCTGTTTAGTCTGCAGAGGAGTAAAGTGAAGGGAAGATTTGATTTTGGCTTTCAATTACCTAAAGGGGGATTACAGGAGCTAGGCTTTTATCGGTGGTAGATGACAGAACGAGGAGCAATAGTCTCAAGTTGCAGTAGGGGCAGTCTAGGTTGGATATGAGGAAAAACATTTTCACAGAGGGTGGTGAAGCCCTGGAATGGGTCACCTCTGGGAGGTGGTGGAATCTCTTTCCTTAGAGAAAGGCCCAGCTTGATAAAGCCCTGGCTGGGATAATTTGGTTGGGGTTGGTCCTGCTTTGAGTAGTGGTTTGGACTATATGATCTTCTGGGGTCCCTTCAAACCCTAACATTCTATGATTCTATAGGCAGTGTATATTTATTTAATGGTGAAAAGTTCCAGAGCGGTAGCTGTCTTAGTCTGTATACAGCAAAAACAAGAGTCCTGTAGCACCTTAAAGATTAACGAATTTTTGCAGGCATAAGCTTTCGTGGGTTGCATCTGACGAAGTGTGTTGCAGTCCACGAAAACTTATGCCCACAAAAATTTGTTAGTCTTTAATTTTCTGTGCAGCCAGTGTGGAGAGAGCTTTGTCACTGGACTCCTCATGACTACTGCAAGGCCAAAATGCGCTCCAGCATGGAGTCGACCAGAGGTCTTAGATCTCATAGGTCTGTGGGGCGAGGAGTCCGTTATGGCTCAGCTCAAAGCCAGCAAAATGAATTTGGACATTTACGGGAAGATATCCCAGGGCATGCTGAAGAAGGGACACAACAGTGCCGCGTGAAGATCAAGGAGCTGGCGCAGTCATATCAGAAAGCCAGGGAAGCTAACAGCCATTCTGGCTCCTCACCAAAAACATGCTGCTTTTATGAGAAGCTGAATGCAATTCTCGATGGCAACCCCACCATGGTACCACCTCACAGCATTGATACCTCCGCGAGATCACAGTCCATGGACAATGATGAGAACTCTTTGGACGAGGAGGAAGCTGAGGAGAGCAGGGTGCAGGAGAGTGGGGTGTCCATTCTCCCAGACAGTCAGGACCTATTCCTAACCCCAAAGCAGTCCAGCAGCGCACAGGACAGCAATAATGATCCTGGGGAAGGCAAATCTAGTGAGTTTCTTTTTTCTTCTTAGCAGTTCTGTCCTTTAAAAGAGGAGGGGGGGCAAGAAGGGGATTTCAGGTGTTTAGTGGACTTTATTGGGGGGTTACCCCCAGAACAGATTATTTGTGTGCAGAGATATGCTCCAAGAATCAGTTGATATCTCAAGGAAACTTTCTTGTAGGTAACCTGTTGTTCTTTGCACAAGGTTTTGAGGGAGGGCAGCCTTGTTCCTTATTTCATGGTAGGACACTTTCCCACGCCACGCTGCAATCAAGGGAGCCAGTATCATGGCAGAACACAGCATAGCGGCATAAGGGCCAGGCTGGTACCCCGCTGCGTGCAGGTGATGCTGCGAATCATGCGTGACCAGGCAGACATGTTCCGGCAGCTTGTGCAGCTTCAGGAGGAGTGGAGGCCAGACAGAGCCCCGCTGCAGCCCCTCCATAATGCTCCTCCACCTATGGCTTTGCTGCCCTGCTCCTCCTGCACCCCCAAAAGGTCTCAGAGAAGAATAGCCAGGCTGCAATATGGAGGCAAGCAAAGAGCAGTGGGGGGCCTCGTTGACAGCTGGCCTGCAAGAAACCACGCTACCCCTTGAGACTGTGAATGAACGCTCCCCACCCCCACGACTTGAATGTTCATAAATAGAAGTTTGCATCATTTCAACACGTTTCTTTATTAAATCATATCTTGTTTGGGAGGGATTTGGAGGGTATGGATATCAATGGTGGGGGGAATGTTGAGAAAAGGCAAAGAACAGACAGGAACACAAATCAGTCCTGCATTTCATTGCAGAACCTGGTTTTCAGTGCTTCCCTAATGCAAACCGTTCCACGGTTAGCTCTCAGCGTATTGCTGGCACTGGGCTGCTCGTAACTTGCAGCCAGTCTGTCTGCCTACACAGCCCTACCTTGGGGGATCCTCTCCCCTTCACTTCACACACATTATGAAGAACATAGCATGCAGATATCACCGATGGGAGGTTCTTTTTACTCATGTCCAGCCTAATGAGCAGACTCCTCCATTTGGCCTTTAAATGCCCAAACACACATTCAACAACCATTCTGCAAGTGCTTAACCTGTTATTAAAACACTCCTTGTTGTTGTGAAGCTGCCTGGTATACGGCTTCATTAGCCAAAAGAGCAAGGGGTAAACTCCCCCAGGATCACTATTGGCATTTCCACACCCCCGCTGTGAATTTTTTGGTAAGGGAAGAAAGTGCCCGCCTACATGTTAGAGAACAGCCCTGAATTCTGAAATACACACGCATCATGCACCTTCCCAGACCACCCCACATAGATGTCAGTGAAACGGCCCCTTTCATCCACAAGGCCCTGCAGGACCATACCCCTTGTGTTTATGTACTTGGTTGCTAGGTGAGCAGGTGCTAAGATAGGTGCATCCCATCAATGCCCCCCCCAGTTTAGGAGCCCCATCACAGAAAACCCATCCACTATGTCCTGCACATTTCCCAAAGTCACTAGCCTTCGTAGCAGAAGTCTATTGATGGCCCTGCACACTTGAATCACAGCAGTGTCCACTGTAGAATTATTGACTTCAAATTGATTCCTAAGCGAGCAGTAACAGTCGGGGGTTGTCAGCTTCCACAGAGTGATGGATAATCTCTTCTCCACTGTCGGAGCTTGTCTCAAGCGAGTATTCACGCGCTTCAGGTGAGATCTAAGCAAAGTTCAAGGAAAGTGGCAACATATGAAAGTTTTGCAGCCACTGGTCATCATCCCACAGCTGCATAACAATGCGGTCCCACCAGTCTGTGCTTATTTCTCAGGACCAGAACCGGCACTCCATGGACTGCAGATCATGCGTTACGGCCTGCAGCAATCGGGAATTGTTCCGCTCAATGGCTTGTAGCAGGGCAGCCTCGGTGGCATCGCAAATGCTTGTGCTTCGGCTTCTTGTTCTACTTTGAAAATACTCACTGATAAGCCATGATGTATTTGGGACGCTCACAATAACAGTGCAGAGTAGAACTGGCACCACGTCTCCGCAGCAATGCCGTGAACATGGCATAAACGAACAGCATGAAAATCTGTTTCCTGTTTGTTTGGGGGAAGAAGGGAGGGGGAAGGAACGTTGCATCATGGGACGATGAAACTTGTCCCAACAGCCATTGCGGCTCATTGCACTGTGGGATAGCAACCGCCAGTGCACTGCTTTGAATGTCGACACAAACGTGGTGAGTGTGGACGCACGAGCCCAGCACAAAGAGCGTGGTGTGTATACACTCTAGCAACTTCTAAAAATCTGCATGTGAAAGTTGACTTTAAGTAAGTCGACTTCACTCTACACTGCAGCCATACCCTCAGGATTATACCTCATTCAATATCTTTCATTACAATATTTCTCTTTGGTCATGTCATAGAAACCATTCACCATTTTGAAGCTACCGTTTAGTGCTAATAATAGTTTCTTCTTTCTGTTCAAGTTCAGCACATCCTTCAAAATTAAGAGACAAGGTAGGTGAGGTAATATTGTTTTTTATTGGATCAACCTTTGTTGGTGAAAGAAGTAGGTTTTTGTGCTTACATAGAGCTCTTCAAGTCTGCAGAGCTATGTGTAAGAGCTTGGCTAAGTTCAAAAGCCTGTCTCTTTCATCAAGAGAAGATGGTCCAATAAAATTATTACCTCATACTACTTTTCTGTCTAATATCATGGGACCAACACAGTTGCAACATTTCCTTCACAGTCCTGATATATATGTAGATGTTGCCGGTTCCCTCATCTTAGCTCTATTTTTACCTATCAAGGCACTGTTTCTGGAATATCTCAGGTGCTTTGGCTACTTATTCAATACAAATGGAGAGGGAGGGGAAAATGGGTTAATTTGAAAAAGTGTCTTAATTTCAACAATAAACTTGAAAAACTAGGGAAGTAAGCAGTTGGAATATGCTTACTTGATTCCGGAAGCCAATTTTGGGTTTTTACTGAGACAATTATAATGTAGAACTAATTCTCCATAAACCGGTGTCAGTGCAGACAGGTTTTTAAACACTTATGATAGTGGCAGGAGCCAATCTTTTTATAAATATAATTTTTGAACTCTTCTTTTACTGTAAGACTTTCGTGAATTCTCACAAAGTTCAGCTGACAGTCCTAAGTTCTTTTCTAACCACTTTCTCCATCTAATCTTTATCTTTAATCATAAACTACTTCAGATTGATTGGCTTTAACCATACATATCTTTACATCTTAAAGTGCAATTCAGCATTGAAAGTGAGAGAGTGGGTTGGATGTGGCGCTGCAGCAGGATTAATAAGGTCAGAGCAGGTTTAAGGTGCAGGTATTTTCAGATAAAAATAGGAAACATCTGGGGAAGAAATGGTCCCAGAGTTTCTCTAACTTTTTAGAAATAAAGGATTCCCACATCTTAGTAAAAAGGTGGCACAGTTTTGTTGTTGTTTTGTTTTTTAAGTCTCAAAGGCATGCTATGAGATGATACATCTTTTGAGAAACACACTTGAAAATAGGTCTTGATGAGCAGAGAGAAAAATGTTAAAGTAAAGGCACTTGTCTAAAACCCAAACCATCTGAAGTGATAGACTAAAAATTGGTAAGAACTGGAACAAGTAGTCCCCAAAGCAGATTCAGAAAGAGAAAACAAGGAACAAAAATAAGTGGTTGTCTGATCTATATCAAATTTTTGAAGCGAGATTTGATGGCACCAAAAATTGAAATACTGATACCAGCGTTCTTTCATTTTAGCCAAAACAATATTTTTCTAGTGAGAGCACACAAATACCATGATAAGCATGTCCAATACTTTTCTAAGGTGTCCAGAGTGAGAAAAATTTGGTTGCCAGGTAGTATTATCTCAGAGCTAAATCTGCTAATGTAACTCAGTAAGTCTTAAAGGTTGCCATAAGAGAGTGTAAGGAAAGAGCTATACCTTCCTGGATATGGATCTTAAAGTACCATGTACAGGACTATATAGTAAGTAACTATGGTAGTTCCTTATCATGGGATGTGTGAATACAATATGACATTAACCTCTGGTGACAGTGGCCGAGGACTAAGCATTCTTGTCTCCGTGATCTAACTTCCTAGGAAATGCTGAGGACATGTAATTAGTTGCCAACAGTAAACAACTAATGGGAACATGATACAATATTCAGCTTTCTAATTATGGCTGGGAAAGAAGCTGGCAGATGAGAAATATTTAGTGAGATATCCTCACCACCCATAAATAAGGGCTACGTTTTATGTATACTCTAGTACAGGATGTCAAATAATTTATGTTCTTTCTCCCCAGGCAGAGAAGAGTGGCTCAGATCAAGTCAATGAAATGTCTGTTTCACCACCAGAGGGAGGCAGAGATACAGAACTGGAGAAAAGATAAAGTAACTGGTCCCTGCAATCAGTGAGAGAAACTTTAAATCAGACAGCTCAGTGAGAATCCTCAGCACCTAGCAAAAAATCAGGAACTTCCTCTGCTCGAGATTTCAAAGCATGAAAACTAACATCACATGCAATGCAACCACATTTCCATCAACTTAATCTTTGACCACAAACTCAAAGTTAGTTGCACATTCCCTAGTGGTGGTTCAGAAATAACTGAAATGAAATAAAATATCTGCAGAAACTATTCAAGCATATTAGTAAAAGAAGTATCAAATATTCTCTCACTACATACATTTTCCTAACATAAAATGTTAAGCTGCCCTGGTGTTACCTAGACTGCCTTGTGGGAGAAATCCTGGAATAACCTCAGAACTCATGCTTCTACCAAACTAAAGGATTTGATATTTAGGATGTTGCCTCATGTATCAGTTTTACAGCGTTCTTTGGAATCTGATTCACAGAGTGGCACTGACAGCTGCCTTTTTGCTGCACAAAATATGCCATCATGACAAGCTGAGTAGTTTGAGTATTTCGGTTGCTTTTTTCCTTTTACACATCATCAGGACATTTTCTGTAGTTTACGCTTCTAACGGTCTGTTATTCTGCAGTTTCCAGGCCACATCTGGGTTCTTGCAAATGTTACTTGAGACATTTCCCCAAGATAGCTCAGCAGTCTTCTTTTTTGCTGCAATATATACGTACAATTTCATATGTCAGACTCATTCAGCTGTTAAGACTGTTCTTGCAGTTTATAAGCCAAACTCTGCCGCTGCTTCTCCAGTTACGCCAGCCAAATTCATCTGCTATTCAAAGCTTTTACAGTTCCTATAGTTTCCATGATTTCAAACACCAGTTGCCTTTCCCACCAGCTGCTAATTCCAACCGTTACATTGACATGCAAACTGTTGCTCCTTTGATTTTTTTTTTTTTTTTTTTTTTAGTAATGATGTAGAATTTTGGAACATAAAAGTAACTTTCATGTGTGTGTTTATGACAAACATACTTCACCTATTCTATATCAGCTCAACAAAAAGTAGTTAAAAGATTTGTGGAAAGCTTGCACAGCACTCTGTAGCCAGCTCATGCTAACGATAGACTTTAAAATGTTCTAGCAGTTTTAAAGATTCTACAGTTCTAAATGAATTCCTAAATTTGAAGGCAGGGAATAGCTCAGGAAGCAATAGAAACTTTCAAACTGGTAGAACTGAGTGCGCACAAGGTAGAAGCAGTAGTTTTATGTTTACATTTACCCCTTCTTCCCTACCTGCCTAACTCGGGTTATAGTATACTATATTATGCTACTGTGACCATACAGGAATGTTATTTGTTTTATATTTAAAAACTGACACAAACGAAGTGAGACAAAGACTATATCAAAGTCAACAGCAGTTTGTCCATTGACGTCAGTGGGCTTTGGTATCAGGCTCTGATGGAGGAAAATGTCAGGTGGGCTGAGGAGCTAACCACCTGGAAGTTCAAGGCTGCCAAGGAACCAGAATCCTGAGAAGACCCAGAAGCCTCAACCCCTTGACAACACACCAGTTGAGCTGCTGAGGAACTAGAGAGCCCCAGGAGCCTGAAGGACTGCCAGGGAGCTGCAGAGCCCAGGTATCCTGACAACTTGTCAGGCTAGACTGCCAAGAAACCAGGGAGGAGGGCAATCTTGTAGGAAACCTGGCAGGTTTTATCTGGTTTCCATCAAAAGTCATATTCCCATGCAATGTTTCCATTTTGAGGAATCAGCATTTTTCAAAAGCAAAAAGGAAAAATTTTGACCAGCTCCACATTAAGATGTATGCACCTATGGTACTTCACGTGTGTATACCTCAGAACCATATGCCCCTCAAATATACTAATCAGGACAAACAATCTACAGTTTAGAAACCAACTTTGGAAGTTGCTTAGGAAAACAAAGATCTTCTCAGATATAGACTAACTGGGGCAACCAGAATAGTATTCAACTAATAATGGAAGAAGAGGGTATGAAGGAGGCAAATGAAGTAAACTCATACGCAGCACATCAAACAATTTGAACACACATGGCAAAAAATGTGAAAACAATTTTTTCCATTGCCTATATATTGACACTAACTGCCAAGATACAGGACTTCTTGTGTTTAAACCATCCAAGACAAATGGCTACCCAGCCTCTTTTTGAAAACCTCCAGTGAAGGAGTGTCCACAACCTTCCGAGGCAGTCTGTTTCATTGTCCTACTGTTCTTACAGCTAAGAAGTTTTTCCTGAGATTTAATCTAAATATGCTTTTATGTAGTTTGAACCCATTGCCTCTTGTCCTGCCCTCTGTGGCAAAAGAGAACAACTCTTCATCTTTTTATGGCAGCCTTTCAAATATTTGAACACTGCTATCATATCCCTCCCCTCTCCTGTTTTCCAAACAAAGCATACCCAGTTACTTCCTTGCTCATATGGCTTCCATTCCATCCCTTTGATTATTTTTGTCACTCGCCTCTGGATCCTTTCTAGATTCTTTACATCCTTTCTATACATTTGTAACCAAAATTGGACACAGCACTCCATCTGAGGCCTAACCAGTGCCGAATAGAGACATACTATCACTTCCCAAGACTTGCATGCTGTGCCTCTGTTAATGTAACATAAAACTGAATTTGCTTTATTTGCAACAGCAGTGCACTGGTGACTCATGTTGATGTTGTGATCCACTGCAACTCCCAGATCCTTCCCTCCTAGATGATTTACATAACTGGAATTATCTGTTTTAGTTACTGATAACTCAAAATCAGAGGATTTCAAATGCACATAAATGAATATGCTAAGAAATAAAAGCCCAGGAAGGAATAATGATGGGTGTCAATTACAGTCAGTCACAGACTGAATCAAACAGAGAACAAGATGACTTACTCCTTAAGCATCTACCTGTAATGTAGAAAGAAAAATTGTGGTGTTATGGGGGTCTTCTGTTTGGGAGGTCTCATGCATTCAACAGTAAACTATAATTAAAATGTCTACAAGTTATAAATAATTTTTCTAACAAGATGTTGCACCCAACACGTCTCAGTTGAAAGGAAACCAAAAACAAGAATGGAAAGAATCCAGGACTCTCTCCCAAGAAATGACCTCCCTAGTTAACTTTACGGAAGAATCCAGCATAATGAACCCTACACATTCTCTCATTTTATAGAGATCAATATTGGTTAAATGACAACTCTGATTCATAGATTTTAAAGCCAGAAGCTAGTTTGACACCTTGTTAACACATATAATAGGACTTTCCTGAATTCATTCCTGTTTGAACTGAAACATATCTTTTAGAAAAACATCCAATTCGGATTTAAAAATTGCTAGCTACTGTGAATCCACCACAACCATTATTCCAATGGTTACTTACCCTCACTGTTAAAAACTACACCTTTTTTTAAATCTGAATTTGTTTAGCTTCTATCTCCAAACACTAAACTTTGCTATACCTTTGTCTGCTAGATGAAGAGACATTAACAAAATTTGTTCTCCATGTAGGTATTGACAGACTGATCAGATAACCTCTTAATCTTGAAAATAATGGTACTGAAGATGGATTTGGGTACCAGATCCCAGAGCTAAAGAAGGTATTCAGTGGTAAATGCAAACATAATAAATACCTGGAATAAATCGCAAGAAAATCATCAACCTTCCTCCTTTTGCTCAAGTCAAAACCTTCACCTTAACAGAAGAAACACTGTATTCTCCCTTTGTCTCCTTCTCTTATACAGTCTTCTGTGCTTGAAACAGCTTTTTCTTCCTGTTCAATTCAATTGAATTCTATTCAAATTCCTCTTTAGCCTTCCAATGTTAATCTCCTTTCTGGTGCTCTGTTGTTCATGTCCAGCTCTCACAACTGATCTTTTCAACTGTGTTGTATGGCTTTCATTGGAGTATAAAATCCTTGGTGCAGGTGGGTGGGAGAATAGGTATTTTGTTTTATGTATTTGTTTAGAGAATTGGC
>ML675604.1:80120512-80160304 GCA_007922155.1 Mesoclemmys tuberculata | reverse complement strand
GGGGGAGGGGGTGTGTCTGAATGGGGAAGGGAACACAGCAAGCAGCAGCAGGGGGGCCAGCAGTGGACGAGAGGAGGGATGCATATAGTGTGTGACGGCCAAGCGGGTGGACTGAGCTGTGAGGAGATACTTGTTGGAAGGGAGGCCAAACAGAAAAGGAGGATGTGGAAGAGAGGAGGGGGGCTGAGTGGGGAGGGACGTAGTGGTGAGCAGGGGACGGGCTGGGGTGTAGTGGGGCCTGAGGAGGACCAGGGGTGGACTCTGGGTGGGGCCACAGACAGAAAAGGCAGGACAAAGAGCTAGCCTCTCCAAAGGGAAGCTTTACCTGCTGCCCATGGCCTGGACCGTTTTAAAATCGCCAGGCTTCTGGGCAATTGCTCCCTTTGTCTGCTTCATCTGAGGGCCTCGCCACACCTACACTGAGAACCCATGTTATATTCTGTCTCTGGAGAGAAGCATATTGAGACGCTAACGTGGATCACTTAAATATTCAGCAAGGGCAGAGCCACATTCAGCAATGAAAATCCTTGCCTCTTCTCTCTATTCAAACACCTAATTATAAACTTTGCCATGTGAAGTACCTGTAAGAATCTACATAGGGAACAAACACTTAATAATGGGCTCTTCAATCTAGCAGAAAAAGATATAGTATAATCCAACGGCTGCAAGTTAAAGGTAGACAAATTCAGACTGCAAATATGGTAAGTATTTAACCACTGGAACAATTTACCAAGAGTTGTGGTGGATTTGCCATCACTGTCAATTTTAAAATCAAGATTGGATGTTTTTCTAAAAGATACCCTCTAGGAATTATTTTAGCCAAGTTCTGCGGACTTTGTTATACAGGATGTTGGACTAGATTATCACAATGGCCCCTTCAGGCCTTGGAACCTATGAATCTGGAAAACAAATGGCTATACAGAAGAAGACCTTTTGATGCTGAATGCGCCTTTCTTCACATGAAGTGGTAGAGGCCTGCATTGGTGACTTTACTTTTAATAGGATTCACAGTTCACACAGCATCAAGTTGTGACACCCTGTGTCTGAAAACACTGCCCCCCCAAGCCCCATATTCACCAATGTCATATAATTATCATATGGTCTACATAAAATATGCCTTGTTCAGTATTATTATAAAAGTCTTGATTTGCTAAACATTAGTATCCTGTTGGATTGCATATGCTACTATAGCATGTGAAGTTATAAAATATTGTTGCAAATGCTATTAGAACATGTTGTGAGGTGGTTTTCAGGTACAAAGACGAAGCAGCCAAACGTGCTAACAGCCCATCAAAGAAACATTCCATTACCAGAGATTGCTTATAGCGAGGCTTCACTGTAGGACGTATGTTCATAATGGGGTTGCCTCACCAAAGCAACCACCACGTCAACATGCATGGACTGTTCTAGCAAGCTGAAACAGATTATAAAAGGGAGAGCATCACATCTCTTGGCTTCTCTCTCCTCCCAACTCAACACCTGAAGGAGCATCTGGAAGACAAAGAACTTTGGACTGGGGAGGGGTTATCCCAGGTGGGAAAAGCAGACTCTGCCTGTGAACTGAGCATTAGTAGCCTGCATGTACTATCTCTCAGGGTGACCATTTTTAGATTCAAACCCTGTTAGTGTGCAGAATTTAGACTGCCATCTTACTTTGATTTCATTTGGAAACTACTTTTAATCTCTTTACACTTGCCACTTATCACTTAACATCTATTTTCCTGTAGTTTATAGACTTGTTTAATGTTTTATCTTAACCAGTGTGGTTTTGAACGATGTGTCTGGTAAATCTTAGCTCTAGTAACAAAAGCTGTTGCATGCCTTCCCCACAATGAGAAGGCCTATTAATATAATTTTGAGGGATAGATAACTTTTGGTGAAATTCTTATAAACTGTGTGAGGGGGAATGTAATTGGCTGGTGCCTCTCTATTGTTGGTTTGAGAGTGGCTAGGCAAGGCACTAATATAGCTCAGTTGGGTGTGTCTGCATATAGATGGTTGTGTACATGTAACTTGCTGACTGCATCACAGAGTGAGAGGCAGCCCAGGTTAACATTCATGTGATTTAGCTGACTGTGGTGTTCTGCATGCCCTTCAGTTAGGTGCTAACAGTGCTTGGAAGGGCTTGCTGCTTGTGACTAGCAAGGCATTGTGAGGTTCAGCCCAGAGTGAAGAGGACATGGGGTTCCCAGAGTTTTCAGGTTGCACCCCAGGGAAGCCTGTCACACAAGTACCTTTCAGTTTCTGTGCCATCACCCCCACTTCACCCCCAAAGCTTCCTAATGAATTCAATGTGTGCAAGTGGCTTGGGGTGCAACAGAGTGGATTCTAGTCACCAGGCCAACATGTTTTCCTGTCATTTTATTGGAACTATCAGTGCAAATACCAGTACAATGATACCAGTCCAACTTAGCAGCAAGAACGGATTCTTGAAAAGCTAAACAGAATTCTCCTCCCCCCCCCCGTAACAAGACCTGTCAATGGACAGTGAAACAAGCAGTCCTCATGTATCCTTCTCACTTATACTGAGCAAGTGTTAAAAGTTGGGGAGAGAACACATGCTGTGCTTTCTAGTTACATTGACAAGTACTGAGTCTGCTAAGCTCTTCTTAAAGATCAACAACTATATATTGAATTCATCAGCAGACTTTCACACGAGAGGTCAAGTGAAAGCAATTTCCAAGCAGCAGCGGATCCCAACATTACACCAACAGATTTGAGACACAGGGTATAATTAATGTTTCCTCAGTTATAATGAGGCTTGGTAGCTTTTGCTATTTGTGGGGAGACTAAGTATGATGCGCAAAGGACTTTTACATTGACATTAAAGTGATTTGGTGAATACACAAGCTTTTGCTTAAAGAATTCAATGGTTTCTTTTATAAAAATGGATGCTCACTCTTCTTTTAACGGCTATATGCATGCTCCAGAATTCTCTGCCAGTTACTGCAACAACTCCTTTGAAGTATTGTGGCAATGGACGATCATTCTGGTGTGTGGTTTGGTCTAAGTCCACCAAGCCGTAAAGTGAGCTTGCAAGCAGTGGGTCCACAAAAGAAGGGTGGCTGCAACTTTCCTGCTGTCTGACTCCTTAAAATAACGCAGGGAGTATGCACCAATATAATTAACTTTCCTTCCAGGGGATAACTGGAGAGCAAGAGGTAGCACCAATAGAGCACAAAGAAAAAAAAATTACAATGAGAGCCTGGCTGTTTTGTTAAAAAAAAGCTGACACAGCTACTGAGTTGCAGACTCTGTATGGCCTTGAATGAGATGAATGGGGCCATGCATAAAACACAGAGATACTGTATGAGGCTGCCTGCAGATTCAAACAGGCAATATTGCATTGTTTATATTCAGTTCACAATTTTGATACTATCTCCACAACCAAAACAGAAGGAAAGAGGGATTTTTGTTTTTAAAAGGAAAGGCAAAAAAGGGGAAAAAAATGAAAGTTTTCATGGCCCATAGGCTGAGAACCCCTGCTGAAAACTGCTGTGAACACTTACAGGACTATGCACTAAAGGGATTTTTGTTTTTTAACAATAAAAATGAAATCTTACAGAGAGTTAAAACTTGTTTCTAATACTCCAAAATCTTGCTCAAAATATCCCATTCCAAACAAACAAATTTCGCTCCATGTCCCTGAAGTATATCAGATACAAGGGTACTACTGCTAATCACTTTGCAATATCTAGGAAGGAGTACAAGTATATGAAATGAGAATCTATCTTGTAGCTTAGGAGACTTGTTTATATTTATAACTAAGGTTAAGATTCTGTCTCAGGTATTTTTAGTACAAGTCAGGGACAGGTTGCGGGCAATAAACAAAAATTAATGGAAGCTGTAACATGTCCCTGACTTTTACTAAAAATACCTTGGGGCAGGAGGAAAACAGAGCTGCCGGGCTTGCAGCTGCTCCAGCCCGCTGCTGCAAGGGGCCAGCTCCCAGGGGCCCAGTTGCTCAGCAACCAGTCCCCAGGGGGCCCCTGCTGTTTAGCTGCCCCAAAAGTCACTGAGGTCCCAGAAGTCACACAATCTGTGACCTCCATGACCAAATCTTATCCTTATTTATAACCTATTTCTAAAATAACGTGACACTCATTCTTTAGAATTACTGGCCTAATAGATGGGTGCAGTGAGGTGTAGTAGGTGTGATCTAGCTTGATTTCAGCTAGACTTTTGACAGTCCCACAAAACATTTTGCTAAGAAAACCAGGAAAATGTGGTCTAGATTAAGTTACTATAAGGTGGGTGGCATAGCTGGTTGAAAAACTGTCCTCAAAACAGTAGTTATCAGTGGTTTGTTGGCAAAGGGGAAAAACGTATCTAGTGGAATAATGGAGTGGAGAGCATCCTTATAAAATTTCTGGATGACAAGCAGCTCGGGGGGTTGAGAGAGAACTGTAAGCACTATGGAGGATACAATTAGAATTCAAAGTGACCTAAATCCACTGAAGAATTGGTCAGAAATCAACATGAAATTCAATAAAGGCAAATACAACATTTAGGAACGAAAACTGTGCTAATGAAAAATGGGGCATAACTGGCTAGGCAATAGTATTGCTAAAAATGATCTGGGGGGTTATAGTGGATTACAGATTCAATACAAGACAGCAATGTGACGCAGCTGCAAAAAAAGGCTACTATTCAGTGGTGCATTAATGGCAGCGTCATAAGTAAGACGAGGGAGGTAGTTGTTCTGCTGTACTCAGCACTGGTGAGGTCTCAGCTGGAGTACCGTGTCAAGTTTTGGGTACCACACTTTTAAAAAAAAGGTGGAGAAACTGAAGAGAGTCCAGAGAGAGCAATAAAAGTGATCAAATATTCAGAAAACATGGCGCACGAGGAAAGGGTAAAAAAGGGACATGTTTAGTCATGATAAAGTAAGACTAAGGGGGTACCTCGTAACAGGTTTCAAATATGTTAGGTGCTATTAGAAAGAAGACAGAGATCAAGGTCTTCCACATCTACCGAAGCTAGGGCTTAATCTGCAGCAAGGGAGATTTAGGTTACATATTAGGAAAAATTTCTAACTATAAGGATAGTTAAGCCCTAAAGTAAGTTACCAAGGGAGGATGTGGAATCCCTGTCATTGGAGGCTTTTAAGAACAGGTTAGACAAACATCTGTCAGGGATGGTCTAGGTATATTTGGTCCTGCTTCAGCATGAGTAGCTGGCCTATTAAGGTCTCTTTCAGATTATGTTTTATTGCCTCGTGGACATGTAACACAAAGCTTTGCTGCAGATCTTGAAAACACAAAGGAATATGCAGAACATCAGCAATGTTTTTTTGATTTAAGCACTTAGCAGTGAAAGTTTGACCTCAATATCATTGTTGGTACTGAAATTTATAAGGGGAACCAAAAGGAAAATACTATAAAAGTAGCTGAGGTGTTTTGATACTTCAGTAAAGGTTTTGGGGGCAACTTTCAGTGATGCTGCATACTATCCTTTACCATCATCTCAGTGAAAAGTTACAATAATCAAAATAGCATTTCATCCTTACAAGATGTTATTGTTCTTTAGAGTGAAACATACTCATATAAATGCTACACAGATGATTAAAAAAAAAGTATGTTAAGTGGTCAGATTTCCAAAAAAAGATGAAGAAAATAGATATTATATATTTTGGTTGATACATTAAAATGGGAGAAGGGGAAATGGAAGGTTACTAAGTAGTAAAAGCAAATTAAGAGTATGCTGCACCCTACTGCATGGCAGAAGCAAGAAGTTACCTGAGAAAGTACAAGTGGACTGAGAAATGATACTCTAATTTACCACTGTATTTAGAAAAAATGGAAGTGCATACTCTGTCATAAAGCTGCTCTATAATACAGCTGTAGCAAATATCTCCTAACTCTACTGAAGCTTATTATAAATGTTTCCTTTTTATAACACACAAAGGTACTGCAATGTACAAAATTCTTGATTGTTTTACAGAATTATTTTAATAAACTGTATGTACTTAGGCTGATCAAGTAAATGGATGATTCATGTACTGTAGATGTTTGTGCTAGGGAATTTTTATGTGGCTCAAAATTCTCAACTGATAAAATGCAAAAGTTTGTCTACTCCATTTCCTCGTCTTCTATTTTTCCTTAATCAGGTCAGTAATCATGGCCTGTGATATTCAGTACAAACTAAATTAATCTATATATTAGAAGTAAATACAGAGACCACACATTAGAAAAAACAGTTGCTTGAAAATATTAATACTTTCAAATATAAGCTAAAGTTATCTAAATATTAAATTTCTGAACCTTAAAAACTTGACAGATTTGATAGCTTTGCACTTTGATTGTGTTAATATTTAGCCCATCTTCATTTTGTAGAAAGAAAATGGAGATTACTTACTGTAACTGGAAATTCTTCAAGATGTGTGGTGGTCCCTATCTGGATTCCAAAGGTGGGTGATGATGTGCGCCATGTGCCAGAACTGTTCATAGCAGTGTTCATTGACCCATGTACGCATCATGCATCGGCCACGTTGTGTGTCCAAGGTCTTATGCCTGATGACCTTCCAGGTCCCTCTTACCAATAGGCACAGGGCCCATAGCAAAAGGGAAAGGAGAAAGGGTTTGGAATCCAGAAAGGAACCTCACAACTTGAAGAGCCTCCAGTTACAGTAAGTAACTTCAATTTCTTCTCTGAATGCTGGCCCCTATGTGGATTCAAAACATGGATAGCGCACCAAGCAGTACTCAGTGTAGATGTGGCAGCGAGGGTTTGTCAGAAGCGAGTCTGCAGGACTGTGCAGCCAACTGCCACATCCACTGCTGCCAACTGGGCCATAGCATAGTGAGTGGTGAAAGTATGGACAGAAGACCATGTGCAGCTTTACAAATGTCCTGCCATGGAACATCTGCAAGGAGGGTAGAACTGATCTCTTGTGCCCTCATGGACAAAGCAGTGATACCAGGTGGCGGAGACACTCAGGAAAGGGAATAACACTCCTTGATGCAGTGAGACATCTATTTTAAGAGTCGCTGAGAGGAAAGGGGATAGCCCCTGCAACATTCTGAAATTGTGATAAAAGGCTTGGGTGAGGTCCAGAAATCACACGTGTTAGAATAGATAGATAGAAAGCCAACACTTGTCAGACATCAAGGGAGTATAGTGTCTGCTCTGTGAAGCATGCGATTTTGGATAGAAGGTTGGGAGCTGAATGGATTGGTTAAGATGGAACAAGGAGACCACCTTAGGTAGGAAATTCAGATGGAGTCATAAAGAAACCTTGTCCTTATGGAGGACCATAAAGGGCAGGTCAGCCATCAATCCTGCCAGCTTGCTAAACACATCTGGCAGATGTGATTGCCACCAAAAAGACTACCCTCACAGAAAGATGGGCAAGGGAGCAAGTAGCCAGTGGTTCGAAGGGTGGCTTGATGAGTGTCGAGAGGACTAAGTTCAGGTTTCAAAGGTTTACAGACTGATGGGAAGGTGTTGAGGAGACCAACGAGGAACTGGTTCGAAGTATGGTGGCTAAAGGTGGAGAAGCCATCATTCAACAAAAGGAAGGTACTAAGCATCACTAGATAGACCCAGGTGGAGGAGCTGGCAAGGCCTGATTGTCAAAGGTGGAGAAGGTCGTCAAGGATAGTGGGAATAGACAGGGTTCAAGGGGTGATTGTGATGGGACTCCCACACCATGAAGTGTTTTCACTTAGCTTGGTAACATGCTCTAGTACATGGGCGTCTGATATATGAAAGAATGTTGTGTAGTGATGTTGTGGAAGGAGCGACAGAGTATCTGCAAGGGTATTGTGAGTGCCTGGACGATGGACTACATGGAGAGTTGTCATGCCTGATTCACCAGTTCCACAGATGAATGGCTTCTATGCAAACGGTTGCAGACCAAGGTCCTCCCGGTTTATATAAATGACGACTGCCATGTTGTCTGAGGAGTTGCATATGACGGGATCGAAGGAAAAGGAGGAACGCCTGACAAGCGAGACGGACAGGTTATAATTCCAGGATGTTGATGTGCATCCTGGTGTCTCTGGAAGACCACAGTCTTTGGGCAGCGTGGCTGTCCAGATGAGTCGTCAGTCTACAAGCAAAGCATCCATAGTGAGAATGGTAGTGGGCGTGAGAACCTTGAAGGGGATGCTGTCCATGACCTTGGCCAGGTCGCACCACCATGCTAGGGAAGTCAAGACTGAAGGGAAGAGAAATACCTTTTCGTGGAGGTGGCCTACTTGCGGGTCAGAACGTACACAACTACAGTTGGAGACCTTGAACGTTCAGATATGCACGCAGGATGACAGAGATGCAGGCTATCATATGGGCTAGAGGAAGAGTCACTGTCAGAGAAGTGTGTGGAGGCAATGGTGCAATGAGAGAAATGAGGGCTGCAAAGTGATCCATCAACAGAAAGGCCCATGCTGCAAGGGAGTTTAGCCGAGCTCCTAAGAAAGTGAGCTCATGGGTAGGTACGAGGGTCAACTTGCCCTCATTGATGCAGATCCCCAGGCTCACAAAGAAGTTTTGTAGGTTGTGGATGGTGGTCAGGAGACCTTGCCAGGATGAGGCAACTAGGGACCAGTCATCCAGATCTGGGAACAACGAGTGGCTGAGACTTCTCTCATAGTCTGCTACTACCAGGAAGACCTTTGTGAAGATGCATGGAGTGGTGGCTATTCTGAATGGAAGAACTTGGAACTGATAGTGTGAGCGGCCTACTATGAAGTGAAGGAACTTGTGATGGACAAATTTATGTCCACATAAAAATATCCATATTGAAAGCTGCAAACCAGGCTCCACAGGGAAGGCAGAGGACAATCTGGGGAACAGTGACCATGTGAAATCAGAACTTGCAGATGAATCAGTTTAGAGACCAAAGGCCTAAAATGGGTGAAGGTTACTCCCTTTCTTCAGCATGAGGAAATAGCAGAAGTAAAATCCAAGGCCATGATATTGATGTGAATGTGTTCTATTGTGCTCTTCCAAAGGAGATTGTATTGGGTTGGGTTTTCTGCTCCTACATGGTGGGTGGGTGTGCATAATGAGGGATAAAAGGAAAGAAACTCAATGAGGTACTGCCAGTATATGATGTCCAACACTCAGCAATCAGTGGTAATCTTGCTCCAGTTGCAGGTAAATTGAGCAAGATGGTCCACAAGATGACTGGAGGGACCACATGAGAAGCAGAGGGTAGTCTGCAAGTCTCGAAGGGAGAAGTCAAAATGGGTGTTTGGACAGGCATTGAAGGAAAAAGGAAGTAACAGATGAGGCAGGAACAGCAGGGTATTGAGGCCATTGCAAGCATTGATGGTGACATGGTTGATCCTGTTGGCATGAAGGATAAAGTTGGTAGGTCGGCTGGGAAGGGTGCCAGGGATACAAAGCAAACTGGTACTGGCGGCAAGTTTGGGCTGGCATGTAAAGGCTCAAGGACCGCATAGTGGTGCAAGAGTCCTCTAAGCAAGTTTTATCACTAAGGCCTGGTCTATACTGGCCAGGGATTTTGGTGGCAGTCGATGGGAGATACACAAGTTACATAGTACATAGTACTTACAAGTACATAGCTTGTGTATCTCCCATCAACTTTCTAATGTCTACTTACCGCGGTGTCTCCACTGCACTACGCCAACAGGAAATGCCCTCTGGTAAACAAAGCACTACGCTTTTTGTCGGGGTGGATTTTCCAGGTTCGATTGGCAGAGACTAGCTCACTCAAGTGAACCCGCAAAATCAATCCTGCACTGCTGGCGGTGCTGCCAGCAGTGTAGACATAGCCTAAATTTTTTTTTTAAAGTTTTAGGTTATCGAACAGGAGATTCTCAAGCATGGTCTATACTGCCTTTGGGAACCCCAACATTTGTAATCATAAGTCTCTGCATAGTACCACACCTGAGGCTAAGTAGTAGGATGCTATATTTGCACCAACTTGCTTTCCTCAACCAAAGATTGAAACTCTGTCTGTTTATCATCCAGGAGACAGGCCTGAAAATCTGCCTGTCTGGTGTATGTTCAGAAATTGTATTTGAGCAGTATAGCCCGGTAACTAGTTATGCGAAATTGCGGGCCTGCTGAAGTATAGATCTTACTGCCAATCAGGTCAAGTTTCTTGGCCCCTTGATCCAGAATGGGCTCTGTTGATGCCTGGACCACTAACAAATTGGGTGGTGCATGTGTGAATGGAAAGTCCATATCTTTTGCAGGGACAAAGTATCTGCGTTCCGCTCTCTTAAATGTAGGCACACATGATGCAGGGGTATGCCATACTGCCTGAGCTGGCTGAAGAAGTGCACTATATATGGGAAGAGTGGTGTGTGAGGGTCCCACCAGCTGCAGGATGTCCAGAAACTCATCCTTGGGGTCCTTTATGTCCTTCACCAGTAGGTTAAGGTCCATCACCATGAGTCAGAGGAGGTCTTCGTATTGACCATGGTCATCCAGGGAAGAAAGGAGGTGGGATGACAGCCTTGCTCAGGGAGGAAGATGCTCCCGTTGGGAGTGGTGGCTCCATGGGTTTGGCGATGCCAACAGTGCCAAGGTGGTGGTGGTGCCCTGTAGACACGATACAGGTCCCAGTGGTGCCAGTAGGTCCCAGCAGAAAGATCTACTGGAGCCAGTGGACCATGATGGTACCGGAACCATGCATTGTTGGGAGATCCATATGCTGGTGCGTAGGGCAGGTGTTGCTGCTCCAGACTGTAGGAGTGTGCCAGTGAAAGGCGGGCTCCTTCTCTGAGAAACACTGAGTCTGGAAATGGTGATGCCATTAGAATGGCTGGAGCCAGAGTGGGGCAGATCTGCAAGGACATGCTTGCTTGCTGGTCTGTCAGTGCAATGCAGAGCGCCTTGGGGCAGTGGCTTAATAGAAGCAGCTCATCTGCCAGTGACAGAGGGCATATGGTCCCTGTTGATCAGTGACATTGTGGGAAACAGGCATATGGTAGAAGAAGCTCAGCCATAGGTGTCAGAGGAGATAGGCAGCCAGGTATGCATGGCACCAGGCATGGGATTCTTGACAGTCCCGGCATGGATGGAGCCAGGGGTGGAGGCAGTGATTCAGCAACAGAAATCGAGAATGACACCAATTGATCTCAATGGTGTTTAGACTTCGTCCGAGACTTCTTGGGTGAAAGAGGAGTCGTCATCATGCAACTTCTCACCTGACCTGGCGTGGCTTGGGGAGGCTGTGTTTTGAGGTGGTCGCTCTTATAGAGTCACCCTTGGGCCCATGCACGTGCTTCTTATGAGCACAGTGTTGCTTTGATGGTGCCACCAGTACTGCTGGAGGCACTGGAGTTGAGAATGCCGTTCTGGACAGAGCCGGCGAAGCACTCACTGATAGTGAGGCCAAATACTCTAGTGGATTGCCGGCGTGCCAGCTGAGTGCACACCTAGGCACACTGCTTCCTCCATGAGATGTTTCTGGAATCAGAGTTCTTGAGCTTCACAAGTCTGCAGTGGGAAGAAGCAACTGATGGAGCAGTGGGTGACAATGTCGGCATCACACAAACAACCAACACAACGCTGGTGTTCTCCGCTAATGACGAAGGAGCGCGGACATGAGGCATAACTTTTAAAGCCAGCTTGCTGGGCACAGTCCCCATACAGAGTAAAGGGACAACTACTACTAAATTCCTGACTTAACTTCTAACTTTAACCACTAAAAACTATGTTTAACTATGTAAATCACATATGATAATGCTAAAAAGGTTACCAATATGGAGAGAGGAAGAGGGTTCCGACTCTGGCCATGTGGTGGTAAAAGGGGACTGGAGGAGTGTCAACCCTTGAAGCCTCAGAAGACCTCAGATGCACCACATGGCCAACACATGACATGCACATGGGTCAACAAACACTGCTATGAACTGTTCTGGCTCTGGTGGATGACATGCATGCACACCGATGTTCGGAATCCACACAGGGACTAGCACTCGAAGAAGAAACAACCTGCCACCTTTAGCAAGCAAAACACTGGTTAGAAACAAATCTATGTAAAATGAATTCCATATTAAAGGTAACTAAATTCTAACAGTATAGAAATTTTTAGAATATCAGTTGCCATAACAACATTTCTCTGTCAGATTGTTCTTTGCTCATTCTACTAAGAAGAAAAATACAAATTCAAGTGCAATAAAAATCAGCAGTGCTCTCATCGGCAGTACATCTGAATAGTGGTTATAACTCAGTGAGACGCTACACATTTATGTATATATATCTACAAAACCAGGAAAAAATAAAATACTTTACATGATAAACATTTAAAATTAGTATACAGAGAAAATATACTTGCATCTAAAAAAGGCAATATCAAAATAAAAGATACATTTCAACATTTAGGAGAAAAGTGTTAATGGTCCAAATGAATACAATTTAACCATTTACGTGAAGAATTTCTGCAGAGAATTGTTTTTTAAATGTATATCTCAGATATTCTAATTCAGAAGTTTTCAGACACTAAACTACTAAACTTGACGCACACTCGTGAACTGTAGCCAGCTCTGAATTATTAGATCAATAAAACTTGAAACAAAAATTCTTCCATCAGTCATCTGAAACATCTATTAGAGAAAGAAAAAATCAGTTGAACAAACATTTGAAACTCTTGATTGTATGTGGAACTTCTACGTTCACCTTTTTAACCTATTTTTTATGGTTTCAAAAATATCCTTATCAGATAAATCCATGTTTGTTTTAAATCCTGTTTTCTACTGTAAATATTTGAGACAAAAAAAATTCCAGTGAGACTGCTACTTGTCACAATTTTATGGGTCATCACAATGCAGTGAAAGCATACTAGCGTCAAGCTTGGATTTCTGGTATCTCTCTATATTCTTTTCCCTCTACATAGGTGGATAATTATTCTTTATTATTATGAATTCCATGAGATTCAAAAACCATGAACAAAAAACCAAGAGAAAAACAAAAAAGTTACTTCTGTGAGACTGTAGGAAGTTTGTTTGTATTATATTATTGTATTATATTATTGTATTATATTAGTTTGTTATATTATATTAGCTATAGCTATATTAAATAGCTATACCAAGGCATTCTATTAAGTCATCCTAACCCTTCCACATATAACAGTTGCACAGGGCTAGTACAGAGCAATATTGCATGCCTGCACCTCTCCCAAATCACTTCTTTTGCAGAGTCTGCACTTTCATCTTTTTAAATGCTGAGGACTCTGGGTGCTATACTGTAGTTGCAAAGAAAAGCTTGACAATGCAAACCAAGAGTACCCAATGCAATGATGTGCGCTAAAGTTTTCAGACAGGCTGAAATAATAGTCTCAAGAAGTCTGACTCACCCACTTTTCTGCACTGGGTGCTATCTCATGGATGTCAACTTTATATTGCAACATTGGGTACTTCTTTGATCATCACTGTATATTATGAGGTACATTATGAAGATCTACTCAATGTATTTCAAGTAATAGGTCATTTCAGAGTCAGGTGTGGGTGGTTTGGGAAAGTATCACCATTTATTTTTCCCCTAATCAAGGAGAAGCAAAACCCATAGCAATCAGTAGGATATCTGAGCCCCATCACACAGAATTTAAGGCGGAGTCCAGCAGAGCCCTTTTTCCCCCCCCAAAATCAGCCAAGCCCAGAAAGTCCTATTTATAAAATAAATGTATAAATTATGTGAGCATTTGTACAATCTGCTGAGAATGGTATTCCATTCTGGCATCTTAAGAGGGTGGAACTAACTCTGGGGGAAGAGCCTGGAAAAAATGGACACTTTTACTTAATTTGACCCCAGTCACAAAAAACATAGTTACTTACCAGTAACTTGTTCTTTGAGATGTGTGCAGAGAGTTTCAGAGATTCAAATTGTACCTCTCCAGCAGTGTCTGGTGGTTGGCTATGTGCAGCATACCTTACGCCTGAACAAATCAAGCTTCTTGCTGTCCTTGTTCTTCGGCGTGCTGCCCTGTGACCTTTGCCTGTCTTTCTGGTTGGCAGCCTCCACTACCAGAGTACCTGGGGCCGGGTGGATAAACCAACTCAAACCCTTCCGTGGGTACATAATATTTCTTCTCGGCACCCTTGGAAGTAGGGGCTACTGAGGTGAGGGTTTGTCATAAGGCCTTAGCCAATTTCATTACCCTATCATGCACAGGCAGGGCTACCCGGGATGGACCTCACACCCCGTAGTCTCCAAAGAGAGGGTCCTCCTCAGACAATTCTTTAACCTCCATGTTGAGGTTTGTGGCCCCCCTTTTCAGTAATTCCTGGTGGGCCTTGAAATCCCTCAATGGCGCTCTCTGGTCCCAGAGGGCTGCCTCATCCAGGGAGGAGGTGGACAACTGTGGGTGCCTGCCCCTTTTTTTTTGAGGCCCTGTGGAGGGGTCCATCTCCCGGGTCCAATTCCTCCTCTGAGGAATGGCCGTCATGCCCCTTTTCAGTAACGGGAGACACCGATTGAGCGGTGGATGAATGGACCGACATGGTGCCCAGGCCCATATGAGCTCCCCATGGTCCCCAATAAGGCCACTGCCATGGTCCTTGGGGCCACCCCAATGTCGACTGCTGGGTATCCTGTTGAGGGCTTTTGGGATTCCTGAGACCCCTTAGCTCTCTGGCAGCTCAGGTCCCTGGAGCAACGACCCCTGCTTCACCCTCGTCAACTGCGCTGCACTGGGGAATGACAACAATCTGGAATGCCGGCGTCGATCGGAGCGGTGCCAGGATGAGGTGCGCTCCGATGATGAGGAAGAGTGTCCTCTCGGCACCGAAGACTTTTGGTGCCGTTTGCCTTTCGGCAAAATAGATAAGTGCCGACAGGACCAGTGTGGTGCCAAGCTTGACTCTGGCGACCAGGATCTGTGGTGCAGTGCCAAGGAACGCACCGGTGCCAGGCTTTTCGTTGGGGATCTGGACCAGTGTAGCAATGAATGGCTCGGTGTTGTAGACCTTGAGCCCAAGGATGATGATTGGCACCTGGCGAGCCTCAAGCGGTGTCTGGTGCCAGAAGACTCCGGTGCTGGGGACCGCTCCTGGTGTGCAGATGAGCTCAACGAGGTTGCCTTGGAGCTGGATAGGGAGCTTCCATGCTACACCTGTGGTAGCCATCAGGCGGGTGACTCTTCCCTGACTGGGTGTCTCCACCAGCCTCCTGGGGCACCCAACACGGGTTTACCTCTGGACATTGGCCTCTTCTCCCTCAGCCAACGGGGAGGGAGGGGGAGGGCGCGGAGGTGGAGGCAGGGCCATCAGGTCTCTTGCCACTCAGGAAGCCTCCAGTGTCGATGGCACCGGTAGAGGCACTCCCCCACTGCCAAGAGTCAGGGGAGGTTCTCTACAAGGGGATGCGGGCACTGGAGCAAGCTCGACAGGCCCTGGCTGTATCCCGACACTCGACTCCACTGGTACGAAAAGCAGCAGGGAGTGGGTATGCACTGGGCGCTGCCTTTTCTTCGTCGTCTTTGGCACCAGAGACTGACACTTTGATGGCTCCGGTGCCGATGGTGCGCTCTGCACTGAGGAAATGCTCTGTGCCTACATGGCCTTCCTCCATAAGGATGGCCTTCAGCTGAATATCCCGCTCCTTCTGAGTCCGTGGCTTAAAGGCTTGACAGATTTTGCATCTGTCTTTGTGGTGCTGTTCCCCCAGACACTTCAGGCAACTGTTGTGGGGGTCACTCACTGGGAAAGCCTAAGCCTTGCACTGGCTGTGGCAAAATCCAGGGGATCCAGGCATGGCTGGGTACCTGTTGAGCCCTGAGGGGTTCCTATCTAATTAACTAACTGTTAACTATACTAACTACTACTTAAAAAAAACACGAAGGGGTAAGATAGTTGCATTAGCAAGGTTGTTGCAATAACCGTCACGGGCGGAAAAAAGGAACTGAGGGGCCGTAGGGTTGATGGTGCCTTATGTGCTGCGGCATGAGTGCATGCTGCTGAACCGACCCTATGGGGTCTGCTAAGGGGGAAAAGATTCCGGAAATCCATGCAAAGTGGCGTGCACTAACTTATATTAGAATGGCTATGAGCAATCACTTGAAGGAGAATAAGGCTGCTTACAAGGAATGCTTTCCCTACTCATATATTTATGTCTGTCCTGGAAAATTTAAAGTATTTCCACCTGAAGGTGAAGGGATTAAAAAGGGACAAAACCATAAAGTAGTTCTCACATTAGGAACTCCAGTGTTATTTTTAATGACTTAATGCATTTACAAAGGTAGAAGACATGTCAAAGATGCTTCATTTCAGACATATGTTGAAACATGTCTAAAGACAATGAGACTGTGATGCTTAAGATAGTAAATGTAAAGGCTAACTTTGGCATGGAAAACACAGCCCTGCAGAGGCAACAAAATTCCTGAGCACAATGCCATCACCATAACATCTAGGTGTTTTGGACTGGACACAGATTCAGATACTATCACCAATATTCAAATCCCTTCATGAAAATGTTGTTAAAACTCAATGAGATTTCCTCGATCATTACTCGGTGATGGGAAGAAAAAATGTGTTTCAGATCCCATCATCTTTTTGAGTGCTAGTGTAGAAAAAGCTATAGCATTTTTGGAAAGCTATTACCAACTCATGTCTTTTCTACTAATTATTAATAAGTATGCTTTGTGCTTAGTAATATTTTTAAGAAACCTTCCCCCCACACCTTTTATGCATACATAGCCATGTATACATACATATTTCCCTCCTTTTTTCAATCCTCCTTTCCACAACTTGCGCAAATGTTTACATCACATAAGTAAAAATATGCCAAGATTGGACCACAAACTGCAGTGCTTCATGCTGCAAATTCATGGATTATTTTACATTGCTGTAAATCTATTTTTTCTGATTTTGAAGAAATTAATGGGTTTTTTAAAGTGTAAAAATTGTGACCTAAAAAACAAAAGGCTGAAGTACTCAATACAACTGATGATAATCTACAACCTTTAAGTTTTTCATAGGTTCCCAGGCCCGAAGGGCCCACTGTGATAATCTAGTCTGACCTCCTATGTAACACAGACCACAGAACTTTCCCAAAATAAATTCCTAGAGCATACCTTTTAGAAAAGCATCCAATCATAATTTTAAAATTGTCAGTGGTGTATAATCCATCAGGATCCTTCCCAAGTTGCTTGAGGGGCATTTTTTCTATTAAGCAGACGTCTGACAACATTTTTCTGGCTCAATAACATTTACTGCATTTTATAAATACCTTAACTAATTTGAAAACCTGTGATTACAACCCTATGTAATTATATGATTCTTGAATTTTCATTATAAAAAGGATGTGCTTCAGAATTATTTACTAGCGTAAGTTTTTTCCATGGGTTCCGCCCATAAATAATATTCATTTACAAACCCTCTTTCAGAAACTGTTCTAAAGCTTGAAAAAACAAATTTTCTAAAGGGTATTGTTAATATGGGTATATTATTTAGGTGAGTTAAGTTAAACCTTTAGGTCTGCAAAGTATAATGTATTATAGTTTCTAGACTTCTTTCCAAAAATAGGAATTTACCATGTTGTCAACTAAACTACATTTCTACCTTCTGTAAGTAACTGTAACAGTTAGGGCAAACACTAAGAAGCTTGGGCAAATGGTCTAAATTATTTTAAAGAAAATAAAATTTCTGTGGTTTCTCACACTACTGCTACTATTCACACAAATATAATGAAGTAACAGATTTTCTAAAATGATGCAACATAGCAAGTGCATATTAGACAAATGTTTAATTTGTCTTACCTTCTGGGGCATCTGCATCACAGACTTTAGGCACGTATGTTGTAACGTTCCCTGGCTGACCATCAACAAACGTCAGATTATGCTGCATGAAGAATACGCAATGTCAGAAAAAACATTTTATGCGTCGATACACTATGTGATATCTAAAGCATACAAATCTTGCATGAAACCATTTTATTTTGACATAAGAAAAATTTTTAACATTTCTTGCACTATATGTCTTCCATCTTTGTACACCATTGTTTATTTTCAATTATTTACATGTTATGAAATGGTACAGAATAATTTCACAGTATACAATTATTCCAAAAGATTATCTTTTTTCATAATTAAGTTTTAGTTGATGACATTCTTACACTTAAAAATGATAAACAACTTTGACTGTACATATAGGGACCTGATAGACATATGAGGTAAAGGTGCTGGATAACATGATGGACTACAAGACCCAGCTAGGCACTGTGGAAGTGTTATTGATTCCACACAGACATTGAGACCAATTTTTTACTATGCTGCTTTATATTCAGAAGCACTGAGCACCTTCAAAACCCTGCAAAGCCAGTGAAAGTTGAACATGTTCACCACTTCTGAACAATCAGGCCACTTAATTTAGGCATGTTGCTATGGATTTGGGAGCTTAATTTAGTCGCAAAAACTTGAAAATTTTGGTTGGAGTGTTTTTCTCCCCCCTAGACTGTGGATTCCTGCAGTTTATGAAAGTTCATCACACGCATTACTTACTGGGGCTGTGTCTATGGCAAATGCAATTAAGAAATTAAGTTATGGATACAATTTACTTACATGACTTGCACTATTAAAATATATTTACTCAACAAATGTGTGAAAAAATAGCTTTGCAAGTCATTACATTTTGGGCTTAATCCTTGAATAGCTGTTTCAAATCCGGTTAAAAAGCCTTCTGCACCAAATCAGAACATGGGCTGTGCAGATTATACATTTTCATCCAACTGTCCAGTGTTCATAGTCTAATGTTTATCATACAACCACACATTAAACATGGAAAAGACCAACAGGTGATATAATTAATTTCTTACCAAAGCAGGAGTATTCCTCGTATATTTTCTAGCATTTTGCCCACTCCAGTGTTAAATACCTTTTAGTAACAGGATTTTGTAATTTCCCTTGGAGACTATTTAGCAGATTAAGAAATCTCACCCTAACGAACTTTTTCCTGATATTTAACCTACATTCTTCCTTTAACTTTAATCACATAATTCCTAGATCTACTCTGCTTTAAATTCCAATCCCTTCTTGGTGTTCACACATCCTTCAGATAGCTTGGCTATTATGTCTTTACAGACAACGCTTAAACAGAGCTATACATAATCTTGTTTCCTTATAAATCAATCCCTATAACCCCTTGCAATTTTTTTTTTTTTTTTTTTTTGCTTTTTAAAACTCCCTCCTATTTGTCAATATCATTATGGCAATGAGACCCCCCCAGATCTGAATACCATGTTCTAATCATGGGTACACCAGATCAGTATAGCGCTCTGATGCCTGTGTATGCAGCATAAAATTGTATTAAGCTCTTTTCATTGCCATATTGCATCTCAAACGTGGGCCTAATTTTCAACCCACTACTCCTATGTCTTTCAGGAATACTTCCCAGATTTCTCCCTCCCACTCAGTATCTGTATTTCAAATTATTATTCCTAACATTACTTATCTTAATTTAAAAAAAAAAAAAAAAAAAGTAACTGTTTCTTTTGTGCTCAGACATTTGCTTTCCCCAATTTCCTTGATATTTCTTGCATTTCTTGATGGGTGCTTGCAACTAAAATGCATGTGTGTGTAGCAACTGGAAGTGTCATGATCAGTTTCTCAAAAATGGCATTTGTTCTGGCATTTTATAAATCTTTGCAGAAGGAACCATCAGTCTGCTGATCCACTGAAAATGACAGCAGCTTAGTTCAACATATACACGCAGATCACCTCTATAATCAGACTTGTCAAGCTATCTTGCCCTACACCACCAGGCCTCAAGTAAGGCCCTTCCTAAAAGTAGAGATAGGCACTTCCTCAGACTGCAAGTGGCAAGAAAGTTACAAGGAAAAAGAGGAGAAAGATGGAGGAATGGGCACTTTTCTGCCCTTCTTCTCTGGTTCCAAAAGCCCTCCAATACATTTCTCCTTAGTATCAACCACAAGCATCCCACCCCTCCAGTCAGATGACAGGTGTCCATTTTTCTGCCACTATTAAAGAAAACGCATCCACCTATTCATGTTATCCCCACCCACTTTGTCTGTTTCATAAACGATGCTAGCCTCAATATTCCATTCATTCACTTCTAAAACTTATTGTTTTTTGCATTTTCTTCCCTACACACGAAACACCCTTCCTGAGCAAATCCACAAGGACAATACTTTCTGATTTTGTTAGTTCCTGATAGTCCACGTAACACCTACAAGATATGACCCAACTAAGACATACTGATTTTATTCCATATTTTTCTACCTTTATTACACCACATCATGCACCAATCTTTACTGAGAAATTTATTCTCTTACTGATGTTACATTAGTCTTTCGACTCTCTCTGTAAACCATTAGGCTTGTTGAGGAATGGATCAAATCTTTTTATCTGTGCTAGTTTGCTTTTGTGTGCTTTTTTTCCTTTTTTTTATTATTTCAAAGTCCTCCCAATTTAGGGTCTGAATTTTATTTAAATTATTTAAGATCAAGTTTAACAATGAACCAAGCAATACCTTTGCTA
Organism: Mesoclemmys tuberculata; assembly: GCA_007922155.1. Classification (NCBI taxonomy): domain Eukaryota; kingdom Metazoa; phylum Chordata; order Testudines; family Chelidae; genus Mesoclemmys; species Mesoclemmys tuberculata. The sequence goes on along the minus strand of ML675604.1, from coordinate 80,139,900 downwards.
CAAACTCTCTGGTTATACTGCCATTTTTATTATAGGCTTATTATCCTTTAGTCAATTATCAGCTTCTTAAAGGTTATTCATACATGCAAGCGTATATGAATTAAGTCTTCATTTTGTAAGACTATGTTCAAATTCTATTCAGTAGTAAAATGTATGTATATTAAAAGTACTACTTTTCTTGATCAATTAATTTTGCATTTCTATCAAAAAGAACTCAGTTTGTCTGACTTTTATTCTTCATTATTTACTGAGTAGTCAGAAATCTACTGGACACTTCACAGATCATAGAATAGATGTGGTCCTTGCTCTGAAGGGCTTACAATCTAAATAAAACAGCAAAAGCATAGAGAAATATCAAAATGAGTGGGCTAAAAGACCAGATTGCATGGGTTACAGTTAAAGATGATGTATTTACTTAAACTGCACATAACTTGGTTTTTTTTTTTAAAAAAAAACCAACTGAAAGCTTAAAAGTGGTTTCTTTTATTGGAAGAGGATAGGTTGATGAACATGTTTCTAAGGATAGAAGGAAGATGGAAGAGCAAGGTAAATCAGAAATAATGAGGCAAGCAGCAGAGGAATGGGCAGGTGGGAAAAGGTGGAATGAGGGCAGAGAAGACAACTAAGTAGTGGGAATCAATGTCCACTTAGAGTAATGGGCTGTACTGATATCACAAAGGTCTCCGGGGCTTTGAAAACATACTAGAGTATCTGTGCCTCAACCAGGGGCTTACATGGCATACTCACCTCATAATGTGCTTCTCTTCACTAAGGTAATGTGGGTATGAGAGAAGGAGTCTGAAGAGAAGCCTTCATTCCTTTTTTTTTTCCATTCTAAAAGTTTAGCACACTTTATTTTTAAATTTATTTATTTATTTTAAAGAAACTAGGTATTGAAAATAGATTAAACGGCAATTGCCAGAATTACATTTTCTTTTTGGAGATCAGTGCTACATTTGATTTTTTCCAGAACTCTGAGACCTTTCAGCTTCCATGAGTTTTTGAAAGTAACATTAGTCAGTGGTAAAGTCAGGAGATGTGGATTCAATTCCTGACCCTGTCAGAGATTTTAGATTAGTCCTGGTCCAATGCTTTAACCACAAGACCATCCTTCCTTCCTAATCAATCCTCTTCCTTTGTACCGTAAAGAAAATCGCACAAGTCAATGCCTCCACTTCAAGATGCTTTTCTCTTAAGGTTTTGAAAGGATGAACATTACAAAAGATGAGAAGTTGAAGAATCAAAGTTATAGAACTGCTGAATATGTCTAAGGAAATATTTCCCAATATTTTCCTAATAGGTATATTTACAGATTAATTGGAATTTGCAAGCATTGGAAGAAAGATTGTAATGGAGAAATGGGGAAAAGCAAATTATCTCTGGCATACAGATGAATACATACCAAATATTCCATTCTGATTTCTACATAAACAGGGTACTAAGAGCAAATTAAACATTCACCCAACAAGCTAACTAATTTTTAAAATATGTAAGAAACACTTAACACTGTAAGAAGCAGAATTTTTAAAAATATGTTCAACTACAGCAAAGAAAAAGCAAGGAATTTAATTCAGTTTTGGCTGTTATATTCAAGGCTCAAGCAGTAAGAAAATTAGCTTGCAGCTGATTTAAATATATGAGGGGAAGATTCACCACTTATGTACCTCAAAGTTTCTTCAAAACTGCTGAAAAATTTCAACTGTTTGTCTCTCAATGTGTCCATACAATCAAATTTCAGATGGAAAAGCAATAGCTCATGCCACTGCCAGTATAGGACAGTTTCCTACATATATTTTCAAAGGTTGTCTTAATTGAGAGACAAAACAGGAAACATTCTCCAATTGGTTCAAAGGAAGTTTCATGAGCTAATTACAGAGGAGATTTAGGTCCCATGTTGGTATGTGTTCTCTAACCAAAAGAGAGACCTGTTCAAAAACCTTTTAAGTAAATTATAGCTTGATAATTTATTTTGATAAACTGGAGATGTACTTTTACTGACAGCATGGAAAGTCCCAAGCATGTCACAAAGTAACTACACAAGTACAGATCAACTGGGAACTGAACATGACTTTATATTATTGTTGGCTGCCCACAAAGAGAACCTTGTCCACTTATGACTGCTTTCATGGAATCTCCTGAACCTTTTCCAAACAGGACAGCTCTGGAGCTGTCAAAGTCCTACGGCCCATACTGTCAACTGGAGAGAGCCTGTGTACAGCTGGGAATTCTGACTTCTCTAGTGGGGACAATAGGTCTAATATTATGTGCTGCAGTGGAGGTGGGAAAAAAGAGGGGGAGAAAAAACTCCTTGCAAATGTTGCAGGACAACAGAGAGCCACTGTTCTCTTGCACAGGCACTGGCATTCACAATAATCATGGCGCTCTCATTTGGTTCTCCAAAGAATTCTCTGACTTAGAGGAACTGGAAATAACTCAGAAGATCTATCTTCCAGTATAGAAGAAACCCACCTATTATGGACTGATTAGCTGCTCCTGTTCTGGAGCAAAACTTCTAACATTTGGTGTTGTGTCTTGTTGCATATAGGTCCATCTCCACATACACCAACATGGAGATATTTGCTACTGAGTTTGAGTGATAAAGTGTTGATCACGAAAGTCTCTGCTCAGGTGATCTGCCAGTAATATTGTCCTTTCCTGCAAGGTGTAATTTTGGTGTAATGTGTACTATGTACCATTCCACAGAGCTATGGCCTCTTACCACAGCGGGCTGGAATGTGCTCCCTATGATTGTTCACATAAGACATCTGTAATGTTGTCAGTAACTATTTGATTCACCCTGCCATGTAGAAGATGGAGAAAGGACTTGAGACCAAGATAATGTCCTTAATTCTAGGATATTGATATGAAGTTTTTTCCTCTCAGAAATTCACGTGACTGAGTTTACAATCAATGTAATAACTACCCCAGCCTTACAATGGAAGTATCAGAGATGACTAGGACTGACGGAGCTGGGAGGTTGAATGCAACTCTTTCCAGGGCATAGGAGTGCTGAGTCTACCATATAAGGGATAGGAACACATCCCTGGCTGTATCAATTTTAAAAAATAAGCTGTCTGTATGTGGCTAGCATGACATGATATACTAAAGTACATATTCTGCCAAAGCCACAAGGCTCATCAGCTTGAGAAGGAACATCACTGTTTAACATGAGTTTTCTTGTAGTAATTCTATTGCTGAAAGGATTTTTAAATTCCTTTCTTCAGGAGGAAAGGCCCTGCCTTTTTAAGAATCCACAACTATCCCAATAAAAAAGTGTTACTTGGGTTAGACTCTGAGGCATCTAACAAGGAACTAATCTCTCCCAGGTAGTTGGTCTTTGTTAGCAAGCAAATTTGTAAGACAATTGCATTTGCTGAACAAATATTGGACAGCTTTCAGTGACCTGTTGACTGTAGCTAATGTTATCTGCATTATATCCCTGCTAAGATGAAAAACAATAGGAAAAATATGATCTAGTCTTTTCCATTACTAGAGAATATTTACCACATCACACTAAGGCACATTTAAAATTAGTTTAATCAAATTTTCAATTATAAGCAATAAAAAGTATTAAACACAAATGTATCATTGCATGATGATGCTTCAGAGTAGTTAAGGCTGTTTGGGTGATCTAACTGAGCCATTCCAGACCATAACATATTTGGATTTTTTTAAGCTTAACTTTGATTCTGATTTTACCAGGTAACTATTAAGAGATTCATAGAGCCATATAGTTTAAGGGCAGAAGGGACAGCTGTAATCATCCAGTCTGACCACGGGACTTATCTACATTAACTCCCACTTCAAGACCAATAGCTGTGATTGAACTAGTGCACGTCATTTAAAGAAACATCCAATCCTGTGATTGTCCTTCACTGGACAATTCACAACCACCACTGATAGGTTGCTCCAATATTTAATTACACTCACTGTTAACAATACGTGACTTATTTCCACTCCATTTTTCTAGCTTCAACTTCCAGCCATTGGATCTTGACATACCTTTGTCCGTTAAATTGACGAGACCGCTAACATCAAATTTCTGTTCCCCACATAAGTACTGATCAAATTGCCTCTAAACCTTGTGTCTGACAAACTAAACGTATTAAACTCCTTGAGTCTCTCACTACAAAATATGTTTTCCAATATTTTAATCATTCTTGTGACTCTTCTCTGAACCTTCTCCAATTTTGCAACATCCTTCATGAATTATGGACACCAGAACTGGACACAAAATTTCAGAGCTGTTACAATAGTGTCCAATACAAAGGAAAAGGAAATATAGCCTCTTCTCCTACATGAGATTGTCCTGATAATATATCCAAGGCTAATGCAATCCTTTTGGCCATAGCTCATGTTCAGCTGATTATTTTCCATGAAGTCCAAATCATCTCCAGAGCCACTGCTTCCCAGGACACACATCAAAATCCTATAAGAAAAGGCCTGTATTTTTTGTTCCTAGATGTAGGACGTTACACTTGATTGTATTAAAAATGCATATTGTTTGCTTGCACACATTTTACCAAGCAATCCAGATAATTCTGTATCAGTGAATTGTCCTCTTCATTATTAACCACTCCTCCAATTTTGTGTGTCATCTGCAAACTGAGGGATTTTATTTTTCTTCCATGTCATTGATAAAATGTTGAACAGCATAGGATCAAAGAACTGATCACTGTGGGACCCCACTAAAAACAATCTCTTGTTTAAACAATTATTATACAATTATTATTATATAATTATTATTATACAATCTCTTGTATAAACAATTCCTGTTTATAATTACATTGAGACTTATCAGTGTTTAATATATTTAATGTGTGCCATGTTGATTTGTATCATTCTACTTTCTTAATCAAAATGTTGTGCCGTACTAAGTAAAATGCATTACAGAAAACTAAGTTTATTACATCAGCATTATTACTTTTCTTAACCAAAATTATGATCCCTTGAAAAAAAGATATCAAGTTAGTTTGACAGGTTCTCTTTCCCATAAACCCATGTTGATGACCATTAATTATATTGCTCTGAATTCTTCATTAAATTGAGGCCCATATCAGCCATTCTAATATTTTGCCCAGGGTCAGTATCAGGCTGGCAGGCCTATAATTACTCAGATCACCTCATTTACCCTTTTAAATATTGGCTCAACAGTAGCATACTTCCATTCCTGGGGAACTTCCAGGTTTCCAAGGTTTATTGAAAATAAACATTTATGGTTCAGAGAGCTCCCCAGCCAGTTCTTTTGAAACTCTCTGACGCTGACAAGTTATTTGGACCTGCTGATTTTGAAATGTCTAGCTTTAGTAGCTGCTATTGAACATCTTGTGTTGAAATGTGTTATATTCATATTACAAGATGATGATGTTTTAGCTCTTTTCCAAGTATAGTGAAGAGATTACTGCACATTTCTGCTTTTTTGCATTGACAATTCTACCATTTTCGTTTATTATTAGGATCCATCTGTTCCTAATATACTTAAATTCCTTACCATCTTTATCCTTGCAGGCCATAGATTTCCCAAAATGTCCATTTGCTTCTCTTCTCAATTTCAACAATTCCTAACTTCTAATTTAGTTCTCTCTCTCACTTTCCCCATTTTCCCCCTGTGTTATACATTGTTTGTTTAAAGATTGCTTTCAACTAAACCAGGCTGTTTTAACCGGGGTAGTGTTTTCTTTCAGTTGTGGGACTCAGCCTTTTTGGGCATCTAGTCAAATGTTCTTAAGAGTTCCCAACTATTCACATTTTTGTGTTTAAATTCTGTCTCCCAGCTCATTTTGGCCCAAAATTGTTTTAAACTTTGTGAAGTCCCTTTTAAAGCACCAAATACACGTTACTAGTTTGGACTTTACATTTGTTATGTGCAAACATGATCACTATGCACCATTGCTTTTTAATTCATAAATCAATCCCTCTATATATATGTGTTAATATCAGGTCTAATGCATATTGGATGCAACAGTTTTGAATTAGGAAATCATCTAAATTTTGGAAATTACAAGGACATATTAGTACTGGTAGAATGAAACCTTCAACATATGTCACTCAGACTGAAGTCCCGATGATTAGGTACCTTTCTTCTTAAAAATATAAAGAGGTAAATATAATAAATACGAAGTACAAGCATTAAAACTAATTTAAAATAGAAAAAGGTAGGAGATGGAAAACAAAAGGCAAAGTTTAAGGATAACAAAATACAGGGATGCAGGAGTTAAAAGAAGCTGTAGTTAAAATTAGTAACTGAAACGTTTAATGTTTATCATTAATACTACAGAAAAAACGGCTGAAGTTAAGTAGTACATACATAGAATGAAAGCATGTTTGGGGATAATTTTAAAAATATTAGGCAAAGGTTTAAAATATTTTTTTAAAAACAGAACCATCAAGACATACACCCTTCATCACTTAGACTACATTGTATCCTATTATGCCTTCTTTTTTTGTTTTTGTTTTTAGATTAGCAAGCTCTCTGGTACAGCAATGCTAGGGAACCTTCCCTGATAGGAAACCGTGGACATTATCAAAATATTAAAAAAATAATAAAAAGCAGTTCCTTGTTCTGAGAGAGCGTAAGGCATAGTAAAGGCTTGCAGCAACAGCTGTACTTTCCTTCTAAAGTGAGGGCAGGGCCAGGTCCCTCTATTGCTCCACCAAGGCCAGCAAAACACTTGGAAACTACACACTGCACAGTGTAAAAGGATGCAACAGTTTTTCTGGCGTGCACTCCTCCAAAATACCCAGAGGCAAAATAACTCATCTTATGGTTGTATCCCTTCAAAATCCAGGCTATGCTTTGCCTCACCCCATTGATGCAATTTTAATACTTTTTTTAAAACAAGGTAAGTTATATATAGCCTTATATATAAGAAAGAGAAGTCTCACCTGTACCAGGTATTTTTGGCTTCCATACATGACATACTGAGGTGCAAGACTGTAGATCATATAACTCGTGTGAAGAACAATCAACAGAAGTATCATACAGAGAAATAAGAGTGCTTGGGGCCGAGTTTTACCTCTTCTAATCTTATACAACTAAAAAACAGAAGACGTACAAGTATTAGATTAGGTTATCATCAAGCTTGAAGTCTGTCAAAGGACATTGCTTTTAGACTAGATACTTATATTAGTTCTTTTCCCAAATACAGCCTGAAGCTCTGTTAAGAGACATTAGAAATATATTCAAAAAACATCCCTCCCCAAGCGTAGCTGTGAAAGCCTCTAGATATACCATATAAATGATCAAACATTAACAATATTTTACAAAATATCCTATCATCTAAAATCCTTAGCTTCAAAACTTTCAGTTTCCCTTATTCCAAATGACTGTCACCACCTCCCACTTCTTTCAATGTGGCTGATGCCAAATTAGCCTCATCCAAGATGGCTACCAATACCTATAGGCTTTGCATGTGCCAATGGGACTGCCCCTAGTAAAAATGGCCGCTTCCTGGATTTTAAGGTTAAGGACTTAGACAGGAAACTGAGGAATACGGCATTCAGAAGAAGATCTGGAGTTGGAGACAAGAGACCAGGGGCGAAGAACCCGAGTAGAAAAATGAAGACTATGGGGAGGGAAAACAGACAAGATAATGGTAAGGGAGAAAGATAGACTGGTAGTTCCTCCATTCTTGAGGGTAGGAAAGGATAATAGGAATCTTCTTCAGAGCAACCAAAGGAGAATCGACATGGTTGCACGCCCCTTTAAAGGTTGAGTTGACCCTGAAATGCTCACATACTTTTGAGACAGGTGACTTTAAGCCTCAATGCTCAAAAACCAGAAGCCAATCCATTCCCAGTCAGGCTTCCATCCCCAACCTCCACACACAAATCATGATTTTTGAATACTTGGGTTTGGCAATACATTGAATGTGCTGCTTTCACAAAGCTCCCAGACTCTGCTGGCTTGGTACCTGAAATTTTGTCTCAAGCTGAAAGTGCTTGTCCTGTAGCTAGGCCATCAGGCCAAAATACAATCTAGCTTTTCAGAACATAGAAGAAGCCTTTAAGACTCTTGCTATGAAAATTTATTCTAACATTGTTTATAAAGAATAATTGCTTCACAGCATTTCAACTTTTAGTACATGGTAAGGAGAAAAGTCTGCCAGGTTCTTTTGTATTTGTTACATACATTTAAAAGATAAATATTTTTACATAGTAATTTATAATGTTCAATTTTAGCAAATAAGAATATTTACCCTTATCCAAAAGAACCATATACCCATGTTTCGAATCCCTGCCATTGAAGTGAAGATAAAATACATAATAATTGTTGTAATTAGGATATAATCAAGTGGAAAAACCTAAAAGAGAAGAATATTAACATATAAAAGCTGAAAATGAAATGAAAAAATTAACATTAAAATACTGAACAACAATCAAATTACAAGAGTGGTTGACCATTTAATTTTAAAAGCCAGATTTCTTAACACAATGGAATGCTGAATATAACTGAATTTTTCATTGTTATTGTCCTTTTAGTGGTAAGGGAAGGAAAACTGCCTGATTTAAAACCTTAGACAGTTAATTGACAATATAAATAAAACAATTAATGGTCCAATTTAGAAAAAGATATTGAATGGCTTTGTGAATTTTCCAAAGTTCACCTCAGTTTAAATTAGATACTGGTTCATTCAAATTTCAAATGTTGCACTGAAGTATTTAGTTCTACTTAAAGTAAAGTCCAGAGATAGAAGAGCACAGGAGACCTCTTTGAAAGAGTTAATATAAGAGATATAACGTTACTTGAGAAAGACGTATGAAACTCAAAGTTGAAATAAACCTATTTGAAGAACTACACAATTACTTAGGTAACTTACACAACACTTTTTAAAAAGTACTATTGATAGCATTACCTAGTAGGAATCTGAAATTACACTGACTGGTTAATTCTACTTAATAAATATTATTCATAGCGAAAACATGGCATTTCTGTTCTGCTAAATGACAGGGTTGGCAGAAAGAACACAGACACCAGTAGAAAGAACAAGGTTGCTTTACTATCTCTTTCTAAATATTACAGGAAATGAAATGACATATACACATAAGCAATAGAAAGACTAAGTAAGGTAATGCACCTGATCATTACTACATAAGATCAACTATAGTGATTAAGAAAGATACATCACCAATTGCCCTATTAATACATTACCATCATCCAGATCCACAGTCGCTGGGGAGCCCTGGTTGCAGCGAGGATTTGGAGAGCCTGTCCTGGCAATTGGGAAGCCCTACACGGTGCATCCACCCATAGGTGAGGTCTCCAAAGTCGCTGCAAGTGGGTCCAGCTTTTATAGAGTGGAACAAACAAGTATACGTGACTGTGTGCAGATCACCTGATGGGTATCTGGTTCTCGTGCAGGGGGCTGTGATGGGAACCTGGCCAGGGCTCCCATCCCAGACCCCGCATGTTCCTCTCTAATCTCCTTAGGGCTTCAATAGCAGGCAGAAACTCCTTATGAAAGCAACAAAGGAAAAGATAGAAACTCCTTATCAAAAGCAAAGGTAGAAAACTCCTTATCAACAGAAACTTCTTACTTTAACAACAAAGGGGAAAGACCCCTCTCATTGGTTAAAATACTCTCACTCTGTCAGCAGAGGGAGAGGCTCCTTTCATGTGTTATACATAGTAACTTATTATTACAAATTGATACATTTGGAGTGAACAAGCATATACAATAGTAACATTTATGATACAAAGATTCATTGACATACAAATATGACTCCCACCACGCAGAGGCCGATTCAACTAGATACATATAATGCTTTCATATCAATTTCTCAACACATTAAATAATATTTTGGTTTGATATCATCCCTTACTCTTCCTGTCCCTCAACACCTTACTGTTGATGCAATATTTAGGCCCGGTCTACACTTACCTTTGCGATTCGGCGGTAGTTGACAGGAGATATGCAAGTGACATAAATCACTTGCGTATCTCCCGTCGACTTTGCAGCGTCTTCTCTGCGCAGCGTCCATACTGTGCTGCGTCGAAAGGAACAGCGCTCCCTTCGATGCAGCGCTACTCCACTTACCGAGGTGGTTTTCCTGCATCGCTTCCTGGATCGACTGAGTGCATCTATACAGACCATTCAGTCGATCCAGAGCAATTGATGTGACTGCGGCAAATTGACAGCTGGGTCAGTGTAGACCCAGCCTTAGTTCTCTTTCCATATTCATTTTCTTGGTACAGCATATCCAGTCACTTAGTATTTCCAAAATTTTATCCTTTTCCTCGTTTCCCTATTGTTAGCACTTCGTTTATTTCCTGGTTATCTATTGCCTTAATAATTATGATCTCTTATGTGGCTTAAGTGCCCCTGAACTCTTCAGACAAGTCTGCTCAAAATATTTAGTCCTGAGCAGGTCTTATTTTTTAAAAAAAGAAAAAATAGGCAGTATACTGGATTCTAAAAATGGTTATTAAAATGTGAAATAACTCCCTATAAGTATTTACATTATGCATGTTTATCCTCCAACCCAGCATACATCTTCTGGGCCTGGTTTTCAGAGTGCAGATTGGTGCCCAAGACTCTGGAAATCACAAACGCCATACTGGGTCAGATCAATGGTCCATCTAGACCAATATCCTGTCTTCCAACAGTGGCCAATGCCATGTGCTTCAGAGGGAATGAACAGGAGAATTAATCATCAAGTGATATATCCCCATCACCCATTCCCAGCTTCTAGCAACAGAGGCTAGGGACACTTCAGAGCATGGTTTTGCATCCCTGCCCATTCTGGCTAATAGCCACTGATGGACCTATCTTCCATGAACTTATCTGGTTTTTTTAACAATCCTATTATAGTCTTGGCCTTCACAATATCCTCTATTGCAAAGAGTTCCACAGGTTGACTGTGCATTGTGTACTGAAATACTTCCTTTTGTTCGTGTTAAACTTGCTACCTATTAATTTCATTTGGCGAGCCTTAAGTCTTGTGTTATGAGAAGGAGTAAACACTTCCTTATTTACTTTATCCACATGAGCCATGATTTTATAGACCTCTATCATATCCCTCCCTTAGTTATCTTTTTCCCAAGCTAAGGAGTCTAACATTTATTAATCTCTGCCCATATGGAAACTAATCATTTCATATCCCTAATCATTTTTGTTGCCCTTTTCTATACCTTTTCTAATTCCAATACATCTTTTTTGTGATAGGGCAACCAGATCTCCATGCAGTCTTCAAGATGTGGGTGTACCATGGATTTTTAAAGAGGCAATATGATATTTTCTGTCTTATTATTGATACCTTTCCTAAAGATGCCCAACATTGTTAGCTTTTTGACTGCCACTGCACATTGAGTGGATGATTTCAGAGAACTATCCACAATGACTCCAAGAGCGCTCTTTCTTGAGTGGTACCAACTAATTTACACCCCCATCATTTTACATGTATAGTTGGGATTATGTTTTCCAATGTGCATTTCAATGTTGATAAATCCAAAGTGTATTTCATCTATAATTTGTTGCCCTGTTCCCCATTTTTGTGCGATCCCTTTGTAACTCTTCGCAGTCTGCTTTGGATTTAGCTTGAATAGTTTTGCATCACCTGCAAATTTTGCCACCTCACAGTTTACCTACCCCTTTTTCCAGATCATTTATGACGAGGTTGAATAGTGCTGGTCCCAGTACAGACCCCTGCAGGACACCACTATTCACCTTTCTCCATTCTGAAAACTGACCATTTATTACTATCTGATTGTTTCCTATCTTGTAACTAGTTACTGATCCAGAAGAGGATCTTCCCTCTTATCCCATGACAGCTTACTTTGCTTAAGAACCTTTGGCGAGGGACCTTATCATAGGCTTTCTGAAAATTTTAGTACATTATATCCACTGGATCTCTCTTGTCTACCTGCTTGTTGACTACCTCAAAGAATTATAGTAGATTGGTGAGGCATGATTTCCCGTTACAAAAAACGTGTGGACTCTTCCCCAACAAATTGTGTTCATCAATGTGTCTGATAATTCTGTACTTTGCTATAGTTTCAACCAATCAGTTTCCTTTAAGGATGTCCTAGTTTGGACATGTGTCCCCAGTCACATGCTATGTTGACTCTCTGGCACAATTTTTTTCCTTAACACAAGTCCTTGATAGTTCCCAGCACATTGCAAGAAGTGAGGAAGAGGATAGTGAGGAAACAGTGCTGATTAAAAAATCCTCTTGGTTTTCACCATGTATAATTACATTTTTTTCATTGAATTTTATGTGGGTCATTACAACTTGCCTTTTGGTGGGCTACCAGAATAAGAATATCATATTTCAGACCAATCAGGTTATTACTGAGTACACATAAAACTTGGGGCTTTAAGATATCTGTAATATGCAAACAAACACTATAGTCTACTCTAACTATTTACACATACACACTTCCACACATTGTGGGTTTTTTGTTTTTTCCATCAAAGAGAATGGTTACTTACCCTACAATACTTGTGGTCCTTTGAGATGTGTGGTCCACACAGATTCTACTCCTGTTGTACACATATTTTGAAATAGGAGTGTCTGTTGAGGCTATGCCTTCGGCTTTTCCATCCACCATAGCTGACAGCAAAAGCAATGAAGCTGCCTCAAATGCCTGTGCCTCTCTTCTCCTTCACAAATAAAGAATCCCACTTTCAGGGCTTTGAATTAGCAGGGATGGAGGTTGGGTCATGGATTCTGCGTGGACAACACATCTTGAAGTACCAGTTATTTAAGTGTAAACAGGCATTCTCTCCTTCAAGAGACTGAATCACATAGATTCTACTCTTGGTTACTAGCAAGCAGAATCCTGTAATTGGTGACTGGTAAGAAGCTTTTTTACTGAAGTATAACACGAAGGACTGCTTTTTCAAAGCTTGCATCTGATCTCCAGGCATGCAACCAAGTATAGTGAATGTCACTATTCTACAAATCTCAGTCAGAGGGTCATTATTCAAAGAAGCTGTGGAGGTCACCTGGGCTTGGGTGGAATGAGACCTGATGGGTCAGGGTGGATCTTTCTTTCCTAAGATGTAGCAGGTATGTGTACAGTTTGAAAAACACTTCAGATAGGACAATCAATACCAAGATACAGCAGAGACCAGGGCCCGATAAGGGAAGGGTAGATCATGATCCCTTGAGATTGTAAATGGGTGGCTATTACCAAGAGAACTTTGGAAAACACTCTCAGGACTGAAAACAATCTAAAGGGGATAGGACTATGTACTGGTAATGATCGTTTCCTAGGGTAAACTTTAGGAAGCCTCTGTGAGCTGGTAATACCTCAATATGCAAACAGGCATCCTACAGGTCAAGGGCCGAAAACCAGTGAAGGAATAATCGTCTACAAGGCAATCCTCTTGAATTTCTGAACACTGATAAACTTGAGAGCTCTGAGGCCTAAGACGAGTCTCCAATCACCATTTCTTTTTGGTATTAGAAAATACCAAGAGTAGAAAACCTTTGCCTCAGATGTTGAGGTACTGTTTCTATGGCTCCTATTTCCTGCTGAAGCATACTCTTGTGAGAGGGGTCCCTGAAGAGAGACGGGGAAGGGTGCTTCGGAGGGGTCAGAGAGGTGAAGTGGATGGAGTAACCACAATTGACCATTTCCAGAACCCATTTGTCTGTGGTTATGCACTCCCAGATACTACAGAATGATACCAGGGGATAGCCAAATGGAATAGATGATAATTGGGAGTGGTCTTGCTGCACCTTGACCTGTTCATTAAAAGTGTTTTTGAGCAGATGGCTAGGCAGAGGGCTAAGCCCTCAAGGGCTTAGGACTAGAGAACTTATTTCTCTTTCTTTGCAGTTCATAGTTGCAGTGAGGCGTAAATTGGGATGAGTATGGTCTTGGATGGTATTGATCACTAAATGTCTCTTTTGTCCTGGAGTGTAGATACTCAGGGACCAGAGAGAAGCCCTTAAATCCCTTAAGGAATGGAGTGATGCATTCGTTTTCTCTGTGAAGAGATTTACATGTTCAAAGGGAAGGTCCTTGGCTATTATCTGAACCTCCTTCGGCAATCCCGAAAGATGGAGTCAAAATGATCACCTCATCTCCATGGCTGCTGTATCAGCTGCAGCAGGGCTGATTGTAGGGCTGTCATTGTCACCAACCATCCCTCTTGGACTATGGTGTTGAAGGCGTCCTGAGAGGCTTCTGGCAATTTCTCAGTAAAATCATTGAGTATTATGGTTGGTGTAGTTGTACTTGGCCAGTAATGCCTCGTAACTGGCAATTCTGAATTGCAGAGAAGCCGATGAGTATGTCTTCCTGCTGCAAAGATCTAGGTGCTTCCAGTGCCTGTCATATAGTGACTTTCTGGAATGGTGCTGCTGCCCTTGGGATTTAACTGCATCCACCATGACGGAATTGGTCAGCGGATGGGTAAAGAGGTGATAGTACTGTTCCTGGCAGTATTTTGTGTTCACCCACTTGCAGGTCAGGGCCATTGAAGCTGGGATTTGCCATATGACCTTGCCTAGGTTCAGGATGGTCTGATTGACCAGCAGGGCAATTTTTTTGACATAGCTGAGACATGGAGAATGTTTATCAACTTGTGCTGGATGTCTTGCACCTCCTTCAGGGGAGTACAGATATTGTCTGCTACTTTTTTTGTCAGCTCCTGAAACTGCCAGAAATCATCCAGCAAAGATCGTTGTGATGGCAAAACTGTGTTGTCAGAGGACAAAGAAGATATGGCATTAGGCAAAGCCTTTTCCTTTAGCTCACCTTCCTGCTCTTGGATGTTTTGGGCCGAGGGCACACGCCTGGGGGATCCTGTGTCATGCGTGGCGCTCCTGAGGCTAGCTGCTGATGCACTGCCCAGGGATCCCACAAAGGCCATTGTGGCATAAGGCCTGGCAGAGGTGCCCATATCAGGCCGATGACAGTGGCTTCTGGTGGTACATTCCCAGACCCTGTTGGTCATCTTGTATGGCGTCTCAGAGAAATAAATATAGCCCTCATCTGACTCACTCTGATTCCTTATCTGAGAATGGTGGTGAGGGATATGTCCGAGGGGAACTGTCCCTTGATTGTCTTGGCATGGTTCCGGACCTCTGGTACTGGGATGCAGAGAGTCAGAAGATTTTAGCTCAGGCGAGCCCTATGCCGCAATGGCCTCTTCAGGATCCCTGACCAGAGTTCCTGGTCTTCATACTATGGGCCGTATGTCGGTACTGACCTCCCTGGTGTTGGTGCTGGTGATAAGGATCTTGCCTATGCTGATCTCTCTTGTGCCACTGGTGGTAACAAAACAGAGCCACGTACCAGGAACATCTTAGGGTGTTTCCTTGTCCTTTCATACCGCAGCTTATGTGCCCTTGCCCAAAGGGTCCATGGGTTTAGCAGTACCTGGCAGCATATTGGAAGCCTGGGCATCAGATTATCTTGGTGCTGGCAGTGCTGAGGATATCCAGCGAGAGAGAGATCATTTTCAGTTGCTAGTAGGGCTCCCGGCACTCTTCTGACCATCTTTTCGACCCACTGCCCTTCGACATAGAAGGTTGTGGGGAAGACTCACACCCAAAGCAGGGCTGTGGCTGGAGAAGCATCTCCATATAGATGATCTTTTGGTGAAGCTCTCTGCCTTTGCGAAATCTTGGTCTAAGGTGTCAGCAGAAGGAGCACTTGCTTTGGTTGTGATCCATGCCCAGACAACGAATGCACTGAGAGTGCTTCTCTGTAACTGGGATTGTCTCGCTACAAGTGTGACACTTCTTGAAGCCCAGAGAGCCAGGCATCCTCCCCTGTGGGGGACAACACACAATTAAGTCATTTCTTTTGTTAAGCATGGCCAAATAAAAAGGCAAAAGAAGCAAGCCAAAGGTTTGTAAAGTAAAAGATTTACAGTTGAAGATGAACTTAACGATCCACTAACAGACTGCTAAATGCTCTGTCACTAGCCAGGGATGATTGAGAAGGAACTGAAGACTGTTAGCCTATGTGTGCTGACCAGCCTCAGGAGGCAGCATAAGGAGGGACACTGAATGCGAGGGCACAATGGACACTGCTACCCTATCAGCAGAACAGGGACACAGACACACCTAGAGTGGAAGACCCATGGGCAGACTACTTTAAGTAGTAGTTATAAAATGGTTAAAGTATCATATATATTACAATTTATTTTCAGAGATGGAAGGTCAGGATCATAGCAGTAATGTAAACCTTATCTTGTAAAAAAAAAAAAAAAACAAAAACTCTGGATTGCCCAAACAGGTGTGTCAGGGGAGGAGGGAGTCATTCAGTCCCTTTGTTAAAAGCTTGCTTTATTGTTAGAAATCCAGTCTGGAGCTGTGAAGCAAGAAATGAACACACAGTGATGTCACAGTCTCCCTTTTATATCTTCAGACCAGATGTATGGAAAGTTACTGTCAAGAGATGGAGTTTTGGACCACGTCCTTACATGCCATTATGAGTCACTGGGCAGCCATTGCCTCAGTGCTTTCTGACACGTCTCCAGGAAACGCTCATTGTGTGTATTTAGTCTCTTCAATGGTCCATTGAGAGAGCGGAGTGTCCTTAATAGGAGATCAACAAGTAGCTGGTTAGCCATGATGTAAATCTGTCTGGGGGTGTCAGGCAGGAACACAATAAGTTTAAGATACAAATACATAGCCAATACTCATAACTTCGGATACAAAGATGATACATGAGCATAAACAACATTAGCAAATGTTGCAAATTGTACTTAGCAAATCATAACCTTTCCATTGATACCATACATTGAAATACTTTGTATAAGGTTTATTGCAACTTTGTAACATTGGTGCCTGTATTAGTTTAATTAGTCATGCTTCTTCTTATACAGCCCCATCCCTGGATCAAAAGTGCAAGTCCTTGAGTGCAGGGTGACACTGTGGTCAGTGGGTCACAGGAAGCGTGAGACCGGACAGAAGGTTTATCTGTTTATCCAGATCTGACAACATTTGCTTTGAAGTCTCGCAATGTAGCTTCAATCTGCCCTCTGTAGCTTTTAAGATGTGCTTCAAAAACAGTGCTCAGACATGTGCTTAGGAGAGGGGTACAAGAGGCACCCTGAATGGCCATCATTGGTGGGCACTGTTGTATCACAGGAGGGTCAAATCTTGAATCACAGGGATTTGCCTCTGGCAATTTAGGCTTGTGCACAGAGGAATTGGGGGGATGGAAGGAATGTTGGAAACTATCAATGCCCTTTTTTTTCCCTTAAAAAGTCCCTTTGAAACCAACAGATATTTGTCTAACCATAACAACAAGCAGCTCTAGCTTATTTCATGCAGGATGAAGAGACACAGACACTACAGAGTTTCAACTCGCAGACATGGATAGTAAGAAGGAAATGAGAGGCTACTGAGGCCAACCTGCTCCTTAAACCTTCAGCTACAGTGGTCACAGTGTTCACAGGGTGCAGGCACAGCTATTTCAAAATAATCTGACCACATGTGCATGGGTCACATGCTGCCAAAGAGCGAAATCTGTCTGGACAATCATTTGAAGAATCCAATGTTTCTACAACATATGCAGTGCAGGAGGGCCTTGATGTTTCAGTGTGCTAATGTGCATAACTGACAGTTGTCTCAAAGTTTTTCTACTTCTCAGCAAATATTTAATAGATTGCTATAGTGAAGTATCTTAGTAACATTTACTATTATGATACAGATTGCAGCATATTCACCAGTATACTACGAATATCAAATTAAAATAAAGCACGTTAAAAATGAAGTTTTGTATTTTTGATTTATTATTAGCTGACTTGCAGTCACAAAACGTTTTAATTTGCAATAGTTTTCTAGATCTTAGTACATATTGGCAGTCTTATAACGTAGGTATTTTTACTTTTTTATTTTTCCTTTTAAAATATATATACTTACAGTCTGTAGAACAGGTAAAAGCATATTCAGTGGATTGGTCAGATTAGTTCCTAAGATTATAAATCCAGAATTGATGCCAGCTGAATGTAGAGCTTTGTCCAAGCTGCAGTAATTAGGAAACACTGGTTAATTATGACAACTTTTTCTTTCTCACAGAACATTTTTATTTATGTTTCAGTTTCAAGGGATGCCATAGTAAAAATTACTCTTCTGTTTAAGGTTTTTAAGAAACTCTTAAAACAAACACCAAAAAAAGTTATAATAGAAAGAAATTTTTTTTTAGTTTCTTTACTTTGTGAATGTTGCAGCTTCCCCTGTATTTTCAGCTATAGTCTGGTCTTGCAAACATACGAGTGAAATAATTCATGTGAACTCAATGAGACTACGCACATTTATCTTTCCACGATCTATCCCTTGGTCAGCTTCCCCTTTTTGTTTGTATGGGTCTTTCATATAAAACAGGGGAGAGAAAAATATTTTTAAAATAGGGAAGATGATGCTTAAACTTTAAAAAACAATCATAGGGGGACTTGGGGACAGATGGAGTAACAGAGAACTTTTTAAAACCAAATGACTTAGATTTTCAGCTGACTGTACCATTTTAAACTTCACAAAACATGGAAATGACAAGAACCTAAATAATATACAGAAAGTAGATTTAGGGATCAGTACTGCAAGGTGTTGAACACTATTTCTCTAACCCAAGAAGTACATAAGAAATGCTTATTTTATGCCACAGAAGTAGTCCTTTAATTTGCATTTGTTGACACACACTCTTACTTTCTTTGCTGCAAAAGTGGAAGAATGCTCAGTCTCTTATTGTGGATAGTTAAGCAGAAAGACAACCAGACCAATCTTTATTTAATCAATGTTTTAATGACTTATCTGTTCAAGTTTATCCAAATTTAGCTTAGGTATATAATGTTGAAGTATAGCAGTACTATCAGTTACAGGAATGTGGCAAAGATAATTTTCCATAAAAAAAGGGACACCATTGCAGAACAGTTCTTAAGTAAAGCAGACAATTCTTAAGATTAATAGATAATAGTAATGGATTTTATCTTAGATAAGATTTACAAAATGCATACTGCAATATACTTACTTTGACAGGAAGAGAGAAATGGTGAACAACAGCGCCACAAGGATGAAAAACACTCCCCATATGATCTAAAACAAAGATATATTATTATAATATAGCTGAAATGCTCTCTGAAGTTGATATTAAAAGCACCAAAATATTATGGTCAACTTTATTGATCAAGGTCTGTTCATATGCTATAATCTTTTAACCAAATTGAGCTAGGATATTATATTTAGTGGGCATTTCCATCTACTTTTTCCACACAAATGTTTTAATGACTTATGAATGAGGGACGAGTTTGATAGGAAATGCTCACAAAGATAAAGGGTAATCACTTAACCACTTAAAATAGTATCTTCCTCCCTCCCTAGCATTAACTGATGCAAAAAGAAATGCATTGCTTTTGTCTGGCAATGACTTAAACCTGATTCATAGAACTGAATGTGAAATTAATTCATAGAACTGAATGTGAAAT
>ML675604.1:79988054-80115811 GCA_007922155.1 Mesoclemmys tuberculata | reverse complement strand
CTTCCACCAGTCAAGGGATGCGAGGACCAAGTCAGGAACAGGATGTATCGAGTCCAAGTGATGTTTGTTGGATGAACTCAAGCTAATCATGACTTCAGGGCCCTGAGGTGCAGCTTTGTGTGCCACACCACATATATGCACACACCCATGTGTCCCAGGAGCATGAGGCAAACCAGTGCTGTTGTGATTGGGTGGGCTATGACCTGGATATCAGGTCCAACATTATCTGGAATCAAGACTCTTGAAGGAAGGCTGTGGCTTGGGTGAAGTCGAGCACTGCCCCAATAAACTATTCTCTGTACTGGAATGAGAGTCAACTTATGTTCGTTTATCAACAGGCCCAGTACTGAGAAAGTGGCTTGGACCAGACTGATGCAGTTCGTCACTTGGGCCTCTGAGCAAACTTTGATCAGCCAGTTGTCAAGGTACAGGTAGACTTGAACGCCTCGCCTTCTAAGAAAGGCCTATCACCAGCATGCATTTCATAGAAACCCGGGAGGCTGCAGACAGTTCAAAAAGGAGAATGGTAAATTGGTAATGACTGGTTTACTGTAAAACTGAGGAATCTTCTGTGGCCCCAGAAGATGGAAATGTGAAAGAAAGCATCCTTCAAGTTGAGGGTGGTGTACCAGTCTTGTAGGGATGTGGAAGAAGGGGATGACTAAGGCCATGGACACCATGCAAAACCTCAGTTTCTTGAGAATTGTTGAGGTGCCACAGGTCCAGGATAGGATGAAGGCCCCCATTTGGCTTTTGAGATTAGGAAATATCAGGAATAAAACCCTTTCCCTCTCAAACTTTGACCCCCAACCTGTAGGTGGGTCTTCACTTTCTGGGCTAGGAATTGCTTGTGAGAAAGGTTCCTGAAGAGGGAAGGAGGATGAGGGGGTGGATGAAAACTGAAGGGTATAATTGTCCACCACAGTTTAACACTCAGTACTCTGATGTGATGTGGGAGCACGCTGGGCTGAAGTGGGAAGTCAGTCTAAAAAAAACTAAGGGGGAGGATTCAAAGTGGGAACTAATATAGCACCCTCAGGTGCCCCTTCTGAAGGCCTGCTTAGATCCACTGGAATACCTATGCCACCCTGGCATGAAGGCTGAGGTGGATGGAAAAGGTTGACACTGCTTGTAACCTGCCTCTTCTCTTGAAGAGGTCCTATCTTGGTGGGGGAGCTGAAATAGCTGTTGAGGCCTGAAGTGCTTCTTTGAAGTAGCTGGAGCATAGAGGCCCAGTGACAGGAAGGTAGCCTTTGAGTCCTTCAAAAACAATGAGAAATCTTTGAAAGGGAAGTCCTGAATCACCTGCCAGACCTCATGAGGTAGCCCTGAGGACTGCAGCTAAAAGCATCACCTAATGGCCCCTGCAGAGGACATTATGTGAATGTAGAAAGGCTGGGGCTCTGTGCACCAACTCATGATGATTAGTCCATGCATAGGGACCCAACACAGAAAATAAAAGAAATGATACAGATGGCAGAGAGGGTGGATAATCAAGGTGAGAGAAATACTATTTTACAGAGCTCAGAAGGCAAGTGGCCAGATTCTCAGCTAGTATAAATTGGCGTATCTTCAGCCTACAGGTATGTATGTTTTCACCATTTTGAGACCATAATTTAGAAAAAGTGGATTTCGAATAAAATATCATCCTTCAAAATCCTAAACACAAGACACAAGTAAAATGCATTTGGTCTCAGTTTCCATATTCATTCACATCTACAAAGCTTCTGTGCAATCACCACTCTGCTCAACAGAGTTTTATAAGAGGAAAAAGGTTTTTTTCGTGGTACTTTAAAAAAAAAAATGATTGAGGAAATTTGACCAACTACACTGGAAAGTTTCCACTATAGCTGCATGTTTGACTTACCTACAAATAAGAGTAGAAACAGTTAATTTTTGCAAAATTAAATTCAATTCAATTCAAATCCTTGGAAACAACTTCTCAGAGCAGTCTAATACAGATATTAAGTTGGGCCTTATTTAGTGGATACAGTTCAATACTTGTGCTAATGGGTATCTAAAACTTGCTTTAACATAATTTTGTACCCAAGAAAAAGATGCTACGCAAGTTAAACGTAAAGAGAAGATCTCCATAGAAGAAAAGAAAATCTTCCCTTAAATCAGGTTTATTTTGCATATCTGATGTTTTAGTAGGCTTCACTGTTAGAACAGATCACTAATAAAAAGTTGTGCCTAAACATCTTGGTCACTATGCCTTTGCTATACTTCTATTTAGAATTATAAATCTGCCTTAAAATTTCTTTTTTCTCCTCTAGTGACAGTAGAACTACACAGAATTTCCTACATCTTGTAACTGCTTCACCCTGTGAATAGTGATGTTCTAAAAACCTTTGAAATGGTTACACTTTATGTTGACACCCTTATGTAAAATATTTCAATTATAAATATTAAAAATAGTATACGAATACACAGAAGATTTTAGAATTATGACATCTATAAAAGCAATTACAGAAAGATTTAATTTCCAAGGGTTTTCATGCACCGTTATACTAATCAGATAAACATTATACAAAGCTATGAACTGCATTTATTTCCGATTATAAAAACTACTATATGAATCATCAGCACTTATGAAAATATTAAAATAATATTCTTTATGCAAATAGATTTTACTATCCAGAATCATCACGATATATCAGTAACAGAAACAGCTCTATAACTGAGAACCTTTCAAATATTAAAACTAATGATTCTCAATCTTATTCAATTCCTTCATCTCTCCTCTGAGAAAATCCCAGGTATACACAAGACTTGTCGTATGCCTTGAAGATTAAAATCATGCTCCATAGAACCACTGGGAAAAAAAAAAGAGTATTTCCTAGTAAAAACACTTTCATGGAGAATGACCTGCCTGTAGGTCCCTTTTTAACCCAGGGACCATTAGCTCAAGCATTTCCAATAACTGTAATTGACATGGTCTTCTACAGCATGGCAGAAGTCATTTTCAGATACCAAGGATGCTAGGGCAACACATTCTCTGCGTGAAGCACTACCCTGTTTCCCGGAAAATAAGACCTACCCCGAAAATAAGCCCTAGCATGATTTTTCAGGATTTTTGGAGTATGCTTGAAATATAAGCCATACTCCAAAAATAAGCCCTAGTTACAGTTTACAAGCAGTTCACAAGTAAAGGTCCCCATACACTTGGCTGTTCATGGAAAAAAAATAAGACATCCCCTGAAAATAAGCCCTAACCCATCTTTCAGAGCAAAAAATAATATAAGACCTTGTCTTATTTTTGGAGAAACACGGTACTCCACAAATAAGCAGCAACACCCCACAACTCTGAATTATCTTAAGTCGTAACCCTGCATAGAGACACAAAATGCAGTCATGAAATGGCATAAATAATAATAGCAATAGGAAAAAAAACGCAACTACTCATACAAAATTCCAGAACATTTCGCAACTGAAACAGATAAAAGCAGCTTTACATTTGAGCTACAGTTTAGAAGGGAAACTGTCACATCTAAATTTTGGGATGTATTTCAGGAAAGACAAGCTTTTACAGAATCTTAGATCAATAATGTTTTCCTTATTTTTTTGGAAAAAAAAATCAAAACACAAAACTTTTATAATTAGAAACAAACATTCCCTTGCAGGACCTGCAATCTAAAGTCTTGAAAGGTTGAAATAAAGATTCCTTGATTTTCATTTGTGCAATCTGAGAGAAATGAAAAAAGCGAACAGCATAAACAGTAAAATATTCTTTTGTTTTTTTAATAATTTATGGTGTTAACACCACTGGCAGGGAAACTGGTTTAATTTTTTTTCAGTGTGAATGTTTTTTCAACAGTGAATTTCAGAATTTTACAGTTCACTGAAAACTGATTTCTCAAAGTCCTAAAAACCTAACTTATATACTATAGTATGTCCATGATGCATCTGCGTCACATATCTGAACAGATGAATATATAGTGACAAAAGATGTAATTACCATGAATATAGTCTAATGTAAGAATGAAACTGGGTATAAAGAGAAATACGCTATCAGGAATGAAAAATAACCAAAAAACTTTGCTCGGTGTTCTACATTTTCCATCATACTAGTCTACTTCTCAGATAAAGGCTTTAACTAGCTGGTTTATGGTCTCTGCTTACACAAGCCAGTTGACTAGCTAACTGAATCTCTGGCAAGAATCCTCCCATTCAGTCCAC
Source organism: Mesoclemmys tuberculata (assembly GCA_007922155.1). Lineage (NCBI taxonomy): Eukaryota > Metazoa > Chordata > Testudines > Chelidae > Mesoclemmys > Mesoclemmys tuberculata. Next base: position 80,111,632 of record ML675604.1, on the reverse strand, counting down.
ATCATTAGTTTTCCCCAAGACACTCACTCTCTCTCTAAAAAAGCAAACAGTTGGATTAAGCTCAAGGCGCCAAACCACATCTGTACTTCCAAGCATAAAAGTGCTGATTAAGTTAAATTTCAGCCAACGGCTTTTCACAACATGAAACACTATTTGAAAGCATTTGTCTCTTGCAGGCTATTACCTAAATTAATGTAATGTTAAATTACAAGTTAAATGATTATTAAAAGGGTAACTTCCCCATCTACTTTCACAACTTTGTGAAAGGGTTTGATCCAATTGCTAATTTGTTACAGAAATAACACTTCATGTAATTTCTTGTATTTCATTGTTTTGTGTACCTCATCTTCACCTGTATTTAACTTTTCCATGTAAAAATAAAGGTACCACTGTAACAATGTTTAGTAGGAATTGTTTAATCTAAAATACTCTATGGAAGTTACTGAAACTTTATATTCTAAGGATTTGGGGTTTTGTACTAACATTTTTGGCCACATTCAGTTTCACCCAGCAACTGAATTCTACCAGTAAACACTCTTCCAAGAAGAGGAAAATTGTACTACGGTGAAAAATAAAGAATTTTTACAGTAAAAGTCGAAAACCACACACTAGTGAAAATTCAAGTATATTTATGTTCTATAGAAAGAAAATGATTACTTTCAGGTAACATGGACAAAAAATCCACATGTAAATTTAATTATTTTTAGATTGATTTTTATTTAAATTATTTTCATTTAAAACTTAAGTTTTAAGGCAGAAGTCTCTCAAACAATTCCGGCCTGTCAGGCCTCTTGCTGAGCAACAGCTGGACATCGGCTCTCCTGGTAGTCAGCCCCTAACTGAACTGGGCTCTCCATTTAACCCACCCACTTGAAGCTTGGCACCTACAGTATGTGTAGCAGGGTGGGGCCGACAGGCCTGCGTGGACTCATTCTCAGGATTTGTATTCTACATCAGAGATACCAAGAAAGCCACGGTTGTAAAGGGGTCTCAGTCTACAATTTGCCAACAACTCTACAAAGAAGTTAATGGTGTCTAGCAAATGAAGATGTAAAATCCACAGTAACTCAAGAGCATACAATGCCCCTTATGTGTAAAATGTTGTATAGAAGTATTTAAAAGCCATATCACGAAAATAATGTCATTTCAGGTGGATCCAAAGAGAAAAAATATATAATAAGACTAAAAGTATGAAGCCTGTTGCATTTTGTGATTTTTAAAAACTCCAAACAGCCTAGAATCTGGTTATCTGAGAAACTGGCCTTTACTCTAAACCCCACTGCAAAAGTAAAAGGTCAACTGGGTTCCTTTTGATATATGTGTGGATCTATTTTAAAACCAGCCATAAGGTTCTCTCAATAGAGGAGCTTTCAAATAATTTTGTCATCCCCACTGGATTATATGCTGTAGTTCAGGTTTTGCAAAAGGCTTTTCATTCAGTTTTTAGTTGATTTTATTTATTTATTTATATATATATATATATATATATATATATTGATTTTGTTTGGTATACTTTGTTCCTATAACTTGGCTTTTAACGTATTCTTGGAGGAATATTGCTCATTTTATGCAAGCTGTACTAGATAAACTTTTGTAGAACAGCTTCTAGTCACTAAATCTACAAGTTCTATGATAAATAGAACAAAGTAAATATAAACAAGTTTGTAAAAGTCTTGAGTTTTCTCTACTAACACACACAGAAATGAAGGTTTACAACACAGCTGTACCATACACCCTCTGTCATTCATTCCTGGAGCGAGAGAAGGACATTATCCCAAATCCATGTAGAATGTCTGTTTTATGGTGTGAAAGAAAGGGCTGCCATTTGATGTCAACTATGGTCTACCACCTGAGCACGAAGCAAATGGCATTAACGACGGAGTATATACAGGGCACAGGACAAAATACTAGTTCTTCTGGGAAATATTTCTCCCATCCTGAGAAAAGGGGACTGTTTGCCTTTTTCCTGCAGTAAATGACTGCCTTCCTCTGCTCGGAAAAGAGAACTGTTGTGTTCTCACCCTGAATTAAAGTGACTCTTTACTTCAATTTTGCTTCTGATAACTTTGGGAGGAAATGTTTGTTTGCTAAACCTCTCTCAAAAGATCCCACGATCTCAGAGAACATGGTAGGCTGGCTGTGCTTTTACTTTTGGGGAAATAGAGCCTGAAAATCCATTAACAATACATATTTAGTATTTTATAAAAAGGAAAATAGATTTTACAGCAATTTAAGACCAATTTCTGAACTGTGTTTATTGGACAGTACAGAAATTCATCACATCACACTACCTCCAGTGAAATGACTAAAATTTTATTTTATAAAATCCCTTACAAGATCTTATAAATGTTTAAGATTAGATTATATTGTATACTATAAATAGAAATCAAGTATTTAATATAAAATAAATGTTATTCAGTGAAAATACTTACCATGAAACTAACATCTTATTTTGTATTGTGGACAGAAACAATCATTCTAGACCCTCTGACTTCCTCAAATAATCCAGACAAACAAAGAGGCATCCACTCATGCTTTAAATTATTTTTTCTGGTACAACATCTTCACAATATCACATTATACTTAATCTTTAGAGAGACTTCTTAGAAGAAAAAGCAAAACAGAATGGTTACTTACCAACCGAGGCCCGGTCTACACTTACCTTGGCGATTCGGCAGCAGTCGACAGGAGATACACAAGTGACGTAAATCACTTGCGTATCTCCCATTGACCGCTCAGTCGATCCAGAGCAATCGATGTCAAGGCGGTGAATTTGCCGCTGTCAGTGTAGACCGAGCCTGAGTTACCAGGGTCAGAGTCTTTTTCCCCACCACTATAAAAAAAGGCTCCCACAATAAAATAAGTATGTTTCTTTAGTTTGTTGAGAGGTCTAACAAATGAAATCAGCTAAGTTCACTCTTACTTTTGAGCTTGTGACAATAACCCCTCTCAGCTTTCTACCTCCAGTCTGATACAAGCTTAAGGCTGGGGAAGGATTATATATTAGAGAAGTAAGTGAATATGCTCATAATGATTACTCCTGTGGAATTCTGCACTAAAATTTTTAAAATTCTGCACTAAACTTAAAATTCTGCATAGTTTATTTTCAACACATAATATGAGCATGCCAGTTTCAATTATTTTAGTATTGCCTGTCAGCAAATATAACTGTAACAGTACAGACAAGAAAAAAGATTCCCCCAGGAGAAGAGATTAAAGAAACCCCTATGACAACCCCATTTCTGTTTCTCTGTTATGCTTTTATTGGGCACCTTCCTCTGGGTATGTCACATGTGCCAGCTGGGCACATCTTGGGGGAAAACTCTGCCCCTCTGGTCTTTTAGTGGACAATGCCGGGGGCAGCTGACATGGGCATTTTCGGGTGCTGGAGATGTGTGTGTTTGTACTGGGAGGGGACATTTGGGGCTGCTGAAGGGCGCTGCACAGGGTCTCCTTGGCTTACTGAGATCAAGGAGGAACTGACTGAAAGTTTCCAAGGCCAGTGGTTAGGGACACTAACAACTGCACAATCAACAGCATGATATTTCTTGATCTGCTTGCTACCACTACCTATACAGACCAAAAAAAGGAAGAGATAGGAGAGCACTTCCCATTTCACGATACAGATCAGAGACTCATGAGAGAGAAACCTTCAAGAAAACCTTTAAAGATACTAAAAATTTCAAGCTCACACAAGACTTAGAATGTGGATGACAGAGCAAGGCACATGCCTCTAAATTCTGGGGTTCCAGTTGTGGCTAAGTCATCTGGATCATCCTAAATTCAAGGAAAGACAGTAGTCCTGAGATCCAAAGCTTGAGAAGGCAGCATGAGACTACAGAGAATGCTTAGGTCCTAGGTGGAAGGCTCTGGAGAGATGGCAGCGTACAGAAGAGGGGAAGCAGCTCCAAAGAGCAAAGAGACAGCTGTGTAGAACAGAACAAAACGTTTTTTCCCCTAAAGCTGCTATCAGCACTGCTATGCAATCAGAATGCTTCTGGGTGGAGAGCTCTGGCTAGGACTAGCTCAAATAGACAAACAGGGAAAGGCTGCCCATCCACCCTCCTGAATGCTCCAACAGAAATCTTTTCCTCACTCTCCATAAATTGCGTACACAGAAGCAAAGCTACTACATTCATGCCAGTAGAAAAGAGCATGACTAGCAATTTGGGGTCCCACGCTCCACTGACAGGCAGACTGATCCATGGAGCCAGACCAAGAAGCTAAGGTGTAGGGCACTTAAGATAGAGAAGACTGAACACTAAGATCCAGGAAAGGAGAATTAGATGGAGTAGCAGCTGCCAGCAAGAAGTCACAAGCCCCTCTGAGCTAAAGCTGGCAGCTGAAGCAAATAGACAAAGCTGAACCCCTATTTCCTCAAAGGAGGGCCAACATGGAATACAGTCAGTGTCTACGATTAAGCAGAAAGGGTGCAGGGCACACTCCCAGCAGATTTCAACCCAGGAGATTGATATTGGTAGTGCACACTACCAGGCTATTGAGCTCTTTTGGGCTATCTTCTGCTCAGCTTTCTATTTTCTTCTCTATTCAGGCCTAGAGGAAGAGAGAATTAGAAGCAGGAAAAGGTGAAAGATGAACCCAGTGCTTCCAAGAAAAGGCACAGAAAACTGGAACATGAGGCAGTGACTCAGTCCTTTTCTTCCTTGCTTCTTGGCATCATGAGCTCTAGTACCTTGTTGTGAGGATTATTTTCTCCTTGCAGGACAATGAGGAGCTGACATTTAAATTTAGCACGTTTCTAATATACTACAGAATCCATATCTACCAGGTCTCTATGCTTGAACAAAAACAGTAATGATGTTTTCTTCATATTAATCAGCATAAGAGTCAAAAAATTAATTTCAATAGTTTTTTTTTTTTAAACTATACACTGGTTGGGGGTGAAGTGCACAAGAAAATATGTGATTACACAAACTAAGTACAGCAGCTAGTAGCTTCTATATTGGAATGCCCTCAAACAGATAATGAGAGCACATTTATTTAATAAATGGCGAGATATGCTATATTTAGTTAGAGATAGATAGATATATGTGCAACATATTTCAGAGGAGCAATCTACAGATAAAGAGTAACAAAGACTACTGCTTCATACTACCTGAGATGTAGTGATAGCCACACCAGTGGCTTCAAGTTATTTAATTGTGTGTTAAAATGGAGAATTTGGGGAAAACAAAAAAATAAAATAATCTACTATTATTAGACTATTTCTAAAATAGCCTTATGCCAGGGTTCTAAATGGCAAAGAACAAAAAGTCAGAAGTAGTTACTCTACAGTGAAGCACGCATAAAATTAAAGACCATGTTTTGTTTTTTTACTTTTAGAGGTCGCATAGCTCCGCAGAACTTTGTCCAGCAGCTTTTCTCAATAAATTCCAGATGTCTCTCTCTCCTTCGAAGTGTCCTTAGCCTCTCTTCAAGTTGCTGCAGGGTTCGTCTGTCTCTGGTTGGCAGAGGGCGACCATCTTTGCACTGCTAATCAAAAATGGATGTGTGAAAATAATGGAACAGTTTGTGAAAAATGTAAGAAAGAAGAATAAAAGTTAGCATCTTGTGTAACAAGCTCTGGCAGCTCTATGAAGTCAGAATTGCATACAATACTGTAAATCCAGTTTGTAAGAGACTAATTTCATTTTAGCCCATTTCTATTTTTAATACTTTCTTCCCAACTCTCCATTTTTTCTTCTTGTCAATATAAAGTGAGCTACATTTCACATGTTTTCAAGTACATTCAAGAGCAGTACCCTGTAAAGAATGTACTCAGCATACAACAGTTTCCAAAACACAAAAATAAGAATTGTCCCTTAAACCAACTGAGCTCATCAACCCTTAACATATTTGGGGATTTCTGTGTATGAAATCCTCAAAAATATTTAACTGCTTTGATCTTCAGAATACGGGGCATAAGTATTTTAATGCACCTGCTTGAGTAGACTTAATACACAAGCTAAAAATTCAATTTTTAACTTATCAATGCACAATAATGCGTTGTATGCATATAAGCAATAAATCTCAAAAAGGTATTAGGTAATATATAAACAATCAACGTGCTGATTTTAGCATTAGATAACCCGTCTCTTATTACAATTATAGGTTACTTAGGGAAACATTCTCAAGGATGGAATTTGTCACTATCAACACATCAATTACAATCAAAAACAATTAAAATGCATTTAATTTAAAAATGCAATTAAAATGCATTTCTCCATTTAGAGATTTTTCTTTTTATATAAAAGGAATCCTTAAACATTATGATTGTGGTGATGTCTCAGGTTTGCAGCACCTCAACTAATCGTTTTACACTATTTTAATTACAGTTTTCTGCTAAGAAATTTAAAATTGGAGAACTCTTCAGAAGGATTCAGCAAATTTAGTGCTCTTAAAAACTAAGAGATTGAGATCTCCCTTTATTTACAAGAGATGCTACCCCAAACTGTTCCACGGACGTGCCTCAACTCTGACCTGAGAGAGGACCACCTATAGGGGGGAAAAGGTGGTTCAACTTCCATGCCTACTGAATAATTTGTCTCTCTCTTGACACTGCCAACAGTGTAAACTAAGATGTGAACTCTACTCCACAAAATGCTAGCCTTAAAAAAATCAAATAAAAATCAAATCTGCACATAAAACCAAGTGCCAGATACCTGTCTGCTGCTACAAATATTAGTTTTACAGTATTCTCATTGCTGAAATCACTTCCTAATTAACACTTGTGTGTAAAATATAATTGTGAGTAACCAAAACTTGTAATTAAGAAAGCCAGGATTTTGGTTCCAGTTTATCAGTAAAAACCAAGGAATGTGGATTCATCATAAATGCAACTTTAAAAATATAGCCTCTTTTAGACACTATGTGATGAAGAAAGGATTACAAATCTCTGTTTTCCTAAAAGAAGTTTTACAGCACCACATCCAGGATACCCATTGGTTAGATGAATGTGATTAGTAAGTGCAACCACAAAACTGTAACTTATAGATTGTGACAGCTCTCAATTTAAATAGACAGTCGTTCGCAATAAGTATTTATTTAGTTTATATTTGTCATTTGTTTTATAATATTTATTTTGTTCTCTGAGCAACAAAATTTGAGTTAGTTTTTCCAGCACCTACAACTGACAATGTCAAGTCATTTTAGTTAGTGTAGGGCTCGGAAGAATTTGTCACGCGGAATAAGTACAGTTGGCAAGGTTAGGCCCTAAACATCCAGTTTAGGCTGTGAGCAAGACTAGGCCCGTAACTGCTTGGGCAGCCCCCTGCATTAAAAAGTGAGACTAACCTTGGTTTGGTAACCTTTGTCTGGTATTAAAATACGTTGGCTGGGCGGAAGTTGTTTAAGATAAGCAGTGGGCAACTAGCCACTAGTTGGCAAAACATTTAACCACAGGCTTAGAGCAGGCATTGGCAAAGGGCAGCTTCTCTCTATTTTCCAGCCTGTAATTATTAACCAATAGACTAATGGAAAACAAGTTTAAGACCCAATCTCTAGTCGAGGTTGAGAGCTACGTATTGTGTTGCTAGGAAAAACCTTCTGCTAAGGCAGAGGGAGACGGGTATAACAAGCAGCCCCGGGGACCGCTCGGTGAGACTCTCCGTGGATCCGTCAAGGCTCATAGACTCAGACTCATAGGTCAGAAGGGACCAATATGATCATCTAGTCTGACCTCCTGCACAAGGCAGGCCACAAAACCCTACCCATACACATTTATAACAAGGCCTTACCGGATGCCCGGGGCAGGTTGGTTCCCTGGTTGCGACTCACCTAGAGAGTGGTTGATGGGTCTCCCCACTCTATTGCTTTTGGCAGGTGCTTCCTTCCTATGCTTTGGGACAGCTGTAGAGGGTGGTTGCTAGGGCTACTGCTTTTGGAACCATGCCCAGCTTTTGTTCAATGCAATAAAATATTTTTGCTTAACCACTTCCCATTGTTGGTCTGCCTCCTTCCACCACCGATATAAGAAAGCAAATAAATCAAGAACCTCCGCCCCAGCGGAGTACAGTTAGGTATTTTCAGTGAACAAAAACAGAGGCCTTCACTAGTTTACAAATTAAACAAGCTATATTTTTGCTATCATACGGGATATTTTTGACCCACAAGCCTCCACCCAAGGAAGGAATCCATCATCTGGGAGAGAAATAGGAAACTGAGAACAGCTAACTTTTGAAGAATGGAGAATAATATTAACTTCTGTCCATTTGATACTGTGAAAATCACAGCAACCCAAACATCACACCTAACGAACTGGGGAGCAACAGGAATACCATAGAAGGAAAATTTTGAAATGTTTTATAACAAACAAAACACCAAACCTTTGATTTAATCCTTCGTATATATTGTTCTACTTCTTCAATATCTTCAGTGTTCTCCAACCGTTCATAAGCAGCACTTCTAGTTCCCTTTATCAAGTTTAGAGGCAAAGCAGACATACCATAAGCCTAAAACAAAATGCAAAAAAGTAAATTAAAAACTTTTCCTATAGATTCATATATAGGATTTCATCTTACAGCCCTTCTACATGTCACATCCATAGGGTGTCTCAATGTGCTCCTCTTACTCACCTTTCATTTATTGTTTCCAGTGGAATTCAGTATGTTAGGCATTATATGAACATAAAAAACCCTCAGTCTTTGCTACTGAACGTAGGTGACATTACTTTTTGTGGTTCTGGACACCCTACTATTCAGGAAAAGCTTCAGAACCACTGTAAAATTGTACTACATGTTTTAACCAGTACTATCCACTTCATTGAAAAATCACTCTGATCTGGTTTTCTGTCATAAGAATTCCATTTTTCCAAATTCTATTACCAAAATAGGTGGATAACATCATCAATTGAGTAGGAATTCCTACTTGGTTTCACATGAATGTTATGAGGCATAACTAAAGTTCATAAAACACTTTGAAATCTTAGCATAAAAGACTGCAAAGTGCAAAACAAAACAAAAACAAAGGCAAGAATAATGGTCCATCATATTGGTGATCACCCACTTCTGTTACCTGTAAAAATGAAAACCTCAGTTAAAGGCAGAGAACCCAGAAATCCAATGTACTGATACTCATGTTTTAGAGAAAAATCAATCATCATTTAAACTGAAAGATAATTGTGACTAGATAAACCTTATGTATTTCAGAAAGCCTTCTAACTACCAGGAAAAAAAAGCAGAATACATGTCATTTTCCCATGTTACATATGGGAAAGTTGTAGTCTTAGGCATGTTTTCTTTCCATAGGATAATTCACCAGTACATAGTTGAGGCTAAAAGGGCAAACAAGGAATGATAGAATGGACATCATTTGTATATATGAAACCTACATCAAATTATCAAAGCCAAGTTTATTAATTTTTAGACGTATTCAACTGAAATTTTCAAAGCAGTCCAGGTGATTTGGCTATCATCTTATTTTTAAGAGAAGCTGTGTGGCTGTATCTCCTGGACCATAATTTTATCCAAGGCTCAGAACCACTAGCTAGTCTTAAAGTGGCCAAGTTTTCTTTGGGACATACTACAAGGAAGTATGGTACAATGAGAGAACTTTTTTCACATTAGGGCTATGTCTACACTTACGGCAGCATGTAGAGTGCAGGCACATGTGTAGATATACATGGCAGTGAAAGGCAGGCTGCATCCGCACTTTTCACGGTGGTATGGGGCTACACACAGCAGTGAAAGGCTCCAGCAGGGGGACACTACACTACTAAAAACAGCAGTGTAGCAGTGGGAAGCACTGCCTGGGTATGTAGAGTGGTGCAGGGTATAAATTTGGGGGATACGGGTCACACTACTCACCTAAGCTGTGCATTACAGTCTACACTATTTATATCCGTTCTAGGTGGGCAAGCAATGTCTATAACCTGCACACTGCTGTAAGTGTAGATGTACACTATGAAACAAGATTTAAAAACATACAAACATTTACATGTTGGCATATATAGAGACAGGAAGGGAAGACTGCTGTGCCAGGCAAATTACAAGAAGTCCCTGCAGACTCTCAAGCAAGCCAATTTTAAAGCCTATTCTTTATGTGGTTAACTTGTATTTTTGTACATTGTATCTTCTCAGAGAGCCAGAAGGCTAGTAATATTTCCAGTTCAACATGCTCCTGCACGGACACAAAACTGCTCATTTGCTATTGGTAAGGACTCCACCACTTAATTCTTCTCAGCTTTCGCTGAGTAGGATGGGAAAATACAGAGACAGATTTAGAGGATGAACACTAACTTCAAAACATCTGAACAAAAAGGAACCTAATCCCTTAAAAAGGTAAACGAGACTGAGAACAAACTGTTCAAGGAGCAACTTATTAGCACTGCACACTTTGACAATGTCAAGACTAATTTTCTTGAGAATTAATATGCCACCTAGGTTTCAGGGAGCCAGACAGTGACTTCTGTACTGAGTGACATGTTGCTACAAAATTCTAAATAAAATGGTTTGTTTAAAGGTAAACTGAGTAAATCCAATACTGTCCTTAAGCATAACAAATACATTCCACTGAAAGTTTTTATTAGAATAATGTTAGTCATCCTGATCTATTTGACAATTCTTGCATCATATGTTTTGTTTGCTTGCATTCATATTAATTGTAGGCAGTGGTTATACCTAACAAAATTATTCTTAGATACTAGAGCAGGCTTTACCAGTGATATGCTCAGAATCTAAAAAGATCTGCATCACAGCTGAGAAACATCTCCCTCTTACTCTCCCAAAAAGGGGGCTTATAAATTCTATGAAATAAAACCATCTGTAGTCACCTTAGACAATTTCCAATAAATGCTACAAATGCCAACAAATCATAATTACTGAATAAGGACTGTGGAGGGCACACCCACAACACTTCCTTTACCTCTAAAACAAAAGATATATAATATGCAGTTTCAGTTTCTTCATTCAAACTTTTTACCATAGAAAGTATTGTTTACGGACAGAAGGCTTTGACACTAATAAAATAGGTAAAGAAAGAATTTCATGCTCTATCATCATCCTAGGACAGTTTATTAGCTGAAAACCAGCTAATACAGATATTTCATTTCCAAAGGCCACTTAAGTACATAAAATTCTGTCTGCTACAAAATTTAGCATTGTACTCAAAAAAAGCTTTCACCCTATTTGCAAGCTGCATTTCTGAGAGTCTTTTCTAGATATGTAGCTAGAGCGTTCCACTATATGGAATTTGGTGTCCCCTCCTATGAATAACTAAATCTACCATTGCAATTAACTGTAACTTTCTCGACTACATATATGACAGAAGATGCATTTATTTTGGAAGGTGTGTAGGGCATTTCAGAAAAAGAGAGCTTCTCACAGAAATGCAATTTACGAAACAGAGTAATTATTTCCATTCCCCAGACTACAATCTGACATTAACAGACTCTCAAGAGAAAGAACAGTCTTGCTCAGGACCAGCATTTAAAAAAAAACAAAACAAACAAACAAACAAAAAAAAACTATGGAGGAGTAAACAGTCTCATCAAATCACTGAAGGAAGGAATGGACATCCAAAGGCAGCATCTGAGTTGCTCACATTGAACGGAAAAAAGTTTAATGACATGTGCCTTGCAAATCTAAGGACAATTTCCTTTCCACACAGAAAACAGCATGCATTCAAACTAAGGTAGTCATTCTTAAGGGACAAGAGACCCCTTCTGCTCCATTTTGTTAAGGTGTTGTGGGATATAAACCTTCTGGAGTCTTTCAGTAAAAATAAAAAAGGAACATGAAGGCCGTAACTGCTAAGATCTTTGGAGATACCATTCAAACTTGAAAACATTATCTGGAAAAGGATTTTAGATTGGGAAGAAAGGAAGGCAAATATCTTCTTCCTCACATAGTGGAAAAATTAGGAGTGAGGTCTAGTTTTCTTCTTGAACTGATATGAGAATGATAGAGGATGCAAATCAAATCTTGTTCTCCTTTTGTTAGTTTTTCCACATCTTACCTATATGCATTCCCTCCATACTTGGTGAATTGGTTCTAGAAGAATATCAGAGGTTACTTCATGATGCTAAGGAACTCTAGAGCAAACTAGAGAGAAACAAGACTACTCCGTCTTGATCTGAAAGTTACATATGGGTACAAAACATCAGAATGGTCTATGGCTGCGTATGAGCCAACAGACAGTTAAGGATATCCTAGTAACCACAGCCCTCTTCTAATTCTGTGAATACTTGAATCCTGCCCACTAAAAGAGTTCTCCCTTTGTCTTGTACTGTGTACTTTTAAATATACTGAAATCTCTGCAAGATGACTACATTTTCATAACGCTGCAAAAAATCCAACCGAAACATGCTACAACTTTTATGAAAGTGTGATGTACATTGGTCAAACGGCCAACATTTAGCAATAGTTAAGACATAATGGCATCTCAGATACTGCAGTATCCCTCTGTTGTGGAAAAGGAAATAAATATATGTTGCACACCACTGTAGGGTACCCATTAGTAAATCATGTATAAATTGCACCTATTAACATCACTGGGTGTTAAGAAATACACACTACAGGGTAGTGATCTATCTAATCCAGCCACATTTCATTTTTCCTACACCAGTGCCACTTTATATATACACCCCTTCTTTGGCGATTTGTAATAAGTTTGTATGTCTACTGCACAAACAATGCAAGTGAAGTTATTAAAATTATTACTTTTATTCTGCATCTTATGGTATACACAGCACTATTGAAATCTCATGCCTCTGAATGACAGTTAAATAATACAAGCTACTTCATAGTATCTTCAATAATAGATGAATGATTTCTATGTACATTGCCTCAATAACCTTTCTGGTGAATGATGCTATAATCATGCTTAACCATAAAGGTCATTAAGCTCTTTGAGACTTTTTGCAGCCCCTGGTGGATGATAGGCCTGCAGTTCACATGTTCTCATCTGAAATATTCGTTTGTTACCACTATTTCCAACTCTAAGGTCACAGTTCAGGTTTCTTCTTTAATAAATGACCCACTTATACTTCCCAATATAAATGCTTGCCACAATCAAATTCAGTATCATTTAAAAATAAGGTACATTTGATAAAATTGACATAATACAATAAAAAGTTCAATATAAAGTCTAGTGTTCTCCCAACTAAGAGCATCTTCCTCTCCCCAAATATCTGTAAAACATTCAATACACATGCATCAATAACGTCACCAGCCATACTATCTTCCTTTAGTAACAAAAGAATTTGTGGGTTTCTTTTCTCTGGTTCTGACTTAGATTATAAGCTTTCCAGGGTAAGGGAGTTTCTTTTTAATGGCTACCATTGAGAACAAAACATTTATCTACAATCATCAGACAATCCTCTCAAACAGAACAGGAAATAACTGAGGTCTCATACCAATGTGTGGCAGGTGATGGTAAATGTTTATTTTTAATAGCAACCCATGTAAGAATTTATAAAACATCATATCCAACACTGTACAAAAGAAAACAAGACAATACTGCTAAAAATATTGCTAGGCAGAGAAGAATCTAAACTTATATAATTTGGTAGCATTGGTAATTCATGTAGGATTCTTGTGTCTGGCTCCTTACTACAAAGCTGTGATCACATCTCCCTTATCTTTTTCTTTTTTTTTTTGGTCATTCAGGTCATATGTGCTAATTCAGTGTGCATGACCAAAGCAAAAAGGAACAGCAAAATGACTATCCTTTGTAAGCCTCATCTGTTTTTTCTGGGCAGGTTTTCAAATCTAATTTCAACTCAACATTCTTGTATCGCATTGTCCCATACCAGCTTCCTTCCCCCAACCCACATGGATACAGTACATAATCCCACCCTCTTTCACTGAAGCTTACATTTTGAGTTAATATTTTTTCACCTGAAGTCCCAATACTCATCCATAGAGGGTCTCCTGCAGATAGTTCTATTGTCTGTTTCAGTGGTTCACCAAGGAACGTAAGTATAATTTATTCTTACAAAAGGAACTAAGTTTCAGAAGTATATAGAATATACATAAATATAAATACAACATACATAAATATACATCTAGATGGAGAGCAGTTTTTCATTAGTTGAAGATGGTTCTACCATTGATGTATATAGTAGCACCCTTTCTCTCAAAATATTATTTTCCTTTGCTTCCTGGTCCATTTACAGGACCGTGATTGACCGAAACATTCCTGTGAATTCCAGAAACTTCCACATAGCATTCAAGTGCATTTAGCTCTGTTCTTGCCTCTAACTGATCTTACTGTAGAATATGAGCATAATGTATTCCTCTAAATAAATCAGGGATAATTTATCTCCATTTTTAGGTTTATGTATCTTGTACAAAGTTTCAGAATTTCATAAGCTCAAAATTCTGAGCGGTTACAACACCTCACCAGTAAAGGGCAGGCATACACTAGGGGATGAGATAACCACAAATCAGTTCACTTGTTAGTTTCCTTTACATAAAGCAAATCACAATGAAATAAACCCAGAAGCCACAAAATATTCCCAATGCTATAAAGCAAGATGGAAGTGCAAAAAAAAACCAAACCAAACCAAACAAAAAAACCTATTAATTATCACCTCCTGAAAAGAATTTCAAGTCAACATTTTATGTTTCTTCTCATGTATACTACTTCCTTGCTCTGGGAGGGAGGGGTGGAGGTCAACCTCACTTGTACGACAGGCAACTTGCATAGATCCCGTCCTTTCACATGATGCATGTGGTCACTAGAGGCAGGTTGACCATGCAAGCAGGGTTCCATACCTGTATGGTTTGGAAGGATGTGCCACATTGATCCCTGAGCAGATTGATGCATATGGGGAAGTTAGGGAAGGGACAAGTATCTGTGATTACAGTATCTGCAATGCCCTGTGCACAGAGTCGAGTAGCCACTGTCATTAGTCCAGTTTAAGGGCTGCAGCAGCATATGCCGAGTGGTTGCACTCCAGCATGTGTAATACTTGCACGTTGGTGTGCGAATTCCATCCTGTCAACCAAAATTGCCACTAACCATCCATAGGAGCTCAAGTAATCTGGTTTTGTGCAGGAGAAATGAATTTAATCCTCTGAAATTAAGATTTGGGGCATAAGAGGATGTAAGTATGTGTAATCAATAAATTAAATATCACTCAGCATCATATACAGTAGCATAGAAGACTGCACTCCAGGTATATGTAAACAAGTTAAAATTAGGAAAGTTGGGGTACAGAACTCTGAAACATTGTGAAATCTGAATTTGGTATATCGGTATATACTGAAATAAAGTCCAAAGAGCTCATCTAGTAATTGCAAATTAAAGGTGTCATCCTACAACAGATGTCACATTCAGATGTTCCATAGCCTGCCCAGAAGCAAAACAGTAATTGTGTCCATCCAGCAGAGACATTTTGCATTCACACTCAATGCACTTCTTAAAACCAGAGGGCTGCTATTCAGACACAAAAAAACCAGAGGACCAGATAAAGCTACATAAGACAAGAAAAAGAAGCTGAAAGATGGAGTGTCTGCCAAAAAGTCAAGCAAAGCATAAAAGCTCCTGAATGCTCCTCACATTTTATAGCAATGATGTCTAGAGGCCTCAGAAATCAGCAAAAAAAGCCAGCGTCACCTCACCCAAACCCAGTAGATTCAAATTTACATAAATCTAAAATGGGTAAAGCTGGTGACTGTACAGAGCTTTCCGCTCACAGCTTTGAGAGGTACATACCAGCCCCACTCCCACTAATCCAGATATGATCCCTTTGACCATATTAAAGAAGAAGAGCTAAAAGACCATGCACCATCACCAAATGCTAGAATTCTGATTTGTGTTAACGGAATAAGTGTTGCTAACTTCTTTCCGTTAGGCTGAGATTGTGGGAAGTTCTATTTTATACCCCTTCATTGGTTTTCAATTTTTCTGAAGAAAAAAAAAATCAGATGCAGAGATCATAGACAAAAAAAGAGTGGGAATCAATTATAGCCCACAAGTGTCTTTGGAGAACTAATGTCTATAGTTAAATGGATGAAAAAGTAATTTAAACAACTATTGCAGGAAGCCTGCTACCTACTTTATCAGAAACACTAACCATTTATAGTTAAATGTATTTAACATTTACATTTAGCATTTCTAAGCCTCCTGATGGGAGCTACCACTTGACAATGTTTTGATTTATCAGTTGAAGTACTATATTTAAACAGTAAAATTTCTCTTCTGGCTGCATATCCAGTATTAAAGTACAGTAGGATAGAATTTATACAGTATTATCTCTGATTATCTTAATATAATTGATGTCTCAACTGAAGCTATCCCCACTGCTTTTCAACTGTATTGTAGTTATACAGCAGTTAAAGATGCTAATTTTAATCAAAAGTTTTAATTTCAAATGCAATTTCTATATGGGAATAAAGTCTAATTTTTCAGGTTTCATAAAGCAAACTGGATGCAGCTTTTAAATACAAGTTTTCTCTAGCTCTTAGGAAAGTTGGGGTACTCAACTTTAGGGGGGTTTTTTTGTTTGTTTGTTTGTTTTTAGAAGCAGTATACATTTATTCTTGTGCAAAAGGTTTTTTGGCAAGATAAAGCACTTAGCATACATTTCTTGCACAGCACTGCCCTCTAGTGAAACTGCACACAAGATGGCCAAGCACAAATGGAAATTAGAAATAGAGAAGTGCAGCAAGGAATAGTAATCAAAACTAATCTTGAACAAATACATAGAACTAAATTTGGTATGCAAAACATTACCAAGGAACCGATTTAAATCAGACTAAAAAGTGCCTTTGAGAAAATTAAACGTATGTTTTAAACAGATGAAGATAATAATACAAGTATTAACAAGTTTGTGTCTGTTTTTCTTGTCTGAGATGTCGACACTTTTGATTTAAACCAGAGTGACCATGTAAAACTCCACAAGTGTTCATATACTTATAAAAATTTTATTCTGAAGCAGACATATTTTCAACTCAAACTTTTCTTAAGTTTAGTACAATATCTAGCTCAAGTGTGTACTAAGCAAATGAACTTTACAAATATTAAAAGGAAGAAAATATTTAAGCAGAAATAGTTTTTTAACACTAGAGGAAAGCTTGTAAGTCCCTTCCCCTCCAGCTCATGCATTTATCTAGTGGTTGGAAAATGCTTGTCGTCATTGCATTATTTTAAAATATTTATTTAGTCCTAAGAACGATGTAGAACTTTTTAAAAAAGTCATGTCTCTACCCACAGAGCTTACAATCTAAAATGATTTAAAAAATAGTGGGGAAATGCTGCAACAATACTTTTTCTTACCAAATGGCCTGTTACAGTACAGTGTAGCCCCAGTTCTTCCATACTTTCTTCTAAAGGCAGAAAAGAAATCATGCCTAACATTTTCTAATATAATCCTTTATTTTCAGCTACTCAGAAGCTTGACAGTCTTTAAAATGAGGCCAATATACATGAAACATAAAAAATGTCAGCTCCACAAGACTGACATTTTTAAAAAGTTTCAGCAAAAACAGTTCAGTTATTTGAGAATACCGATAGTGAAAAAGCTGGTAGTTTTGTGACTGTTTTAAAGAAAGTTTGATTTTATGAACAACTCTTGTATCTATATAGACCAGAACTGAAATTCAGTAGTCCAGGTCAAAGAGGTGCCTTTTTACTGCGTGTGGAAATTCTACCAGATTTACCCATAGAAAATGGTCGTTCACATGTGAACTTTATTACTAGTTATACACTTGTTATTTCAAGTGTTCTGACTGCACAGTGCACACTTAGGCCCCACTGAACTTTCAGCATCGTATCATATAACAGGTAAAACTAGAAGAACTCCAGATGGAACATTAAGAAAACAAATCCTCTTCAGGAAGCAACTAGTCATTAGTCTATCAGGTGAAATGATATGCTGGGAGATAGGGAACCATAATTCTAGTCTCATTTCTTTCAATGAGACAGGTGTCAGTTTTTGCTTAACAAGGGGTATGAAGTATACAAGTTTCATATCCCTAATTCAGGAGATAGACAAGTACAATGCCTCCTTTTCCAAATTAAAGACTTAAGGATGTAACTGCTGGTAAAGAGAGTAAAAGCTAGGTCTGTAATACGGCAAACTGAAGTCTCATCCAGGTAGCTATGCTATTTTATCAGATTAAAGGCACTAATCCTGTGCAATTGGTAATGCTGATTTTAATGGGGCTGTTCTTGCATAATTACCTTCAAAATACATCCTGAAAATGACAGAATTGAACACCATGACAATGCAAATCACTAAGAAATGAAGAGCACAGGCAACCTAACTTAAGTTTGATCCCCTAGTCGCCAGACCTTACTACCTTTCAAGAATCTGGTATGGAATCCAGGAATTATAATTCCCAGGATGCTACTGATGTCAAGCAAATAGCTGTGTAACCTAATGACAGCATGCGACATATCCTCTAAGCAACTGGTCCATATACTAAATTACAGCATATTAATGCTATTTGCTAACCGAGCTCCCCTTTTAATTTAAATGACAGAGGTTTTTAACATGTATCTGAAGTTCATAGCTTAAATCTTGCAGTCAATCCATGCAAAGGGTCATTGTGTTGCATTATCTCCCCCCAGTCTTCCTTAAAACTACTTAATTGCTCACACAGTTAAAAAACCTACAATAAAAACAAAACAAAACAAAAACAAAAACAAAAAAACTTTGCACCCTTAAAATACAAGCATTCACAAGTTAGAGGATGCCAGAATTAATCTCACCTGTACATTGTGAATTTTATGTCTTTGTGCACATGCATGGCACAGTCCAGAGTGATAAGACAACATATTAATTTTTCCATAGAATCCCTACCTCACCGAGGACACAGGATGGACAGTTCCCAGTTAGCGGAGCTATTCTCACCATTTGCTATGTGACTCCTTATACTGATTGGCTGGACAAAATACTTCTTCCCCATAGGGTTCTCTATTGTGCTGATTATTATAGGATCCAAGTGCCCCACAAATATTAAACCATTATCTTCACAACACTTCCCTGAAACAGGAACTATTACCTGATTTTACAGAAGCAGAAATACAGATTTAGATTAACTTGTGATTTAGGCTGACTGTGGCATTGGCATGGTGAGGGACAGATGTTTCAGAAGTGTGAGCACTCAGAGCTCCTATTATGACAGCTCAGCACTTCTGAAACTGAAATCTTATGTGTGAAGCAGAAAATGTGGTACACACACTTAAGCCAGAGTTTGCGGATGTGAACTCTGGTTTAAAGAGACAAGCAACATCAAATATGAATTAATATGGCAGAACCAAGCATAGAACTCAGTCCTCCTTGGTTCCAGTCCTTAACTTTAAGATCTTCTTTCTTGCAGCTCCCTGCCTAAATTCACTACATACTTAACTTCTTCAGAGAATGAGTCAAGAGTCATACAAACTCATTTAATAAACAGTCCCATTCAAGTATTCATCACCCTTAGTATAAATCTAATTTGTTTGTATGAGGGAGATTGCATACTTGATAAATTACTTGGGCCAGCTGTTGCAGTTCTTCACACTGAACATTCACCAACACACGATAACCTCAAACACACATAGCCCCTCACTGAAGCATACATTTGCCACCAACCCACACACACACTCTTAAGTAAGCTCTCCTAGAGCTACTTGCCTAGATAGCTGCCTACTGGTAAAAATACTACACTAGCTCATCCCAAAGCAATCAGTATGTGACAGAAACTGTCATACTTCCCATTAAACTAGAAACTTGAGCAGCAAGCCATGGGTTATCATTAGCAATGAATATAGACAGTGGGGCAGAATTAAACAGTTAAGTTAATTTTGCTATTTACTAACTTGTGATTGTTTGTCTTTGCAGCCTAAACATTCTTTTTACAGATTTGGTGTAAAATCACAAACTGAACATGACAGTAAGTGTAATTTTACTGAATTTTTCTTGAAGAATACATCAACTAAAGGAGTAAGTTTCAACTCATTTTCTTAAGCTGCTTCTTAAGGGTCTTTGTTAATCAGAAGTTTTTATGTTACCACCCACATATCACTACTATTTGTCTTATATGACTCCTGCTACACTCTAACATAGGCAGAGTAGATTAAAACCTTTTCAAAAAACTATTTTTTTATTGAAATCATTTTGATTGTTAAATCATTTAAAACATTTTTTTTCTAAATTAAATCTGAATTCAATGCAAAATATGTTAAGGCCCAAATTTATCATCTCTTACACATTTAAATTAGAATAAACATGCTGAATCCATGAGTGAGCACATATCAGAAACTCGAAGTTAAATACTACTTCTCTATACAAAGAAAATCAAGAGAAAAAACATCTATAATGCTTGACCTCAAAAGATAGATCACTTAGGTCATGTACTCTATTAAGGGCTTGATCCTGTGGGGAACCAGGAGCTGTGCTACTGGATGCAAAAAAAAAAACCTGACAACGTCTTCACAGGACCTGGCCTCTGAGCTCAGGAAACACAATCATGTACCTCATCAGGATCATCTACTGAGCCTACCTGGATGGTCTCAGACTCTCAGGCCTGGTCTACACTGCCTATATATAACTCCATCCACCACAGAAATATCCTCTCCAGTCCATGGAAAAACATTGATTTGCCAGTAGCTTCGGGATTGCTCTGGATGCTTCAAGTAAATGGCCTTGCTCTGTCTCCTAGCATGTGTATACAGAGAGAGAAACAAAAACCCTTTGATTTCTCATTTGCCTCTCTCTCTGTCTCTAAACAAATAAAATATTGCAATGCAAAAGTAGGCTACATAAGAAGATGTCTTGGATAGTTAATTCATTTCTTTTTCCGGGGGAGGGGGTGGGGAGGGTGGAGGAGTTATGGAACAAGAGAGAAGGAGTGAAGTGTGCAACCAGTAAAGAACACTGGTGTCAAAGCAAGGCAGTGTGTGAAGGGGCAACATTCTTCAGACTGCAGCCTCTAGTACTGATTTCAACATCTGGGAACTGCAAACAAAAACTGCCATGGCTGCATGTTGTAATGATGACCCTATTAGGAAATATTTTCAAGAAATTCCTGTACTGCTGAGTAAAAAAAGAGCACATGCCAGAGAACCAGAGACGCCATGCCTTGTCATCAGATAGAACATTCTGAAAAATGTTCCTCAAACGGTAATGACTTTGAAGATGGTGTGGACATGTCTAAACAACCTAGATCAACTGGTTAAAGGGTAAATTAATTTTTGCACTATTCTTATGGATTGTCAACCATGTTTTACTGTGCCAGTAAATGAAAGCTTAGATTGCAATAAATGCGTTTTTAGTGGGTTAATTGCGAATTTCAGAATTTGTCTTCCAAATATAATTATGGGAGTATGTATCAATTACATTTTTACTGTTACTTCTGGACTTAAAATGAGTATTTATTGCTCCATACAAACAAATGTTCTAGGTGAAGATTGCTTATTTAAAAGTAAAGTTGTATTAGGCATTTATTATTTTTAACATTTTTTTTTCAAACTGTTTGATATTTGGTAGAGATAAGGATCTTAATAGATTTAGATAATTCTTACAAATTATAAATTGTTTTACCTATAAAACTAGGTGTACAATAATTATACCATTTAAACAATGGTATAAACAGCTGTAGTAGGAGGAATCTTTAATTTACAAGTTTTCTTTAATTTATTTTTAAAGCAGGGCTGTGAGTTATACTGAGTAAGAGTGATTTTTTTTTTTAATCTTTTTGTTTCAGGGCCCAGTTTAGACATAAGGGGTTATGAATGTCCATCATCTGCAATGCTTATAACTTGAGTCATCTGCTGGTACCACCAGAAATGTAGCAAGTAAACATGCATCAGAAGGTAAATTACCTCTGGGTGTGTCTATATTTTAGCTGTATACAACTCGCTTCATCATCCAGTAAAATAATGGATGAGTTAGTAATCAGGACCAGCAAATTTCAGCGAGACGCCAAGGCTGTTGATTGTGCAGTTCATTTATGCAACAAATTCTTCCTTTTGTTTTGTTCAGAACCACCATTTCATTGATATGGTTCTATCATTACTACCAGGCTCCACTATATTTGGCAGAGCAGACATTGCTGAAAGGTTGCTGAACACAACGTATAAAAGAAATGAACACGTGTGCAAAAAACATTAATGGGAAATTCCTTATCCTAAATCTTGATAGGTGGAACAACATACACAATTCAGTAATATCTGCTTGATCCAATCAGGAAATGCCCATACAGCAGAATATTTAAAAGTAGAAGCAATGAAAACTTGAAACATTCAAGTGTCAAGTGCACAGCTTTGTCGCAAATAATGCTACAAATGCAGTAAAGATGAGAAGCGATGTAGGAGAAGATAACGAAAGGGGCCTGAAATTTCTAACATCTGGATGCAGTGTTCATTTCATGCATCTTTTAGCCAAAGACTGAAGTACAACTCCAGTATAAAGGAAAAATCCATGAAATTGCAAAAATTTTTCTTCATCACTTGGCTTCAACTTCACTGAACAGACCAGACCAGAAGGATCCAAACTATTTCTCCTCCAAGATGCATGATGGAATTCAGTGGTTGACACTTCTGAACTCTTCATTAAGAACTGGCTTATTCTGATGCTAATTTGTGAAGAAAATTGTGACAAAAAAGATGGAACTATCACAGCCAAAGTAGTCAACATTAGAGTAAAGAGAAGTATTGAAGATATGCTAAATACACAAACCTATTTTCCCAGTTTTGGACAATCTGCAGAAAAATTGCTGGTGTATTGCTGATGCTGCTCAAATTTGTAAAGAGCTTCAAGAGACACTGAAGAAAGAAATACCCAACAACAAAGTTAAACTGCAGGCAGCAAAGAAGTAGATGTATCAAGTACTTAGTCCACTTCATTTGTTTGGCCATTAATTCTCAACTTCTACTCTGATAACTTGGGTTAACTGCTGAAGATGCTGCTATGATGTGTGCATCTAATAATCATCTATTAATCATGCCAACCACCATAAACGTCAGGGCTGGAGGTGGACAGTACATGTTTACATATTTTAAGGAAAGTCACACCACTGAACTGGTGTAAATCACTAGCTAAGCACTCGTTTAGCACCTTGTTGAAATGCTAAACCAACTTTTCACACCAGTAACTTCTGGCCCAGAAAATATTTTCTGCATTTGGACTAATGCATCCAAAGTTTAGAAATTGACTAGGAGTTGCAATAGCAAGAAAGCTTGTCCCTTCCAGTCTATAAGTAAAAATGAAAAGGGAAGGGTTGGGGTCTATTAGTTTTAAAAATGTGAAGGACAGCTTAAGCCTTTGTCTACACTAGAAAGTTTTGCTGACAAAAGTTTTGCCAGCATACAGACACCGCTGTAATTAAATCATTGATGCGTGTTTTCAGTCTCCTGTCAGTGGATGACATTCACACTTTTGTCGACAAAGCGAGCAGTGCACTGAGGGTAGTTTTTTTCCCACTGTGCAACTGCATGCACAGTGTCACATGATGAAGGTCTCTAAAACCCATCATTCTATGAGCATCCTACTAGTTTGACAGCTGCTTTTAAACTGCCTTGTCAGCCAAACTGACACTGCTGAACACAAACAAAAGATGCCCCCACACACGGAGAGACAGACAACGTGTGTTGGGGACAGTGAGTGTGTCTGTACTCATTCGGTCTCTTAACTTCAGCCAGCAGCAGCTGGAAGCTACCAATCCCAAGGGGGAAGCTCCTACACAGACAGCTAATAGCTGGCATCCCACGTTCCCCCTCCCCCACCCAGCCACTTAGCAGAGACAATCCAGTGCACCCGCGGGAAGAGGGACACAGCCCCCATCTCCCTCCCTGGCTCTGCATGGCACATCAGGAATTACACTCCTCCTCTGCAGTTTAGGGCAAGCAGCCAGGACTGCAGTTTGCTGTGCTGTGGAGTGAGTTCCACAGTAAGTTAACTTGAAAACTTCCAGTAGCTTTGAAAGGGGAGGAGCGGAGGTGGATGGCTACAGGGCAGCAGAGCTAAAGCTGTTTACCAGAGCGGAACTCACGATGGCATGCTGGGATAATCGGGAGCCTATTTATAGCGACATAACCTAAGGGCAGTGTCTACACATGTAGACATTTTTCCACAAGAACTTAGCCGAAAAAGGCTCTACGCCTCTCTTCTACATGGTTTTATTTTGTCAACAAAAGAGGGCAGTTTTGTCGATAAAAGGGTCATTTGCAGTGTGTACACCAGGATTATTTTGTCGACAAAAGGAACCTTTTTGTTAACAAAACTCTAGTGTAGACTAGGCCTTAGTAACTTGGGAGAATGTTGTCTCATTTTCAGGAGACTTAGGCGAGTAGGAACTTAGCCCCAACCACTTAGGCATATTTGAAAAATTTTCCCAGGCTGACCTGAAATAATGTTTAATGGACTGCAGACAGTTAATCCCTCTGTTCCTTTAGTAAATCATTTAGCTATAAATGTGAAACATGTTTTGATAAGAGAAATGTATGTATCCAAAACATTTATGGTGGTTCTGTTCAATAAAAATAATTGTATATGTGGTTGTGTTTAATTAAATTCTAGTTTCCATCTTAATGCAGATTGGCACAAAGCATGAGCAAAAAGTTAATTTAGTAAATAAGCAATATATGCATCACCATTTTCTAAAGTTCTAAAAATATACAATTAAGAATTGAAAAATATTAAAGCCATATAATCACTTAAATAAATGTATATAGTTAGAGTATATGCTCCTAGGTTGTGAAAAGATCTAGTGTAAAAGAGCTATTTAGTTATAAATCAACATGTTTTATTGATTGTGTCAATGAGAATGCACCTTTCTTTAGAAAGTAACTGAAGTACAAACCAAAAATTCATTATATTCATCATATAAATCTAGGACTTTCCACTTTGGTCAATCCACCATGGGCATTGGATTACATCTGCCAATCTGCAACACTCTCAACCATGAGGGAAGGTGCAGAGAGGGGAAAGGAAGAAGAAGGGACACCAGAGTCCTCCAAGGGGTGAAAGAGTAGACATCTTATGAGTGAAGGTCTAATGGTTACAGCTTCCAAAGGCATCACGCTATTTATCCACTTGGCAGCAAAGTTAGATTTGATCAGAGTACAATACTGAATATATATTACTGTCTTGCCTGAATTTTTTAATATGATTTTAGCTTGCCTCCACACTAAGGGAGCATTGCACAGCATATGACAAGATCACAAAAAAGTAGCTATACAATGAAAGCTAATTCAGTGGCTAGGAAATCTCCAAAGAGAAACAAAATCTTATCACTTATCCAAAAGACTCATTTCTACAATGTTCTAAACTTCCTATTAACTCTAGTACTGCATCTAAGTAACCAAATTAATGAGAATTCACTAAAATTAAGTTATTTTATGGTTTCTAGTTTACAAAAAAGCTACCACACTATTTTAAAATTTTCTTTTATTTTAAGGTATTTCATGATCGCATGAACATCTTTAATGTTAATGTTTTTGGCAAATTTTCCAATACATGAAGTACAATACAAAGAAAAATCTAGCAGTTGACTGGTGGTCTCAAAAAAGTCAGACAGAATTCATAAAGGGCTTTATCTTAGTGGGTGAACATCTAATACTTAATTCAAAGCATTTGAAAATAAATACATCATGCTCCAGAAAAAAGATAATGTGATGTGTGAAAGTCATTAGAAAGTTTCAATAATCAATAGACCAAAGAATAATCAGTTTTAGGCTTTGTAATGTTTTTTTCTCTTTCAGAACAAGAGAAACACAATCACTTTGTAAATTACCCACGAAAGATGCAAGAAACCAAGTAATTCTTATTAAATGTTTTGGAAAAATTACAACACCAATTATATTAATCCTCCAAGGACATGCTAAATGCAGAAAAAAAATCACTCACTCAAAAATTAATCTGCCTATCATAGTGTGAGTAATATATTATTCTGCATTGAATTCAAACAGCAACTTAGAGCTGATGACAACTATTGTATTAATATCTGAGGATATATAAAATCATTTTGATGCAAAAACATTAATGAAAGTATAGATGCACACTATATCATCTGTGAAACTGCTTCAAACAAAGCACTCCAGTTGTGATCTATCATTTTACTATTAGGCTCCATGTTTACAGACAGCTACAGTTGTCAGCATAAATCATCAAGGTCACGAAATTCTAAAGCTGTGTGAGGATCATTTGTTCAATTTTTTTAAAAACTTTATTAAAGTAATTGTATGTGCTACATTATGCATTCACAATGTAAGAGGAAAGTCTTGTTCGTAATCTGGATTTCTAAAAAACCAAAAGGACACATTCAGGAGTCACCACCACTGAGTATTACTTTCTAGCAACTGATAAAATGAAATGTACAAAACAGTAACATTTGAATTTTTACATACTTTCATTGCATGTTGTTTGTTTGTTTTTTAAAAAAGATACCTGACCTTTAACAGATTTATTGGTTTTGCATGGATTAGCTACAAAATTACCCTCCTCAAATATATTAAACATCAAAAGGACAACATGGACGGCTTAAGTTTTATGCTTGTGATAAAAATAGAGCTCAAACTGAGCTTTTGAAATGTAACGGAGAAATAAAATACATATTTAAACATACTATAGAAAGGAGTAAATACAAGTCATATTATCAAAGCATGAGATTTACCAGCACTTATCTGCTAACAGATTATGAGAGAATTGAGAAAGCCTAGAAAACCATAGGATTCGAGGATATCTTTGTTAAACCAAGAGCCTTATCACCATAATTTGAGGTATTAAATATCTGTGATGTCAAATTCAACTTTGGCAGGAGAAACATGGAATCCTAACCTCCAATTTTAGCAGTTAGAAGACCTTTGTATAATTTTTATAAAGTACTTGTAATTTTAAAGGTTACACATGTATTCTGGAAACAATTTGAGATAAGAATTTTTTTTTAAAGTATTTTGAAGTAATTTCAGTTTATCCTATTTGCATATATTTGTGCTTTATACCTAAATTAACTTTCACCATTTAAAACATTATCTAATTCTGATTATTAATTAGCTAATAAAGAGAAAATGTTAAATGTAATATCTCAATCAGATATCAAATCTGTTTTCATATAAGCCCCTCCCTTTTCTCAGTATACAGTTGCACTTTAAGATGATTTTTGCTAAATATAACAAAAAAAGAAAACACCTACTGTGTTGCGCTAGAGTTGTTGTGGGCTTGAGGAAGGAGTGGGTAAAGACAAAAGTAAAGTCAAATAGTTTAACCTGGAGATGCATTTACCAGATACTGAATTAAGACAAACCATTTTCCTTCTGATACTGTCTGACCTTCATGTAAGAAGTACCGATGTACTGTTCCACAAAGTCCCTGATCCTTTTTATTTAATTTTGCCAGTTTAAATTTATCAAGGATTCTAGTGCAAGTTACTTGTTCTCTAATACATTTAAAAAACTACCTACTTGATTTTCTGCAGACATTTCTCTACTTAAGGCATGGAAAACTTAAACTCCAGGTATGTATTAAAGTGTATGGAGAAAAATGTCAAGGCCAAGCTATAATTGTCAGAGACTAAACTATACTTATCAGATACTCCTTCCCAGCTACATAAATACACAGCTCTTATTTGAGAACTGAATCACATTATTCACAGTAATTCACTAAAGCTGTTTTGGTTTCTTATAGAGAAGAACACATTTGCACAGGAAGGAACTACTATAGTGCAAATTAACCTTTTTCCCCCTAAACAAAAGTATATTTAGTTTCAGTATTAGGATGTGTGCGGTTATGAGAAAAATCAGAGTAATTATACATCAATACATTATGCACACGCATGGAAATCATCCCAAGACAGATAAAGTAAGCAATGCAAATTAATTGAATGAAGTTATGAAGTTAACATTTTACTGTACAATTAAAAAATTGCAGTTTTATGGTCAGTCTCAAACTGCAGTACAATATATAAATACAAAATGAACATGCACCATGTTTCTTTTGGGAAAAGTAGTCTTTCCAATGACTTCAGTGAGAGTTGGATTGGTCCCTTGTAGGCCAGTGGCAGAGAAGGAAGATACACAGCACTAAACAGAGGCAGAGTTTCTCAAAACTTTCTTTTATTAATCATAGAACAAAGGATCACAGACAAAAATAAAACTGAAAACCATGGGTCTCAATTGCTGGAGGCCTTTCTAGCTACTTAAACCAGGTCTACACTAGAAATCTTTGTTAGTATATCAATGTCACTTAGGGATGCCATTCTCTCTCTCTTCCCCCCCAAACCTATCTGCTCTGGCAAAGCCTCTGTGGTACACATTTCTACTGCCATCCACGTGCTTTTGCCAACATAGCTTATATTGATTTGGCAAATGAAATAAATTAGGCTGCGAAAAGCACTTCTTTGCCAGTATATACTGCATCTATACTAGGAGAGGTTTTACTGGTATTGTTGTTAAAATGTCAGTGTAAACTAGGCCTTTACTATCTGGAAAGGGAAAGGACAAACCCTTCCCCCTCGGTAGTAACTGCCACTTGCTTTCTACCTTTAAGCTTCCAGCCCTAAGCACTCACTGACAAAGATGTGAGTTAACCCTTCATGTATTGGTGTTTGAGAAATGCCTTTCTGCTTTCTCATAGCCTTGTATGAGTATGTTGCAACTGGTGCACCAAGCTAAAAACAGCATGGCATTCCTGACTGCTCTCAACTCAAGGGAGGTTGATATGTGGGGATATCCTGAAGGTGACCATTTGCCTTGTGAGATCGTTTAGATGCACACCCCATCCAAAGAGGGATGTACTGGTAATAAGGCATGCTGAAAGCAACGTTTGAAGAAAAGGAATCCCTTTGCCTATGTTGGCCAGGTCCTTCCACCAGTTCAGGGATTCCCTCATCTTGGTGGGCAGTGACAAAGCTTTTTGTAGATTATCTCTGTTCAATCTCTTAACTGAGCTGAACCATATGTGCAGGCATCACATGTGAAGCCTGGTATGTAGGATCACCACTGTGTTGCTGCCATATGCCCCAGGATCCAGAAGCAGATTCTGACTACCACCTGAAAGCTGCAGTGAGTTGTGTCTATGAGTAATACCAGGGATAGAAACCTGTCTCAAGGAAGGAACGCAGGCTTTGGCCTGCTGCACATCCAGGTCAGCCACTATGAATTCCAGATGTGGGACTGGCATGAGGATCGAGTTCTGGAAGTTGATTTGCAGACCCAGTTCTGTAAATAAGCGTATGTGCCCTAGGTGGCCCAACGAGCCTCCTGAAGTGACAGGACCCAGAAGAGAAAATCATCCAAGTCAGGGTAGATCATTATCCCTTGAGAGTGAAGGTGAGCGGTATCACCACAAGATCTTTAGAGAACACTCTTGGGGCTGATGACTATGTGAAGGGCAGGATACTGTACTGGTAATGATTGGGTCCTAAGGTGACACTTAGAAGGTGTCTGTGAGCTGGTAGTATCGAGACAAGAAACGAGAAGTCTTGTATGTTGAGTGCTGAAAACCAGTTTCCCTGGTTCCAATGACAGGATGATCGTTGATCTTATGAGCTTTATAAACTTGAGAGATCAGAGGTCCAAGATGGGTCTCCAACCTCCCTTCCTTTTGGGTATTAGGAAACAGTGAGAATAGAACCCTTTGCCTCCAAGATGTCAAGGTACTGGTTCTATAGCTCCTATCTGCAGGAGGTGATCTTCTACCTTGGCAGACTCTCATGAAAAGGGTCCTTAAAGAGGAATGGGGAAGGGTGTTTTGGGGGAGATAGGGAGATAAAGTGGATGAAGTAAGTGAACCTGATAATCTCCAAGACCTGTGTGTCTGTAGTTATGCGCTCCCAGACACTGTGGAACACTGCCAGATGGGTATGCAGATGGCAGTGGATAGTGATCTCTCAGCACCTTGACCTACCTGTTAAAAGTGGTGTTTCTGGGTGAGTGGCTGGGTTAAGGACTGGGCACTCAAAGGCTTTCACCATGAGAAAATGGCTCTCTTTCTGTGGGGCTCAGCCTTGTATTGAAAACTAGGATGAGCATGGTGTTTGCTGGTATTGATTGCTTAACCGTCTTTTTGGCCCCGATATGTCGATCCCCTGTGACCTGACAGTTGCCCTGGAGTCTTAAGGACTGGAGGAAGGCATTGGTTTTCTCTGTGAAGAGGTTTACACCTTTGAAAGGAAGATTCTCTATGGTGGTGTGCACCTCCTTTGGGAATCCCAATAGATGAGCCACGATGCCTGCCTCATCACCACAGCCTGGGAGATGGTCCTGGCCACCGTATCCATCACATCAAGGGCCAACTGTAAGGCTGTCTTTGCCACCAACTGTCCCTCTTAGACAATGGCCTTGAAAGAGTCCCAAGAGACTTCTGGCAGTTTTTCAATAGAGCCATTTAATGTATTGCATTTGGTGTAATCATGTTTCACCAAAAGTGCCTGATAATTGAAGAGAGACCAAGGAGAATGCCTTTCTGCCAAAAAGGTCTGGGCACTTCAAGTCCCTGTTATTCAGCATGGCCTTGGAGTAATGTTGCCAACCAGAGGAATTTACCGCATCCACCACCATGGACATGGGAGGCAGGTGGGTGAAAAGAAACTCTGCTCTTAGCAGGGATGTAGTACTTTTTGTCCACACACTTGCAAGTCAGGGCCACTGAAGCGGAGGTTGCCAAATCACCCTGGCTGGGCCTAGTATCGTCTTGTTGACTGGCAGAAATATTTTGGAGGTAGCTGACGCATGTAGGATACCTATTAATCTGTGGTCTGTATCCTTCACCTCCTTTAAAGGTATATGGAGAGTGTCATTTACTCTTTTTGCTAGCTCCTGGAACAATCTGAAGTCATTGGCCAAGGATGGTGATGACAGCATGACTGTCTTATCAGGGGATGAGAAAGATATAGCCTTCGGTACAGCCTCTTCTTCTGTCTCCCCTTCACTATTCTTCCACCTCCTACTCTGAGGTCTATGATGCTGTGGCCAAGGGAGCATAACTGGAAGGTTCCTGAGCCTCACTGCCCCCAAGGTTTGTTGTCGATGCACTACCCAGGTGTCCCAGTATGGCCATTGAGGTGGCATGGAGCCTGATAGAGGTGCCCATATGTGACCATACCAGAATGGTGGCAGTACCATCCCCGGACCCTGTTGGTATTGAGTGCCATATGGAGCCTCGGAGGAGTATATCACAGCCTTATTCAGCTCAGTTTCTCAACCCTTGCTCAACAAGGGCAAGGCAGAATATGTTCGAGGGGAGCTACCCCTTGAACAGCTGCAGCATGATTCCATAGCCTTGGTACCAAGGTGCAGAGAGTTGGGGTCATCTAAGACCATTCGATCAACAGCTAGCTGCTGGTACCAACCACCCAGGTGTTGACAGTGCTGGTGGAAATAAAGACCTCATCCGTGTGGACCTCTCCGGTGATGAATGGTTCAGTGTCGCTGGCAGTACTGAAACTGACTCCCATATTGGGAGCGTCTTAGAGCGCTTGCCCCCTTGTGTACCGCAGCTTCGGTGCCTGAGACCAAAGGGTCTTTGAGTAATCAGCAGAGCTAGACAGTCACCAGAAGGCATGGGTAATGGATGATCACGGTGCTGAAGATACAAAGCAAGATGGAGATTGCTTTCAGTTATCCTGGGACTCACTGAGGGTACTTCTGTCTCTCTCTCTCATTTTGTGCAAAGAGTCCCGTGACTGTTGCTTTGACCCACTATTCTTTGACAAAGAAGGCTGCGGAAAAACTTGCCTGCCAGAGAGCTGTCTCCATAAAGATAATCTTCTGGTGGAGCTCTCTGTCCTTCAGGATCTCAGTGGGAGCTGTTGACAGAGGGAGTACTTGTGTTGGTTGTGGCCCTTGCCAAGGCAGTGAATGCACTAGGAGTGCTTGCCTATAACCAGCATCACCTTGCTGCAAATGTAACACTTCAAGCCTGAAGAGCCAGGCATACCCTTCTCCAGGGGGATGGGCCCCAGACAGGAACAATTTTTTTTCCCCCTCTTCTTTCTCTTTAAGGCACAGCCAAATAAAAAGTCAAAACAAGCAAACTAAGATTTGCAAAGCAAAAATTAACAGTTCAAAGAAATTTTAACCATCCACTAACCAACAGCTAAATGCTCCATCTCTAGCCAGGGGTGGTTGAGAAGGATTTGAGAAAGGTTAGCCTGCATGCTCAGTCTAGCCTCGTGGCGCAGCACAAGGAGGGACAGTACACATGCGGGTGCAACCGACACCACTGCCAAAATTCTCCAATCAGCAGCACAGGGATACAGACGCACCAACAGTGAAGCACCCAGAGGGAGACTACTCAAAGAAGAAACATATTTTACAAAACAGTATATCAAAAAGCATTATACATATGACAAAAAGGACAATATGGTGGTGCCATATATCTAATGAAACTTGTTCAAATATCTGCATAATAATGTATATACTATTTACAACTGTTCTGCATCTTAAAAAAGGAAACATTTCTATTGTTCTTAGATTACTAGTTAACTATGATGCTTACAAGTAGTAGTATATACTAGCATATATTAGGTATTTGAAACTATACCCTATGTACACTAATGTATAGTTATCAATCACAGCTGCCAACAAGCACCAAAGGAGGGAAAAATACCTAATTTTATAGTAAGGAGCTGTTATGAAAATTCAGTAATAAACAAAACTGTTTAGTAGATATAGACAGAACCAAGTTGCCTACAGCCAGCCTAAGGTACAAATTTCCTAAACTGGTACCTACTTACTGCATTACTAGATGACATGTAATAGGACAATGAGCTGTTATTGGTGAGCTGCCAATAAAATATCTACATTAAAACTGTCCTTGTAGAACTGTCATCTGCTTCTCCCAAAGCTATAAAGAAAGTAAAGGCTTTAAGTCCAATACTGCAGAATGCTGTACACCTTCATCTCCCCGTGCTGTCAACAGGAATTTAAAGTGCTCAGCATCATGTTGGAAGCACTCAACACTTCATAGAATCAGCCATAAAATTTTTCTTCAACTGAAAATTCTCATCTAGCTTCATAAAGGTTAAATTCCCCAAAAACTAAGACCAAATATTGCAGTTTAATCAACATTGCACTGAAAGAGTTAACAGAATGTGCTAATCCAACTCCCCCTCAGTTCAGCATTATAAAATCCAGTCCTTTTAGATGTTCCCTTTTTAAAATGCTAACTACTTCCTCTACATCTCACCATTCATCATACCACTTGAGATACTGAGTACTGATTAAGGAAACGTCTAAACTAAATTTGCTCAACTAGTCTTCAAATATCAACTGTAAAATCATTCTGGAACTAGAATTTCACAGCAGACAGGTCTGAGGAAGGCTTCCATGGGGATAGCCTTTAACCTGATATCCCAGTCCATTTTAGTGCAGGGTCTGAATCCCATCAGATTTGGCATTTGTCCTTTACATAGGTTTCCCACAAGCACTTCAAGCAACTGGAATGTGGATCCTTCACAGGCATAAGTTTGCCACAGGAGGCACAGGATTTGATGCCCAGGGATTGGGGCATGCCTGGCCCCTGGAGAGAAAAGTTCCTCAACAACAGGAACTATATACACTAACATTACTTGCAAAACAATACACTAAACTATTAACACTACAAATGAAAAAAGTCTGAAACCACTGGGAAGAAGCCTTGCCAGAGAAGAAAGGGTCATTCCTGGAACTCTAACAGGCAATAAAAAGGAACTGAGAAGGTCCTGAAGCCCCTTATACCA
This sequence comes from Mesoclemmys tuberculata, assembly GCA_007922155.1. Classification (NCBI taxonomy): domain Eukaryota; kingdom Metazoa; phylum Chordata; order Testudines; family Chelidae; genus Mesoclemmys; species Mesoclemmys tuberculata. The sequence continues at coordinate 80,078,045 of ML675604.1, read as the reverse complement.
GTGCATAAGTGTGCAGCAGCAGTGGGTGCTAAAGCCAGCTCTATGGATACCATTAAGGGAAAAATCTCTGGCAACATGCATGCGGCGTTCATACACAGCATGGAATGCACATGAGCAAGCACTTGAAGAAGAAACTAAGCTACTTGATGCATGTGTGCCACATAAAAACAAACATCCTTTAAATGCATATCAATCTCCCTGGGATAGCATATTAGGATACAAGGACAGAAGGGACATCTGATTATCTAGTCTGACCAGGAAAGGAAAGGATAGTCTCCTAGAGTCAGTGTAAGAAGGCGCTGCGGCATCCCCCAGAGTTGGGACCCGAGCGAAGGCCGAAGCCAACCGGCCGTGAGGTATGGTCTGCCAGACAAGTCTGCCCGGCAACAGGGTGGTCAGGCTGTGATAGGGCCAGCCCGCCAGGCAACAACCAGGACAGACCGTGATAGGGCCAGCCCGCCCGACCAACCAGAGGCCGAGAGGCGGAGCCCCTACAGGAAGGGGCAGTATAAAAGCCAGGCCCCAGGCCTCAGTGAGGAAAGGACAACTGAGGGAGACAGAGGTGCCGCCCTGCTGCCCAGGCCCGGCTGGACCCCGACAGAGGCAAGGAACCTCCACCACTCCAGACAGGAGCCCCGCTGGCTTCCTGACCTTCCCCGGTCCCGGGAGTGGGTAGGGCCTCCGGGGCCAGGTGCTTGGGACTGGCCCACAGGCCCCAGAGACTGGTCGGCACTCCCTGAACCCCGAGCCCGGCCTGAGGAGCCTGAACAACCCCGATGGGAGGCCCCTCCGGAGGCTGGGCTGGACTTAGACAAGCTGCCCGCCGCTGACCCTCCAGAGGCTGGGCCGGACCTGGAGGAGCTACCGGACACCGAGAGCCCCCATGAATCCTGTGACCTGGAGGAGCTGCCCCTCGCAGAGAACCTCCCCACCTTACCGCCCATCGACGAGGAGGGACTGGTAAGCCAGCCGTGGGTCAAGCATCCCTATGGCTTACCGGGAGCGGGTGCGAGGGAACTCGGGGAGGAAGTGGCCCAGGGACAGCCAGACACATTGGCTGAGTTAGGGGCCCAGCCCCAATGGCGTGTTGCAGCAGGAGCCCCGCCGAATCAGTGGCGACAGCTGTGCCATTGATAGGGCCCTGGGCTGGGACACAGTGGAGACTGGTGGGCTGTGTCCCCCTCCCCCTCTCCCTAGCTGCCCCGGAGGAAGAGTCCTCCACCCCCCAGCCAGACGGCTGGAAGGCTGCTCATCTCAACTCCTTCCCCAAAGAGACAAGAGTGTAAGACTGCTGCACTGCCCGCCCTGCCAGCCAGAGGGCCGGCCGCTAGACTACATATCGGCCACCCCTGACGGAGGGCCGGGAACCAGACTAATTGCTATTTCCCCTTGTAAGGCGGCGCTGCGGCACCCCCAGAGTTGGGACCCGAGCGAAGGCCGCAGCCAACCGGCCGGACAGGACAGCCGGTGACATGTGGTGGAGAAAGCGGGCATAGACCCTTGAGACTCAGACTCAGACTCATAGGTCAGAAGGGACCAATATGATCATCTAGTCTGACCTCCTGCACAAGGCAGGCCACAAAACCCTACCCATACACATTTATAACAACCCCGAACCCATGACTGAGTTATTGAAATCCTCAAAAGTGAGATTTGAAGACCTCAAGCTGCAGGGAATCCATCAGCAAGCGACTCATGCCCCATGCTGCGGAGGAAGGCGAAAAACCTCCGGGGCCTCTGCCAATCCGCCCCGGAGGAAAATTCCTTCCCGACCCCAAATATGGCGATCAGCTAAGAGACATAAGGGTCCCTGCTTGTATGGAGTCCCTGGCAACTGCTGGGGGCAGGCATTGTGCCAATGGAGGCGGAAAAATTAAGTGGTGGGCAGAAGCCCAGCAACAGCAGCAAGCTGCTCAGCTGCAGCAGCAACAGCAGTTGTTGCAGACACTTGGGACACAGCAGCAGCAGCTGATTCGGGACCTCGGGTCTCAGCAACAGGAGCTCCAGCGGCAATTTGTGCAGCAGCTCGGGATCCACACCGGGACAGTAACCCCGGGGCCCGAGGAAACCCCGAACCCGACCTGGATGGATCCCAGACCACCGCTGAGCTTGACAAAATTGGGGCCAGCCGACGACCCCGAAGCCTTCCTGGTGACCTTCAAGCGGGTTTCGACGGCTACCCGGTGGGACCCCACTCAATGTGCAACCATCCTGGCCCCATACCTGACAGGAGCCCCTCAGGCTGCTTACCGAGCCCTGAGTAACAAGGAGGCACGGGACTACCTGGCGGTGAAAGCTGCGATCCTGGACATCCTCGACATCCGCCCCAAGACGTTCCGCCAGCGGTTTAGGGAAAAGATGTACCCACCCGGGGCACGTCCTCGGGCTGTAGCCCAGGAACTCCGCGATGATGGCTGGTGCTGGCTCCAGCCTGAACAACGAACTGCAAGCAAGTAATTCTTGAACAATTCCTCTATATCCTGCCAACCCAAGGGAGGACCTGGGTGTTGCAGCAGCACCCCACCACTGTGGCCAAGGCAGTCCGCTTAATGGAAGACTTTTTAGCGGCCGAAAGGCCCGTAGGTCCTATGTATTCCACGGCCGGGCGACCCGGGCCAGTAGGACCTACACCGCACCCACCGGGCCTATGGACCTGACCCCACCAAAGCCAGGAGGCTGATCATGGCTGGGCCCCGGTGAGGCTGACCCCTGGGCCCCCGAAGAGACCAGAGCCTCATTCCAGGAAGCCTCCCCCCAGAGGTACCACCGGACAGGCCCCGACTACGGGAGGGACCCCGAGCCACCGGCCCATGTTTCGCTTGTGGCCAGATGGGGCACTTGCGTCAGTAGTGCCTGACCTTGGAATGCACCTACAGCACAGTATATGCGGGTGAAGGGCGAGCCCGGCGCCGGACCGGCCCTACGGTGATGACTATCGCCGGCCTAGCTGGACGACAACTGGAAGCCCTGGTGGACTCGGGTTGTGGACAGACCCTTGTCCTGAGGGGGTTAGTCCCAGAAGACGGCAAGACCCTCGGCCAGGTGGGCCTCCGGTGTATCCACGGGGACTTACGGTTCTATCTGACCTTGCCTGTCCCCTTGACCATTGGGCAGGAAACCCGGACCCTTACCGTGGCACCGCCCGCCCTGCCTGAGGGCCGGGCGCTAGGCTGCTGCACCGCCCGCCCTGCCTGAGGGCTGAGCGCTAGACTACATATCAGCCACCCCTGATGGGTGGGAATCCACTTATAATAATATTTGTGTGAGATAGATCCCAAAAAAGGAAAGGAGAAAGAGTCCGATGAGATGACCTAGTGCAGAAATGGATAGACTATCCATCGCAGATGTCATCCAGTACCCCGCCAGTGAAAGGAACCATCCAATCAGCACTACGGAAGGGAGAGAGATGAGGTCTCCATCAGAAGAAACCAACAAATCATCTATTTTGACCTCCCGCACATCACAGGCCATTAAGTTGCACCCAGTTACTGCTGTATTCAGTCCAATATTCTAGATTAGACTGAAACAACAGTACCCTGGGGCAGGAACTGCATGCGCCAAAGAAAGAACATGTACCAAGGCTTAAGGCAATGGCAGTAAATTGATTTAGTGAGATATAGCCAAATAATCTTAGAAAGCAAGCCATATTCCACATGTCAAAGGAGGGTGGAAAAAAAAAACAAAACACACAGCCAGTCTAACCTAGGGGATATTCCTTCCCAACCCTGAATATGGCAATCTGTTCGATCCCAAGCATGTCAGCAAAACATCAGCCAAGCATCTGAAAAAAAAGCTCTTTACTGCCTCATAGTACCAGCTCACCAAGTCTGGTGCCCATCTTCAGGCATGACCCTCTTAAATGCTACAGAGGACGCAGAAAACCCAGAATTCACTGGGGTGTGGGTGTGTGTGTTGGGGGGTGGGGTGGGGGGATTTCTTCCTACAGGGCCCCGTACAACCTACAGTCCTGAAGGATGAGATTTAAAAAAAAAAAAAAAAAAAGAAAGACAGGTCTAGATGGGACACTGGTCCTCCAAATTCAGCAACCACTGGTAAGCCCATCATACAATCCCACTTAAATTTATCAAGCTTCATCTTAAAATAGGTTATTTGCTCTCACTATTCTTATTGGGAGGCTGGTCCAGAAGCTTATGCCTCTGGTGGTTAGAAACCTTCTATATTTCAAAAGGGATGAAGAACTGGAAATGTGATGCATATCTGTGTGCAGCTCTTGACAGCAATGTCAAAAAACTATCTGGAAGCCAGTGCTGAAGTCTGTATGGATGAGTGGAGAGGAATCCTGCTCCTGCCGAGGTCATTTGCCAGTAGCAAGTTTAGGAGGTGACTGATACCGCCTCTGGCACTTCATTCCTTAGTCTGCCAAGGAAGTCTGTCTTTGGAAGTTGAAAGAAATGTAGCAGAACCGCCTTTGTGTTGGCAAAGGAGAGAACTGAGAATAGTACAGATGAGGTAATGGCTCAGATCCTCAAAGGGATGCTTTTCTATTTTTCACTGGGACTCAGGTGTGCGCTCAGATGATTTCAGCCAGGAGTACCACCTAAAAGACATTCCTGTTGCTAATGTTTTTGTACTGATGCCTGAGGACACTGAAGTAACCTACACTACAACTAAAAGCTAACTATTTATAATGAAAGATTAAGCTAGATGAAGGGACAGTCTAGCTCAAGGACATGAAGGCAAGTTCAATTTACTTTCTGTGGCTGCAGTGGAAAAAGTAGGAGGGGTGCATGCCTTTACATTCAATGCAGAGTTAAGGTTGCTTTGTGACATGTTGTCCCCTTGCAGAACACTCAGTTGAGCAAAAAACTCAAACTTCAGAAAACCAAGAAATGCATAATTAAGGTTGCCCATGCAACCTTAACGCTCCCTTCCTTTAAAAATGCCCCAGTACACCCCATTAACATACAGAGCTTTATTCTGCCAACTCCACATTTGCTGAAATGTACAAACTCTTCACCTCCTTTCATACTTAATTCAGTCTCACCTATAGACTTCCATCTAACACTATTAAAGGACAAAATAGAAGGGGAAAAGCTGTTCACATCACCTTCACTTTTGTCTCTTCAAGCAGCACTCACACTGGCTCTTGACACTATCAAAGATTCAAGATGTTCCAGACCAAGGTGTACACTCACACACTTAGCCAATTCTCCAGAAAGAATACCCCATGAGTACAATTAAAGACCTCACAGCCCTGTATAACGTCCTTGCGCTTACTGATAGGATACCACCCCAACCTACACTTCAACTTAACTATTATTAAGACATTAGAATCCTCTCATATTCCACTTCAATGCTGACAACCCTGTTTGGAATAAAAGCCCTATGCCCTGATACTGACATAAACTAGACAGTTCTACACTAAAGGTACACCTGCAGCTCTTCCCCTTGCTCACACAAAAAGGTATAAAACATAGATCTTGTATCTCAGTCACAGCTCTGCCACTCGCCTCAGTGATTTGAGGGTATGCGTAAAGTACTCTAACACATCTTTACCAAGAAGGCCCAACCACTGCCTCCACATTTAGTGTAGGTACACCTACACACTGACTGCACCTGGAATGAATGCAAATACTTCTTGGCTACTGTCAACTCCAGAGAACCAGAACAGAGGTGGGGTGGGAAATCCCTTTTCCCCTTCAAATCCTTGTGAATATGCACCAAAAACTGCATACCAAACCAAATCAGACAGTAGTCAGCAATCCCCATGTCATGGTGTTCTCCCTGCTCTCATGCAAAACCTCTGCAACCTAGTGATCTAGAAACCATAATTGACATAATTGGCACTGGTTATGGAATATACATTTCTTCCCTCTCCCCCCCCCCAGCAGTCAAGATTCCTGTGCTATCAAGTGCCAAGTCTCCCAGTAGCATGTTTTTGAAAGCACCACAATTATCTGCCTCAAGATCAGGAAGTAGCCATTTCACCCTCCTAAGGCCTAGTAAAATAAAGATTTTTAAACAACCAAACCAAGGCTTACCTCTTATCTGTCCTCATTGCTCAGCACCTCTCCGGCCATCTCTGGTTTCTCCCCACTCAACGTAACAAAACTTTTAATTAGACTGGCCACTGACTATTCTGCTGTGTAAGCCTCACCATAAAATACATAACACCTTATATTTAACAGACAACTTGTAGCAAGCAACGTAAGTTACTTACACACACCAGTGTACAAAGGTTCAGACTAGAAATCTCAGGGGCAGGATGTTCACCTGGTGTAATGGCATGACCATGTTCCCTCAAACTACCCAGGCAAGCATAAAGTAACTGCATAAAAACTTTCTCATGGTCTCTCTCTCTACTGGTGCATGGCACTGTAATCATCCAAGACAGCACAACTACATTCTTAGATACCATTCACAATTTAAGTCCCCCAAAGAATTAGTGGGTGTCATGCAGCACCATAGAGATTAGAAAGGCACGTTCCCCTACGGGCAGGTTAATCCGTAATTGTCGATAAAAGGGTTTCATGAATCTTTAAGTATGTAGTAACTGCCACTATCAGTTTAAAAAAAAAAAAAGATGGCACTCTAATTTGACCCAACACAACTGCTGTGTTGTTAAAACAGTGAAAAATTCCAGTAGTGCCATAGCTACTGCTCTCCTTGACTGAGGGAGAACATTAAGTCCACAGAAATAGAATAGTGCCAAACAAGGTCTCTGAGGGCTAAACATGGTAATAAATTGGAGTAAAAACACCTACCTTTTCTCATCTGCCTTTAGTTCCTTATTGTCAATATTCCCAAATGAGCATAAATTAAAATCATGAAGTTACACAGTATTCTACTGATATACTAAGTATGCGAAGGATCGTTTCTAGAGGCAGTGTTAATTGACTGGTGGCTGAAATGTAGAAATTACATGCAAACAAACCTTTAAAATCCATCACAGAAATCTGGAAAAAAAAAGTTCTGATTCAGGTTGACAATGAAGCTGTAGGATAGAAATCCACACAAAAATTTGAGCATACTCAAATTCATTTGCAAATTTTAAATAGCTAAAAAAGCTAATTCTTACATCATGAAGGTGAGAGGCTAGGGTTTTATTAGTGGGCAAGTACTGACAAAAATGGATCAGTATTCCTTGTTTAGTATCTTCTTTGCATTGTGCTAACTACCACTTGTGACACACATGATGAACCTGAGTATATATGAATACTTTTATCCACTTTATAAATGTTCTCTCTCTGTGAAGCAAGGATTGTATGCTAGCTCATTGAGGAGAATTACAGAGTTCTGTCAAGAAACTAAAACCAGTGGGAACCTGCCGACTCGTAAAAAAGTATCACCCCCTGGGTGAATTACATAGACTGATTCAGAACAGGACAAAGGAACCCAGGAGACAAGGAAGCAGTTTGGGCATAAAAGACTAACATGAATTAATGGGGGGCAGAAGAGGGGCCTCATTCTGATTTAATGAAATGACATGAGCCTTTAACCCAAGGACAAAAATCTTACACTGAGGGTTTGAAGGACAAGAACTTGCCAGGGTCTCTATAGGAAAGATGACGGACCTCTGTTAAGTTTTTGTTTAGATCTTTTATTGATATGTTTTCTTTAAGGCTTTTTTCCTTAAATATATGTACGTTGCTTTGTGGAAGCAACCTTTTTTTCCCTTTATCCGTCTGTACCCTTGGGTGTATAATGCATCTATCAGTTTCTGCCATTTATTTCAGTCTTGTGCTGGTCTGTTTCACTTGCCATGGAAGTTGAATTGGTGGCAGATTGATCCTGGTGGCAAACCAGGATCTGGCCAGGTCCACACTAAAAGGTGAGGTTGACCCAGCTATTTCATTCAGGGATCTGAAAAATTCACACCACTGAGTGATGTAGTTAAGGTGACTCCAGTGTAGATGAAAAAAATCTTCCATTGACCTCACTACCATCTCTCAGGAGGTGGATTAACTAAAAAAACAGGAGAACCCTTCCATTGCTGTAATGAGTGTCTTCACTGAAGTGCTACAGAAGCACAGCTGCAGCAATGCCACTACAGCATTTCCAGTGAAGACATAGCCTCAGTGTAGATGGAAAAAAAAAAAAAAAAAAAACTTCAGGAGCTGAGCCAAACCAGACCCGCTAAAACAGTTGCAATGAAGTGCAGTGGGATTGAGCCTAAAATCCTAGTCTTGAGGGAGAAACAGTTCCTTGTTCAGAGACAGCTCACTGCAAGAGGCCTAAGCCTAGGAGGCCATACTTTGAGCACACCATGAAGGGGGTCACTGTTATTGATACTACTGAAAAAATAAGATTTTAAATATTAAGCAATATGGGTATGGGTATGGCACTGGGTAGAAAAAAAATTGTTAGCCAGAAAGCGAAATATTATAAACAAAAAAAAATGCACATCTCTGCATGACACTTGGAACATTTTAGTGCCACTGTACAACAGCCCTATGCCTATAATTATAACACACTTAAGAAAAACCGTTTAATAATTTTCTTGACTCTGTTACGCCAAGAGTTATTACTCCAAATTAAGAATTCTTGGTCTTCAGCTCCAGTGTTTTCCCCTTTCTCCTGCAGACAGAAGTAGCTCCAAAACAGCTCTACTTCCTTATGGCACTCCAGAGAAAAAGTCTGTTAGTTTTAAACAGAGGAGCTGCCTAGAGTGGATCTTGGCTGACAGCTCTTCACTAGTGAAGGGATGTGGGGATAGCTGAGATATGTCAAAGGTGGGCATTGAGGGAAATGGGAGTGGAAAAGCATCCTAATGACGGGGGTGGGGAAAAAGCTAGTAAACTGTGCATAGAGGGAAGGAGGGAGGAAGAGAGTCTTTAAGAGGGGAAGGGGAAGATACTGAACAAAATCCATTCATTAAAATTTATCCAACTTATCATAATTATCAAATTATTATTTACAAATTAAATTACATTAGAAAATGTTGTCTGGTTAATGGCTGATCTAATGGAAAACCAGCACATCATTAGTTACTACAATAATTACAAACATTGTAACTTTGCTTCGTAATCAATTACTAGGCTTTACAATTTGATTGCATAGATGTAGCCCATTCATGGTCTTGATGGGGTTTGCAAGTTTTGCAAAAAAATTTGCATCAGGACAAATGAGTGAGCTGATACCTACAACATTAGTACAAACAGAAGACTAACACCTAGGATGAATATAACTTAACAAAACAGAAGAGGAATGAGAACTGGAGAGGTACATCTCAGATTGTTTTAGTGGCACTATATAAAACATACAAATATCAACTTAATTACAAAGGTTAATAGCTTTCCTATCGTATCCAGCAATATGCAAGGACTTTTTAGGGGAAATAAGAAGCCCATTATTGTAACCACTTTTTTTAATAAAAGGAGATGAGTTCTCCTTTCTGTATTAATCAATGAGAAACTTACTGTTGGTCCAGAGCAGTGGTTCTCAAACTTATTTAATCGCGCCCCCTTTCTGTATGTGTCTCATAGTTTATGTCCCCCCACCACCACGTGTGTATATACTGATAAAAAGATCAACATGCAATTCTCACTAAATATTAAAAACAGTAAGGTATGGATTGAAACAGAGCCATTTAAGTATAAAGTCATGCAAATTTTAAGTCATGCATTACAGAGTTGTTACTAGTGTTGTGGGTGCACCTGTTTTTTGGAGCTGAGCAATTTCATCATGGGTTGGCTGCTTGAGACAGTTATCTGGAGATCCTCTTACACCTTCAATTAAGTGTGCACACTGCATCATAGCAAACAGATTAACATACAGATAGCAACAACTTTGTATAATGCTATGCAAGCTTAACAAAAATCTGTCAAAATGCACAGTGCTATCTGAGAGCCTGACATGGCTGAAGGAATCAGCTTTGCTAGTTATTCATTGTTGTGGGTAAAATGTTCACAGTAATTTTTTTCCCCTAAAGGTTCTCACGCCCCCTGCCCAAGAATACATTCCACAGCTCCGGGAGGTGGGGAATGGGGAGGGGGTATCTGTCGCCAGTCTGAGAGCCTTTGTCTAGAAGAATCAACATTGTTGTAGGTTATATTTAATGAATTAATTATAAAATGCACTAAAAAGTGTTGTGTTCCTACTAAGAGAGGACTATAGTCAAGAAGATATTTAAGAGATCAATACTTGGCTTACATAGACCTGTAAGAGTAATCTTATGAATATTTTAATGCTATTGCCAGCCTCTGAAATGTGTGTTGCAACAGCAGCAGCAGCTCCTTCATAGAAATACTGAAAACTGAAGGGATGTCACACAAAACACTCTACCTCCTCAAATGTTTGAATTCATAGTTGGAAGACTCAACCGTGGCTAAAATATGCAGAAAAGTTTTTAGGTTTCCTCACCACTACATAGAGAAAGAGGTGAAAATGCCTAGTGAGTGCACTGAGGAAAAAAAGGCAGGTTAGTGGCCTTAAGAGGTTATTCTGATTTTCAGGAACGCATCCTTGGATGTCTCTCCAGGAGGGAAGCATTTAGCCATACCTTATCTGAATATTATAGAAAAAGTCTTAAAAGTGTATTACAAGCACTTAAAGAGTTATCCTTGTCTCACTTTCAGTGTAAGTTTAACTATGTCATTTGATAATTCTGTACTTATGGTCTTCAACTACAATGTTGAGGAGCTTGGTAACATGCAGCTCCTTTTATTACCCCTTAGTATCTTCCAGCTTTGCCTTTAATAGGAAAGTATTTCCACCCAAGATTAATTTGTGGTAAGAATTCCACTTCAATATCAATAAAATAGCAATATGAGGCAGAATTAAAGGTGGATGTAGGGGGATGGAGACTTACTGTGTAGGTGACAGCAGCCAACATTCCAATCAAAGTCAAGGAACTAATGGAAAATGATAGGGCAGCCAAACCATCTGCAACATAAAAGTAGAGAAAAGCCTGCTGAACATTTATATAAATGTACAAGACATGTCCCTGAATGGAGAATGGATTATTTTCCTGAAGTTTTAAAAAAAACATCTTAATTAGATTGGCTAACATTTTAAATCAAACGATAATAATTAGTTAAAAAACAGTAATGTTATGTTAGTTTTTAATTACCAATAAATAGGGATGCCAATCCAAGTAAAGCATATGAAAAAGTCATAGTATACATAAGACATGGGAGAAATTAGGACAATTTGTAAGTTTAACAAATGAGTTTTCACATCTGGCATTATAGGCAAAGGGAAAATGGGGGTTGACATGTCCCTAGACTATAAAGAAGTAAATACAGCATGGAGATTAATCCATGAAGTTCTTTAAAGATGAGCAAGTTATGCTTGATGCCCGAGACTGGAGAAATCAATGGAAAGGTATGAAGAGGGGTGATCAGGTCCAAGTGACAAAATGATCTTTACAGTATGACTTTTTAAATAGATAAGCAAGACAAGACTGTATTTGTCAAGGCTGGAGAAATCTATTTAAAGCGGAGTTAATTTGAGACAGTATATTAGAAAACATCTTGATATTTTTGAATTAGTAATTTATGTTCTTATGGGAAAGACTAATGTGTCATTTTCTTTTAAAATACATAACAATTAGTATAATAGCAACCTTGCACATCAGATAAGAGTCATTCAACAAGTCCATGCCCACATCATAACCAATTACATTCTTATTTTCAATTCCTATCACCATTTTGAACAAGGCCAGTACAAACAGAAGTCACTTCTTTTTCTTCAATGACAAACTGCTGGCAGTCATTTTACTTGAACTGTCCCTTTAAAAACTTGAATCAATTACAAAACTGAGATCCATTATTTCATCTGCAGTACACAAATATTTTTCCAGTATACAAATATTTTTCCAGTAAAGGTAAAAAATGTACAAGTTAAGTGAGGAAAGTGTGTCTTACTCCACAGTCTCTAAAAATTAAGTCTTTCATCAGTTACCATCATACACACTTCTAAAGGGCATACTCAGTTTATTACCATCACTATGTACATTACCTCAGATGGCCATCACCATCTAGGTTTAAATATATTCATGCTATGTGTAGGCTGGGAAACAAAAACGACAATTCAGTATTCCTTCCTATGAAAAACAGGATTTCTGTTTCATAAGTATCGAAATTATCTTCTGTTGCATAAGTTATCTTGTAATTATTTTTCTTTTTGTGGACTTTTGTTTATACATAAACCTATTACATTAATTCCACAAGAGAATGCATATTTGGCCAAGATGATATACTAAACCATAAGGTTCTAAACAGAACATAACATGCCCACAGAATACTTGCTGAAACAAAATGTAGGTACAGATGCCCTATTTTAAAAGTGTCCATCAGGAACTGGTACAGTTCAATTATCTTCCAATGCTGAGCGATGGAGTATTAATAGAAAAATGTATTAATGAATGATAATAAGGCAACAGCCACAGTCTGCTCTAAATTGTAAGTCATGTAGATGGAATGTTACTGTTACTCCACAATAGGAACTGGTGGATTATCAGCCTCTGGATGGAGTTAGAGTGATTGATTTTGAACTAGAGGTTTAAGGTGTTATAAGAATTCTTTGGGAGAGTTCTTCAGCTTTGGATTTCTGCTTTCCCTCTTGGCCCTCTGAAGCCTGTTTTCTACGAATGGTGAAAAGCTCATCTTTCTTTCTGCTCTTTGGAGAGCGAGTGCATTGACTAGCATGAGGTAAGAGGCTGGGTTCTTTTGTGGATGAACATTACATGGATTTTGTTGATTTTATTATTTATAGTGTAGCTTTAGTTTCTGTAAGTACAATAGATGTGAAGTGCAAGGATTTTGGATTATGCCTCTGTTTTTACAATGTTATTATGACCGCTTTTAACTCAGTTATTTACATTAATTAAACTGCATTTGTATATTAACTAGACAAAGCAAGCAAGTTATTTAAAGTTGGCAATATAGGAAAATATTTTGGGTAGGAGAAATTTAAAACAAGATCTACTGTTTATGGCGAAACATCACAAACTGAAAGTGACATTTATAAATCAGATTTAACAGGACCTTCTATAAAAAGAGAAATATGCAACATTTTTCTAAACAAATAATGCACTATGTTGCTGAGGTCTGGTCTACACTTACTTGAAAATTCGACGGCAGTTGACGTGAGTTACACAAGCTTCTCTGTGTAGCTTGCATAACTCCTGTCGACTTCGTAATGCCACTTCTACACAGCACCTTCACTGCGCTCTGCCGATGGACATTGTGTTCCCGTCGATGCAGTGCTATGCCATTTGAAGGGGTGGTTTTAATGCCTTAACTTCCAGATCGATCTGACAGTGGCGAACTTGCCACTGTCAGTGACAACATACCTTGAGTGTAGGATCATTCAGTATCCAGTCAAGCAGCAATACAACCATTATCAAAACTGCTTTTCAGCCTGTCAGCCTTATTTCTCTGGTATATAAAGTTGCATGTAATTTGAAGTACTCAGTTTTAGTTAAACAAGGTCAGTTGCTTTTTTTTTTTTTTTAAATACTAGAAACAGTTACACACTTAAATTTACAGTACTGCCTCAGCTGCATCTGTTGCCAGCAACAGGTAGATTAGCACAGGAAGATTAAGTTTTTTTGAACTGAGATCTAAGTCAACTGTTCAGGGTCACAGGAAATGTGTAGTAGAAAAAGGAATTAGACTCAAAATTTCTCATATCCCAATCTACTGCCTTTACTAGGAAACCACTGTGCAAGTTATACAATAGAAAGATTCATTGTCCATGCATTGCCAACACATTTTAGTTCTACTGATGGCCATACAGCAACTTTGAAAAAGACAGCCATTCCTAAACCTGAAATGCCATGAACTAGATCATAAAATAAAAGGTTACCTCTCATCTAACCAATACAACTAATATGGTAGACATTAGCAGCAACATAGTGCAAGAGTTTTTTTAAATCCCTCACTTCAGTTAATTTTCAAATCAAAGAACCTGACAAAAAAAATCTGCTTACATAAGGAACAAGAGAAAAGCAATACAGAAGAATTGAGGTTGTTTTGGGGGATCTACCCCTGCCCTCCCCCCCTTTTTTGGGGGAGGGGGTAAAAGGCACAAAAAATTTCTTGAGTGTATTTTTGCTCTCTGGTAAAGGACTTCAAATAAAGACCCAGCTCTTAAAAACACACTCAGCAAAGAAGCGCCAAACAAATGGCAAAGTGTGGGAGGGGAAGATCTTAACTGCACACCCGCCGCACCACAGAAGGAACAAGTATGTTTCCCCCACTTCCCAATGCAGCAGCTGTGGAAACTTAGAACCATGCTCAGAAACAGCATGAGGGCCTTCACAACTTTCTGATTTGGATAAACTACAATGTAATCTGAAAAAGTAAGAAAAGGCACCTAATTGGAGCCCACCCTGATGTTGTATTCCTTGTCCTTAATATCATTTTATTGGAATCAGATAAGTTTCCTCTTTTTGTTTATCAGTCAAAATTGATCCAAGGACCTATACTAGCATCCAAATAGGGAGTGGGGAAGGGATGTAAAGGATTATATGGATACAGAAACATCCCAAAGCTGACAAACACACAAGCCCTAGAAGAAGCAGCAGCAAATGAGAAAAATCAAATTAGAGACGCCACAATGGTAAAATGATAAACTAAAGATTTTGTCTGACCATAAAACAGCTGCCATTTCTTCACCCCGTTACTGAAAGACAACCATTACTCATCCATGGAGAAGAGAAAAAAGTGAAGCATGAAGAATACACACAGCAAATTGAGAAAGCAGCAGAACATCTCATTTTCTATGTTGGAGAGTGCACAGCTTTAGGAGCTAAAATAGTACTAACAAGTAATTGCCAAAATAAAAAAGCAACTGTTAGATACAGAAAACAGAAGAAAAAGAAGATGAGAAGTTATTTTCCAGGAAGCAAAGGCCCACATTCCACAGCCACTGAGACACAGGTCCCAGCTTCATGAGTTTAAAGCCAGAATGCAAGTGAGACCCATTACACTGAAGAGGCAAGAACTGAATTTTTCAACCCCAAAATAATCAGCTCAGCTCCAGAACTCCGAGGCTAGGATTTTCATGTTTCCTGCATTGAAAATATTTTAAGTGAAGCATTATTGATTTAGATTTATCCAATAAAAAAATGTAGCAGCCTTCAGTCTGACAACAGGCCATGATCAGAGGATATGAAGAAGTTTGATATTTATAAAATGAAGTCACACTAATTTATAAACTCAAATGGTGGGGGGGACGCATTGTTTGGTTTTTGTTTAAAAGGAAATGTAAATCCAGGCAAGCTTTCTTACTCTACTATGTAAGTCTATTTGATTTCTCCTTACATTTATATACGGCAATGCCCCACTGCTGAGACCTCCTTTTAAGTGCTGCTGCTATTTATAACTGCAATTAATCTTACAAAAGAACATATTTTGAAGTATTATAAGCATGTCAAATACAATTATGGAATATATAGGCTAGCTACACTCCATGGCAGGTTATTGTAGGTGCTTCATTTCTCTCAGAAAATAGACCAAATTTTAGATTCGGGTTGCATTAGTTCTAACTTCATTTTTTGGATAGGGGCGGGTAAAATAATTCTTTGGAACTGGCTTCCATATTGCATCCAACTTTACACCAGTGACCAGCTCTCTGGGCTGTATGTTTTCTTCTTGGCATTTCCTGATGGTCAATGAAAGATGTCTTTTGAACTATGTTAACTATCCTAGACACAGGGAAATGGAATTTTTTGTGTGGGTTCCCCATTAAGAGAAGGGGTTTACATTTTTGTCATTCAGTGGCTCCTGTTATTTCATGCTTGCAAAGACATACCTTTGCAAGACTTATGTGGGTAAAAAGGACTTCTCTGTGAAGTTTTAAATAAAAGTTTTGCTATGATTTTTAGTGGTTTTAAACTATCTTCATAAAAAATTCATCAGACTAAGGCTTATCTACTAGACAATCTGCACCATGGTAATAAAAAATCCATCTAGTTATACGGTGTGTCCTCTTGGTATAGTTACACCAATGGAAATGCTCACATAAAGTTGGATATTGCTAGGCTGACATTTAATACTGATCAGTGAGAAGATTCAACACTTAATTTCACAAAGAGATTTTTTCCCTCAAGTTAATAAAACCAGAAAAATTGTTAGTAAGATTGATTAAGGGCCATGCACCACCTACAGCTAAACATGAAAATATTTTTTTATTTAAATTAACGTTAGATTTTATATAAAGCTTTTTAGCTCAGACAACTCTACCCAAATACATGAATTTTGTAACCATATCTCCCTTCTGGTGTTGGATCAGGAAGCGAAAGAAGGCTTTAACAAACGTATCCAGTTAGAGAAGTTCTCTGCAACTGTTTACTTCAAATTGAACATTGCCATGGACCCAGATGATCTTGGAGATGACCTTTGTCCATCAATCCTGGTACTCATATGGCTCTGTCAGCATCAGAATATCTGAAAACCACCCCCAAGATAGAAACTACAACAATGCAAACTCTTCCTTCCCAGCTAGCAAGTAGGACCATATTAAAAGATGGGCCTATGGACACAGGACCTCCCTCCCAAAAGACTAGGGGCTCTATAATTATGGCATTCGATGTTTCTTCCCTTTTTTTTTTTTAAATGCAAAGGGCCCAAAAACATACATATCCTGTATATATCACTTTAAGAGCAGGAAATATGGTTCACAATTTTACATTTTTATTTACTATAAAGTATCACATACCCACCCCCTTATAAGATGGTTTGAGCATTGTTGACATACACCAATGCACTTAAAATGCACCATGAGTATTTAAAAATTAATATACCTACCATTGCATGCTTGCTCATACTGGCACTGAAAGACTTATTTTAATTGCTTCTGAAATGCTAATTTACATATAATGGTTTCCTACATCTACCATCGTTCAAATGAAGGAGTTTATTAGAAAAAATTCTGAAGCTTAAACCTTAATCTGTTTTAAACACAGAGAAGCTACTACAGAAGAGTTATGATGTGGCTGGAAACAAAACAAAACAGATAATGAGCAGTATGGCCTGACTTGAGCTGGCAATGCTGAAAATTTGAAAGCAGGAGGAAAGGCGGTAGAAATACTGCAGTGTGTTGCTACTTTCAAAGCTGTGCAAAAAGAGGTAAGTAAGTAAGTAAGTATCTACCACTGACCAAGTTTCTACAGATCCTGCACTGTGGAGAAAGCTAGATGAAAACAGACAGTTTTGGGCTGCTAAAAAGTTTGGCTGTATGTAGAAACAGATGCAGAAAAATTCCTGACTTCTGCATGGGTAATTGCAGGGAAGAGAAGAAAGTTTCCTATAGAACTTTCCATCTCTACGATGATGAAGTTGGTGTGCAAGATTGGCTTATTTATTCTTTCTACTGAAAATATCTGGAAAACTTTGCATATGAATTTTTTTCCCCCAGTAGATTAAATGTTTTTTCAGAAAGATTTAGTGACTGAGGATTGTGGAGCAAATGTCACAGCTTAATTCATCTCTGGCTCACCATCTTGTTAAATCTGGACAGAAGTAAGCCCACTTATCTATCCTTAATCTTGTGGAACAAATTCATTGACTTGATAAGAAAGAAAACTAACTATACCAAGCCAACTATTTCTCTAATTGTTGATTCAGCACCGCATGTAGTGCATATATACCAACTCACATTTATATTCTGATTCCTCAATTCAGAGACAAATAATTGAGTGATTCCTTGTTTCAATCTTTTGAGAACAGGTGCAAGGAAGTGGTCAAAGCTGCAGTGCCTATGATAGATAAACTAGTGCTGGATGTGTCTAACTGCCATGGACAAATATATGATAATGCTAGTAATATGGCTGGCTGCTTGTTTGCAGGCCCATCTGTCAAGGGAAAACCCTACTTATACAGTATATTCCCCACATTTAACTGAAGCTGTATCAACATACCTTACAGAAAATAGTTTTCCATCATGTAAATATTAAGTCTGTTAAATACACAATGGCATAGTTGTACCAATTCTACCAAGACACTGTCAAAACAATAGCAATAAGCAATGGAACAGGAGTCAAAAAATACAAATCAAGCCCAACATTCACTTATATGCTGCTTCTCTTCAGAAGAAAATGCAACAATTGCCGACAGATTTTATAGCACAAATTTGTAACACTGTGCTTCAGCAGCTCAAACAGACCAGCATCCAGACTACACTGGACATACTTCTAGGCACTGCTGTTAATTTACCACTCTCCCTGAAAACATTTGTTGTGATGTAGTGTGACCATTTTGAGACTTTTGATTTCAGTCCAAAGAAAACAGGCAGAGCACGTTTCCATACGATCAACATCAGTTGCATCATCCTCATAAAAAGATGAATCTGAAGGGTAGAGCCAATATCTTTCCTTTTTTCAGATTCATAGATTCCAAGGCCAGTCATTATCATCTAGTCGGACCTCCTGTATAACAAAAGCCACAGAACTTTCCTGAAACAACTCCTAGAGCATTTATTTTCAAAGAAGAAAAAAATCCAATCTGAACTTAAAAATGGCCAGTGATGGAAATTCCACCACAACCCAGGGTAAATTGTTCCAATGGTTAATTACTTTGACCATTAAAACTGTATGCTTTATTTCCAGTCTGAATTTGTCTACTTTCAACTTCCCGTCACTGGATCATGTTAGACCTTTCTTTGCTAGACTGAAAAGACCATTATTAAATATTTGTTCCCCGATGTAGATACTTACAGACCATCAAGTCACTCCCTAATCTTCTCTTTAGCTTAAAGAGATTCAGCTTTTTGATGCTCTCTCATGGTTCTTCTCTAAACACCCTCCAATTTATCAATATCCCTCAAACTGTGGTCATCAGAATTGGGAACAGTATTCCCGCACTAATTGCATCTGCATATAACCTGTAAATATGATCCATTATTCTACCTTTCTACTCTGAATCAAGATTTCTTGTTTATGCATCTAAGGATTGCATTTTCTCTTTCAGCCACAGTATTTCACTGAGAGCTTGTGATAAGCCACTATGACCTTTCAAAGCTTCATAGTCACCAAGTTAGAGTCCTCATCCTGTAAGTATGACCTAAATTCTTTGTTCCTAGATATTTATGTATAGTTGTATTAAAATGCCTATTTTCTACTTGCAGTCAGTTTACCAAGTGATTCAGATCGCTCTGAATCAATAACTTGTCCTCATTCTTTACCACCATGCATTTTTGGTTTATCTGCAAACATTATCAGCAATGATTTTATGTTTTCTTCTAGAGTCATTAACAACAGTTTAGGGACAAGAACCAATCCTTGTGGGACCCCACTGGAAACACACCTGTTATGCGAATTCCCCATTTACAATTACATTTGAGACCCATGAGAGATCCAGTTTTAATCCATGTAATGTACACCATGTTAGTTTTATATTGTTCTAGTTTTCAATCCAAATGCCATGGGGTGCCAAATCAAACCTGTTACAGCAGTTCAAATGTATTACAACACATACTGTTATCTTTATCAAGCAAAGGTATCACATCAAAATAATATCAATAGAGATACTGTTAAACTATCTTCCATAAGCCCATGTTGATTTGCATTCATCAGTAACCCTTTAAGTCTTGATTAATCTGAGTCCTGTATCAATTGCTCCATTATCTCGCTGAGGGGCCAATGTTTGGATGACAGGCCTGTAATTGCCCAGTTCATCCTGTTTACCCTTTTTTTTAAATTGACACGACATTAGCATTCTTCCAATATTCTGGAACTTCCACAGTGAAGTGAGACATTGAAAGTAAATATTAATGGTCCAGAGGGCTCCTCAACCAACTCTTCTGAAACTCTGGGTTGCAAAATTATCTGGACCTGTTGATTTAAAAACATTTAATTTTAGTAGCTTTTGTTTAACGTCCTCCAGAGATATTTGTGGAATGGAAGTGTACTGTCACCCTATGATGAGATGACATGTTACTTTCTGAAACAGGGAATAGAACTACTTATGAACACTTCAGCCCTTTCTGCATTATTGAAATTTCACCATTTCCATTTTGTAATGGACCAATACCATTATTGGAAGGAAGCCATCAAATTTGCATTAAAACATTTGTCATAATTGACAAGCTTACAGCTTGCTTACATCACGATTGTATGCTTGCAATATGAACACTTCAGAGTCTTGTTTAAACTGAGTTCATTGGATGTCAATGACATTCACATGTGTGGCAGAAATTGCTACAGTTTATCCTCAATACTAGGACCAAAACTTCCTTGACCAACTCTTTCAGTTTTACTTTTTTGAACAAAGTGAGACAGATGATTGGGTAAAACTCCTATTTCCTTTCTGCTAGCAGCATCTCCCACAGTTGTTACATCTGAGCTCCTTCCCTCCACTTTGCTTCTGGAGACTGTTCAAAACCGCAGCCCTTCATGTACTGGACATGCCTCTTTCTCCGTGTTGCTACCAGTTCAGTTATTCCAAAGCGGTGTGTAAAACCCAGAGAAAGATTAACATCAAATGGCAACTCCTTAACAATGTACAGCAGGCAGTTTCTTGCATAGTAATAGTCCACATAAGCTAATCTCTTGGCTAACAAACCATCCACACTAAGTAGAACTCCAGGAGATGCTGTTAAAGAAAATTCTCAGGTAAGAAATTCTCCATTCTGCAGCCCATCATCTCCCATAATTCTGTTACATCTGAGAAGTAACCAGCAGTGAAACAGGAACAGAGTGAGGCATAAGGAAAAAGGAAAAGAATGGGCTAGAAAAGGAATTCCCCTCCCCATGAAGGTTGCTGAACAGGCAATACTATTACTAGGGCCACTACATGCAGCACCTTGCTGCCAAAGGAAGACTCTATAGAAGACAAAAGTTCACTTCAGTGTGGATTAGCTGACCCTCAAGTGCTTGCTCTACATATGAGGTCACAGCTCTTGCCTGTTTGGTCCTGAGCTTGCTTTAGATCTCATGGAGTGTACCTTGATGCCTTCTGAAATATGGAAGCCTGATGTCTTGCAGGCCTCGACAACGCATAGTCTGGTCCAGATAACATGGAAACTGAGTCCTGGACACTTTGAAAAGAAAAAGACGAAATGCCCCATATCTCCTCCTGGATTCTATACATTTAGTGTAAGGCCAGGTCTAAACTACAAACTTATATTGCTATAACTACGTCACTCCGAAGTGTAAAAAGTCCATACACAAATGACACAGTTATACCAACCTAACCCCTGGTATAGACAGCACTACGTTGACAGGACGACTTCTCTCATCAACAAAGCTACTGTTTCGCAAGGAGGTGGATTAAACTTTGCTGATGGGAAAGCATTTTCAGTGAAGCACTACAACAGTGTAGCCGCACTACTGCAGCTTTTTAGACCTGCCTTAAATATTTAGCACTGTTCTAACACCTAAAGTGTGCCACATCTCAGGCAGATGCTGTTGCATTGGACAGAATGAGGGATGGATAATTTTCTGAGAGACATGGAAAGAAGAGTTCACTTCAGGGAGATAAAATTGCAGAGTGCTCAGTATCACCTTATCATGGTGCAGTATATCTCCTACAAGGGCATGGATGTTTGTGAGCCACATGTCTAGAAGACACAAAGGCGACTAGAAAACAGGTATTAGAAAATTAGAGTATACATATTCAAGTCAGAGGTTGAAGGAGTCAGCTGTTAAGTTATCCTCAGTGGCAGATCGCATTTTGGGAAAATTAGTCTGATTGTAGTCAGGCGAGTGTGTCTGCTCTTACTAACCTGGATACTTGATGGCTCTCTACCTTAGAGCCAAGGAGCCTGCAGAGAGAAAGCTACTAATGACTGGTACCTGGAATTCTATGGTGCTGAGCTGAAGGCCTGTAACCATCCCGTCTTGGATAAAGTCCAAAATAGATAGGATCTTTGGGGTCTGCGCTGTGCACCTGGCACCAGACACTAATGTTGGCCCAGATCAAGAAGTAGGCTTTTAGTGCAGAGACTCTCCTGCATGACAGAGAAGTCTTGATAAACTTAGAAACCAAGCCCACTGTTAGCGCTTTCCTTTCAATAGTCAGGGTGTTTGTTGGAGACTGACCAGATGTGGTCAAAGAAAGGGATCCTGGGACAGCAAGTCTGGTCTCGCTGGTACTCTAACAGTGGTTCCAGTTTTAGCTCCATCAAGTCAAAAAACCCAGGTCTCCTTTGATTCCAGTTTCTTTTCTAGATCATTTTCCAGTAAAGTGGAAAAGTAGTTAGGTATGTGGCAGGCCTTTCAGCCACCTGTATGCAACAGAGTACCCTTTCTCATGGACTTGGGATATGTTCTCCTGATTAAGTATTTTGGATTTTGTGTTTGTGAATTAGTTGACTGATGGCAGTCTGAACTCTGCAAGATCAGGTTGAAAACTTCCTGGTTTACGCACCATTTTGAATTGTTGACTTTATCTGAGGAGTCAATCTGTCTTCTGGTTCAGTTCCCCTTATGTAACTAGCTTTCAGGGAAAGAAGAGACTGTTCTACCCATTTCATTACCTGCATTGCTTTGGTGTGTAGTGCTAGTCCTTGTCCCTTCTTTTTGTTTATGTACTTGACCATGGTCATGTCATCTGACTAAACAAGGACATTTCCCTCTAGGTGACTTTGGAACCTCCATAGGGCTAGTTTGACAGCTCTGAACCCCAGAAAACTAAAACTATGGCTCCTGTCCCCTGGGCTCTAAATTACTTGATTGGTTGGGGTCCCAGATGGACTGTCCTACTCATCAGGCTTGCATTGATTGTGAAAACCAGAGGGGCAGGAAGGCAAATGGGAAAGCCCTTGTGGATGTTCCCTGGGTCTGTCCACCATCTTAGAGAGTCATTCACCTGATTTGCGAGCAGCATCTGAGATGTGATCTTGCTCCTAGGAGGCCTAATAACAGACCTGAGCCTTGTGCACTCTGACAGTATGGAGAACACCCTGGAGCTTCTGGAATCTTTCAAGTGTGACATTTTCACCACTGAAGTGTCTGTGTGCACCCCCAGGTGAGATCAGTTCCTTGATTCCCTCAACAAGGTTTCTCTGGATGTTTATTACAAAGCCATACCTTGCAGAAGATCCAGAATCTGAATTGTGGCATTGTGTGCAGCAGGCTGCGTGGGAGTGTTGATCAGGATATGGTCTAGAAAAAGGGTAAATAAATTTACCCTGCAATCTGAGTATGACTACGATCACCTCCAACATCTTTATGAAGTCCCTGAGGGCCAATGAGACACCTAATGGAAGCCTTCAGTACAAGTAGTCATCTGTGCCATAAACAAGTCTCAGAAGCTTATGGGCATATGTAGAGACACATCTGCCAGATCCACTGAGGTAAGGAGGTACCCTTGAGATAAAGATGACACTGTACAAGCCAGGGTCTCCATCTGGAATTCTGTCTTCATCCACTTGAGGTTTGGCATGGCTCTGACTCATCTGGTGAGTTTCTGAACAATAAAAGTGAGTAGAATCCTGAGAATATTTCTAAGGGAACGCCTATTGCTTCAATTTCCAGAAGATGGGAAATCTAGGTCAGCTCATACTTGGTTGAGTTACTAGATACAGGAAAGTGGAAGAAAAACGGATGAGCTCAAGCCCTTAGCTCAAGGGAGTATCCATGATTCATTATGTCTTAACCCTCTTAACTCTCTGGTGGACAGGGACCATTCCTCTGAAAAGAAGGAAATTCTGCTTTCTAGAGTCAGGTCTGGCTGAGGGCACATTTCCTTCTTGTCAAGCTAGGCTCTTGGGGGCTGCAAAACGAGTACTGGGCTTTCCATTCGCACCTCACTTCCAAGGCTTTCCCTTGGGGTATGTAGTATCCGTAGTTTGATACTTCTGTGAGAAGAATAGGTGAAAGGAGTCTTTCTGAAAGGGAGTTTACACTCACTCCTCAAAGAAAACTCAGGTGAGAAGGAAGGACCAGCTTTCATTTTGCAGCATTTTCTGTCAAAGCTTATCTAGCTGTTCTCCAAAGAGGAGAGCTCCTATGAATTCTAGTGTACAGGACTTGCTCGGAGTGAACGGCTACCTTCCAGGGTGGAGCCATATATGCCAGTAGACCAGTGACCTAGATGCCATAGTCCTGGTTGAGAATCTCAATAAATCCATCAAGGCATGAGTATTGAATGTTGTTGTTACCGCCAAGGAAATTTTCTTCACACTCAAGAGTGGCCAAGGAAGCTTTGAAATCCCCACTGAGGTGGCATCCATCCTCTTGTTTGTTAGGTCATTAGGGAAGACTTCCTCTTCTGAAAGAATAACCAAGTCCTTAGCAAGGGATGCTTTTACAGCATCAATCTTTGAGATTTGAGTAAGAGCACTGCTTGGTTCTTGCAACTTGTTTTTCCGACTAGAAAGGAGAGCAGTCATTTTTAAAGATGGCTAGGATACCATCCAAACTGAAATCTAGAAAGAAGCCAAAACACTTAAATACTTTCTCACTCCTGGTAGTGGACTCAGCATTGGTATAAGAAACAAATGTTGACAACCTAATCCCTAATTTTAATTTGCCTAAAGATAAGAGGAAAACAGTTGCATAATTAATATTGTTTTGTTTTATATGGCTCTTAAATTCAGAAAAATTCCCATAGCAAAGATATTTACGTTTTATTCACCCAGTTACACCATTTGCTATGTAACATTAACTACCATGTAGATTTATTATTGTACTTGGTAATTACTGTTATTTAAAATGAATTGCTTATTTCTACAACTGTTTGTTATTACACCTTAATCAAAAACAAAAATTAGTTGCTTATTCTTCAAATTAAGATAAATTACTAGTTATAATTTTGGCTGTTCGTTGAACACAGTGTTAATATGAAATATCAAATGTATATGAAATATCAGACTACAGTGTATATTTGGTCTTTAAAGCTGTTTTGATACAGATGTCTATTTTTGCTTCTCTAAATTCTTTTGGAGAAGAACTCGTAAGGCAAAGTCTGTCCAAAACCGGATAGTAATTTTAGGCAACCATAAATTCAGCTTTAAATAATACTATTATATCTATATAGCACTCCACTCTGCTTCAGCTGTACTCAAAACCTAATTGCTCTGTTTCTGGTCCTCTGTATAGAGTTCATTATCTTTTTTCTCTCTGTGCTTGCATGAAATGGCTAAGGTACCTAGTATCTGATCAAAACCATAGTATTAAGCAGGCAATGCTTCTGTGGAAACCCTAATTACTGTAAACACTAAATTATTATTTAAACCTAGTTCTTAATGTCTGACAATAATGCATGCGTTTCCCCTTATTCTGTTAATTCTTTAAATTGCATCTTTTTAATCATATTGGGAAAGATTTTTTTTCCTGTGTTTTCTTTTCCAAACTTTGGGGAGAGGGGGAAAGAGTAGGGTACTCAGAATATTCTGTGCCCCCAGAGTTTTTAATCCAGCCTTACCAATAAAAGACATGGCAAACAATTAAAAAAAAACAAAAAAACCCTTAAACACAGTATGCTATGGCTATGCTATATCTGCAGCAGCTCCTGCTGCTTCCTCAAGGGATGGGTCTTCACTCTGAGAGCTACAGCAATCAAGCCGAAATGTTAAGATCACTATAACAGTCTGAGTCTAATTGGAACAGCTATAGTCTTCTGGCCAGCTAAAAACAGAAATGCATTTCCTTGCTGCTGTGACTTTGAGTGCCCAAAACACAACATGATATCTAAGAAAGCAACAGATCAAATTAATGTTATGCTGCCGATGCAACTATGGAACCTCTCACACTTTCAGTAAATAGTCAGTGCCTCACTGAGGGAACACCCCTTCCAATTACCTGATGTTTTCCTGTATCTGTATATTTCTTGTGCTAGGGAAACTATAGTGATTGGTTTTGAACCTTTAAAATCTACAATGGGTCCTTGAAGAGAGGAACTGTAAACCTAGAGAGCCCATATAGCCAGTAATCTTGGAAGGATGTGCTTAACCTACTGGGGAATTTGTGGATCACTGCTAGTCCTGTAGACTTAGAGCAGCTGAGCCACAGAGTTCCATTTCTATCAAGGGATATCAGACAACCTGTGCCGAGGAAGCGTGGCAGAAGCCAAAGAGACAACGCTGCAGCCTACTCAGATCAAGGGAAGTTTAAGAACAGTGGTCTAGCCACTTGGGACCCAATGTGAACTTGAGTGAACATCCAGCTCAGAAAGCTTTATGATGACAATGACAACTTTGACAGAAAAACCACCTCAAGCATATGAATTCCAACTTTCAGGTAAGAGCCAGCCACCGTGAGCTTGAAGAAAGTAACAATGAGAGAATCTTCAGCGCTTTCATCATTATCAGCAATGTTTATCAATAGTTTCTTGCAAGCCTGATCAGACTCATATCTAACACTATGGAAGGATAACTGCACTGTTGATGTTTTCAGCATATGTTTTCAGCATATGTTTTCGTCTTGTTAGCTTTTGTGTAGCGCCCAAGATAGGAACAGCAGTGGAGAAAAAGCATGGTTGAATTGATCTCCTTCTAGAAGAGGAGAGAAATCACTCAGAGTGGTAACCAAGGAGCAAAACATAACTTGGAGCAATATGTGACAATTCTTGTTGGTCTGAGAAATGAGTAAGTCTCCAGTTTGGGTTCCCCAGTGCACAAAGATGTCACCTAACACTCGCCCATTCATGTTTGATTGCAAATTGTCTGCTGAGTGAGTCTTTGAGCATATTCTGCATCCCTGGAAGGCAGACTGTGGACAGGGTGATCTGATTGGAAACGGTGCATTAGCAAAGACTGACCGCTTCTGCAAATTAGGTGGTCAATTTTGCTCACCCTTGTTTGTTGATGTAGAAAACAGGTGGTGGTGCTGTCTGACATAAGGACATGATTAGAGAGAATTAATGGAAGCAGGAACTCATATGCCTTTATTACTGCTCCAAACTCCAGGATAGTGATGTGCAACTTGGCTTCTCAAGATGTCCACGTCCCTTGTATTGTGCAGTTGTCCTTACGGGCGCCCTACAATTCTATGTAGAAGATTCTGAAATTGTGTGAAGTCAGCCATTGGGAAAGGGGATGATGCAATAACAGTTTCATCCAGCAATGACGACTGGAATCTAGCCAGCTCCAACTAGACTGCTGAAACCAGGATATAATATACCTCCTCTGCCATTAGATAAGAGAGGTTAGATGGGTCCTCTCAGGAGGGGAAACAGGTGGCAACTCCCTCATGGAGAGGGTGAGCTCTGAAGAGGATATCGACCTCCAGGCCCTCAACATGGCCAATAGGTATTTGCAGGAGTCCCAAGGGCATGCAGTACCAGTGGCTCCAGGGCAGGTAATGAGCTGGTTGCTCCCTTGAGCATGCTAGTCTCCATGGTAGTGCATAGGAAAGATGGTTCTTCTGCCATTTTTGAGTCCTCCGAAGAGGACAGAGTGGACTTTCACTGTAATGGGAGTACCGCCAGAGCCGATGGAGATGTGTATAGTGCATGTGAGCAATGAGATAAACCCCGTACTGCAGGCATGTCTCACGGGAGGGTAGGGAGAGAGGAAATAAGTTTCTGACGATGAAGGGACCAAATGGAGGAGGAATTCTGGATCCAGTAAGGCAAAAATATCTTGGGTGCAGCCATGGATCGAGATCTCCCTGGCATAGGAAGCACTCTCTCCATTTGGGGCCTCAGCACTGGCACTGAGGTCTTCACTGGTGATAGAAGGTCTCTGGTTTTGAGAGATGCTGCAAACAGTAGTACCGACAGATTGCTCCTTGGAACTAGTGGATCTCACTGCTTATGGGTCATCTTCTCATGACTTAGTCTCTTCATCATCTCATAGCTTAGTCTGTGCTACATCCCCCAGGCTGAGCTGGTGGAAAGAATATCCAATTTCCCTAGATATGGACTTGGAAGAAGGTTAGCCCCCTGCCTATGGGACTGCTTCCAAATCTCCCGACTCGGCGTCGCCATGCAGTCTATAAGGGTGACTCCTCTGGTACCAGAATCAGATTTAGAAGCAGCAGGAGGCACACTCCTCACTAATTCAGGCCAATATAGGGTTCCCTGGCCTGGGTTTGATTGTGGTCTCATGGCCATCTCCATTAAACGATTCTGGAGAAAAAGTATTTGACCTTCTCAGCTACAGCTGAGGGAAGAGTGACGAATGTTGCACCTAGCCATGATACGAGCTTCTCCCAGGACCTAGAAGCAAGGCTTGTGTTACTCACTGACTGAGAAGGATTGCAGGCAGAAGGCACAGAGTTTGGAGCTCTGGACATAGTTCAATGTCCAAATGGAGTAGGAGCATGCAGAGGCTAACCTCTGCTCTGTTCTCCACTGTTAAAACTCGTGAACTACTAGAATTAGGAGAAGTAGAAAAACTATTAAAAGTACACCTAAAATTGATAAGACACAGACAATTAAAATTATTAGAACTGCATCAGACAAGACACTGGAGAGTCAGACCTAGACTATACAATAGTGAGAAGAAACTGGAGATGAAGTCAATCTGTCCTGTTTATAGCCTTGCACAGAAGCATGCACAGACCAACGAACACTACTTCCAAATTCTTTTGACTCCAAGCGCATGCATAATCCACACTGGAATACAATAGGAAACATCATGTGAAAAAGAAAAGGTTTCTTACCTGGCACAGTCCTTTGAGATGTGTGTTCTGTGGGTGCTCCACTTTAGGTGGAGTTGCATCCCACGCCTTTGATCAGAGATCTTCTCAGCAGCTTTCACTCAACCCAACCCTCTCACTTCCTTCGCTACCATAGAGTCCACGGTTAGAACTTTGAAGTAGAGGAGAATAGAGGGGTAATGTAACATACACATCTCGAAGAACACCAGTTACTGCATCAGGTAAGTAACCTTTTCTTCTTTGAGTGATGTCCGTGTGGGTGTTCTGTTTTAGATGACTATAGAGCAGTGCCCTGTATTGGAGACGCTTCAATATTAATTTTGTAGGGATGACAGTACCGTTAGCCCTAATGAGGCATCCCTGACAGACATCTGATCAATTGCATAATGTTTTATAAAGGTGTGTGCTGATGCCCATAATGCAGCTTTGCACATGTCCATTATAGGAACATAGTTCAAGGCAGTTACAAAAGTGGATATTGCTCTCGTAGAATGAGTTCTGGTCCCTAAGGGAACCTGTAAACCTCTTTGTTTGTAACGTGAGTGGATGCACATTGCAATCCATTTGGATAGCCTTTGGCTAGAGATGGCCTTGCCTTTCGAGCATTCCAGTAGTGATAAGAAAAGTTGGTCTGATTTTCTAAACCTTTTTGTTTCTCTCAAGGTAAAAAACTACGGCCCTTCTGATGTCCAGAGTGTGGACTGCTGCTTCCTGTGGATTGGTATGCGGCTTCGGGTAAAAAGGTAGGAAGATGGGTGGTTTCGTTAATATGGAAGTCTGACACTACCTTTGGTAAGAATTTAGGGTGTAGCCTACAGGTGATTTTAGTTTTGTGAAATATTGTGTAGGGGGGGATAAGTCATCAACGAGCTAAGCTCTCCTACTCATGGAGCAGATGTAATAAGCAACCAGAAATGAACCTCATGGCCATGTGGAGGAGTTAACATGTTACTAGAGGCTCCAATGGTGCTCTAATAATGGCTCTGAGTACTACACTTAGGTCCCATGATGGTGTGGAGGCCTGAAAGACTTGAAATACTCTCTGTATTCAAGAATTAATCAGGATAGAAAATGTCTCAATTCCTCTTTCTTGACACCAAGATGGATGCCATTTCTGCAAGTAAGTCTTCCTTGTTGGTTTTCTGCTGTTCATTAATCATGTCTCATCTGTTCAGAGCATTCTAACTCTGAGATGGAACCATTTATTAACCATGTGTGAGATGAAGTTTTTGTATTTCTGGTTGATACATTTGGCCCATATCCTTATAAAGCAGACTGTGTCTCGGGGAAAACATAATTGGTCTGCACCTTGACATATTCAGGAGATCTGAGAATCACGTTTGTCTCAGCCATGCTGGTGTTATCATAGTTGCCCTGTCGGCTCCGATTTTGTGTATGGTCTTGTGTATCATTGGTATGGGTGGAAACACATACTAGTCCCTTGCTCCAGTTGAGCATGAAAGCACCACCCATTGATCCTGGCTTAGTTCTGCTCTCGAGCAGAAAAGATGACACCTGCAATTCTTTTGTGGCAAAGAGATCTATCATTGGCTGCCTCATAGGTGGAAAATTGCTTTGAGAATCGCTGTTCAATTCCTACTCATGATTGTGTGTGAAATGTCTGCTTAGATTGTCTGATGATGTTTTGTTTGCTGGGCAGGTATGCCCCTGATATGTCGATGTGTTTTATGCACTACTTCCCATAGCCTCCTTGATTCACTGCATAAGGAGTGGGATCTTGCTCCACCCTGGCAACTTATGTAAAACATGCATGCTATGTTGTCCGTCATTATTTTTATTGATTTGTCCCTTATCTGTGGTAGAAAGTGTCAGCATGTGTTGCACACTGATTAGAGTTCTAATATTTATGTGAAGTTAAGTGCATTTCTGATCATCTACCCTGAACTGTGAGATCCCCATCCTTGGGGTGATGCATCTGTGGTAATCACGATTGATGGCAGAATCTGAGGACATTAAATTCCCATCATCAGGTTGTTTTCCTGAGTCCGCCATATAAGGGAGTCATCCATATATTATTGCTAGGTTCCATGAAAGCCTTGCCCATTGGGAGTGCACTTTTGGACGATGTTGTTGAAAATATTGTATATGGCAACTTGTCATGTGATTCTGTTACTGCCTCTAGAGGGATCTCTAAATCTTTAGCTACCCTCTTCAATAATCTCTTTAACTGTTTATAGGATCTTCCACAACGGTAGGTGCAGGAGGAATTACAGCTTCATCTGGTGAACGCGATGATTTGTTTGTGGGAGATGTCTCCTGATCCACAATGGAGTTCTCCATCTGAGGTTCCTTCCCCATTTCAGACACCGAATTTGAAGATGGTCTCACAGATTTTGTTGTACTCATATGGGAGCTGGTAGGCTGCTCATATGCCTTAGAATGGGAGGACTTGACATCCCAGTTATGCCATTACAGGTGATATGGCATAGTGGACCATAAAAAGGATGTGGTTAGTGTCCCCTATGCTAGGCATAATCACTGGGTTATAGTGAAGGTCTCATAGGGGAGGAGTGCTTAGATGAGAATTGAGCTTCCTCTGCATCACTATCACCAGCACTGAGGAAGCGTATCAGTGAAAACGCCTTATCATGTGCAAAGTGTATTGGAGACTCAGCCGTCTGAAGTCTGGATGGGTTGTATGTGATGTTTGCACTTTCTTTTGCCTGATGGAACAGAGGTCGGTGCCGTGGTTCCTATTGGTTCTGTAATGGTAGTCAGTGCAGAGGTCAGAACGCATCAGAAGTCGGCACCACGCACGGTGCTTCACGAACAGTCGGTGCTGCTGTCAGTACCTTCTTGGTCATAGGTGATGCAGCCACGATATTCTCTGTTGCTGGTGCCGTGATTGGTCTCGGTATCAGCATAGGTGCCATGGTTTCTCTCAGTTCTGCACTTATCTTTGGCACTGCTGAGCCTAGCAGTGCTGCAGTTGCTGTTGACCATTGGTCAGGTGGTTTCTGCACCATATTTTTATGCAGTGCCATGCTGGAGGAGGAGGATAGTTTTTGTAAGGCGCTCAACTCCTTACCAAGACGCTTTAGGTTCTTAGGTGGCACTGACCAAGTTGTACCTAAGGATCCTTTTGCCTCTTTGGTATTCAGTTTGGGGAACAGCCTCTTAGATGAACGCTTTTTTCCCCTGGCAGAGCTAGAAGTAGGAGAAGAGGCTCCTTTCTGTGGTGTGTGTTCTGAGTCATACTTGTCCAGTACTGGGTCAGATGAAAATCTGAGGGATTTTTCCATTAGAATTAGCTTCAGCCTGAGGTCTCTGTTCCTCCTGGCCCTTGTTTTCAGATTTCCAGTGTATACACTTCTGTGGTACATGGATTTCACTGAAGCACCATTACAAGAGGTACATCTTTTGAAACCAGGGGAATCTGGCATGTCTTACTCCTATAAGCTTTGCTGCTTGGAGAAAAAGATTATATATAGTTTTTAACCAGCTAAGTAATGGACTAAAACAGACTTAAGTATGACTAAACTAAACTAATAATTAACTCTAAAACTGCTAACAAGGAAAAATTTAACTGCTGGTAATGTTCTGTCTCAGACCACGGACAGTTGAGAAGGAACTGAGAGGGTCGGGTCATGAATGTGCTACAAGATGCGCCAACAGCATCACGGGAGGAGAGCTGTGCATGCGCGACCCGAGCAAATACCGTTGAGAAGATCTCCGAAAAAGGGCATGGGACATGACGACACCTGAAGTGGAGCACCTACATGGACATTGCTCGAAGAAGGCGGCCTTGTTTTCAGACAAGCACCAAGACTTCTATTTTGCTTTCAACCTCAAAAGGAATACAACAGGGAGGTTTTCATCTATGTAAGATAGTGACTCAGAACAGCTGGCTGCAAAAGTATTTTTATTTTACAAAGGAAAATAACAGGGTAAAAATGAAAAGGGAAGAAGAAAGAAGGACCTGTGAAAGATAACAGCAGGAGTGACAAAAAATGAAAGACTGGGTTAGTAGGTGGAGAATTTAAAGGAAAAATAAGGTTTGATTATTTGTTTTGTAGTCATGTCACAAGACCCCAAATTAGGATTGGCAACCCACTGTGCTAGACAACAGCCTAGCTAATCTAGAAAAAACATGGTTCTTACCTTGAGGAGGTTAAAATCCAATTGAGACAAAATAAGAAATAAGCCTAAGAAACAATATTTAAGGAGACTAATAGGAATGAAGGGGCAGAAGTGGATAAATTCAAGTCAATTTCCAAAGTTCATCTACTTACAACATTTCACTTATTACAGAAGCAGCTAGAGGTCATGATTAAAATATGGGACCCCTATCCTGCTAGGCACAGCGCACTTGGTATTGCCAATGAAAAGACAGACCAGAATATCATACAAGTTCTGGATGACCTTGTAAACTGGAGTAATAGAAATAGAATGAATTTAATAGTGGACCATGCAAGGTCATGCACTTAGAGACCAATAACAAGAACTTTTGCTATAAGCTGGAGATGCACCCATTGGAAGAGAGAGGAAGAGAAAGACCTGAGCATATTAGTTGATCACAGGATGACCATGAGCCGCAAATGTGACATGGTTATGAAAAAGCCACTGTGGTCCTAGGATACATCAGGGGAGGTGTTTCCTGTAGACGTAGGGAAGTATTAGTACCGTTCTGTAAGGCATTGGTCACACCTCATCTGGAATACTGTGTGCAGTTCTGGTCTCCCATGTTTAAGAAAGATGAATTCAACCTGGAACAGGTGCAGAGAAGGGCTACTAGGATGATCTGAGGAATGAAAACTTGCCTTATCAGAGGAAACTAAGAGCTTGGCTTACTTAGCTTAACCAAAAGGAGTCTGAGGGAGATCGGATTGCTCTCTATACATACATCAGAGGGATGAACACCAGCAAGGGAGAGAAGTTATTTAAATTCAACACCAATGTGGACACAAGAACTAACGGATATGAACTGGCCATCAGGAAGTTTAGACTTGAAATTAGATTAAGGTTTCTAACCATCAGATGAGTGAAGTTCTGGAACAGCCTTCCAAGGGGAGCAGTGGGAGCAAGAAACCCAGCTGGCTTCAAGACGAAGCTTGTAAGTTTATGGAGGGAACAGTATGATGGGACAGCCTAAATTGGCAATTGACTGACCTTTGACTACTAGTGGTAAATATGCCCAATGGTCTGTGATGGGATGTCAGATGGGGTGGATTCTGAGTTACTACAAAGAATTCTTTCTGGCTGGTGAGTCTTGCCCAAATGCTCAGGGTTGAGCTGATGATCATATGTGGGGTTGGGAAGAAATTTTCCCCAGGGCAGATTGTCATAGGCCCCGGGGTCTTTTTATTTTTCTCTGCAGCATGGGGTCACTTGGTAAGTTGCCCTCAGGCGCACCATCAAAACACTTGTTTTGTCCTTGAGGACTGACTCGCTGATCTTGGCTTTGGTTGGTAGGAGAGTGAAGCTTTCTGTTGTTTCTGCCCCTCTTTCTTGCCTGGCTTGAGTGAGATAGAACTGCAGAGGCGGTTTGGCCTTCAGATGCTTTCTTGGCAGAGCAGGAGTATGCAGGCCCAGTGATTTTAATGTTGTCCTGGAATCTTTAAAGCTGTGGAGCTTTGAGTCTGTTTGCTCCAAGAAAAGCCCTAAGCCTTTGAAGGGCAAGTCCTGGACTGTCTGTTGGACGTCTAGGGGAAGCCTGACGCCTGCCGCCATGAACTCCTCCCCATGGTGATTGCTGAGGACATGGTTCCTGTGGCCAAATCCCCAGTGTCTAGGTTAGCCCGTAGCATGGTCCTCGCTATGCCTTGCCCTCCTGTGTAACAGCTGCAAACTCCATCCTGGAGTCAGCTGGAACCAGGTCCTTCAATTCATGGGACACCATGTTGAAGTTCCAGTTACAATGGTTCAGGTTTAATTATTGGTTCGCGATCTGAAGCTGGAGACCCCATTAGAATAGACCTTCCTACTGACAAGGTCCAACTTCTTTGAATCCTTGGACTTCGGAGAATGACCCTACTGTCCATGCTTTTCCTTCTCATTTGCAGCCAAAACCAATGACCCTGGCTGGGGATGGGTGAAAAGGTACTCATGACCTTCGCACGGGGCACCGTATGTTCTCTCTATCCCTTTTGCTGTGTGGGGGGGGGGGAGGAGAGAAGAGAAGGGATAGAGGCAGCTGTTTGTCACCGTGTTTTTGTGGTAGTTTGTATGGCTTTGATCAGGACCAGCGCCACTCAAGAGACATTCTTGCATTAAAATGTCCAATAATGGGGTCACTGACTCCTTCACCTAGAAAGATAGAATATTAAAGTTGGAAGGGACCTCACAAGGTCATCTAGTCCAACCCCTGCTCAAAGCAGGGCTATCCTCAGCTAAATCATCCCGGCGAGGGTTTTGTCAAGCCGCAGCTTAAAAACGTCTAAAGATGGAGATGCCACCACCTCCCTAGGTAACCCATTCCAATGCTTCACCACTCTCCTAGGGAAAAACTTTTTCCTAATGTCCAACCTAGACCTCCCCCACTGCAACTTGAGACAATTGCTCCTTGTTCTGTCATCTGCCACCACTGGAAACAGCCTAGCTCCATCCTCCCTATAACCCCCTTTCAGGTAGTTAAAGGCTGCTATCAAATCACCCCTCATTCTTCTCTTCTGCAGACTAAACAGGCCTAGTTCTTTCAGCCTCTCCTCATAAGTCTTGTGCTCCAGCTCCCTAATCATTTCTGTTGCCCTCCGCTGGGCTCTCTCCAACTTGTCCACATCCTTTTTGTAATGGGGGGCCCAAAACTGGACACAATACTCCAAATGCGGCCTCACCAATGCCGAATAGAGGGGAATAATCACTTCCCATGATCTGCTGGCAATGCTCTTACTAATTCAGCCCAATATGCCATTAGCCTTCTTGGCAACCAGGGCACACTGTTGACTCATATCCAGCTTCTTATTCACTGCAACCCCCAGGTCCTTTTCTGCAGAACTGCTGCCTAGCTCATTGGTCCCCAGTCTGTAGCTGTGCATGGGGTTCTTCCATCCTAAGTGCAGGACTCTGCCCTTGTCCTTGTTGAACCTCATCAGATTTCTTTTGACCCAATCCTCCAATTTGTTTAGGTCCTTCTGTATCCTATCCCTCCCTTCCAGGGTATCTACCAGTCCCCCTAGCTTAGTGCCATCTGCAAACTTGCTGAGGGTGTAATCTACCCCCTCTTCCAAAACATTAATCAAGATGTTCAACAAAACCGGCCTCAGGACCGACCCCTGGGGCACTCCACTTGTGACCGGCTGCCAGCTAGCCATGGAGCCATTGATCACTACTCGTTGAGCCCTTTGCTCTATCCATTTTGTAGTCCATTCATCCAACCCATACTTTTTTAACTTGCTGAAAAGTTGAAAAGTTATAGCAAGTTAAGTTCAGCAAGTTTTAACTTGCTGAAGCTACAGGTTCTGGGCCACCTTCCTCAGCAACTTCTGATAGGCACGGTTATCCATGGGGAATGGGCCAGCTGATGTCCCTTCCACTGCCCCATGTGGTGATGAGTACATGTAAGCCCTAGGCAGAGTCTGTTTCTCGTACCCCTTGGTCTTGCGGGACTGTACCTGCATGTAGAGGTCATGTATGGTGCCGAAGTAATGCCCGGGGCCGAATTCCACTTACCTCTCATGGCTGAACTCGGGACCTCGCGGTGACGATTGGTTCCCCGGTGGTATGGGGAGGTCATCCTTCCAAGATGGGGGACCTGGGGCCCCCTGGGCCTGATGGCATGCCCAGCATCCAGAAGGGCCATTGTGCTGGTATCTGTCACTGCCAGGATCCCATGAAAGGGACTTATCCCATCTTCTGTAGGCACCAGCATTTATTTGACTGGTGCTTACCACAATGGGAGATGTATGCCAGCCTCCAACTCAGAAGATCCAGAGTTTGAGCATAGGGACCAAGGCAGTGCCAACTGAGACAGTGCTAGAGAGTAGTGCCAGGGAGATAGTGATTGGTGCTGCATTATGGCCAGTTTGCACCTAGACAGCACCGGGCTCTTCTGCAGTGTCAGAGGTCTTACCCCCGTGGATTTCTCTGATCAGGCAGGAGACAGCTGATAGCCATGATGGGGAGTCTTCAGTCGATGCACCCCTTCTGTGGGCTCAGAATCAATTGTGCTTTGGATGGGATGAGTGCTGTGGGACAACATCCGGCACATGCGCCCCTCTAATGTCTTTTGCTGATGACCTCGCTGTAGACGAGCACCCTCTGCTTATTTTCTTGTGCCTTGTGCAAGGCACCAGTGAGTGAGTGGCAGTTGGCTGAATATGGTGCCAGTAAGAGAGTGGCTGGAGTCCCTGGTGCAAAGGATTTATTTGGTGCCACTTATTGAAGGCGGTGCTTTCACTGAGGTGCTGGGGTCCAACTGGCCAGCTGGTCTGTCCCTCCTTTCCTTATTAGTCCTAGGTTGAAAATCCTTACAAATTCTTTTCTGAGCTGTCTGATGGGATTCTCCAAGTCAATTCAAACAGGTGTTGAGAGGGTCACTCTTAGGCATAGAGTTATGTCAAGACCCACAAGGCTTAAACCCTTGGAACTGAGGCATGCCCTGACTCCCCAGGGAGGGAGAGAAAAAAAGAGGGGGAAACCTGAATTCAAACCTTAACAACTGCTTATTAAACTAAATGAACAATTTACAGGTATCTGCTTGCTGGATACTAGGAGAACACTTGCCAAAGCAAGAGAATATTAGCTCCAATGACTGTCACGGGAGGTAAAAAGGAAGTGAAGATGTGGCGGCTCACCAGGGCCCTATACATAATGCCATGGAGGCACCACTCCTAGGAGCACCTGCACTGACCCGACAAGTACCGATGACTGTGCACACACATCTACATGGAATTAACCTGAGCAGGCACCCCAAGAAGTTCACATAAGGTAAGAGGCAACAGAAGAAAGTTTTAAGATGCTTATTGAAAAATCAGACAAACAAGAAATTGATGTTAGCATCTTTGGCACAGCAGAAATGGTGTCTCACTCCACTTGGCAGTGGTGGCAGATAAATCCAGGAGGTACAGAGATATGAAGGGTTTTTAAAAACCAAGCAAAAGGCTTGAACTTGATGTGGTAGAAAAGGAAGGGTCACGTGTAATGAGTCAAGGGATGGTAATGTGGTGAAAAGTGAGAGGAAGCTTGAACATGATGAAGAAAAAAGTAAGGATGAAGATATATGATAAAAGCAATTTTTAACTAAAACAAGAATAGAAGTATTGAGTACAGGGACTGAAATTCAGTATTAGCTGGGGAGCAAGCAGTAGAATATAGGATGTTAATTCTTCTGTTTAGTTTCCTATAAGCTTATGATTACATTAAAATCCTAGACATGTTGCTGCTTTTTTATCTCCCAAGTGTTTAAACAGTTAGGACAGTAAACAGATAAGATTATTGATAATGTAAGTAGTTTCATCTTGTTGCAAATTTCACCATCTTAGAAAATTCTCAGAAAGCTCAACACTGAAATATTTATAAGTATTTACTTGAGGAACCCAAACAAAAATCAAAACAATCCCCTTTATTTACTATTTGAATGCTTGACAAACTAGTCTAGTTATCAATCATCATCATCATCATCATGGTATTATATGACCCAAAGTATTAGAACCATCAGGTGAGAAAATGAGACTCACATCTGAAGAATACATTGCGTTAAGTTACATGCAAGATTCATAACAATTTTCATTTGTTGTAGAAAAAATTAGAAACAGTCACACTAAGAGACTACTTATCCATCTGAATTAGTAATCCATCTACAGCAGTGGTTTATGTCTACTACTTAAGATGAAGGCAATGCCAGACATTGCCTATAGTCAATTGTGTGATAGACTACTATATCCTACTGCCAACTGGCTTTCAATTTACATCCTAAAAAGCAAGGAAGTTACACTTCAACTCCTGACTGATTTTGGCGGTGAAACCTATACATAGATTAAACATTAAGTAAATGGACTTACATCCTATTAAGACTTGGTCTTAATGGCAGCATTTTCCCCTCATTTTGTATTATGGGAGAGCAGGATAACCAGAAGTGCCTGACTAGGCTTTAACGTATTTTTGCAGTTTCAGGTATCATATCTTCTTTACAATCTAAATAAATCCCTAAACTGGCTTTTGTCCCACTCTTCCTGTATACTCTTCCCTATATCCAGGTCAAGGCAAGAGAAATATTCTATTGAAGATGTAAAGCTGGTTACTATAGTCTAAATATTCGACAGGATACATCAAATCATACCCAACAACTTTCCCAGATGCATTCTTTTATACCTTTGCACGGAGAAGTTTGGAAATAGGGATGAGTGCTAGAGACAAGTTAAAAGATTTAGTTAACAGTAAAGTGACTACAGCAAGACCTCCTTGGGGTTTTGCCTTCACGCTGGATTGAACTAGTTTTAAAAAGCAGTGACCCATATTTTTCTGCACAATTCTTTTAGAGTTCTAGCGTGGTCAAGTTGATTGGAGGTGCCCTGTGCACTGCTTAATTGCTTACTGTAGACAAAAGTATTCATAGACTAGTTGAGTATACGAAAAGTAGATGTGTGTTCTACAATTGGTTAGAATTAGCATGTTTGTTCTGTATTTCGTATATAAAAAGGTACTTGTTTCTTATGGTCAGTACAGGCATTGAGTTTGGAGTTTGTCTTCCAGTTGGAGTATTTTGAACAAGTGAAGATATAAAAGGATATAATAGCGTAATTCAGTTTGCCCATAGACCTCATAGATGAAATCCTGGGCCCCACTGAAGAAACAATACTTGTTTTGCCATGGACTTCAATAGAGCCAGGAATTCATCTAGCAAACTCAGACAAAGCAACAGTATCCAGGAACTCTTAGTCTTGATATACAAATTTTGTAGTGATAAAAACTTGCAAGTCCACACCAGCAAAAAGACATTTAGTGCCTCTGTCATAAGTGTTTGTACTTTTCTCAGAAATATTCTGTTTTCAATACATTCCAGCTTCATCTGTCTACTGTTGAGTATTAACCAGACATCTTCATTGTCTTTTACAAATAAATAACCTCTTAAGAAAAAGTTTGGTGTAACAATTCAGAATTCTGTATGAGTAGTTCAATATTTTCCCCCTCGCCAGTAAGCACCATTACTATACTGACTTATTACCAGTGCCACATACAGCTTTTAGACATCTTCAATCCCATTCAATTTTAAGCTTTTCCTATATTGCCCACCATTACAGTATTAAATATCTAAACTGCAATCTTTTATAATTTTTCTTAACTATTCATGTTTGGCATACAGGTCATTAATAATTGTACTGAACGTCACTAGTCTTCGGTATCCACCACAATTACTAAACTTTCTGAAGATTTAAGGGAAGACTCCCCCAAAACTCTCTCCCTCTCTTTATACAAACGCCTCCTCCTCCTCACCCCTCCACTCTCCTTCATTGGAGGGGAGGCAGCTAAAGCAGCCTTCTACATGCTGCAATTTTTGAGGTAAGCTAGTATATCTGGTCCCAATCCAGCAAATTTGATGGGTAAAGCAGACATCACATACCTAGAACATTGAAAGAAATATTGCCTTCCTATTCCACAAAAGATGTGTGTGATATTGTCTAGTGCAAAAAGATACAAAGAACTTCAATCTGAGGTTCCAACACTGAAAGATTTTTCAAATACTTCGTTATAATTGTGTGTAATGTTAAGACTATATACAGTCTGTTGATTATTTCTTTAAACAGTTTCTTGAAGTTCTCTTAGTAAGACCCAAAGAAAAGATCCAGAGGGGTAACCTTGTTAGTCTGTATACAGAACACAAGATTGATGTATCTCTCCCTCTCCTCATAGGCTTTTGTGGGCTTCATCACTCCATCATTTCATTCCATTACACTTCATCAGATGCAGGGAATGGAAATCAGATCAGGGGTGTATATATATACACACAGCCAAGGGGAAGGAACAACAATGCGGAGGGTAAGTAATAGCAAAGTCCATTCAATTAGAGTAGCTGAGGCTTATTCACAACCATTGATTAGAAGGTGAGAATGTGTGAACAGTGACAATGACTTCTTGTAATGAAATAACCATTCGAAGTCCCTATTCAGACCTAGTTTGATTGTGTCAAGTTTGCAGATGAGTCCCCGCTCTGCAGTTTCTCTATTAAGTTTTTTTGTAGAAGTATGGCAACTTTCAAGTCAGCTACAGAGTGTGCGGGGAGATGGAAGTATTCTCCAAGAAAAGATTGGAGCTTTACCTGGGTAACAGACATCTAGAAATATAATGGTTAATGGTAAAAAGAATTTTGGAAGGAGTAAAAACCCTTATGGATCACAGTTTAAGATGGTCTTGTAACTATTTATTAGGGGAGCAAGTTTCTCACAACTTCCTCTGAGGCATCTGGTGCTGATCATTGCTGGAGGTAATATTGAACTAGCTGAACCACCGGTCTGTTCCAGTATGGCAATTCCTATGTTAAAAACATTTTCTTTCAATTCAGTAACTGAATTCAAACAAATTCTATTCCTTATGAGGAAACACATACTTTTTTCTTATTCATATACCACCTTAAGTACGCTTACTATTAAAATAAAAAGTATAATTAACTGTTTAAAACCAAGTTCAACTGAAACAACTTACGACTGCTTCCAAGTTCTTCAAAAAGGAGTTTCACTTTCTCCCACTCTGTGGAATTGCTCTTCTGGGGAATATCCAATGGAACAAAGGCACTGTAACAACAAAAAAAAGAAATGACACTTATTTAATAGTCATTAAAAAACTTCTGAAGCCCATTAGACTACACTTAAAAGAAATACTTTAAGGGGAAATCACTATCCCTGAAGAAAAAAATCTCCTACAGCAAGCTGAATTATATATATAAAAATAGGATTTTCTTCCAAAGCAATTTTTCATTTTAGTTTATATCCCCTTCACACTAGCTATGCTTTTGCATAATCAGTTTCCAACATTGCAAATATTCTGCTCCTCAGTTATGAGTATAATCGTGCTCTCTTCAGTTAAGGTAGCTATTTAAGAGGTAGTTTATTTCGGTGTATGGGTCTGGGTTCTTCATACACGGAAAATAGTAGAGGGCATGTTATCAGATGCAATAGCCAACTGCACAGGTTAAAATGGGACTTATATTGTACTAACACTGAATGGGTAACTGAAGTGCATGTTAATACCAGCCTTTTTATACTACTGTAGAAAACGTTCGTTAAGTTAAAACACTCATCTTCATAATAACTTTTTGTCCAATTTGATTTCCAATACACAAGATAGACATTCAACATATTTGAAACAAACTAGTTTTTCTAAAAAGGCCTCTGTTCCAACTTCATTCTTGCAGTTATCAAGTCTCATGCTATATCATTCCACTGACCCTATAGTCTCACACCATGAGGTCTCATAAGAAATTCAAGCATGGTGTGATTCCAGCCTCCATTATTGTGCTCTACACATGCTGTGCATTTTCCAGCAACGCTGAATAGAGTACAACCAAGACTGACATACAACTCCTCTCCTAAGAAAATAAACCCTGACCAAAAGAAAAAAAGGAAAATTTTGAGCCATTATTTATTCTTAATTCATAAGATTATGCAGCACATCATCACCCTCCACCCCAACCCAACCCCATGGATTGTGCTGGAATGCAACTGTTTACTTGGAATCATGTTACTGCAAAAATGAGCATTTGAAAGGAAGGTCACATTTCTCAGAAAAGTAAGGAGAAGGCACCCTTTTGTAAATTTATCTTAACTGTATCCTTTTTTAGGGGCCAAGGAAAATATGACATGAAATTACTTGTAGCTAACTATTTCAGTTTTTAACAATATGGCTAAAGCAGAAGACAATTGCTCACAACTGGAATAAGCCGAGATATTACTGGGACACAAAACCATTCAGTGTACTTTTGGGAGCTGACCAAAAATTCTCAGAACCATTGTAGCAATTGTGGGGGATGCTCAGTGGTGATTATAGATCTGTACTCCAGAATTGTTTTATGTACAGATTTTTGAGGTAATGTAACAAAGTTTGAGAGAGCAGACAGTTTCAGCACATCCCCCAAGTCACAAGGCTTGTGACTAGGAGTCTTAAGTCTTAATGGCTCTAATTGACAGATAAGGGAGCAATCTTCACAGGGTCACCTTCAGATGGCCTGGCTAGTCAACTTGTGGGGGGAGGCAAAAAAAGTTTGAGGCCAAGGAAAAACTTCAAAGTGAGGCTTTGTAATAAAGGCAACGTAGTAGTTGGGCTCAGGCATACCAGGGAGGGTGGGGCTTTGAGAAAATAAGAGCCCTTGAGACAGCGAAAATTGAGTGGGAGGTA
Source organism: Mesoclemmys tuberculata (assembly GCA_007922155.1). Taxonomy (NCBI): domain Eukaryota; kingdom Metazoa; phylum Chordata; order Testudines; family Chelidae; genus Mesoclemmys; species Mesoclemmys tuberculata. Next base: position 80,035,303 of record ML675604.1, on the reverse strand, counting down.
TATTCTGGATGTAAAATGGAAACCAGGCTGGCTCCCCAGAGCTCCAGGCCTTGCTAAAAAGAATGTAAGTTGAGTATGTTCTGTTCCAGTAGCTCATGAAGGAAGCCCATCTATCTTAGCTTGTAGTGACGTCTAAGATGAAATGAGTCTAATATACACGTTAATTATTTTCTTTGATGTTTTGTTCCATAGCTAACAAAGCTACTTGTTACAAAAATGCTGTTAGTCACTGTATATCACTCGACATAGGACCTTTCCCTTTGGGATTCTATCAGATCTGCACAGTTATCAAAACCATTGTTGACAAACTCTAATTAGATCCCAATTGAATAGTGGAAGAATTGTGCAATTTCACCCCAAAACAAATAAGGGCATGAGAATCAACAAGACCCTGCTAAGAGGCAGATATAGAGGACTGATTGTCATGTCCAGGAATCTTGCTCCTATAATGTTGAGGTCTTTCTCCAGCAGCAGACTTCAGAACCTGCTATCACTTCTGAGGTTGGAACTTCTGGCACTAACTGTGTCTGCCTTGGATATCAGAAGCAGAGGGATATGCAAATGAGATCTGTGTCAAACCCAAAGATCCAAGTCTCGATGGCTTTACTGGTCTTCAAGAATTCATCCATCTTCTCACTGAAGAGGCTAATGCTGTCAAAGGAAAGATCTTCAGTCTTGCCCTTTGATTGTGACAAAGCCAGAAAATCTCAACTAGAAATATCTTGGAAAGCCTTCAAAACCCCCATTACCGTTATGTCATTTGAACCAAAAGAATCCACCAGCAGCTCTTAGCAAATGTTTGGCCATATGACATGACCCTCATTAGGTCTTCGCTGCTTTCTTTTGCTCCTCTGGAAGGGAATCCATGACATACCAGACCATGGCATCCCAAAAAACATGATCTTAGTGGGATATTATAGTCATGTAATTGCATATCCTGATGCCAAGAGAATTAAATTACTTTCAATTATGTCCAACTTGCATTCCCCTTTGTCCACTGGAGGGGAAATGGAGGGAACAGATGGTGGCTAGTCCCTCTCCCTCTCTTCTCTGAGGGACACCTATATTGTTGGCTATGAGATGTTTTGTTAATAACTGGTGGGCCTCAGTAGCTACAGGGCACATTCTGTCTGTACATTTAGAGACCAGCTGTCCCTGGCAGGCTGAAGAGAACAGAACCAAGAAGGAAAGCTAGCTCCTCCTTTGAATGTGACTACAAGCTACCAAACACAGGGCTGAAAGACACCAGGGCAATGTCCACTATCAATAGCGAGGGTCTGTTATCCTCTTTAGAAGCTCTTGAAATGGCCTATTCATCAGGTGGAAACACTGAAGATGGCCCACTCTGGTGCTCTAGTAAAATTGGCTCTCTGATGTTCCCCCAGAAAGACTTTGTGTGCATCTTTATCTTCCCCGTCATCCTAACCATCATATAGAGCAGCCTGACAAGGAAGACGTGACAGGAGATTCAGAGTCCCTAGTAGCATAAGCTGAAACGTGCTGGGGAAACATCAGTTTTGAGGATGCTAACGTTGGCATGGTGCCAGTGCCAAGATAGAAGGTATGCCTTGTGGTGCTGTAGGTTAAGTCAGTGTTTGATATAATTTGTCTTGAAACTTCTAAGAAGGCCTTCAGAAAAACTTGTAGTAAGGCCACATCAATAAATGGAGAGATCCTTGCCTAAGATATTTCCATGAAGCTGATGGCTGAGGCAAAGGAGAAAGATCCGACCTCAGAGGTTTGCATGAGGGACTTTCATCCCTCATGGAACTGGAATAGAAGGCGGACTAGAGAACAGGCCTAAATTCATCTTTCAGGCATCTCACTTGGTACCAGAGAGCATTTTGATTAAATACTAGAAAGATATCAAATTAACATAGCACACAACAAATAGATTAAGACTGGCAAACAGATAGGTCTCAGAGTGTCACTGTAAAATGGGCATGTTTCTAAAGAGATCCCATACGGATTGGTTGTGGGTCTTTTGGGAGTGAACATTTTTATACGTGACCTGGAAGAAAACAAAAATCACTGAAAGTTTGCAGAGGACAAAAATTGGAGGAGTAGTAAATAATAAAGAGGACAAATCACTGATTCAGAGCTATTTGGATTGCCTTGTAAACTGGGCACAAACAATAGGTTTTAATATGGCTGACACAAACGCATACACCCAAGAACGAGGAATGTAGGCCATACTTCCAAGATGCAGGACTATCCTGAAAAGCAGTGACCAAGATTTGGTGGTCATGGAGAACAACAGGTTATACACCAGCTCCCAATGAGACGCTGTGGCCACAAGGGCTAATGTGATCAACTACATGCTTAGATAATGGCCATCTATTGTGCCAAATGTCCATAATCACACTGTAAAGCTCTATTCCAGGCGTCTCAGAGCTCCACAGGATTATTAGTGCTCTAGTGCAGCCAACTGAATTGTGGGCAACTGCATGACCCCCGCTAATCTGAATGAGCAGCGACACCTCCTGGCCTCAAGTCTGACCTTCAAAGCTTAACATGCAAGGACTGTCTCAAAGACTGGCAACATGTGCAAAGTTTCAGCTGGAGGTGCCCCATGACAACTTAAATCCACTCAAGACTAGTTCTCAGAGATACATCCTTATTACCGATAAAGGAAAACAATCTTATACCCAGCTGTTACTGCTGCAATGCATATGAAATTTCTCCAGCCTCCTGATGTCTTAAGCGAAGATCCATGTTTCAGATCCTTATAAAAAGATGGGAAGTATGCAGGTTTCATATGTACGTACCAGTGTATATTTTCACTTTGTTTTGGCTCCAGAGCTCTCACAGGTCCATCATGGCTGAGGCTGCTAAACCAATTCTCTCTCTCATATCTAGCTGGCTGTGCCCATCTGATGACAGATTACTGCCTAGGTTAAAAAAAATCACCCACTACTTCCACGATTTGTCGAGAAGCACAGATATCTTGTATTACAACTTTTAAGCTGACACCCTCAATTTTTGTATTTGCCCAAGAAACCTCATGCTCCTGAAAGCTCTCTAGTGCATCTTTGAAATAGTTTGCATCTGGACCAAAGAGGGCTACATCATCTGCATAATCCAGGTAGCAAAAATAATTTGAACTGGATAGTTTTACCAATATTTTTAGATACCTGCTCAAAGAGCCAATCCATTTTCCAACAGACTATGGCTGGGGCCAGAACACATCCCTGCTTCATCCTCGATCAAGTATTAAACTACTCAGAGCCTGAGTCATTATGTAGTCCTTGAATCAACCCCAGAAGAACAGTGGGACATCGATTCCTGCAGGGTCTACCACAAGGTAGCTCTATTGACATAACTGAAGGCTGTGTTTATGTCTACATATCCTTCTGGAAAAGGTTGGTTGAACCAAATTGGCTGGACCAAATCCAATTGCTCTGGTGACAATATTTCACAAGGAGAAACTGGAGCAGGGCGAGTAGAACAGGTGTTAAGACTTTTCGGACACATGGAGCAGAGCCATTGACTTATAGCTACTGCACTCTGTATGTGGGTCTTTCCCCTTATAGAGCGGGATAATAATCCTATCCACAAATATGTACAAGACAAAGCTAAAGAAGGCTCTAGGAACACACAGGTGAGTGCAAGTCTCTCTGCAGGGGCAGAAAAGTAAATGAGATGACTGGTGGGTGCACTAATATAGAATAGGGGACCTTGACATCACCACTGTGCGAGAATGCTCATGTATGAGCCAAAAAACACTGCTTTTAAAGGCAGTTCCATAGCTCTATGCCAGAGGCACCGGGTCCCACAGATGAGAATATACAGATGCCCTTGAAGAACTACTAACGTCAATTAGTATGGTACACCAAGTATGAGGAGGATCTCTTCCAGAATGGGTAGTACTCCCCAGATCAGAAGTTCTGCTCCAAGGGACCAAAAAACTAGTTGATTTAACAAAGCAGATATTCATATTATGTGGTAAGAGCTAGGACTAGCAGCTAGAAAGTGTTCTTAAAAAGATATACAAATAAAATGAAGCTTTCATAAATTAGATATATTAAGGTATTAAATGATTTGCATACATTCTCCACTTTTTCAGACCTTCTGTCTTAACAGGTATACAACCTGGTAGAAATCCCAGTATTGCCTCCCTTCCAGCAACTGACCGCAGGGGTGCACAACTTCTCCTCACCAACTTCTCACCTGCACTGGAATTAGCTGTTGGACCTCTAATCATCCAAATCTTTTATAGCTACTTCTGACCAGAAACTGGCTCGTAAATTTTGAGCCCTGCTTTAAACTATCTGATAGCAAGTAGGAAGCACAGCTTTAGTAAAACTGACTAGCAGTTTCAGATAATCAATTGCTAAAGTCTAGTCTGAATAGACAGGAAGGGCAATAAAGAATGTTACGGTTAGAGCTAGCAACAGCATCAGATTATCATATTAAAGCAGACTTCAATGGTGTAGTATAATACTTTCAAGGCCAATACATGTTTTTTAGCACTAGTCTTAGACAGGAGATCCAAGAGATTCAAGTACAGGACTACTTGACTCTCACCGCTTTTCAGTATCCCAGCAGACATGTCTACATCCCACTTTACTACATCTACGTACTTCACTAACAGTACAAAAAATACCATTGCATTAAAGATGCACTGCAAAGAACAAGGTTTCACTGATTCTTTATGGCTCTTCTACAATGTAAGTGATTGCCTTAAACTAGAGTGTCTCGTTGTTTGCATTCGACATAAAGAACACTGAGTCCTCACAATCCTCTGTTCAGTGGTCTCTGAAGTAGGTTATAAGATCTTAATGACTGCAGAACTGTTATCTGCATTTGGAAAGCACCCAGCATGCTGAGACACTTCCATAATCTCAATAAGGTTATTTGAAGTGTACAGAAGAGAAATCTAGAAACTTTTGATCACTTTTTTCAGTTATTGTACATCAAAGGAACCTTTTTGCTTTGAAGTTCACTTTTAAGGTGAAAAGAAATACTACCAACTACTTGGTCCTAAAAACATTTCACTGAAATTGGTAGAACATTCAATGCTTATTTATTTAGATATCCCTAAAATTGCACCCATCCGTAACTTTTGAAATCTGCACATTAACTGTCAACTACTCAGATCAGGCACAAATTTTCTACTATGCATTTATACATCACTCAGCATAACTATCTCGGTTTTGAGAAGGTTACACATCAGCATATTATGTGAGCACCTATCCCCAGAAGTAAATAGGGTTCTGGCCCTTATTACAGTTTCTGGCTTTCTAAAATATCAAAAGCAGCCATAGAAACTCACTTCCAGCTGTCATCATGGTTTCACTCTTAAGAAATTAGTCTCTACATTTTCAGTCGACTTTTCGGTCAATTGGGCCTGCTCTGAGCAGAGTTAGACAGCACTGTATGAATACCCGCAGAGACTGCATCTCTGCTATGCTAGAGTTTTCATTGCTGAATCTAAACCAGTGGCACTGAACAAGTATAAACAATGGGTCAGATTGCTGATGATGTGCCAACCTCTGTCTACGTACCTATAACAACTACTGACATTCAATCAACAACGTTGCCGTGCACATTACAAATCTAGCAATGAGCAGAGTTCTTCTAATCTGTGATTCAAGCAGGCTTTTAAACATTTTGAACCATCTAGTGAAAAAGTTAGGATCAAGTATTAATTGTACCTCGCTTCACTGAGGAAGTGGACCAAGTGTAGACCCTAAATCCCTCAGTCTGGAAGGAAGTCTCGTACAGGACAAAGAAGAAGGTTGCAATGCTTCTAGGAAAATTTGAAGCAAAGTATCATTGCAGGAAAACCAGAGAAGGTGAAATCCTCCACCTTGTTTTATGAGGCAGACCTTGAGACATTAGGAGAAATAGTATATATTCCAATGGGAACATGAAGGAAACTGCAAATAGGTAGACAAAGTTATTCAGGAATATCAAGAAAACAAGCCAAACAAAAATGTTACTAACAATCTACAGGGTGGAAGTAATTGTCTACTGATGTAGGAAAATTAATATTACCAAAGACAGAGCCTGAGTAAGTCATCTGTTGGATTCCAAAGAAGAAAATCTTAAATCAAACACCAAAATGGAAAATCAGGCCACATAAGATTAGTTATGTAATACACAATTAGTGACAAAAGTCTGATTAGATCCAAGAAAGATGAAGATAGTACTACAAGTGGAAAAACCAAAAGAAAAATAGCATACCTATGAATCATGGTATGGCATTATGGACAAATGCTCCCTGAATTTGTAGACAAACTCTAATAAGCATTTTGAATGAAGCCAACACAGAAAAGCACTGGATGATTCTTGCTAAAGAAAGACTTGACAATTTTAATTTCCTTTTGCCAAAAGAAGCACATGTACTGAAACATTTTGAGATTAACAAAAAGCCTATGATCCCAGTTGATGTGGGCTGCACTTCTGCAAGCTAATCGTCCAGTGGCATATGCTTTCAGAGCACTGACTGAAACTCAAAAGAATTATGTTCAGATTTAAAACAGAAATGTTGGCAATTGGTTTTGGTTGCAAGCACTTTATGGGTAAAATTCATCAGAGCTGAAAGACTAAGCAATTGGAAGGCATATTACAGAAAACACGGAACAAAAGTAAACTACTATTTACTTCAAAAAAGAATAAAATTGCAAAAGTACTCCTTCAGTCTGAAAAAAAAAAAAGACAAGGTAAGAAGCTTTCTATAGCAGTTATGTTTTCACAGAGCACCTATAAACAACAATAGCAGGGAGTTGCAAAAGAGAAATTAGAAGTAGATGGCCCAACTATTACATATGCAGAGCAAAAACTGACGAACTCAAATAAGAAACAAAGTGACCTAAGAGTTAACAGCCTGACTATGATTCAGTAGATGTATCCATGCTTTTTCTACTGACCATCCAACATATTGAACTGTTGAGATTCTGCACAAAGGATAGCATCCTAACACAACACAGCATAAAGTCAGAGGTAGAACTGGGTCTTTTTTTTTTTTTTTTAAGCAAATCGTGATTTAAAAAAATGCTTTGGGGCACCAGAAAGTTGACAAATTTTGGTCAAATCTGTGCACTTTTTTTGTTGCCCAAACAATTAACCGATTTTGAAAATATCAAAGCATTCACTTGACTGCCTTAGCAGCTGCCCTCTCTTAGGGAAGCCTCTTCTCTCGTCTGTGGTGAATGTGTTAGACTGAGTAACACTAGAGCGTTCTCTCCAGTTCCTGCCATTTTTAACTCCACTTACCTCGCCCTTCATTCACCTGTTGAATAGCACTGCATTCAACTGCTCTCTCCTCTCCCCCTCCAGATGGCTGTCTTATACCATCTGTCCAACTCCGCCAGATCAGCCTTCCTCTGATGTAGACTTCTGACTCTCAACCCCTCACCTCACAACTTCTCAAACCCATCTTCAGTGAGTTCGACTCCATACCCATAGCCATCAAACCCACTAGCTGCACATTTTCTTGCTCTCAACTCTTCATTTGGCTTGCAGCCCCGGTACACCTCTCCCATGTACCAGAAGCCTTGATTTGGTCTTCAAGTACTGCTCTCTGATCCCTTAGGGCCAAGCCTCATCTGACCATTACCTGATCTCCTTCAGCACTGTCGATCAGCTCCTAACCCACACACAACCTCTAACTTGTCCCTTCTTGCACTGCATCAGCAGTGCTGGCATCTTGTCTGTTCTCAGCCCTTGCTTCTCTTCCCTTTCTTCCATTTATATGGTTTATTCTCTTTATGCTTTACTCTCCTGCACTCAACTCTTTTGCCCTCTCCCATCACAGAGTCTATCCTGCCAGCCCACAGCCCTGGTTCAACCTCAACATCTGCTTTCTCCTCCCCTTCCCTTCTACTGCAAAGCATCTGACCTAAGTTTAGCATTGAGATGGACTTCCTCCACTATAAATTCATTCTCTTCTCCTATGGTTCGCCATCTTTCTTACTAAACTTGTTTACTTTAACCTATGCCACAAACCCAGCCACTTTTTGCCATCTTTAATTCATTCCTCCAACCTTTCTCCTAGCTCCACTTCTTTCTACACAGAACTCACCAATTTCTTTCGAGAAAAAACTGAAAAAGTGGCCTGATCTTCCCCATCTCCTTGCTTTTACTTCCCCTTCTGCAACTGTCTCCTCCTCCCCCATCAGGCTCAGAAGTTTCTCAGCTGCTCTCTAGTCCTTCCACTTGCCCCTGTGGTTTTATCCCATCTCCTTTACACCAAGTCTCATCCCCTCCTTTACTCTTTTCCTTAACCTCAACCTCCCTGGCTCTCCCCTTATAACACAAGCATGTTTTAGTCTCCCATCTTAAAAACATTGACCTTTAACCTTATTTGCCTCTAGATAACATTCCATGCCCCAGCTTCCTTTCTTCTCTAAGACAGGGTGAAGTTTAACAAATTCTGAGAAATGCAGGTTCCGTAACACTAATACATTTTGTGAATTGGTATCTATTTTGCTGAATTTAGTTAGGTTGAAAATGTCTGAAAAGTTTAATGTTCAAGACTTTGAATAAAAAAATCAATATTTTATTTCACAATTTGAAATTTTTTGATTGTTTAAGAAGTTTAATGTGAGAAGTCAGAGTGTTTCTCTGCTTTCCCTCTCCAACTTTGTTGTGGTACTACAAGGCTCTGTCCTTCATACTCTTCTATTCTTCCATTATAGAAGAGGTCCTGGGTAATCTCATCTGCTGACTACTCACACAACTACCCTACTCCAGAACTGTCTCCATCTGTCCAAACTCTGTGGATATTGATGAGTTCTTCCCAAGAAGAAGGGGCAACATAGGAATAAGCACTGCAGCAGGTGCTTATATGAAGCTTTAACAAACAGATGATTGAGGCCAGTGTCACTGGCCAATCAATTCTGAATGGCCAATGACATTGGTCTCCATCACTCACTTGTTAAATCTTCAAACGTACATTATTCTACAAAGTCCTCCTTAAAACTCTCCTTTGCTGTGATGCCTACAAAAAACATAAGTTAGGCCACTGATATTACTCTTTATCATCTTAACTAATATGGTTGTCACATTGCCAGGCTCCCGTTGGTCTGTATCCCGCTATGCTTTCTGGATCAGAATCCATCTTTGTTCTGTGCTTGTACAGCAACTAGTACAATGGTGTCCCAGTCCACAACTGGGACTCCTACCCCGTGGCAGTCGTCATCACCGGAGTCACCACTACCACCATAATGTTAAATTCCAAAACAAGGTAGCTGGCAACCTGAGAATGAAGGACAACACTGATATTGTTTCCTGAAGACATCAGGAGTGGCCACGTGTTGACGTTAACGTGCACAAATAGTAACTGACAAGTAAAAGGTAGCAGAAGCAGAAAATGCTGACGCAAGATCATGATCTCACCAGCTGAACAAGACACTACTGAAAAGACTGCGGTTAGATGATCAGAAAGCAGATGGTAATTTGTATTTGTTTGTGGTTATTTGGACCCAGTGTATTTGATTTTCAAAAGAAAGAAATGTAAAGTTAGCCACTTGAGTCCATGGCTACTAAAGTCTATTATGCATTCATCTTCATCAGAGGACCATGAGACCAGGATCAGGAAATAAAGTCTAGCCCATTATTGTGTGTCTGAACCATAGCACAACTGTGAATCAGTGGTGAAGCCCTATCTTCAACTTTAATTCTTCTACAGAACTACAATACATTTCAAGTATAAAACTTGAGTTTCAAAAGGGGTAGTCGTGTTGTTGTGTTTGCTGTATACAGACTGAGTGCCCTGTAGCACCTTAAAGACTAACAAATGTCTATCGGCATAAGCTTTTGTGGGGTGCAACCCACTTCGTTGCATCTGATAGCCTGCCTTTGAAGTTCAGCTGTATTTTGGTGGCAAAAGCAGCTAAAATTGTGAACCAACACACTACATAAATTTCCCAAGTTTTTTAGATTTCACTGGTAACGTCATTCTACTTAAACAAATGTCTCAACCAAGATAAAAGAATGTATGTTCAAAAGAGCATCCGGAACAATCAATTCTAGGATTTTCATAGTTCTGCTAGACATCTGGCCAACAACGGAGTTACAAAAATGAATATATTTTTGCCTTAGGATTCTATTCTATCATACTAATTTAATCACTTGTTCAGGCTGCTGGGTAGAGACTTTTGGCACATTCAACATCAAAGCAACATTGAAGAAGAGTTCATATGACAAAAATCTAACCAACCTCCAACTGCTACTGTCAGAAACTCTTCTGGGAGAACACAAAGTTACCCAAAAGACTGATGTGAACCTTCACTTTTATTCTATAATTCCAGCTACACGCGAGAAACATCTTCAGTATTTAATTCCTTGTTTGATAGTTGGCCTGAAACACAGGACTAAGTTGGAGACAATTAATTAAATGCTTGCTTCATTTTAAGGCCAGAAACTACAGATGGGAAAAACTGCCTTGGAGAAATGTCAAACAATGAATCCTTGCAGTAAGTTTTCCTGTTGTCAGTCTTCCCACCCAAAGCGCTATTTAAATACATTATAAAGAGATTCCAAGTCACTGCAACTCAGTAGACAGAATCCCTTATATTCTTGTAAGGCAGCCCAGCTAGAAAACCCATCTCACCACTGTGCACTAGAATCACAAATTTAAAAATTACACTGCTTTTCTAAGTATATTTTAAAATCAGAGGTAAAAGTTTTGAAGAGAACCAACAAGAATCTGCGGGTCTCTGTATATCTCAAAGTAAGCAATCAGTTAGATTTTCAAATCAGAAGGGATCATATCACCTAGCCTGACCCCATAAACAACACAAGCCATAAAATGTCATCCAGTAATTCCTCCAACAAACCCAATAACTTGCAATTGAATTATAGTATTATATAGACATCCAGTCTCAAAGACTTCGAGCAGTAGTGCATCTGGAACATTTCCCAAGGGATGTGGTAATGGTTAGTTACCATTCATGTGAAAAATGTGTGGCTTATTCTATTTGGATGTTGTCTATTTAAAATGGAGAGTTAAAAACAATACAAAGTTTCAGTCTAAGTTAAACTATAGTAATATGTTTCAGAAACAAGTTAAAAAGTTAGAGCTAGTCCAACCACCACACTTTTGCAGGACTGCTCTCTAATCTTAAATATTAAAAATAAGCAAAATATTCTTGAACATAAAGTTAGTAAGTTCTTGGCAAAGCAGTAGTTAAATTTGTGAGGTCTAACATTTTTCAAGAAAACTTTAGGGATGGAGCTTGTCATTTAGCAAGTACATATGACAAATCTTTTCTCCTTCCCTGAAGAAAAATCAACCAACCACTCTGATTGGGAAGCTTTGTGCTTCTGCCAAGCACAAGTTGTTTGTTTGTATTACAGTATTAGAAAGAAGCCTCCACCGGAATCAGGACCCACTTTTCAGCGAGACTGAAGCCATGCCCAATTGCCCACATGCAAAATGGTTGTCACTACGTTTCAGTGGGTTAGACAGGACACAGACCGGGCAGGAGCAGACACACTAAAAAGTGAATTGGGAAAGGGGGAGCAGGAGGCAAATTTAGATATTGTGCGGGTGCAGTGGTATGTGGAGAAAAGATATGAAAGACAGAGGGGATAGAACTGCAACTCCCACAGGCTGTGGTAGTGGTGGGTAACTAGTCCCCTGTAAGCAACAAGGGAAATGCAGCATTGTCAACTCCCACACAACTGGTCATGAATCAAGCATTCTGGGGCCTACAAGAGGAGCAGTCAACCATGATGCAAGAAGCTCCTCTAATCCTGTAATTTTTCAGGGCTGGCAAACAAGCAGAGCAACCTGAGCCTTGGGGAAAGGTCACAAATCTGTCTATCAACTCTGCCCTCATCTATAGTCCTCAAGAGGAGAGGGTCCTGGGGCAGCTAGAGCTTGGGGGGGGGGGCGGTGGAGGGGAGTGAATTGTCAGACACCAAGATGTAGAAAGTCAGGCCTAATCGTCAATGTGGTGGCAGCTGGGCCAGGAACAGGTTCAGAACAAAGAAAGTGGGGCTGGGAGACAGGCTGAAGCAAGGGCAGAGCTGGAGATGGCTAAGGGCTATGGAGAAACACTGCTATCAGCAGAGTTCCAAACCACGTAGTGACATTGGGCAGATTGAACTCCTGTTTCTCCTGTGTGGTTTATATACTTTTCTGAGAGTCACCAGACTGGCTCCTGTTTTATGGATTGGCTGTAGCCTGGCACAGCAATGACTCATTACTGCATATGGTTTAATCAGGCTTTCGTTCAGAGATGACTCATTAGCTCACAGTGGGAAGAAAGTGAGGGGTGTAGTGGGGCTGCAGTGGAGAAGCTCCTGGACAGCAGGAAGCAGGGGAGTAAGTCAGTTCTGCTGGGTCTGAACAACTAGAAGGGAAGTTGCTATATTTGAATTAGATGATCTGAACCAAAGTTTTCATGTGCATACACTACAATTTGACAATAAGAATGTTTTGCATTAATATTCTTTCTATGTTTGTTGCCTAATATTTTCTTTCAGTAGTCACAGTCATTTCGTGTGACTTCACAAATTACACCCAGGCAACAGCATGGGCTTTCAGCTAATGTGTGTGACCCACCCATGCCTAGGGAAGAATACCTGAAAATGCCAAGGTCAGAGCAGGCTGCAAAAGGGGAGCAGAGTCTCCCAGCACTGATGGGTAACACGGAAATTAGACTCCCCAGCGAACCACAAACAGTGCTTCTGGTTCCACATATTGGTTATCAAGAAGCTGAAACAAAAAACACATAGCCCCCTTTACTGCATTTCAGTCTCTGGCCCCCAAACAGCCACTAGGTCCAGTAAAGAGATCTTATAAAACTCAATGCTCTTTACCAAAAAGGTCTCCTGACTCCAAAGAGTCAGCCACATTGCCAGATCAATATGAGTTTCGGTCTTCCCCAAAATACCACACTGCCACCCAATCCTTTAGTAACTAAAACTAAAGGTTTATTATAAAAGGAAAGGAACAAAAAAGGTGAGAGGTGTTATATGATTAAAGCAGTCAGATACATACAAATGATTTGAAATTCCACATATATCAGGTTTTCAGTAGAATTGTGGCGTTTGCAGGCTTGTATAGTCCTTCTGATTTACGCCCAATACCTGAATGGGTCTCAGTCCTTTGTTTCACAGCTTCAGTCACAGATGAGTGATCCAGAGGTAGAAAGCAGAATTGAAGACTGAAGACAACATGGAGGTGGTGCAGCAGCTGCCTTTTATGTCCCTTTACCAGGTGCTTGAGCAAATGTAGAGAGACACAATGGAGTCCAAGGTCAGCTGGGCAAGTCCTAGTGAAACACATGGTGTAGCCCCTAGGGTCTTTCCCTGGGCTTATTGTACCTTTGATGGGCCCCTTAATGGGTCATTAAGCAGCTTACTGATACTGCCATCCTGTCTGGGATGTCACCCAGAAACACAGTACAAGTTGAAATACAGATATATCAAACAGCCATAAACTTCAAAAATACAAATATGAGACACAAAGAATAACACATTCAGCAAATAACTTTTCTAATGATACCTGACATGGCCTATCCTATGAATCATTGTAATTTTGAAATATTGATAAAGAATATCATGAATTGTTCCCCTAATCCAAACAGTGTCACAATATAATAAAACAATAAGGCATATATCTATGCCTCCCCAAAAGTCCTACATCACTACAACAGCCAATACCACCCTTGACTTCTATGTGGTTAATTTGTATGCAGTGATTTCATTGGCTGTAATGAATCAGTGATAGGAAGGAGACTGAACAATAGACACAACAAGAGTCCTGTAGCACCTTGAAGACTAACAAATTTAGTTTCTGCAGGCATAAGCTTTCATGGCTGTAACCCACTTCATCAGATGCAGGGAATGGAAATCAGATAGGGGCTATATATATATGAATGATATATCACAGCCAAGGGGAAGGAGCAACAACGGGGAAGGTAGGTAATAGCAAAGTCCACACAGTTAGAGTAGCTGAGGCCTATTCACAGCCATTGATTAGAAAGTGAGAATGTGTGAACAACAACAATTACTTCTTGTAATGAGAGAACCATTCCAAGTCCCTATTCAGACCCAGTTTCATTGTGTCAAGTTTGCAGATCAGTTCGAGCTCAATAATTTCCACCCCACCATCAATCTCAGCCTAGACCAGTCCACACAAGAAATCCACTTCCTCGACACCACAATATAAATAAAGGATGGTCACAGTAATATCACCCTATACTGTAAACCAACTGACCACAATACATATCTTCATGCCTCCAGCTTCCACCCTGGACACATTACATGCTCCATTGTCTATAGCCAAGCCTCAAGATACAACTAGATTTGCTCCGATCCTTCAAACAGAGGCAAACACCTACAGGATCTCTATAAAACATCCTTAAAACTACAATGCCCACCTAGAAAGGTGAAGAAACAAATTGACAGAACCAGACAGGTACCCAAAAGTGACCTACTATAGGACAGACCCAACAGAAAACAGAACACCACTGGCCATCTCCTATAGCCCCCAGCTAAAATCTCTCCAACACATCATTAAGGATCTACAACCTATCCTAGCAGATGATCCCTCACTCGCTCAAGCCGTGGGAGGCAGACCTGTCCTTGCTTACAGATAGCCCCCCAACCTGAAACAAATACTCACCAGCAACCATACACCATACTACAAGAACAATAACCCAGGAACCTATCCCTGCAACAAACCTCGTTGCCAGCTCTGCCCACACATTGACTCTACCTACACCATAACAGATCCTAACCACATCAGCCACACGTAAAGAGCTCATTCACCTGCACATCTCCTAATGTAATGTGTGCCAGCAATGCCCCTCTGCCACAGACATTGGCCAAACCCGACTGTCATTACGCAAAAGAAAAATGGACACAAATCAGATATAAAAAATGGGAACATCCATAAACCAGTCAGAGAGCACTTCAATCTCCCAGGACACTTTGTAGCTGACTGAAAAGTTGCCATACTTCTACAAAAAAAACTTCAAAAACAAACTTGAAAGAGAAACTGCAGAGCTGGAACTCATATGCAAACATGACTCAAACTAGGTCTGAATAGGGACTTTGAATGGCGCTCTCATTACAAGAAGTCATTGTCACTATTCACACATTCTCACCTTCTAATCAATGGTTGTGAATAGGCCTCAGCTACCCTAACTGTATGGACTTCGCTATTACCTATCTTCCCCATTGTAGTTCCTTCCCCTTGGTTGTGTATATATACCCCCTATCTGATTTCGATTCCCTGCATGAGAAGAAGTGGGTTATAGCCCATGAAAGCTTATGCCTACAGAAACTAAATTTGTTAGTCTTTAAAGTGGTACAGGACTCATTGTTTTTGCTGTATACAGACTAATACAGCTACTCCTCCAGAACTTTTCACCATGAATAAGAGATGGATTACTCTGCTCAACTGCCACAGTTTAAAGCTTCGACTCCCATGCAGTTCAACACAAATTCCCAAAGCACAATACAACCCATACACAAGATCCACTGCAACCCATACTTACCTCAAACACACACATCATATCAACATGCACCCTGCATTCGTCACTTACACATCTCTCGGGTCAGCTTATGATTTCTTAGAGCTGTCTGCCTGGAGAGCCTTCCCTCTGCTGGAATCAAGAACTTTCCACCCCCATTATAAATTTGAGTGTCAAAGCCACAGGTCATCACTATTCAGACAGAATGCAGCAAGTGCATGTTAACGATCAGAACAAGAGAGGGGAGTACAAAGGTAACAAAAATCCGAAACACTTCACCACACAGACTTGCAATGTGCTAACCAAGGTAAATTGAAATAAAATACTTTATAAAAAAAATATTTAAAACAATACCAGAAGTTCCTAACGTCCAGCTATCTAGTCATTATTCGTTAGCCATTTTCCCTGTAGAGATGATGGTATAAATGGGTCTTGAGGAGGATTTGCAAGAGTACAAAATAGTGGTTTTATAGACAAGTTAGGAGCTGGTATTACATGCATAATGGGGCATTTTGATCCTTTACCCTGATCTGATTTTGGAAGGTTTATGCTTATGTTTAAACTCATTTAAATGTTAAGAAAAGCTGACATATCAGAGATGCTGATACTAAAGCTGTAATGTAAGTAGGGGGAAATCAAAGTATTTAAAATAGGCTTAGCAAAACTGAGACCTACAGGGCCTGGCAGTCAGCATAAGGAATCAATGGTTAGCATAAGGCTTGGACAATTAGCTTAAGTGTATGATCTAAGATAATAAAATTTGGCAATAAGCATCTAGTGATAAAATATAAAAGCACTTTTTGAAACTTCTGGGTTTATAGAACCATGGAGGAAACCTACATTTATGTACCAAAGCCACTAGCTAATGTATTGATGCAAATAGCTTATGCCAGCACTCATAACCCTAATTACAGTACCTTGGAATGTCACACATACACAGGGGACTGAAATTAAACCTCATATGATCCCAGACGTGTGGCGTAAAGAAAAGGTATATTAAAAAAGGCACATGGCCAATGCTTAGTTGGGATACCAGGATCACAAGATAATGGAAACGTGCATTATTCCCACTCACAGTGCTTTCACACTTACTGTTTTCCTTCTTCACTTCTGACAAATGTTATACAACAGTTTGCTCAATACATGGACTCATTTTGCTATAACTACCTTACTTTTCTACAATTGCAATTCTATTTGTTTGCATTTAAGAATTGAATGAAGTCTTCATGTCTGTATATGACTCAAACTCACCGGTAAGTTCTATTAGCTGCCTGAGTAAAGAATCTGCATTAGTAATTTCTGCTTTTTTGTTCCCCCCAAATTAATCAAAAGTTACCAGCAGCATGGAAGATAGTTTGAAAGTGCAGTTGAGAATATGTGGACTAACAGGTGATCAAAGCTGAAAAAGCTGGTAAAATGGGACTGTGGCTGAGGTGAGGAGGTACTCTATGGTAAGGTACAAGAGCACATACATACAAAGTGTTAGTTTACAAAGGTCCTTAGAAATTAAACTTGAATTCGTTGTGGCGTAAAAGGGAAGAGCCAGTGGAAAGACACTGAAAAAGGTGTCATGATCAGAATAGATTAAAAGATTCTCTTAAAAGCAGCATTTTGAACACACTTGAAGAGGTGTAAGGTGGGTACTAGTTAAGGCCAGAAAGGAGGAGGTTGCAGTAGTTGACAGAACTATATGGGCCTTGATGAGAGTTTTAGCACTTCATCCTAAAAGACTGACTCTCAGATGCTGAATAGGAAGGAGCAGCTGGAATGATGTTTGAAGTGGTCTGGACGTGTAAGGCTAGAGAGAAGGTGGAACCAAAGAGGACACCCATGTTACAGATCTAAGCTACAGGAAAGATTAATGCTGTTGTCCACAATGAATGAGGGAGTGAAGGGTGAGAAAACTAGGGAGGAAGATGAAGAATTCAGTTTTGCTTACATTAAGGGTGGCAGAAAATAACCAGAAGATGATTGTGACAAAGTGGAATATATCTGGGTCAAACAGTTAACTTCAATTTGTACTGCAACCTTCATTTTTTTATTGTAACCTTCATTTTGTGCAGTGTGCTGAGCACATGCCTAAGCCCTGCCCAAAATAAGCTTATTGTGATGTATTTGTCAGCTATCCTACCCAGGAAAGGTGTTTGATACCTAGCTGAATGAGTAGAACTGTTAGAGCATGTCTACACTACGTCAGGGCAACTGCACCACCACCAGCTGCATGTCTCATAAAGATACTCAAAGTGATGGAAGAGAGCTCTCCCATCAGCTTAACTCCACCTCCTCAAGACACAGTAGCTATGCCAACAGCACTGTGCAGGCACAGGAGGGTGGGGGGGAAGGTTAAATTCCATGTAACTAAGTCTCCCAGGTGTATGGATTTTTCTCAACCCTGAGTGATGGTTATACCAGAATATTTGTAGCACAAACCAAGCCTAAAGCAAGCACAGACCATCTGAGGGCTATAAAATTAGATTGTCTCAACTGCTTGCTCAACCCCATGGAACAATGGGCTCGACACAGGAGCCTGGAAACGAGGTGGAGAAGAGGGATAAGCATGGTTGATGAATCTGCAGCTTCTCACCCTGGGCAGTTGACTAGAGGGAGATCGACCAGTTAAGCCACATGCAAGAACAGACTGGAAAGGCAGCAGGAGAACCTCTGCGTAGCCTGAAATGCAGGGAAGAACTGAGTCACAGATGGTGTCAGATTAAAGGGGGTGGTAACTTCAGGAATTTATTATTATTTTTCAATGATTTATCACACTGATTAAAAAAGTGATTGTGGTTAAACTCCTTTGCTAATCCTGTAAACCTTGCTTGCCTGCAACACTGGGGCCCCCGATTACTGATTGCTTCCCTGATAAGACAAGGGAGTAGGGTCCCAACGCTCATATTTAATTGAAGAGAAGAGACTGAACCGCAGGTCATTTTAGAAAAATAAGGATTTAGTTCAGAATTTAGCCAACAAATATTTAGTAATTGGGGGCGGGGTGGGGAGGATGACGATGACATGGTACAGGGAATCAGACTGATATCCAAAAGATTACATATGAATATGTACAGCAGATTGTGGCGGCAGTTTGAAAGTCAGTTGTACAAGGAAGACTACACAGCAGGAAGGGAGCAACAAAACTGGACAGGATAACAAAACTAAACTCTGACCACTGTAAACTACAGATTAATACTTAATCACTTTTCTAGTTTAAGTAAGAAGCCAAAGAGACCCCACAGAACACAGTTACCTTTTAATGTCTACTGGGGTCCCCCCCTAGGACTGTCACGGTAAGAACTTCTTTATAATGGTTTAAAACATTGTGCCTACAGTACTTACCAACTCTCCTTTATGTCATCCCTACTGAAAGAGCACAGAATTTAACCAAATAAGTCCTGCATCAAACCCAAAAATTCTAGCAGAGCTTGAGTTCCACTCTAGATGTGAAGGCTTCAGGAGACTGAAAGGACTTCAATGGTTAATTACCAACACTTAAAAATTTGCATCAAATTTCTATTCTGAATTTGTCTCCTAACTTCAGCCTTCCATTATTTTTATTGCTTTTCTTGCTAGAAGCCCTCTCCTAACAGAAGCCATCTCCCAGAGTAGGTACTTGTACAGTATAATCAAGTCACCTCCTAGTGATCTCTTAAATCAACTAAAAAGATTAAGCTTCATTAGTTTAACTGTAAAGCATGTTTTCTAAACTTCAAATTATACTCATACCACTTTTCTGCACTTGTTCCAATTTATCAGCATAGTTTTTGAGGTGTACACACCAGAAGTGGACTCAGTACTAGAGTCATGTCTGACTAGGTGTGTACACAGTGGTAATATCTACTTCTGCTTTATAGTCTACTGTCTATCCATACAAGGATCACTTTTTAGGGTTCATCTGATAATACAATACACAGATCTCAGGATTTACCTAATTTACTGCAGTAGTCAGAATCCCAGAGCTAAAGAATCGGACTTCTGCCTCATACTTTAAATGTTTCTAAACACTACTGAATTCATAGCAGGTTCTTCATTTGGTATATATACTGAATTATTAAAGATGAAATAAACAGGATATGAAATAATGCTTAAATTATCCCTGCAGAACACTATTATTTGTGGGAAATAAAAATATTTTCTTAGACCCTTACTTGAGTAATGCATATATCCCAAACTAAAGCCAATGAAGACTTTACACCAGAGGCAAATATGTATGTACCTAAAATACGAGCCCACACTGAACTATTAGGTTCCAATTCACAAAGCACTTATGCACAGGCCTATCTCTTAGTCCATGCACATGCCTTCCTGAATTAGGGTGTTAACACGCACGTTAATTTTACTGGTTTAAAAAGGAAGTCAGAAAATACAAAAAAGTAAGATAATATACACTATAAGCCATGTATTGAGAATAAGGTAATTTAAGACAAATTTTAAGCATTATATTTCATTCAAATCTATTAAGACTTAAGCTTAGTTGCACAAAGTCAGAAAAATCCAAAATTAAAGCTGCATGCACAACTTTAGTTCTGCCGCTTACATGTATGCATCAAAATTCAGTAGGCAACATGGAATAGCAGCTGGATAGTTTTCTTCAAGGAAGTATAATAATGGATCCAAATATATAAGATATACATGCTTGAAAAAATCTTGGGTGAGAGTCTCTCTCCCAGATCTGTATATTTTGAAGAATTAGAAAAAATAAAGAAGAAAAAAAGATCTATTGTGGGTCTGATTGTTCCATAATCTACCCTACCCTAGATTTGCTCAGGTGATTCTGGATATCAGAATACTTATAGGGATTTTTTTTAAATGCTATTTTTCACTCTCTCTTCAGTTACTTATCAATCTGACTTTTTCCTTTATCTTTACTTCAGTATGAATGCATGCATATACTTACCCAATTATAAGAAGAACTGCGCAAACCATGAGGAATCCCAGTGTATACTTGAGTGCAGTTTGAACCTGCTGTATTTTAAATTAAACGAAGTGTTAATATATTGAATATATAAAATAAAAGGAAACCTTTGCATATTTTAGTCAACAAATGACAGGATAAAATATTTAGAGACATGCTTTCTATGAAAATGTTACTGTTTAACTAAAACTGATTTTGTTTAAAGAATGCAAATTTCTGTCATATAAAAAGTTGTATAGTTTGATGTTAAGAAGTAATCATATGAAATTAATATCTATCATGTAATGTTTGGACAAACTGCTCAGGCCAGATGTCATGGTTTTAAATCCTCTTTAACATCTATCTTGGGTGTGCTATTCAATAGAGAAAAAGGCACACTACTAATAGAGTAATCGGAGCTTTCCTTCTCCAGTCTGCTTATACGATGAAGTACAGTGACAAATACAAGAAAGCATGTATCTGCAACATGCCCTAATCTGAACTCTGTAGTGCTGCTATGTGGAGTCAGATGGACACTTATTAAAATTAACTATTCTCTTAATGTGGCATTCAGAATAAATGCTAGTTTCAGGACAGCACTAAAGCCTATTTTCTTTTAATGGCAGTCCTTTTGTAACACGGCCACCACAAACATTTTCTTCCTTCGGAGGAGTAACTAGTTTTCTGACTACATGACTTCAAAGCCATTTTTACTGCTCTTTTTACATTAGAGTCCAATTACGAACTAGGCTTCAGGAGAGAATACCTAAGGGACTATTATAGGATACAGTATTTATACCCTGGCTGTAAGAAGAGCTGGATCAAGAGAATTGTTCCTTCTGCCTGATATTCCACTAAAACCTGATTCCTACAATGGAGCACTGCAAAGGGCATGACATGGATAATTAACAGTAAGGTAAGTATTAACATTGCATCTCAAACAGTCTCCTTAATTAAGCATATTTTCAAAACTATTTACTAGGTTTCTTGTAACACAAATAACCATCAACTTCTTGAAGACTGGAAGGTTTAGAAAAATGTCAGTTTGTGTTTTGTTTTCTTTAAGATTAAGATCAGAAATAATGGTTAAACAAAATGTTACTCTGAATAGCTGAAGCAGAACAGCTGATAGACGTCTCTCTTATTTGGCTCCTATATTCGTACCTTAAGAATAAAGTTAAAGCTAGGTGTGGCATGAATGAACTTACTGAGCATGTGTTGGTATCATCCTCATCCTTCTCCTCATAATAGAAATAGACAAAAGGGATCCACAAAAATACAGAGAACAAAATGATGGAATACAAAGCTGTGGAGAGGGAAAAAAGACAAAAAATTAAATCCAAGACTAAGTTGTGGTGGCATACATTCTTACACAACAAAAGCTAAAAAGTAACTGATAATTTAAATGTCTTAATTTAAAATATCACTGTTTTCCCTCATACCAACTGAAAAAGGTGTCATTCTGATCATTTATCTCTAGAAAAAAGTGGGTGGAGATTGCAGTCAGGAGTTGAAAGTCTAGTCATTGGCTGGCCAAACAGGACATTTACTATGCATCAACCATTAAGATGAACCTATTAGATCTCAGTATTAAGTCAGACATTTCAGGGAGGATGCTTGTTCTTATTAAAAAGATATGAAAAGTATTTGAAGGATTCAACATGCAGCTTCTGTACATGCAAAATCCTCAGTGATACCGTAACAATGAAGTAATAACCAGCATCTCTATCGGATGGAATCTTAGCATATTAGCACATCTGAACACAGAATGACACAAACCTTAAGATAGATCATTTATACTAAAACCTTCATATTGTTCCTATTCATTCTAGGAAACAAATCCAATCAGCAATTAGCAATAAAAGTCAAAGACAAATTAATCTCATCCTGAAAAAATGCTTTGTCTGATACAACAGAAATAGGCATCTTAGTTGCTGAAGAATGTTATGGCTATATATCTTAAAAGCACCACTTAAATTAACTTGCAGTTTATTTGCAGAACGTTATCTAAATTCATAAACACACCTTATAATAAGGTATAGCCCATAATCAAGATATAATTTCCTTCTTCAAAAAACGAAGAAAAAGAAATTAAATTTGAATAGTCCTAAAATTGTGGACTCTCGGTACTTATGATAGTGCTGGATGGCCACATGTAAAAACAAGCCGAACAACTAAATCCAGGCAGGCCACCAGTGACTCTTAGACAAGCCAATGTTGACATTTTCGCCTTAATACTAGTTACTTTTCCAAGTTTAGGCCACAGAAGTCTTGGATTCTACTTATGTCTCCTGCTAGTATTGCCAGGAAGCCAGGGCTGGTTGGAGATCTAGAGATTACTAACATATTGAAAATGGCTTTGCTTTTGGATTCACACAAACAACATAGCTGGATTTAGTTTGAGAAAACCTTTCTTGCACCTGATGTTACATAAGGAATAAAGGTTGCTCAGACCCTAGTTTTAACCACTCTAGGACAGACAGTAACCTGACAAGATGAAAGATGAGGTGAGCCAGCATGGGTCCTATAGTGTCAGCCAGGGCCCAAGCAATTTTTTCAGGACCACTACAAACTTGTAACATGGGCCCACTCCCACACACATACCACAATCCCTCATCTCTTACATACAATCTCATAAGCCATAAAAAAGTTTCAATTCTGAAATTACTGTTACTTATTCTACATTCTGAAAAATATCCTCCTTTGTTATTTTTGTTTAGCGTAACAGCCAGCCTGAAAGTCCTACAAGTTTGCTGACTATTTTATAACTTTCTGGTCATTATAAAAGGTATCATATCCTGTCAATGTCTTGATTTTTTTTAATGAACCAATGTGACTGCAAACATTTTATAATTAGGCCAATTAACTTTAAAGCTTTATTTTAGCCTCAATTTTTTCCTCATGGTAATGGGGGTTGCAGCCTGGGCGTGGCACCCCAGGGCCTTGGTAAAGTGTACCCTTCACCTCTCCCCCCCCCATGTGGGGGCCCTGGTGTCAGCCACATGTTGATAAGACATTCAAGGTAAGAGCCCCAGTTTGAAACTAGAGTATGAATGGCAATGGCTATATTGATCATTTGCCTTGTATCTGCTCTAGTCAGGGTGGATAAAAATCTTTAAAAAAAACAAAACCCAGATTTTTTATTTAAACTGGGTTTTTTTTAAAAAAATACAATACTAAATTTCTCTCTCGTATAAAAAACAGTTACAATTAAATCTCATCACAAACATGCTAAACTTAGATTTACTGTCTCAAAAATGAATTAATGGCTCTTGTCTGTCCAGCCTAACTACTAGCTCTTGCTTCTTGAAAGCTCTGGGCTTTCAGTGTGTTTCAGTTTTTGTTTCTCAGCAGACTAAAAAACATGTGCAAAAACAAGCTGGATATGATAATTGTTGTTCTGTGCTTATGTGTTGGTGGACCTGGGCCAAGCAAGGCAGAGGAGTTAGTTAAGACACTGTCTTAAAGGCAGAGAAAATATTTTCATCATTTGGTATTATTCACTCAATGCTGCAAATGTGGCAAAAATGAGAAGATACTTAGAAGAAATGGAAGGATGCTACTTAATAACATATGGCTGCAGTGCCCATTTAACGCATCTTTTAGGCAAAGACTTAAGTACCTCTTCTCCAAAAATTAAAAAAAAAATGTTGTTAAAGTCACAAAATACTTCCCTAACAATAATTTTGCTTCAGCTTCACTGAAGAGAGCAGGAGGATCCAAACTAATTCTCCCTCAGAATGTTTGATGGAATTCTGTGGTTGATTGTTTTGAACAGTTTATTAGGAAGTGACCTATTCTCATAAAACTTTGTGAAGAAAATGGTGATAAAATAGATGGAAGTATCTCATTCAAAGTATCTAGCATTGGATTAAAAAGGAATATAGACAATATGCTCAGTATACCGAAGCCTATATCCATCAGCTTAAATGAACTTCAGAGAAATTGTTGCTGCATTGCTGATGCTGTCAAAATTTGGAAGGCACTTCAAATGACACTGAAGAAAGAAATACCCTCACCAGAAAGTTAAACTGCGGGCAATAAAGAAATGAATGAATCAAGCACTAACTCCACCTCATTTTCTTGCCAGCATTCTCAACCCTAGATATAAAGGTATATGCCTAACTTCTGAACAAGATGTTGCTGCAATGTCCTGACAATCTCAAAAATCACTCCTCAGTTATGCCAGTCATAATAAATGTCAGGGCTGGGGCAGAACCATTTAACCAGTACAGGTTTACAGATGATGTTTTGAACAGTCACTCCCCTAAATTGGTGGACATCATTAGCAAGGCACCTTGAAAGAGTTCCTTCAGTTGCTAAGTCAACTTTTCACAGCAATAGCTTTCTCTGCAGGCAGAGAGAATATTTTCGTTGTTTGGTATTATTCACTCAAAAGCTAAGAAATTAACTGGAAGTTGAAAAAGCAGGAAAACTCATATTTCCGTTTCTGTCTATGAAAAAAATGACAGTGGGAGTGAAGATGAGAGCTAGCTGTAGAAGTGTTGTGATAGCTTGTTGGTTAGGGTTAATAAAATTTGCAGATTTATAAAAAAAGTTTAGGGACAGCCATCAGCTGGCAACTCAGGAGACCGCTACAACTGCAAATGTGGAACATTTAAGATTTTGTTTAATATGTGAGTGAGTGAGAGAGAAAGAGAGATTTAGTTCTTACCATTCGTAATGTACTGCTGTTGATCTGCAGCTTGACAGAGGTAATGAGTATGATGTACCATTTCCTAAATTAATAAAAATCAAGTTATCTAGAAAATTATACAAAGTATACCCTCCTAGAGGTTGTAAAATGATGTATTGAGTTGCAAATTAATATGTTTTAGTGATCAGATTTGTACCATTGTTTAAGAAATATGTCAAGAAGTATCAGGGGGAAATCTGATTTAAATCAATCCACCCTCACTAGTGAGGGTGGAACTTGGTCCTTAGAGCTTACATTCTGTACAATACACACAACTTCAAAAGAACTGGTGCATATGGATTGTAAGGAAAAATCAATTAGCATTTTTATTTAACATCATTGACCAAGCGAATTAAGTAAAGCTGTGAGATCAAAAGGTTGCATTTTACTGTGCTTTTATTGTATTTTTAGAATAATGGATAGAATAATGCACTTAATTCTGGTGGGGTATTCAGTATTTTTCAACACCGATTACTACTGTACACTGAATTTCTGTTGACATATGCTATTGTCAGATGCAATCCAGGAAGCGTTTCAAGAAAGTTGCAGACAACTTCCTGATGCAAGTGCTAGAGGAACCAACTGGGGCCATGCTCCTCTTGACTAGCTGCTCATAAACAGTGAATAATTCATAATTGAAGAAGAAGTGGGTGGCAACCTGCACAGCAATGACCATGAGATGGTAGAGTTCACGATCCAGACAAAAGGAAGAAAGGATAACAGCAGATTACAGACCATGGACTTCAGAAAAGCAGACTGACTCCCTCAGAGAGTTGATGGGCAGGATCCCCTGGGAAGCTAATATGAAGGGGAAAGGAATCCCAGAGAGCTGGCTGTACTTTAAAGAAACCTTACTGAGGGCACAGGAACAAACCATCCCGATTATGCAGAAAAAATAGCAAACGTGGCAGGTGACCATCGTGCCTTAATGAGCTCTTTGGTGATCTTAAACACAAAAAGGAAGCTTATAAGAAGTGGAAGCTTGGAAAGATGACTAGGGAAGAATATAAAAATACTGCTCGAGCATGCAGTACTGAAATAAGGAAGGCCAAAACACAACTGGAGTTGCAGCTAGCAAGGGATGTGAAGGGTAACAAGAAGGGTTTCCACAGCTATGTTAGGAAACGTGTGGGACCCTTACAGTATGCGCAAGGCAACATAGTGACAGATCATGTAAGAAAAAGCTCAAGTACTCAATGCTTCTTTTGCCTTTGTCTTCACAGACAAGGTCAGCTCCCACACTACTACACAGGCAGCACAGTTTGGGGAGGAGGTGAGCAACCCTCACTGGTAAAAGAACAGGTTCATGACTATTGAGAAAAGCTAGACTTGCAGAAGTCCATGGGGCAATACATCCAAGGGTGCTGAGGAAGTTGGCTGATGTGACTGTAGAGCCATTATCTTTGAAAACTTGTGGCAATCATGGACAATTGGAAAAAGGCAAATATAGTGCCCATTTCTCTCTCTCTCTCTCTCTCTCTCTCTCAAAAAAAAAAAGGAAGGACGATACAGGGAACTACAGACCAGTCAGCCTCACCTCAGCCTCTGGAACAATCATGGTGCAGGTCCTCAAAAGATCATTTTTTGAGGCATTTGGAAGAGAGGAACGTGATCGGGAACAGACAGCATGATTCCCAAAGGGCAAGTCATGCCTGACCAATCTGACTGCCTTCTATGATGAGATAACTGGCTTTGTGGATCTGGGGAAACCGGTCGATGTGATAGATTTTGATGTTAGCAAAGCTTTTGATAGAGTTTCCCACAGTATTCTTGCCAGCAAGTTAAAAAAGTATGGGTTGGATGAATGGATTATAAGGTGCATAGAAAACTGGCTAGATCACTGGGCTCAACAGATAGTGATCAACAGTTCCATGTCTAGCTGATAGCCAGTTGCAAGTGGAGTGCCTCAGTGATTGGTCCTGGGACCAGTTTTGTTCAATATATTCACTAATGATCTGAAGGAGGGAGTGGATTGCACCCTCAGCAAGTTTGCAGATGACACTAAACTGGGAGGGAGTGGTAGATACACTGGAGGGTAGGGACAGGATACAGAATGACCTGGGTAAATTGGAGAATTGGGCCAAAAGAAGTCCTTGTTGAACCTCAGGGAAGTGTAAAGTCCTGCACTTCACACAGAAGAATCCCATCCACTACTACCAACTGGCTAGGCAGCAGTTCTACAGAAAAGAACCTGGGGGTTACAGTGGACAAGAAGCTGGATATCAGTCAGCCATGTGCCCTTATTGCCAAGAAGGCTAATGGCATATTGGGCTGCATTAGTAGGAACACTGTCAGCAGATCAGGGGACGTGATTATTCCCCTCTATGCGACATTGGTGAGGACACATTTGGAATACTGCATCTAGTTTTGTGCCCCTACTAAAGGGCAAATTGGAGAAAGTCCTGCGGGGGGCAACAAAAATGATTAGGGGGCTGGAGCACATGATCTCTGAAGAGAGGCTGAGGGAATTGGGCTTATTTAGTCTGCAGATGAGAAAAGTGAGCGAGGTTTAGATAGCAGCCTTCAACTACCTGAAAGGGGGTTCCAGGAAGGACAGAGCTAGGCTGTTCTCAGTGGTCGCAGATGACAGAACAAGGAGCAATGGTCTCAAGTTGCAGTGCGGGAGGTCTAGATTGGATACTAGGAAAAGATTTTTCACTAGGACAGTGGTGAAGCACTGGAATGGATTACTACGGTGGTGGTGAAATCTCCATTCTCAGAAGTTTTTAAGGCCTGGCTTGACAAAGCCCTGGCTGGGATGATTTTATACTGCTTTGAGCAGGGGGTTTGACTAGATGACTTTTTGAGGTCCCTTTCAACCCTAATCTTCTATGATTCTATTGAACAGTTGACATTAGATTATTTGCTTCACTAGAAATGAGCTGGGTTTGAGGAGACTCAAAACACCAAGCAGCATAAAAAAGTTGCATGCCACTTAACAGCAAATGCGTGCTTAGATTTAGTGCAAAGTTAAGTGTGGACGATTGAACATAGCTGCCGTAAACAACACTTATTAAAAAAATAAATATCACACAAATTAAGACTGGCCAACCCAACCCACTTCAAATAAATTAAAACATACTGACATTATGAAAACCAATTTTATATTATCTGTAATGACCCCAAGTTTGGGTTTTGTTAAAACTCAAAGTAGAATCTTTGAACACATATTACTATTTTAAATCAAAACAAAAAAATCAGTGAACACATTTAAAAAACAGATAATTGTTGGTAGCCTGTTTTTAACCCTCATTGACCAGGGGTACAAAAATGAACTAGGCAAAATCTCACACCGAATACTCTCAACAGTTTCCAATCAATGTTAACTCAGTGTCTGTTAGAAGACATTACCTTAGAACTAATGAAGAATGATCATGGCTACCATACATTTTAAGTACTCATTTTTAAAAAGCAGGACATCACTATGTAGCAAGATCTACCAGTACCTTAATACACCTTGAATCAAAACAACTTTATCTAACCTCCAATGGGAATCTGGCCACTGATTAATTTACATGTTTGGTTTCTATTATATGGATAATTACCGTAACCAGCAGCGGTATGACTACTGACGCCAAGATGGTAACTCACCTAATCCAATTTCGCTAGTAAGAACTTTAAAGTACTGGGTGATCCAAGAGCAGAGTAACCAAATAATTAAAGTTTATTCTAATCATTTTGCCTTAATTCCATCAGTTCAAAGTATTGGGTCAGAGAGACTGAGAAATTAGGAGTATTTTGACTGTGTCACGTTAGCTTTTTCCAGTGTTAAACGGAAAATACTTCCAAGTTCTACATTCCATCAGTAACAAGATTCAGCATTTTAAACATCTAATCAATGTAATCTGAGATTTAGACAGGCTAGGTTTAATCCAGATGAAGTTCAGACAACTGCCCCAATACACTTTTTATATTTTCATGGTTTTAAAGAACTTAACTGTTTCACGAACTAGTCTTACAATACTAAAGGCTAGCATTATTTCTGTACAGACATCAGCACCTAAAAGACATTTGGGAAAAGAAAGTGATTCAATCTCAAAATACCCTTTTGCACCTAAACAAATATAAAGTGCAATTGTCGAAGAAGGTTTCATATTAATAGCTTATTCCTTTTGTCTCAGAGCATTGACCAGTACTGTGGATATGCTACACCAGTATGGCATTCCTGAGAATACAGTGTGCTCAATGGAGTAAGTGTATAGCAGAATATTTAGCTGGAAGGATACATAATTACACATCGGTTTTCAGTAGAATCCAGAGTACATGCTCTCACCTACATTATTTAATAGTCTAGAGAGTATCTGATGACAAAGCTGATTGAGGGCAAAGTAGGATACAAAATTAAAAGTTTCATCTTCAGATGATCTTTAGTATAGGAATGAGACTTGGAGATTACTGACCAATTACAGTTTATGTTGGAAAGGCTGCAAAAAACTGCATAATCTAGATGATATAAAATCAATAGTGCGGGCAAAATGTCTTTATGCCAACTGAAATACAAACGTTCAATGCAGTAGTCATGACAACTGTTATATGATGCAGAAATGTGGCTGTTACATGGCTGAAGAGAGGAAACTAAACTATTGTCATAATTTGACATTGAAATTCTTAACATCTGTTGGTTTGATTTGGTCACAAACCATAAGATACTTAGACCATCCTGACAAGCTGCAATCTTGCACCAGTTGAGAACAAGATTATTGCAATGGAAGAATCATGCTGAGGCCACAAAGATACACTTTTACAGAAGATTTATAGAGCTGAGGTCAAAGCCAACCATGAACAAGGTTTGAAGATGCAATTCTGAGGAATTTAAGAGCCTAAACACCCCCATACTAACTCTTGCATAAGCAAGAGTACTTTCAAAAAGCTATTTAAGGTGGATGTCCATTCTATGCACCACCACAGCTGCATAATACAATGTCAATTTGCTGCTACTGCCTACATTTAGTAAGACAATACACAAACATACTGCTTCCGTAATTGACAATTTAAATCGCCATAATCCTACCTTGTTAGTTTTAGAGTAAGTAGAAGTGCAGTGACTGAGTTTACCAGCCTTCATAGGCAAAGAATTTTAGATTTCATGTTAAATCTAATCTAGAGTACCTCCAAGCTAGTTACTGGATAAAACTCTCTCTTGATTAGGAATTACAGCTCCAAGACACTCAAATACCACTTCTCTACATTCACTCAATTTAGGGAATTTGTTTTGTACCTTAAGACAGAAGGACAATGATTTTTACATCACTACTTATCGAACACAAATGTCAATCAGCATAACATGTTGATCAATTTCCTTCTTTGTGAACACTATTAATATGCCATGTTGACCATAAACTATTTTTTCCTGCTCAGTAAATTTATGCTAACATTGAAGTAATGGAATACATCAACACTGGCTAAACAGAACAATCCCAGGACTTCACCTTGTAAGATTAACAGTGAAATGTTACAACAAAATGAGATGGTCAGAAAAAAAAAATTAAATGAACTAGAAAGTGCACTTGAAGGGAACTTAAGAACTATGAGTTTTCAACCTCAAGTCAAGAGTGCCCTTCCGGTCATGGTAGTGAATAGGGGCTAGGATTTAAAAGCAACAACTGAGCAGCCAGCTGTCCTTGGTTTAATAGGGACTGCTACTGGTTTATTGAGTGGTTAGCCTGATAGTCCTCTTCCTCCTCCTGATGTGTGAAGACCATTCCAGCTGCAATCCTGACCAAACTATAGATAATACAGTTGCTGAAAATTTTGTTTAATCTCCAGGAATGACGAAAGTTTCAAAAATTGTTGATGCCCTTTCATTTGACTTTTGAGAGCAATAGCCTGGAGGGCAGATATTCTACACCGAAGGAAATTTTTTTTAATACAATCAGTTTGCCTAGTTGTCCAATAAGACAAGTCATTTGAGAGGCATATTTTAACCACTCAGCCATTCACAAGCAGATTCTTTAGCTATAAACTGATTGCAATATTGTATTTAAAAATTCTGATTCCCTATGTTAAGCAGGACAGTTTGTGGGCAACTAATTATAATTGCTGAAAATTTAAGTGTACCAGTTAATTACAAAAATTCAGCAAAATAGAACAGATGCCTACTAGGCAACATAAATATTAAATTTTGAAATCGTCTGTGCTAACTGAACCTTGAAAAAGGTCACTTTAAGGAAAACTTTCCTTTCTAGTAACACTGCTTAGGAATCTTAGTTATAAAGTATCTGTAATTCTGTTCAGGAAGAGAAAGCAGGGAGAAAAAATGCATAACAGTATACAAAATACTGCATTTAGGTATGAATTAAATATTCTTCCTGCCCTCCCTACCACCACTGCTACTCTATTAAAGCTACACTCTCACAAGAACATGCTATGTTTTTCAGAAGATTATTATGCCAAGCAAGATTCTCAAGAATGAGCAACAGCTTTCCCAGATTATGAGATGTTTTAAAATCTCTTTTAAATGCTTCAGGGATGGTTTATAGTAATCTATAGGTCCAGACTGCACTCTGAATATCAGAAATTGACAAAATGTCTTGATCTGTCCAGTAGGCAAAATGCTCCTTAATATGTGAAGAAATGAGAAAAGGCAAGGCTGTTACCTTTGAAAGATGTGAGTTCTTAATGCATACTATTTATCTTTGTAAGAGAAAATATTATATGTCCTAATCTATTTTGTTTACATCACTTAAACACCTATTTTTCTTAAACATAATATGCCTACATATTGATCTATGTCCATCCCAAGTCAACTCAGTGCCATTCAGAACAATATTGTTTTGAAACAAAGATAGTACTTCAACAGTTATGCCTTCTAAAGTTTATATAGAAGCAGAGTTTGAGAGGAGTACCAGTTTTTTTTCCCCCAGTGTCAGTGAGAAAGTAGCACCTCTCATCTGCAAAATAGCTGCTGTAAGAATGCGAATGAAAGGTCATATCCATTTCTTCCTCAACAGAAGCAAAAGCTAAAAATGGATAAGAACGTTAATGTCTATACGACAGTGACAACTCCTGATGCAGTTTTTCCTCCCTCCAGAAGACAAAGAAAGAAACAGTTCTAAGTAGTAGGAGTGTCAGGTATAGTAAAAAATCTATTAGTAAGAACCCTGGGAGAAAAGAATTCTCAATTAGTAACTGATTCAGGGAAAAGTTAGAAGTGGGCACTCTTAGTTCACAAACTTAAGTTTCACAGATCTAGATACCACACCCAAAAAGACAAAATTCAAGCTCCCTTCTTAATAAGACATTTTCTACTTTACAAACACTATCTAAAATAGCAACAGTACTTTCTCAGGCAAAAAAGATTAAGCCATACTCTTTCATTTTAGAATTGTAACAATCTGAATCTTATCTAGGCAGGAATCCCACAGACAATACCACTATGCCATGAAACTGACCAATAAGGAAATCAAAATCTAGATGTATTAATGCAGCACCCCTCGGGATTGGGACCCCATTATACTAGGCACCACACAAATACAAGCTAACAAGATCCCTGTCTTGAATAGTTTAAAAGCTAATATAATCTACAGCTCAAGGCACAATTAAAAAAATAAGGAAGTCCTTCTAGTCTTTTTCACTGAGGTTATTAAACCAGGCCCATTAAAATGGATGCATTAAGTAACATGACTAGCATCTGTACTGGGCTGGTTACCTTACTCTCTCCAAACAGGTTCTTATTTATATATTAAGGGTCTAACAGCAGAATAGTCAAGCTCAACTATCTCCTCCGCCCCCCTCCCCCAAAAAAGTACACTTAACACTAGTAAAATATAAATTTTAATAAGCAACTTTGTATTACAGTAGTCTAACCTAGTGATTCTCAATCCTGGGGCACACAGAGGTCTTCCAGCAGGTACATCAACTCATCTACATATTTGAGTAATTTTGCAACATACTACATAAAAAGCACTAGCGAAGTGAGTACAAACTAAAATTTCATACTTCCAAAATGATAAAGAAAGCAATTTTTCACTAATAGTGTGCTGTGACACTTATTTTTATGTCTGAGGTTTGTAAGCAAGTAGTTTTTAAGAAAGAAAACACTTGAGGTATGCAAAAAAAATGAGACTCCTGAAGGGGGTACAGTAATCTGAAAAAGGAAGAAAATCACTAGTTTAACCTGACTGGTCCAGAAACATTAAATACATTTATTGCACACTATTAAACATTCAGTTTTTCAGTAGTCTTTCTAGATGTGCATATGCAGAAGCTGTGCAATAAAACTAGATCTCATCTTTATTCCACTGCACTATAAAAATGGTTTTTACAAGTAGTTTTTATTCTCAGAGTGTTTGGACAATCTCAAGATACCAAAGTGAACCTATTGAGTTCATTACCATCTACTATTAATTTCTAGCTACAATTTCTAAGAGAGTACAAGACAAAAATCAATGGGCATTTGTTGGTAACAGATTAAAGATTAAATCTAGCCAGAACTCAGACTGGGTTGGGTTTTTTTGTTTGTTTTTTTTTAAAGTCAGATTAAACGGTAACTTTCTTCTGTTTGTCTTCAATACTTCCTCAGACATCAAATAGGATTATCTTTTGCTCTGATACATCACAACATTCTTGCTACTTTTTTTTTTCCAACAGAGCTAGAGAATCAAAGTAGTAAGTGTATTTAAAATGATCCATACCTCTAATGTTTCAGCCCATCAACTTTAGTCACTTGCCAAAATTGGCTACTTGCGTCAGTTTCATGTAACACAGAAGAAGCCATTTTCATAAGTACCTACAACTTATAGTGAAGTCAACGGAAGCTACAGAAGTTCAGTAATTCTTGGAAATGAAACCACTTATTTAGTGGCTTAAGGAAGGATTTGCTTCTGAGTTAGAAAAATATTTACCATTACTTTTAAATCATTTATTCGTAGCCTTAAGGTTGTATTTAGTGAATAATAATATACTAATTGCTCAAGTACAAAAAAGCTACACAATATCTTAACCACTTAATCTTAGTAAAGGTTAACCTTGAAGGAAGTCTAAAACCAACATTTTACAAATTTTACAATAATTGTAATACTGTGGCCTCTTAAAAATTCTGACTGATGTTGAGATGGAACCAATAGGTACCGAATAAGGTTCAAATTATACGATACGGAGGGGTCAAAGAGACAACAGCGAGGCTTTATTTCTCTTAATCAATAAATTCTTTATTTCTAACAACTGATGGTAAAGGAGGAGGAACTCCATGCGTGAAGGACAAAATGCACCACCCAAGTCTTTTGCATTAATGATCTCGAGGGATCAACGCACGGCTGTCACTTTTGTGACACTAGGGTGCCCGGTTATGGAGTTCCTCTAGAAGGTTTACAAGACAGACAACAAGAAACAGTTAATTCATACTCACTAAGCTTAGGTAATAACAAATCATCTTGGCCAAACTTAAACAACTGCTTGCTTAGATTCTGCAGACAGGAGAGAGTCGCTTCGGGTGATCAGGCCGTTGTGAAGCAGGCTAGTAAGGATGCGTCAGCCCACTGAACTAACATGCTCGAGATACTGGGTGTTAGGCAATTCCTTTTCCTCTCTGGCTGCTGCTACTTGGCAGCTTGGTTTTATAATTTTCCACATGCAACAGTTTGCTATGTCTTGGTGACCATTGGCTAGCATTTGCTGCATAACCTTTTAAGGTTACCCTTGGCGTCTGGCCAACCAGAGGCCTACACATTGCCGTGCACTTGCTGACCATGCACCGGTGCCTTACATCACCCTTGTCGTATCCCTATAGTAAGATATGGCTTAAACCTATGCCATTCCCTTATAAGGCGACATATACGTGTAGTTCATGTTGCTGAGTCAACCCTCCCCAGGCCACTTTCTTATCCTGCATGGGGGTCTGTATGTGGTGCTGCAGACGCCATTACGTGATCCCAGCTCCACAACTGAAAAAGTCAGTTTTACCAACTGCATTTCTGCATTCTCTATTTGATTGCATTTCTGTAATAGTTTTTATAGTATCTTTGCAAAGGAAATCAGAGATGTTAAGATATCAAAAGGTGGTATAAATGGCACATAAAAGCTATGACATCAGTGAAAAATATACTGTGATATGTATAAAATTAAGAGACTCTTTATAAATCTTCAGTCAACTCAAGACACTTTCCTACAGTATATTTTCTAGAGCTTAGTCCTGTCCACTTCTCAAATGGAGGGGATTAACCATTCTTCTAAGGAACTATATTTCATAATCTAATACTAATATGTTATCCCCACTTCTCTCTTATTAACATCCTCCCCATGCACACACATTATGTTGAAATCCTTTCCTCCTGACCCTTTGCCTTGTCTCTAATCGTAAGCTTTTTGTGGCAGTGACCGTCATTTCAACATTACTTGGCACACTGGGGTCCCTAACCCTGAATCGGGGCCTTTAAGTAACAGTGTTAGCTAGTACTTCAGATATTAAACACAGTTTCTCTGATGCTCACAGTTCATTTACTCAAAACATTCTCATGTACCACACTAAAACATCTTCCCTTGTCAGCTGCATCCTTCAGATAATTGCCTACAAGCATGTCCCATAGGGGTCTTATCCAGCTATTGCTATTCAGACTGTACTTTTTTTCTCACTGGTCTTACTCAATCGTTTTATCTATTCTCCAAATTCCTCCTATGTATGTATTTTGCTGTTACTGAAGTGACCAGGAACGTATATGCTGAAACGAGACAAACCTAACTACTGGCAAATCACACTAGCAAGTGTGCTGACCTCCTAAGAATATATCAAAAAGGTTTAAATAAATGTTGACACATTTATGGAGAAGCATGGCCTTCTGTAGACGCAGTAAGACAATACACTAGGATTATGAACAGTTTGTTAATTGAGAAAGTAATCTGTACTGGCACTCTACAGAAGTTATTCAGGAAACTTCCCATCACTATAATACCATGGATACAACTCTTCAGTCTCCTGGAGAAACCTTGCATACATAGTCACTTAAATTCTTTTCTTCTTTCCAGAAATAGTTAATTTTGTATGAAAAATGATAGAGGAAGAGTTGGGAGAGTACAGACCCCTCTGTGTGGTGATAAACAGAAGACCTCTCTCATCGAAATACCTTTGCAGCCACCTCACCTATTATCCGAATGAGCCAGCAGCCATTTGGAAGCAATGCTATCTGCCTCTCAAAGTGGCTGCCTTAAACTCAGTCATCCTGTGCCTAGATACAGATTCATCATATCCTAGAGTCAGAACAGTGTGTGTTTCTAGTGGGGTCCCACAAGGATCTGTTCTTGGCCCTACACTGTTGAACATTTTTTCAGTGACCTGGAAGAAAAGTCACTGGACGTTTGCAAAAGGAGTGGTAAACGAACAGGACAAGACTGGCATAGTAATCTGGATCTCTCTATATCAGTAAGCTAGATGCAAGCAAACTATATGCACTTCAATATAGCTAATTGCAAAGTCATAAATTTAACAAAACGTAGGTCATACTTACAAGATGGGGGACTACTCATGGAAGTAGCAACTCTGAAAAAGATTTGGGGATCATGGCAGACAATCAGCTAAACGTGAGCTTCCAGTGCAACACTGTGGCCAAAAGGGCTAATGCAATCCTTAGGTCAGTGGTCCCTAAACTTTTTAGGTCATGCTCCCCCTTATCCCATCTGCACTCTAACACCCCCCCCATCCCTCCACCAGGGTGTGGGAGTGGGGCCTAGGTTGGGGCTAGTAGCAGGGCCACAGTGGCAGGGGAAATCTGGGAACTGCGGCCAGGGCCCAGAGGTCAAGGTCAAGGCCAAAGCCACTATTGGGAAATGGGCCCAGAGCGGAGCGGGGCAGCGGTCCCTCCATGCCCCTTAAGAAGGCTGGCTTGGGCCCTGCTGTGCCCCATTTAACGTTCATCCATGCTCTCCTAGGGGCGCGTGCCCCACAGATTGACGATCTCTGCCTTAAATGCATAAACGGGAATCTCGAGTAGGAGTAAGTGCGGTTATTTTAGCTCTATATTTAGCATTGGTACGACTGCTGCTGGAATACTGTGTCCAGTTTTAGTGCCCACAATTCAAGAAGGATTTTGAGGTGGAAAGGGTTCAGAGAAGAGCACAAGAATGATTATTGCAATAAAATAAGTTTTCTCATCTCTTAGACTTAAGGAGCTCAATCCATTTATCTTAAACAAGGAGAAGATTAAGGGATGACTTCATTGTAGTGTAAGTATCAAATTTTTTTTCCCCATAAGTAGATAACGGGTTCTTCAATTTGGCAAGAAAGGTGTAACATGATCGAATGGCCAGAAGTTGAAGCATCATTTAATCTTTCTTTAAGAAAAAAGAGTGAGAGTAATTAACCATTGGAACAAATTTATCAAGCGTTCTGGTGGATTCCCCACCACTCACAGTTTTTAAATTGTAAACGATAGGCTAAAGGAATCATTTTGGGGAAGTTCTGTGGCCTGTGTTATACAGCAGGTCAGACAAGATATTACAATTGTTCCTTCTGGCCTCGGACGCTTAGAATCTATGAAAAATGTAAAGGATGGGAAAATGTGTTTATTTGTTTTTGAACCTGGGAGATACACAAAGACTTTTGTGACCATCTGCTTCGGAGTAGAAGTTCGGTTTTTTTGGCCATTCTATAAGGAAGTTGGCTACTGACAAAGCAGGAATTCTATGGAAAAATAGCGTAAAGTTGTTTACTTGAAGAGTACGAATACATATGCACAAGAGGGTTGCATTAAGGTCCCACAGACATTTCTTAGTTTCCAGTGCTTCAGAATGCAACCTAAAGATGTAGTGCTCAAGATCTGTGTTGGTCTCATTCACCATCAGATTGGAGCTACCTACTTAACTCTTAAAAGTCAAGTTAAACATTAGGAAATGCCATTAAGGTTGCCTCTGCAACTTTAATCCTGCCCCCTTGAATACATACTGTGAGAAAACTGAAATAGGCTAACTTTCAACTGCCTGACTGTGTATATATGTAAAATAACTGTTAAAGGGTATTTAGGTAGCAAAGTTTTCACATACAATTAGAATTATGGAAACCATAAATAAAATGGTTATCTTGCTTTTTACTTTGTGAGGTTTCATACTGCTGAACTAAGCCAGGTAAGTGCAACAAAATGGTGACCAGCGAGTATTGTAACAGGGTAAAAACATGTTTGTAAAATCAGTGCCCTGAGTCCATCTTGAGAAAAGCTACAAATTCATGTGTGGGGGACTCAGACAGCAAAAAAAAAAAAAAAAAAAAAAAAAAAAAAAAAAGACCTTGCCAAGAAGTAAATCCATGGTAAAAGGAACTTGCACATGTAGCAGTTCCAGACCCAGATATGGGAATTTTGCAGTCGCTGCAAAATTAGCTTTCCAAGTCAGCAATAGACTTTTGGCTAGGGGGCTTCCTGATAAAATGGTAAAGGAAGGGTCTATCATTGGCTCAGTGGACAAATTAGCTGGAGTAGATATAAGGGGTCATCAGATTGAGGCTTTTGGGAAGCCAAGAATCAAGGATGCACCAGAAATCACACTGTGTAGAGGGTATGATCAACCATCTCGCCTCTCTCCAGCTCATCACTCAAAATAATAGGGTAGGGTGTTAGAGCTGATAACCTGGGTGTGAATATGACAGAGGTTCCACCTGGGTGAAAATTTAGCATAAAGGTAAGGAGAACCTGGCCAGGGTATGTTTGTTTGTTGTGCTGCAGCAGAGTTCGTTCATATATGAGGTGAGTAGTGAGTGTGAACGTATAACTAGTAATAATTCTAACTGTTTGTAACCAATTATTTTTTAAGTTTTATTTGTGTATTAAGAATTTGTAAAAGAATAAGAAAAGATAATTTGTATAAGGTAAATCCCCCTAATAAATAGTGGATTTAGACTGGATATAGAATGTGTGTAATTGAGTAAATGAACGATGGATTTATGAACTGTTGACCAGGTCTTGGACTAAGACAGGTTCTAGCCGCCCTCATCCGTCCACAAGTTGGTCGAGTGAATAGCAAGGGGGGGGCCTGTCTGAACCTAGTGACCCAACAGGCAGGTGGAGTGGGTGGGCTGAAAGATCAATTTCTTTTCCCTCCAAACATGAGCCCCTGCAGCTCCGTTGCTCAGTAGAGCTATGACAGCAGAGGACTGAACCTGTGTTTGTCTGTACCTTTCCACCCCCATCAATTGCAGGTTTCCAGATAGTATTTGTTTCTTATACCTTCAATTTATCATTATTATAATAAACTATTAAGATACTTGATGGTTGTTCCTTGCTTTGCAATTTGGCTTATGTTGGCTGTTACTCAAGTAATCAGATCCTATGTCAGCCTTCTGAAAGTCCATGAAGCAAGTGGAATTCAAAATTATTCAACAAAAGCAGCAAGCTGTTAACTTCTGCATGGCTAATGTAGATCAGATAGAACATCTCCAACTACACTACAGAGAGTGCAGATGAACACCTAGGGAAATAGATCCTAAGTAAGAAACCTTGGATAACAGAGATCATCATCAACTTTTGTGATCAATAAAGGAAACAAAGCACAAAGAGAGATTACTGTAATCCATCTGTATGACAACAAACAGATGCCCTGATTAAAGTGGCAAAAGTGTGGCTTGCATAACACTGCATTGATATATAGGAGTTTTGCAGCAAATGCCATTAAGGCAGCCTACCAAAACATCAAGATTTTCTGAAGGTTGCTCTGGCAGAAATAATACCATTTTATGCAACACTTTGGACAAGTATTGCTGAGAACTGTGTTCTAGGAGAAAAATGGATTCTAAATTGTAAGTGAAAGATCTACATGAGATCTACATAGGAATCTCTTCCAATAACCATAGAAGTTGAGTATCCAATGCAGATGCTGACAAACAATAAAGCCCAGAGAGTAGATAACATACAAGCATAACCAATTAGAAGTGGTGGAGAGGCACTCATCCAGGTATAATGTAAGTCTGTCAATCTGATGATTTGGAAGTCTGGAAGATGTCCAAGACTTGGATACAATCATTGGTAGTTCATATTCAGAAAAAAGGATGACCTAGCTGTTTGTGACAATTAACATATAATCCCATTATTAACACACACAGCAAAATAATTGCTGCACATCATCCTGAAGAGAACTGTGCCCAAGACTGAGCAACTTCCTGGCTGAAGAACAAGCCAGATATAGACCCAAAAGAGGTACAATAGAGAAAATATTCAGTCTGCATGTGCTATGCAAAAAAAAAAAAAAAAAAAAAATGCTGGAGAACAATGGAAGGTGGTCCACATCTTCACGGATTTTATGAAGGTATTTGACAACATGTCACAAACCTCCCTAGGCAATCCTCTGGCTAGTTGAAGCTCATGAAAATATAATAGGATATAGACATCTATGAAAAGGCAATAGCTTTGGTGTTTGTGGGATAGGAGAGTAGTTGGATTGTCTTGAGGATAGGTGTCAGACGGGGCTGCATGCTAACACTGTCTCTCTTCACCTCTTAACTTGAAGAAATCTTAAGAGCTACTGATGGAAACTTATGGGAGGATGTACCCATCAGTGAAAAAAAAATTAGTAATTGTATTTTGCCAATTATATTGATGTGATTAGGTACCGTGAGAAATTAGGTCTAAAGATATAACATTAATAAATAAAGAATGTTGACATCTAAGTCTGTTGAAGAGGCAAAGTTATTCCTACCCAAATCTGTTTCAGTAAAGACTGAGCTTGGTAAGTTTGTGGAGGAGATGGTATGATGAAATTGCATACAACTACATATGGCCCATCCATGGCTGCTATTAGAAAGTCTCACATGGCTTGATAGATGGAGAGGGCTCTGCATTACTACAGAAAATTCTCTGTGTGTGACGGGTGGGTCTTGCTAAAATGCTCAGGATCTAACCTTTGGGGTAGGAAAGGAATTTTCCACCTAGGTCAGAACAGAGATTATGGGGCTTTTCACCTTCCTCTGCAGCATGGGGCACACACTACTGGCTGGTTTGAAATACAGTAAATGATAGATTCCAACTTGAAGTCTTTAAATCAAGATATGAAGACTTCTGACTCAGTTACTGAGGTTCTGGGTCTATGACAGGAGTGGGCGGGTGAGGTTCTGTGGCCTGTAACACGCATGAGGTCAGACTAGATGACTGTGATGGTCCCTTCTGGCCTTAAAATCTGAGGCCGAGTGCATTGAACACTTCAGATACCTGGATAGCATAACAAGGGACATTAAACATCACTCAAGCTATGTCTCCACAACCATGTAAGCTTAGGTTTAGTGACACTCAAGTCAGATGACCTTTATCAGGAAATCCTGGGTTTGAGCAACTACCTTGCATTTTAAAAAATTTAACATAAGGTTATGGCCCATACTCAAACCTAGGGCTCTGGCATCCACACTGCAGTGGACAGACCCAAGTCAAAAGCAATCATATTCCAGACTGCTTAATGCCCTCTTCCTCAGTGTTGACGCTCTAGCCCCTAGGAATGTGGTGCTATTTCCTAACTGCGGCGATGCTCATGCCCATAAAGAGCAGATGGGCATATATACTGCATAATTAGGTCCTTCGGGAGTGGTCTCAGTAGATAGAAAGACTAATTTCAAAAGACTTTATACTGATTTACCATCTAATCTGACAATTGGTCTCTCCAGCTCTAGGCTGAATCACACTGGCAGGAAAATGCTCATGTGCATCTGTTCTGAGAATAATTAAGACAACAGTCTCCAGGGCTGTCAAACTATTTAAAATGTACATTTGCATTTCATTTTTAATTGAAGGTATCAGAGGAAAAAAACACCCTCCTTATCCCAGCCTGGGTGCTGCTGGTTGCAGGGTAGTAAAATGCATTCCCAGGGCTTAGCTTGCAGTGTGCTCCAGCATCCCTAGGGATCCCTTATCCCTGCCCCCACCACACCCCAGGAGACTGTGGGGAAGTTTTGGGACTGGCTCCCACTCTCCTCCCACACTGGATGTAGCCCAGGCACCCCTACATATGTAGCCCCTTGGGAAAACTGGGAGAGCCAGGTTAACATGGGATACAGAGCAGAGTGGGACCCATACCAAAATCCTGGTGGCAAGGAGATGCATCCTGTCTTGCAATTTTGCTTTCTGCTCCAGACAAGAGCAGCAGTGAGGACGAGCCAGAACCACTGCAGTCACTGTAGCAGGAGCAGAAAGGTGGAGCAGGCTCAGCCAGGAAGTAAAGGCACTTCAGGCTTGCTGCCCGCATTGCTACTACTCTGTTGGCAGAAGATTGAGTCAAACTGGGGCCGTGTGTACACAGGAAATCAATAGGGTTTTGACCCTAGCTTCCAGTTTAACACAGGCTCAGACCATCCAGCCTTGCAGGGTCCTGGGGGCCTGGATCCGACCCCTAAGTTAGCACAATTGCAGTGTGGACGCAAGGAAGGTTTGGCTTGAGCCTGGGCTCAGACCCAGGCTTAAATTGTTGTGTAGACAAACCCTTAGACATCAGACATAGAACAGGGGTTATGGGTTCAATTCGAACAGCCACGCTTGGCGAAGCGAAAGTATTATAAAATATAAAATGAAATCGCTGCAATTTGTCTTCAGTATCTTGCTGTATGCACAGATGCTAAAGAAACATGACAATAAGAGGTTTTCTGGTTTCAAACTGAAATGGTACAGATGGTTGCTGCTATACATTATAATGAAGTAGTAAAAATCCAAATCTAGAATAGCATAACCAGAGGTATACCTGATGTCACAGACAATCAGATGAAGAAAGCTTGAATTTGCAAGACACTTCGGTCAGATAAACAGGAAAATGCAGAAACAAGTTTTGAGGGACTGGTGCAAGATGCTAAGGTGCCCATGGCAAGCATGGTTTGATTATGTGGCTGACTGGATGGAATGTGGTATGTGTTCAGAGTGAAATGTGAAAGAAGAAGACTGCTGGCCAGTGACTCCATGTATTTACTGTCCATTGTGATACAACTTTATAGTTCTTTGCACTATAATACATACAGGATTTAAAACGTAACCTACATCTCCATACAAATTAGAAAGATATTTCAGAGTTAATTTCCAAGAAGCAGATGAAATTGTAATTTATTGAAAATGCCATCAAGGCTGACAGACCAGAATTCCCAACAGAGAAATAGGTCTGTAACTAGTTACTACATTATCTATTAAATCAATGACATGCAATACTACTCATAAAAACCAATTAGGTAAGATTGGAGGAGGACTGTATCCGATACCTTAAGAGTAAGAAAGATTAACTATAAAAAGCAAACAGCTTCTCTCCTAACTCAACCCACACTGAAACACAGGTAGATTAGACAGAAAATAGATATGAAAGACTAAAAAAAAATCAAGACTTCAGAAAAAAATTAAATTCACTGAAGGATGTAGAAAATGTTTCTGAGCATACACACTATTACAATAAAAGCTCAATACTGTGTGAAGTATAGCTCTGTTCCCGAAGTATACCTCTTAAGGTTGCATCATTCCATATTTAGTTGTCTCCAGGACTTTGAGCACCAGGTCAAGCAGTATATGAGGGTACTCAGGTTCAGTCCCACTTTGCACTTTAAGCACACAATTGCAGAAGGACAAAATACAGAGGGGCTTCAATATGGATCTGCCCAGAGTGGGTTTTATGGCTGTGGCTAGACGTGTCTTATGTGGGTGCAGATCAAGGAGCTGTTGACCTTTTGGAACATCCTGTCTAGGTTTGCTGTGCAGAGATACCACCTAATCTAATTAAGTCCGTCTCTCCTGACCTTGCATCAAGTAGCAATGGTTGATGGATTCCTCAGTTTTCATGGTACTGGCACCAATCCTTACTAGAAGGCAGTCAGGTCTGTTGTAGGGATAAGAACAGAATGCCAGTGCTTGGCATGCTTGGCTCACCCAGACTTCAATTTTGAGTGTATACCCTTCAAAGCACCACAAGCTATTCTTAGCATTCTCCCCCATGTTCCTCAGGGAAAGCTTGGAAGCCCAACACTGAAGAAACAGTGCCGATAAGAAGTCCAGGCAAGTTGGCCAACTTAAAAATCACAGCCTACCCTAAGGCGGACAGCCAACATGGTTATCTGTCCTGAATGTAGTTTTGTCCCATTGGCATCGTCTGGAAGTCACTAAGCAGCCTTCCTTCCTCATTCAAATACATACCTACAAGAAAAATCAAGTGGCAGAGTACTGCAAGAGTCCATGGGCAATACAGCTGTAGACATCAACAAGTTTTTTCCAATTATCAAGAACACTGAAGGTGCCGTTGTACCAA
Organism: Mesoclemmys tuberculata; assembly: GCA_007922155.1. Lineage (NCBI taxonomy): Eukaryota > Metazoa > Chordata > Testudines > Chelidae > Mesoclemmys > Mesoclemmys tuberculata. The sequence goes on along the minus strand of ML675604.1, from coordinate 79,991,112 downwards.
GAAACCCAAGAAATATTGAAGCATCTGAACCCAGGCATCAAGGGACAGGAATGGGAGCAAAAAGATAGCTAAGAACACCTAAATGTCAGGAAAAGTGCAGAGTGCCAAGAAAAAAATAGCCTCTGAAAAGCAGCTGGAATAAATGCCATAGGACAGAAGGGAAAATGCCATGATGCAGTACAAAGAATACCACTGTAAATTGGATCGGAATGAAAGAAACCTTGGACAGAAGCACTGGTCTGCAACAGAAGCATCTAACAGGAGTTCCTCCAACTGCAATCAAGAAGAAATTGACAGGAATAGTCAGAGAGCCCTATTTATATTGAGCAGAGAATAGCATGTACCACAACCAGAAGGGGGCCTGGCTTATGATCTATCCCAGTGTTTCTCAACCAGGGGTACACATACCCCTGGGCATACACAAAAGAGTCTTCAGGGGGCACATTAACTCGCCTAGATATTTGCCTAGTTTTACAACAGGCTACATAAAAGCACTAGCTAAAATTTCGTACAGACAGTGACTTGTTTATACTGCTCTATACTACACTGAAATTTGAGTACAACATTAGTTTGTAATTATGGTAAAATGAGAAAGTAAGCAATTTTTTTAGTATCAGTGTGCTGTGACACTTTTGTATTTGATTTTGTAAGCAAGTAGTTTAAGTGAGGTGCAACTGGGGGTAGGCAAGACAAGTCATACTCCTGAAAGAGTAAGTAGTCTGGAAAGATTAAGAGCATTGATCTATCCTGTTCTCACCGTTTGTGCCTTCAAGGGAGCAGGTACATACCTAGAAGCCTGCACCTAAGTAAAGCCATGGATTTTGAGTGTATTTGAAGGCAGAGTCTGACACTGTAATTGGAACTTAATTAACAATCCTGCTGATGAACATGTACTAGAACAAAATCCTGTTTACTATCCTATAAGCTGCACTGGCTATGCAATTTGCAAATGGAAGTTAGAATTAATTATTCTAATCGCCATAGTAGTGACACGGGATTCCCTACAAGGGAATGTGTGTTGAGAAAGGTACCATTTTTACATGTTTGCTTTTCACTGAAAAACCATTAAGTGAAACAACCTTTTTGTTATTTCAGGTAACATCACATTGTAAATTTCTCAACTGAAAATTTTAATCCTAGTTTTCTTTTTTTTTTTTTAAAAAAACGAAAAAGCTGAAAGTACAATTGCCCAGTTTCAGAGCTCCACATATAGAACTGTAGGAAAAGTAATACAATTTTTAAATCAGGCTTACTTGGAATTCTGATTTTAAAAAATGCACTTTTTCCCTTTGCCTCCACAAGCAAGGAGTTGTGTACTTTAGACCACTATCCATTCTCAGTCACTTCTCTGGACTATGCACCCAATTCAGTTTCAGCACCTTTTATCTACCTATGAAAGGTTACTTACCTCCAGACAGAACTTCTACTAGATATGAAGGAATTACCCACGAGGGCTTAACTGAGGATCTCTCTCTGTCCCTTGAGGCCAACGGCCGGCTTCTCCCTAGTGGGTCTCGCACTTTTGCCTCTCTTAGGTGGGCCAGGGCATCACCAGTTACCCCATCTTCCCAGGGAGGGGGGTAGGGACCCAGGCCCACCCACTCCTCCGGGTCCCAGCCCAGGGGCCCTCTGAGTAGCAGCTATGTGCTGCTGGCACCTTACTTGCAGCTGCAGGCTTTTCCCCTGGGCTACTTCCCCCCCCCCCCCCCGTGTTTCTGCCTTCTTGAGCCCAGTAACTTCCTCAGGACTCCACCTCTCTCCCACACACCACTGTACTCCATACTGTTCTTCTCCATGACTCCACACACTACTGTACTCTGTTCTGTTCTTCTTCACAATCTCCAAACTCCTCTGCTCACCACACACCTACTCCTTCAACTCCCACCCTCACTCTCAGGTGTAGAGCATTTTTACCAGGCACCTGGGTGGGGCCTTAATTGGTGTCAGCTGACGCTAATTACCCTTTGGCTAGTCTACAAGAATAAAGAATGGAGCATTCTAGCACTTACATAGCACCCTTCTAGAACTTTCCCAGTGCCCTCTGCCCTTGCTATTCCACACCCTCTAGAACAAGAGATCCCCTCATAATGAGCCCAAAAGTTCAAATAAACAGAGCATACCAGTAAGAGTGGTATGGATGGAAGAGAGACTATTTTTGTTACTATGACATCTAGTATAACTAACTTCCTTTTCTGTTAAAAAAAGTAGAGTATGGTTTTACATGTGAACTGAACAATAACTAGGGTAACTCTATAGGCTTTTCTGTTAATATTCTTTGCAGAAATTAGTGATGCCCTGCACAGTCATGTTCGCCCTTACAGTATAATTGTGTATTGTTTAATGCAAAGCATGTCCTCTAAGATGTCTTTGGTATGTTCATGAGACACTGATAATTATTGTTACAGTAATATGTTTGCTGCAATTTCTTGTGTATGGTTATGAGGCTTCACTATAATATTCCCGAAGAGGTGTCTTCATGGCTTGAAACATATCCAGGCAAAAAACTCTCCAGGAGCAGAAGGGCAGTTTACACTTCACTAGCTTAGCCTTCCCAGGAACAAAGGACTGCCCTGGACATTAACAGAGGATCAGTTGGACTATCGAGTAAGTCAACTCCCTTCCCTTGGTCAGCTTGGAACCTGAGGAGGTAAAGCTCACTGACTCAGGACATGGAAGATTCCATATAATTATGTTGTTTGTCACTGGATCCTGTGTGGGAAGGGGAAAGCCCCAGAGGGAAGAAGGAACACTGTAAAAAGGGGAGACATTTCCCATGCTCTTTTCTACCTCCATCTGCATACACGGCCAAGCAACTCAAGTGCCGACCAAAGGGGAGAACCTGGCTGAAGGAAAGCCAGTCAGCCTGTGGTGAGAATCACTTAAGTTTGTAAGGTTGCTGAAAGTGTTAAGCTTAACTTAGAATGCATTTTGCTTTTGTTTCTCTTGGCCAAAGCTGACTTATGCCTTGATTTACAGTCATTTAAAAAGCTTCTGTAGTTAATAAATATGTTTTACCTCATAGACTCAGACTCATAGGTCAGAAGGGACCAATATGATC
>ML675604.1:79967743-79987654 GCA_007922155.1 Mesoclemmys tuberculata | reverse complement strand
ATCTGCCGATAATCCAAAATCAATTGCTTAAACTATCCCATCATAACCTAAAGCAGTGCATTTGGTTTCAAGCACACTTGAAATAACAAGGCTGGTGCATATCAATTTCTTTGTTGAACTAACAAATTTATATGAGCTTACATTGTTCAGTGGGCATAACTGAACATTGTAAGATGGAGGTTCCTAGGGTTGTATTTGGAACTTGGGGTATTTCCAACGAGTGGCTAGCTAGAAGCGCTCACTCACTTGGGAGCAGCTTGTGTGTGGAAGGTTGTGCCCAGGAGTGGGGTTCTCATAGCAGAGAAAGATGGGCTTCAGTAGTGCGGGATTGGGGGGGGGGCGCGACGCAGCCATACACCAGTTCAAATTGCACCACAGGAATGTCACAAATATAGAGATCTGTAGTTATGTGCTCCATTTATTCCATTATCAGCCAACCTGCATTGTGAAAATTTCAGAGCACGTATATTACTCTTTAAAGATATCACAGTTTGTCCAACACCTGACTCTGAATGAGTAACTGAAAGCCAATTCTAATTTGCCTCAGAAAGGCAAGCCAAACTCAAAAAACCTCTGAAGTAGTGAAAGGAAACAGCGTGAGCAGCTTTTGACAAAAAGCCTACTGCAAATTAAAGCAAGCATTGAAAAGTCAATTTAAACCTTGCGTGGTCTTGGGAAAGTCACTTTATGTCTGATTCAGCTTCCCTCATCTGTAAAATGAGGATAATACAAGAGGAGCCAGCCAGAGAAGTAGTTAATGGCAGTTAACAGTAAGCCACCCTAGTCACAGCTATCATAGGATGGGGAACATCTCACGCAAAGTCTTCAGTTTTGTCTCAGGTACAGCCCAAGAAGAGAAATTCCTACTTTGTATTATTTTGGGGATAGGTGAAGAAGGGAGTAGGAAGTTCCCATATGTGGTGAAAGAAGAAGCTGAAAGCCCTAAATGTGAACAAAGAAGCTACTGCACTCCTCAAAAGAGGCACTGAACTAGCATCCATGAAGCACTACAGAACCTTTTCTAGCATAGGAAGTCTGTATCCAATAGCAAAAAGGAGTTTTAGTAGAGCTGGCTTTAGTCAGACAGTCAGGATTACCAAAACAAGGGAGGCCAATGGGGAGGGGGGAAGATAGCGTGAGCGTGCAGCAGAAATGTGTTAATCCACAGACTAAATTACCATTACCCCCATGTATAAGGAGTAACATTCACTATGCAGATAATACAGTGCTGTTGGCTGATTCAGAAGAAGGTCTGATGAACTGGAGTTTATATATATGAATAATGGCAAAAAATATGGTCTATGGCTGAATGCAGACAAAACAAAAAACTGATGGTATAGAAGGAAAAACATGTGAAAACATGCAAGATTCCAGTGAACGATAGAGCCATACAGGAAGCGAAAAATTACTACTTAGGAAATATCATTACAACAGAAGATCAGACCCTGTAGGCAGCAACAACAAATGATCTTCGGGAAGAACCAACATCTGATGAGAAAGGACATAAATCTGAAGATTAAGTTCTGACTCAACTTAAATTTGGTCTGTTAAATTACAGCTGTGAAATACAGACATTCAAACAATTGATAATGCAACTACAATCCTTCAAATTATGGTATTATAGGAGAATTCTGAAAGTATCATGGATAAACCACTTACCCAACTAAACAGTATTGGAGATGACTTAACTCAGAAAACATTAGATCCTATGAAAAGAAAGATCTCAACATGGGGCACCTTTTAAGGGGTTCAGGATACGGTGCATGTTTACAGGCACTGGAAGGGAAAGTTTATGGCTAAGGAACAAGAGGCAGAAAAACAAGATTTTTGGATGGACAATTCGGTACCCTGGGTGGATCAAAAGACACACAAAGATTAGAACTGGATCATACAGAATGGGCTACAATGGTTCCAAACCTCCAGTAATGTAGATGTCACATAAGAAAACAATACCTACAGTAGGAACACTAGACAATTATAAGTTAAAGCCACTACAAAGATTAAAAATCCCACCCTTTACATGCTCTCACTGAAAATTCCAAATACTCGAACAGAATTCTCATACTAATCTCCATTGCAAAGCATTTTTAAGAACTAAAATGGACTTCATGAAGGATACAACACTAACTGATGTTTTTCATATATGAAAGTGGAGAGGAGAAAGTCTGCTTTATACTATTGCCACTTTGGCTCATTACTAATGCTAATGACAGGATTGCTGCATAAGCATTGCTATCACCAGCTGATTTTGAGAAGAAAAACTATCACTGATTAAGCTTCTGCAATATCTAAGCAGTGTAATTATTAAATTCTAAAACCTTACCTGTAAGTATATGTATATTTTTGAACCAGTACATATGGGAAGACCTCGTGAAGACCATAAAAGCTGATCTCCATGCATCTCCTTTGCTCCCTAGTAATCCCGCATAGGAAAGAGATGTACAACTTTTTACTATTAAATTCACCCACAGCTGGAATAAATAAACAAAATTCCATTCCCAATTGTACGAGCAGTAAACTCTGTTGATTTTTCCACCCAGAAGACTAGTTCTAGAAGTGGAGACCACCATATACCAGCCAACTTAAAAATGAAAAAGAAAGCATTGCACATTGCCTCCAAAACCAATACACTTAATTTGCTTCCATATGCCCCAAGAACTGACTCCAAATCCTACCATGCTCTTTCAGAAATAGTTTTCAAAGACAGCCATGTGTCAAGTCCAATCAATCACTCCCTCTTGGCTGCTCAGACTGCTTTGAGGGGATGCAGCTGCTGGATCCCCTATGTTTTAAGCCCCCAAAGTCTGAACAGAGACCATGTACGTCCATGCCTTGATGTCCCTAAGAACATCTTCTGGGTGCAGATCCTTTATCTAGCATCCTCTCCAGAGACCTGAGACCATGTGGCCTACTACCTAGTAATTAAAACCAATGCTGGACCCTTAAACTCCTCCCATAGCTTCAACACACCTCCTCTCAAAATTCCACCCAAAGGTGAGAGCCTTCTGGTTTACCTCTTCAAGAAGTAAAAGGTAGGTGTAAATATTATCACCTGTGACAGCGCTTTTGCATGGGATTGTAACAGAACAAAAGATCTATATTAAAACAGTACACACATTTCCCTGCCTCAGTTTCGTCAACACTCCACAGCATTCTTTGTGGGGTCAGGATCATGCAGGGCCCTTCTGTTTCAGTGCATTGTTTGGGTTCTGAAACATGGAGTCTTCTCCCCCAACTTGCCTACTGTGACCTTTGCCAGTCTACTCTTTTTCCCTTCTTCTACGTATCTTTCCATTCCCCTTCTACCTCACCCCTCCAGAACAATCTTTTTTAAACTGCTCCTGCTCTATCACCTTTGTCTTTGTCCTGCTTGGAGAATTTCCATGTTCTTTGTTTCCCTCCACCTCCGTTCAGACAAGATGAGCAAGTACCTTTTCACATCTTAAGAACACAACTTCTTAGCATATCTATTGTCAGATGAAAGCACAGTCCTTAAAGTTATGAACTCCTGATTGTCCTCTGTCTGGTACATACTTGTTGCAAGTCCAGTCAAGCAGTGATGTAGACACTTCATACAGGCTTTCAATGATACAGTAGTTTCAGAGCCGGAATTCATAAATTGCACTGACGTTCTTCTCAAAACAGTCACAGCATGCTAGATGTTTTCCTTGTCTACTTACTAGTTTAGGACTAGCGAGGTCACACAAGCCACATTCATAAATGTAAATGTTATCGCTATTTAGATATAGCACAGAAGAATCTGGATTTTCCACTACTGTGTAAACCAAAAAGACAAATACCCAAGCAACTTTAACCAAATATTTGCCTCCAACTGAACTGTCTTAAGTCAGTTACAACTTTACTCCTTTTAGAAGTAAAAAATCAAAGAACCAACTACAAACAAACCACCCTTGGACTACACAGGTATCTCAGCTTTTTGCCCTTTTCTCCCCATCACCCCCAGAGACTCAGAGCAAACATTAGGTTACAGTATTAGACTTTCAAAATCTTGGTTTGCTATCCAATCCTAAAGTGACCTGTTATTAACAAGCATGTTACTTTAGAACATACACTGATCAGTTGATGCCTAGTCAACATTTGTAAAACTATCACACTTGAATACAGGTAACAAACCATTCTGTCAGCATTGTTTTCATCTTAAGGATTAAATATGTACAAGAAACTGTTCTGACCTTTGTATAATCAGCACACTAATACCGAGTGGCAACATTTGAGAGTGCTTAAGTTCTATCTGCAAGATGGATTTAGGCACATGGGCACTTCTGAAAATTTTACTCCCCATCTACACTCCTGTGCCTTTAATTCACAGCAACTCCATTTCAGCAGCACTGTCTGGCCTGTACTGCCAAGTGGCTACAAGAAATCTGAGTTTTAAACTGAAGTATTGATGGGACCCAAGATTTGCAGGGTTATGAGTTAAAGGAGCTAGCTCTCAATTGCTTACTGCCAGCCTTACCAATTGATGGTGAGCAGATACGATTCACTGCTCAACTCTAGGTTTTGATCATGAGCTGAATATAGTACCTAACCTTTAGTGGTTGTCAAGTGGCTTCATCTGCTGAACATTTGAAGGCTGCAGCCTTTTCAAGTTATAAATTTTGCCACAAATCTGTGCTCTTGTAACCTCTAGACTAGGTTACAGGCATACATTTTAGCAAGGTGTGACAGAATATACCCATGTTCACACTCTACACAATATTGTAATCATATTTGCACAAGATATGCCTTGTGAGGTTGTGACGTTCCCCTCGGCAATCTGGAAGACACGGAGCGCTGCCAGGTAGACATGAATATAGGAATGGGAGACGCCGAAGAGATGAAAGTGGAGAAGACAGTTGAGGTTGCTGGGAACAGAGAGTCTATGAAGTGGCAGTGGCAGAATGCCCATGCATTAAAGTGCTGCCATTTTGCCTGGTAGCAGGTCCTGGTAGATGGTCGCCTGCTGCTTGAAAGGATGTCATGCACAGGTGTGGAGCATGCCCTGTCTATGGATAAGCACCATCTAAATATCAGACCATGAAGTGAAGCAGACCCAGATTGGGGTGCTGGAAACAACTGTGCACTTGCATGAGGAAATCTGAGAGAGAGGGGAGGTGAACTGAAGGGAATGAAGAGGCTTGAAGAAAGTCAGTAAATCATTATTGGCATGGCCAAAAGGGGGCTATGAAAATGACTGTGGCTCAGTTCTGCTGCACCTTGAGGAGGACTTGCAGGAGAAGTGGGATGGTGGGGAAGGTATCGTGAAGTTTGGTTGTCCAGGGCATGAGAAGCATGTTGCCCTGGGAGTCAGGCCTGAGGGCTCCTCTGTAGCAAGACCGGGGAAGTGTGTGGTTGGTGGTGGTTGCAAAGATGTCCCAGCATACCATGGCCCACCATCAGAAAATGGAGTGCTGAGTGGGGTCATGAAGCTCCCACTCATGGTTGTTGTGGAAGGAGTGACTGCGCATATCCATAAGGGAGTTGCTGGTGTGCAGAAGTGGTATAGTGTGGTGTGTACAGTGTGAAGCATGAGCCCCTGCCTGAAGCACCAATTCCAGAGGTGCATGGCTTCCGTGCAAAAGCAGGGAGCTCTGGCACTGCCTTGTCAGCTTATATACACAGCAGCCATTATATTGTCTGAGAGAAGCTAAACATGGCAAAAACTGATGAGGGTTAGAAATACCTGGCAGGTGACACAGATGGCCCAGAGTATGGGATGTTGATGTCATTCTATGCTTCACCCTCTGCAGGGACCATCTATGCAACCCTCCAGATGGGCACCCCACAGTGTGATCAAAGCTTCTGTGGTGACAGTGGTGTGGTCTGTGGCAGGGATGAATGGAATGCTGGCCAGGTCCGTGGTGGGTTGCACCATCACATGAGGGAATCCAATACCAATGTGAGAATCAGGACCAGCTTGCCTAGGTGGCAAGTACGACTGGCACCACACTTCTGTGTCGGGAAAGCATGCAGGGGAGAACACAGGGTCTAGCTCAGACAACCACTCAGGTTCAGAGAGCTGATCCAGGAAAGGCAGGACCATCGGTATGGACAACGTCAGTGGTGCACAGGGTAGGGCAGAGTGCGCCTGCAAGGAAGGAATCCTAACTGCTTGTGGTAGTGGTAATACAAGGTGGAGCACAGCAGCGTGCTGACGAACCAGGAGAGGTTCATCCACTGGAAACAAAAGCTTCAAGGGGGCTGGAGACACAGAGCACAAAGAGGCATACGTGGCAGCCTAGTCACTGAGGCCAAAGACTGCACTGGCTGGTCACAGTGATGGTTGGACTTATTCTGTCCAGGGTTTTTTGGGAGATGTAGCAGCTATGTCAACGTGAGACTTCTCACCCAATCTAGTGCAGCTCATGGAGGCAACACTGCATTTGGTGGTGGCCACACTTGAGGAGCTGCCCTTATGACCATCACTATGCTTATAAGCATGGTTAGGGCTTTGACAGGGGTACAAGTACTGCCTGTGCTGCGTGCGAGGGACTCGGAGAAGCACTCACCAGCAATGATCAACGTAACTCAAGGATGAGCCAGTCCCTGATTCAAGTGTGCACATGGATGCATCACTTTCATAAGCATCCCATGGAGGAAGCTAACTTCTCTAACCTCATGAGTCCAAGGCAGAAATGAACAGCAGATGGAGCAGTAAGTGACTATGTGGGCTTTGCCAAGGCAGTAAAGACAATATTGGTACTCATTGCTCACAAAGAAGGAACTTGGGCAGAAAGCACAGCTTTAGAAGCCAGTTTGCTGGGACATAGTCCCCCGAGTGGCGGTGGAGGGGGCGCTGAAAGGAAAAGCCAAAAGGAAATCTAACTAACAACCTTGAGAAACTATATACAATAAGAATGATCTACAGCAGTTCATTCAAACAGACAAAAGGCTTCTTAGCAAGTTAAGAGTGAAGAGTAAGAGAGGTTCCAATTCTGGCCATGTGGCACAAAGAAGAAACTGGAATGGTGTTGACCCACACAGATGCATACACAGGTTGATGGACACCACTACAAAGAGTTCTTGCTCATGGCGTGCATATGCACCCATGTCTGGAATCCACATAGGCATCATCTTCTGAAGAAGAATCTCCATGTTATATAAAGTAGGACCTTCATGCAGATGGCCTTGCAATTTTAAAATGCACTTCCCCACAACATACATTGGAGTACACATATAACAGGGAGTATGCCTATAGCATGGAAGGAGAACTAGAAGGTATATTTCTATTTTGGTTATTTGATGGCGGTACTGTTTTATATGGTTAAAGGAACGCAATGTTTTTTCCTCCCCCATGAATTTAAAAAAATCCTTTTTCCAAGCTGTCCTCAATTACTATTTACCCACATTAAACTTGTATTGTGGTAGACACAAGAAGCTTTCAGGGTTGCTTGGTTTTCCTTCCTCCATGGGATATAAAGAAGTCCACTGAAAATCAAAACATTATGTTAAAACATGTGATAAGTTGTGAGAGTTCACAAAAAATAGTGCGGAAATATACAACAGGCTTTCATATCAAGAATCACCTTTCATGAACAAGAATAAGGAGATGAATCAGCAACATCAAAAGCATTTGACTACAGCATTAATAGAGAACATGATTAATAGAGAACCGTCATTACACTGTACATGAGACTTTACCAGCATTGCATGTTGTGACAAAGGGTACCCTACTTTGTAAGAAGCCTCAGGTTTTTCATTTTGAAGTCTAGACCTCAGGTAAATGCAATTTTGCTACATGCATAACTCATTTGTTAAATTATGGAAGTTTGCTAAAGAATGTTCTGTAAGTCTTCATAAGACTCCAATTTTCTTGCGTTCTGACAGAAGACTAGGATAATGGTCAGATGTGATTTGAACATTTATGTTTTTATATTATCTGCATATATTTTGCTAGAAATTACATATTACTGTTTAATTCTGCAGGCAAAAGTTTGAAATGGGCATGATTTCCTTATCAATCTGACTAAATGCAAAATAGCAAAAGAAAAAACATTACTAATTCAATACCTAAATCTCTACCACCATCTGGAGGTAAAACTGTGCTATGGCATTAAAAGTTAGTATACTAAAATTTAGTATTAACTTTATTATACTTCAAAGCAGAGGATACCTATAGGCTAATTGTATCATGGAGCAAAGATTGAAAAGGCAGCTCTAAACCTCCATTTTCATTAGTGCCAAACTTTCCTCAGAATTTACCACTGAAGTTCATTTGTCATACTTCTTTGCTGAGGACAAAGAATTAGTTCTTCAATCTATTAATAAATGGAAGTCTTGTGCAGTTTGAAGTCTCAACGTTTTTGTTAAAATTAATTATTTGTACAATCTTATATGTGCAAGATATTCAGTAAATTCATCAATTAGGGTTTTACATGCCTTTATTGCAGTCCAATAGCTCTGAAGGTTTTGGCATTCACGTGCAGTTAAAAATGTTAGCTTTGCTAAATCTAAAAAAATTGGTCAAAAGAAAATGGAATAAAAACAGTATCCTATGCATTATTATTTCCTTGTGAAATAAAGTGCATACAACTTACTCACTAATGGTTAGGTCCACTATGGGTTACCCAGTATAACTGACAAATAAGAAAAACTTCATTTTTTCAATTTATTTAGAGCATCCGACAACTGTACTGTTAATTTTATCACTTGCCCTGTATGAAAAACTACTAAGATCTCCCTCAGCATATATGTACCCAGAGACTGTATGGAAAACTTAACTGAGGCCACAAAAATCAGTAGGGGGACTGAAGGACAGCTTCTGTACCTGAAATTATACTATTTCAATCTGGCCAATTTAAAGAAAAAGGAAAAGTCCCTTTTATGTATGTATCAAGGCAGATCAGTTGCTGAGATCCTCCAGACAATCCATCCTGTGTGGATGATCAAAGCTACCAATCCACTGCACTTTTAAGATAGGAATCCGCAAAAAACCTAATGCCTTTAATTTCAACTGTGTACTACAGCTCTTGTTGGGAAATGTTGAACATTTTTTTCATTGGAAGATGCCAGTTGGATAAAACCAAAACTTTGTGAACATTTCTCAGATCCAGAACGGAATTTCTAGTCAAAACCATATAGTGGTTAGAGCACTCCGCTGGGATGTAGGAGACTCAAGTTCAAGTCCCTGCTTTGAATCAGATTGAGCATTAAGCTATTCTGCAGATAGTCTTTTTTTGTGAAAAGTTTCAAAAGGTCTGTTTCATCATCCTGTGGAACAAAATCAAAATGCTAAAATGCTGCAATTTTGTGCAGAACAGAATTCTGGTTTTCCAGACAGCCTTACTCAGAACTACAAATCAAGGAACAATTCAATTCAAAGTGTAATCTAATGGTAATATCAAAAAAGCAGTGACAACTTTCTTCCAAGCGACACAATTTTGCTCAGTTTTTAAAAAGTTAATCACATCCATTTATGTGATCTACTTTCCATACTTTTTATATATCTATAAAATCTATATATATATATATATATATATATATATAATATAATATATAATTGAAAATAATTCGTAATAGAACTCCAGTATATATAATTCATGGGTTTTTTTTTTTTTCCTTTTTTCACCAGGACTGAAGTTCCGTAACATTGTTAACTGTATAGTCTGGGGTTTCTTTTTTTTATGTAGTTATCTGGTGAGTTCCTCACAGATTTTGGATTCATTTTTTCAGATCACCTAAAAAAAGGTTAAAAAAAAAAAAAGGTTACTGATCTGACAGAAGTACCTTACTCAAAACATTTACGCAAACAACTTCTCAGGTCACCTTTCAAAGTATTGTGGAATTACTCGACTAGCAATTTAGATCCAAAGAGAGAAGAATGTTAGCTTTAAACTGGAGGCGAAGTCCACATTACTCCATGAAGCACAGGCATGCCATCAGTGGCCTTCACGTGTTAGTCTGCACCTATCATCCTGCTAAGCAGCAGCAACACCAAAACACAGTACTAAAAATTTTAAACAGGCATTCCAGGGTAGACCTAAAACTGGAAGACGACTTGATAGCTGACAGGTCTCTATTCGAGTGGGGCCAAGTTTGGGCCTTTATAAAGCTAATAGATGGAAAATGAGACCTGTTAGCCCACAATATTAATTCAATGTTCACCTGGAGGGTTCTTCCCTTAAGGACATTTTATGTGGTTTCCAGTTAATTGAAGAACCTTATATTAAAACAAATCAGACTTCCTGTTACAACAAATTAACAGGCCATAATGCAAGGCCTTGCAAAAAACCTATTTCCTGATATACTCTTTTTATGGCCCCTTGGGATTCTAAAGACATCATTGTTTTTGAGGAGAAAAATATAATTCCTGACCTTGAGAGAAAGACATGCACAAATAGGTTGCTCTGTAATTTGCCTGACACTGGACCAGGAACTGACAACAACAACAAATCAACACAGGAATAGGTAATCCTATCTGCGTCAGTCATGCCCCCTCTTATCCTAACAGCTATCCAAAAAGTCTGTCTTTCTTATTAGCAGCCATATTTGTATAGTTTATCAAATCAATAGAGTATCGCTTAACAGAACTGACGAGGAAAGCCCAAGATCTTTTTTTCTTGAAAGAAAAGCCGTAATGAGTCTGATGAATCTTAGATAGAAAACAGAAGACACAGACTACCTTTTTAGTCTGGTGAAGTATTCAAAGTTCTTATATGGTATTCTGCATCTAGTTTATTTCTCAAGATAAGCCATCTGATATTTCTCATTGAGAAGCAGTGTTATTGTTTTGAGGGGGAACAAGAAGTTTATGAACAATGGAAAGAGAAGAGAAGTTCCTTTTCTAGATAGAGAATTGAAGTTTTTTTTTTTTTAAATAAACATTGACTGCAGCTTTTGTAGCAGTACTATCAACACAAGCCACAATGAAGATGGAATTCATCTGACTTCTCAGAAAGCTATGACTGCAGCTTGAGACTGCCCAAAATTGGCATTTCGGTTTTCTCCGGCATCCTCAATGTAAAATGAGCCCCTTGTTGCAAAACATTAGCAGATGTTTGTACTTTCAAAATATGAAAGCCACTACATACATACTAGCTATTGTTGATTTGCATCTTTAGGTTCCACTTTAATGCAGAAAGCAACCATACTTTCACTAGCTCCATTTGTACTAGAGTCATTGTCCAGAAGAAAGACTTACAATTCAAAAAAATTTAGCACAGTTCATTCAACATTTCTTCAGGAGTACTCCACACCCCCAAAAGAAGAAATTCAGTCTTAAAATTATATTTGTAACAGATCTTTTTAATGAGACCACACACACTATGCCCAGACCATAGAAAACAAATCTTAGTTTCACTTTTTTGGTATGTGTTTAGTCTTTAATTTGTATTATTAATCCTTAATATGTATTAAACTACTTAACATATCCCCACCCAGCATATGCTTATTTCTATGGTTTTGAATGGAGAGTTCAACACAATCTGACAGTTATTTTCACTAAAACTTTGTGTTAGGTAACATTCTCCACTATTACAAAGCATAAATATTTTATTAAGAAAGAAGGACAGACTGCAGAGATGGGTCCAAGCCTTTCTATAAATGTTTAGATTTTAAAAGCCCCATTTTTAAATAAGTTTAGACGTTGATCTAATCTGGTTTTCTTGCTTTGGGTTTGTTTAGGCTCATCTCTTAATTCAATTCCATTATGCTCATCTACTGAAGTGGATCTAGTGCTCAGGCAGTGTCTGAACAGTGAATGGTTTTAACATACCACAGACAGTACAAAATAAAAAGAAAATTGCATTATGTATAGTAGAAAAACTTCACATTACCTTAATTGTAAGAAACCTTGACATATTATGCTACATGCTAAAGAAGTGACAAGAGTAGTACTGAAGGCCAAAAATATTTCCCCAAGGAACTCATTAATGTCTATGCTATGAATGTGTATTAACAAAAATAGTCAGCATTTCATATTATAGATCCATACGTCAAAACTCATTAGCCAAGTTTTTAAGCATTGTGTCATTCCAATGTATTAATGCTTATAGAAACTGTGACAGAAACATGAATTCACATGCAGAAGCCCCCAAGATTGCATTATAATAAGCAAACTGCAATTTTAATTCACAAAGAAGGAAACAACATAGAACATCAGACTGTAGACGGAACTAAGGTTTAATTCAGAAGGAGTTTTCAGTTTATTTAAAATCACCTGAAAATTAGCTTACAACACAATATTTTATGAACACATGATCCAGTCACTGCAGAAAACCGTAATTTTAGAAGTGGTTTTAGAAATACTCACTGTAGTAGCCATATAATACTGTGTCCTCAATTTGTCTTGTAACATTAGCATCAGCCCACTCCTAGTAAGATTGAAAAGGAGGGAAAATTATGTAACACTTATTTCACAAAAGCGACGCTTTCAATCCATATTTCTAGATATTTGTTGAAAACCTAAATATTTTTCTATTGTCACACAAACTGCAAAACTCACGATTTTGTTCTTCGCGGCTTACAAGAACTCCAGTTCTTCTAGAGCTGGAAGAATTCAGTTGATTGAACAGACTGATACTTACAATTCTGAATACACACAGTATAGACTTGGTAAAAAGGCTGCATAGTTATTCTGCATTAGAGGCATTTACAGAGGCCCCTACTTATCAGTATTTGTTTTGATCATTGAGTTACATAATATTCTTACATCTAAATACCACCTATAATAGCCAGCATGGAAGAACTCTTGGCTTGAAATTTAAGAAAAATATAAATAAAAAAAGATCTTGACTGAAAACTTCACAACAAAGCATTTTTACGATATATCTAGCAGTATATATCATAGTACACTTATTACCATATAAATATGGCTATAAGTCATTTGCAGGAAATGCATATGAACAAACTCACTGCACTGGCTACTTAACCAGAAATTTAAAGGCAAAATTGGAGAAGCAGTGGAGTCTATTATCCAGAAATGAGGCAAATCCTTTATATTTTAAAAACTTTCAAATTAAGATGCTGAATATGGACACTAAATATAAGAACCTACTCAAAACTGTGGGCACAGGGACAAAGGATGCGCTAGGCCACGTTCCCGGGGGGATGTGGGTTGGGTCCAGACTTTGGACACAAACTGTCCTCCGCGAAACCCTTGACTTGAGCTAAAAGGGCCATATACTACACAAGCAATAATCATGTGCAAACCACACACTTTTCTAGACTTGAAGTGGGGGCAGGAGGGGGAAAAACCACAGCAACTTTCTAGCCTTGAGGTTAGGAAGCGAGGAAGCATATCAGAGCAACCTTCTAGTAGTGTCCAGAACAGGGCAAACCTGCCCAATAGGCACCATGGTAATGGGACCATAATATGGGAAGGCTATGTTCTCCCCCCAGACCATTCCTCCCCTCACCACCTGGACAAAGAATGTGTTAAAAGGGTGTTCTCTCTTCTTTCCCAGATAGCATGTGTGTTGGTAGAGATCCTGAGCCTTCCCTAATAGTTCTTCCCTTGCTGTTAGTTTAAAGGACTTCACGGTCATCCCTGCTGTTAAGATAAATGTATATGCTACACAAGTTTTGTGGGAAACAACAAACAGGGTGGGTATAATTTATGTCTCCCATATCCATTAATATTCATTTTATAACCATTTACATCACAAAAGAGGGATTTGTGGGGCTTTGTAGAAGTGTATTACATGTTATTTTAGATAAAAAGTAGTGAACTTGGGGCTCCCTTTGTTGGTCGCAAGACAAAGGGGAATGAGTGGACTAGAAGCTGTAACCGAATAAATGCTCCTTATCACTCCACTCGGCTCAATCTCTCTTCAACCTACCCTGCAATAAAAACCTGCTGTAGACGCCACAATATGTTGACCACATAGGCTGCAGTACTCTAACTTCTCACATTCTCTATCACTGCAATAAACTGCATAAGCAGTTAGACTCTTCCCTCACTCCTAGACATTTGCATATGACCATCACCCTAGTCCATGCATGTTATACATAGCATTTCCTACTCAAGAAATCTTTAAAAACATTTTGAGATCTATACCAGGGGCTAAGGACTGGTCCAATTATTTGTTAAGTGATTGTGATTTCTGTCTACCAGACTAGTTACAGAGGACCACCACCTAGTGTGGATGCAGTTATATGGGTATAAAGATGCCTGTTATTCGTTTAACTTATTCCTCTTCTCTTACAGAAATAGTACACTGGTATAAACACAATTACATCCAAGTAACTACATCGCAACTATTGGAAATACTGCTTTAACTGTACCACTATAGTCAAAGCCTGAAGAATCATAGCAAGAAGAGAAATCTAAGACATCATTCATTGCTAAAATCCACACTTCTGGGAATAGAGATCCTCAAGCCCATCAGTGCCTGCACAACTAACAGTCAAAATTCCAAAAAATGGGTTTCAGGTAAGTTTGGTTTATTAATTTTAATTTTTCCTCAGTAAGATTTTATCGTTTTCAGAGACCTTACTCCGGTTACAAAAAGGTGTTAAGACAGTGTGTGTAAGTCTCTCAGCACAAAGATGACATACTTAAGTAATAACGTACACCAGCAGCTTGAACCACTCTCCCACCAAACTGCTCTCATCTCTCCAAGTGGAATGATATTCCTGACACCTATTTATCAAATAGAGAGGCATCCATCCCACTGCATACATCTTATGAATCTTAAAGTTCACAGTCACTTAGAACAAACTTCACATTAATTTCATTGCCTCACAATCATAACCAAGTTTGGGGCAGGATCCAATCACCACAGGCTACCGCCACCCAATGACCCATAATATTCTTATCCTTTCTCCTCTGCAGATGCCAGAGAATAAGGTAAGCTTTGCAGCATCTGTGGAAGGTTAACAAAAATGGGTTCTGGCAGATCAAGTAAAAAGCAGCACATTCCTGAGTTAAGTGCTTCTCCTGGAGGTAATAAAATGGATAGTTTAGGGGAGGAAAAAAGTCTTAGCATGTGCCCAACCAATGCTAGAATAGCAATTTCTAAACATCATGGCAGAAATAGGATTTCGAGACAGTTCTAAAGAAAATAAGGAACTACTTGAATTTTGACAGAAAAGTTTTCCCATGCGTAGTTCGCTTTTTAAAAAATAGAATGTATTAAAAATAAATGAACTCCTTTTAATTAATTATGGGCCTTTATGGGAAATCAACAATTAACTTGAAGATATGGTCATAAAGAACGTCTCTGCTCTCATAAAAGTTTTAAAAGATATGAAAGAGGTCATATGTTACTGGTCAAAAGTAATACAGATATATTTCAAAATAAAATATGAAATAAGTGCACAAAAGCAAGCACCAGGTCAGCATGGCACTGACTTAGCCACAAAAAAAAGGCTCTTTTAGCCATCAGTTAAAAAAGCCATTCAAAAAGCCTGAGGGAGAGGAAGCCAGGAATTAAGGGGACAGCAACGTAATCATATGCCACTATTAGAAAGTTATTCCAGAGTCTGGCATCTAAGTTAATATATACCAAATAAGCTCCACATGTAGCAGCTGAGTTCTCTGCTAAAGAAGAGCGACAGGGAAGATAGCAACAACATGAGATGTACCAATAACAGCAGGATGCAATAAAAGAAAGTTTGATCTTTCAATTTTTAATTATTTGTAAAATGCAAATATGCACAGCAACAAAGGTATATTCTACAGGGAATATTACACATACAGTACAATGCAAGTTATTGGTTACTAAAACTTGTGTCTATTTCCATTTCCTTTTGAACCCCATTATCCTATGGTAAAGTAATGCAATTTACCAGGTCCTCTTCTATTTAAACAATGTTTTTGTGAACTAAGCTAAAATAAGCTAAAATCTGTACTTGGATTTTAAAAACTGTCAGTCATTTAACATCCTCCTCCCTGGCTACTTATACTATTGTCTATCAATGCCAGAATCAGTTAACCTTCAAGACACAGTGAAAGGCTCATTTATTCACTAAGGAACCGTTTCCACGCTCATTGAATTCTATGGCAAAACAGGCAGTGACTTTAACAAAAGCAGGTTCAGGCCATAAAGATTTTTTTTTTTATTTGTTGGTTTGTTTTTTTTGAGAGACACAGACACAGACGCAGGGCAGGACACAGATCTAGTTTTGGTATAGTTAATGTGTTTGAGAGTTGGGGAGGTAATACATTAAAATACATATGCATTTTGTAAACAAAAAAGCTTACTTTAATTTTTGGAATGCAGAGGGTTTGGAGTAAAGGGTATCACTTAACACCTACTTCCTCAAACTATCAAAATGGCAAAGTATAATTATGAAGACAAGGATACCGGATGTAGAAACATACCAACTAATTTTTCTAATGCAAAATTTGTGAAACTGAGGACATGACATAGAATGCTTTACGAACTGCTAATTCTAGGGGTAAAAGCCAAGATAATTTTATGAAAACTGAAGAGCTACAAAAAAAGGTCTGAAACAACTTCAAATGGTTTAAGTTTTATGCTAGAATATACTGTTTATTCCAAGTACTTGCACTATTAAAAATATCTGATTTTCATATAATCACTCTAATTTCAGATACTGTAATTTTATTAAAGGCACATTCCTGTAAATTTTGTTCTAGACTTTTGAAGATTAATGGTTTGATAGAAATCAGATATTAGGTGCAGAGGCAAACAGAATCTAAGGAAGCTTTTTTCATTTTCAAGGTAAGGGCTACAAGAACACGTCTGAAGTAAGAAGCGAAGAAGAACAGAACTGGTTTATCAATTCTTAATTAAAATGCTTATGTGCAAAGGCAGAGAAGATTTTTCACATTGCGCGAACATTAACTGAAAATTTTCCGACCGTTTAAAAATTTTAACGTTAATTGTACATTGTGTTGACAAGTTCTCTGATTAATCAACGAAACAGTAGCATGGATGCAAGTAGTCCTCACTATAAATGTGTAAACAGTCTGACAACCTTTGAGGTAACTGTCCATAACTCTCACATTCATATATGCAAGTCAGTGGCATCGCTACAGTAGGCCTTGAAAGCAGGCCCACCCAAGCTCCGCTTATGCTACCTTGGGAACTGGACCTTTCTCGGGCAGTGGTTTCCCAAACTTCCTGCTTCCAGTCATGTGGCCAGAAGCAGGAAGTTCAGTCGGCCCACCTGTGTCATCCATAGGCCCTGCCAAAAAAATCATTTCTGGGTACGCCCCTGAGGCAAATGCATATGTTCTTTGAGATTAAAAATAAATTGGATGAGAACGTGGTAAGGCAGTGTACACAAACGTAAATTATTCCACCCTGCCACAAAATATTAAGTCACAATTAAAACTGGTGATTTAAATCACTAAGTCAGCAAACAGGAAACCACAATTTAAATAATTGATTTTAATCATGCTTTTTATTTGTACTTCATAGTTATTTTCCTAAGAACTGGTTGATAACCATTAAAACATGTTGATTTGCAACTAAACACAGCCCCTACACAGCAATACCGCCATAAGGGAGAAGTTTCTTCCATCAACAGTAGTTAATTCATCTCTCCAAGTTGCCATAAATATGTCAACAGAAAAACTTTTCTACATCTATATCAAGGGTTAAGTCAAACTAACTATGGTGCTCAGGAAACAAAGCTTTTTACAGCTCTGAGCCACTAGCTAAGGCCATCTCATTTTTAACTCTAGAGCCGATCTTAGACTGAAAGCTCATTGTGATAGATAGATGTTCTGTTTTAATGGTATATTTATTTTATACAAAAAGATCATTAATGAGTTCATGCTATAAAACATAGGAAAATATTTAGGAATCTCTACTGAGTTCTATTTATACAGTTTTAAATGAATAAATTCCATAAGCACCTAGACAAGACTATTCTTGTATATTATAAAAGAAGCTGGTAAAATTAATATTTTAATGAGAACAGCAGGTTTACATTACAAAGTTATGAGGATGAACACTATTTCAGGGGTAAATGACAAGGTCCATTAGTTTGCAATGCTAGTCTTCTTTTTCCAAAACAAAAATTCCAGCAATTAAACAAGACACTAAAAGGCGACTCATGCGATTTGCTAACTTCATATCAAAAAAGAAGAAAGGGGAGAGGGAAGACACATGGTAAAGCACTTGGCAACAGATATTGGCATTCAGTAAAATATATAAATCATTCATACCTTAAATGTGCCATTTTGATTTTTCATATATGAAACCAGAAAAATGTCCACTGGCAGAAGTGCTGATGTGATAAGTGCAATTGCCAATGCAAAAATAGCTGTTATGGTAGAAATTACTTCACTTTCCCGTCGACTTTGGTACTTGCGCACGTAAACCCAGCAGAAAACCAGTATAGCCTGAAATACGAAAGAAATGATAGACCCCATAACAACACAGCACAGGATAAGAAACTCAAACATCCCTCAAATTTAACTGCATTTCTCTTCTATATAGATACTTAAACTGCTCTCTTCACCCTAATGCCAGACCATCTTCCGGGTGGGCACTAAACAACATGACTAATATCTGCCATGGGTGGTTTGTTTTTTTGATCCCAAAGGAGGCGAACCTGCTATTTGCTCCATTAGTTCAAGTGGCAAAGGGCTGTTCTGCAGATTGATGACCCAAAGTGATGGCCAATGTGCTTTCATGTTTTCTCCCTTTTTTAAAAAAAAAGAAAATTGTGAAATGACACCCACGAGGACTGCGAAGTCAGGCATTCACAAGTTAGGCAGTGCCAGAAGGCAGACCACTGTGAAACCTCAGCTGGGGCCTAATGATACAGCCTGCAATAATTACACCACCACACGCTGCTCTTCCCAGGACCCCTGCACAGCCAGTCTCATCTGGGCTACCCCCGAGGAGCGACCAGAGACCCGAGGAGGAGAGGGGCAAGAGCCAAGCCTGTAGGCCCAGGCTCACAGGGGGAGGCGATGGGGAGGGAGCGGTCACCCCCAAGGGGGGGGTCCGTGACGTCTGAGGGCCTGTCAGTTAACGTCAAGGGGCGTGGCTGAGACCCACGTGCTGCGAGAGCCGGTGAGAAACCCCCGTAACCCCCGAGCAACGCGGGGGTGAGGCGCGCTGGTCACCCCCGTCACCAGATACCCGGGCGAGGGGCGCCGCGTGGGAGCCCCTGCCCCTAACGGCCGTCCGGGGGAGAAGAGCCGGCAGCCCCCGCAGAGCGGAGCGGAGGGCAGGGCAGGGCAGGGTTTCGGGCACAGCCGCGCCGCCTCCTACCAGCAGCGAAAGGCCGAAGAGGCACCAGCCCGTGAGCAGCTCCGACGAGGCCGCCATCTTCACTTCCGGCAGCAGCGGCAGCTCCGCCCTGCGCGGGGAGGAGCTATTTAAAGGGGCGGGGCCCGGCTGGTTACTACGGTAACCGCCAAACAACCTTCTGGAGCCGCGCAAGCCTAGCGCTCCTAGCGGTGCGCGCGTGTATATACGTCACCGAGCTAGCAGCCAATGACGGGAGGGAGCTCCTCGGGCTGCCCGCGCGCTGCGTTGGGCCGGCTCGCTGGGGGGGCGCGGTGCGGGCAGAGACGTTTATCCGCGCTGCGAGCGAGCCCCCAGCCCGGCGTCTCCGATCCAGAACCGACACGGAAGCGGGTGACCGTCCCCTGAACTGGACCCGGCCCGGCCCGGCCCGCAGCTGCCCGGAGCAGGACCGACTCGCAGCCGGAGCGGGACTCCAGCCAGAGCCAAGCCGCGGCCTCCCCGACCCAAACCTGAGCCGCGCCCCCGGGAGCCGGACCCCGAACCAGTACCAGTCCCCCCACTGAACTGGGCAGCCGATGGAACCGAGCCAGAGCTGCCGCAGCCCTGGGCCCTGAACTGATCCAGAACTTCCCCTCACCAGAACGGGGCCCCAGCTGGAACCGAGCTCAAGCCTCCCGGAAACAAACCCCAAACACCAGCTCATCCCCAAACCCAACCACACCCTCCCCGACTCAGAACCAGGCCTGAACCGACCCAGTTCCGTCCCAAACCAGAACTGGGCCCCAACCTGAAC
>ML675604.1:79946821-79967733 GCA_007922155.1 Mesoclemmys tuberculata | reverse complement strand
AGGGTAAATGTCAGGGTAGAATACAGTAAATGGAAAGAAAAGGAAAATGTTCAGGCATGTGAACTGAAGGGGTGGGCTAGGGACAGGATCCTCTGAGGGACCATAGAGGGAAAATGTGAGTGGGCGAGGCTACTGAGTGGGGAAGGGAAGGGAGACAAAGATAGCCATAGAAAAGCAGCTCCTGCATTCCAGGAGTTAGGAGAGAGGGTAAGTGGAGCCCCCTCTAAGCAGCAAGGGAGGCTCACATTTTTGCATGTGCATTTCAGATTGAATTTTGAACTTGAAATGATTACATGAACTTTGGGGCAGGGGTTGGCTTCCTCTAAAGACTGAAAAATAAAGCAAACAAAACTCAGCATTTATTATTTTGGAAAACTCATGATTTTTAGGCTGATCTCATAATTCTGGTGGTCTGACTCATGATTTTTGAATGCTTGGAGATGGCCATACTCTGATTTATATTCTGAACTGTTGCAGTTTCACTGCTGTCCCAGGCCTCATTCAAAGTCTCAATCATTTTTGAAAAATAGCAGCTAGAATGAACACTCACTTGTACTTCTTGGTCACTAAAAAGTTTCCACTGAAGCTTTTGAAAAGCCATCAGAAGGCAGTTGCAGTGAAACAGTGCAGGGAGTTCAGGAAGTACCTGCGGAGAGTAGAGATTGGGGCGAGCAGTTTGAATAGCACCCACCACTACAGTCACAAGTGAAGGAAAATGAGTTATTGAGACCTGAAAAAACCAGAAGAGTGGCTGCAGAACTACAGAATAAGGAAGACACTCTGGGACACTGATCTATGCTTGCCTTGACATTAGCACCAAAAAGGAGAGTAAGAACCTCCCCTCCACTTTGGAAATGAGTTTGATGATCACTCTCTGGAAGGTAACAACTGCCAGTCAGCAGGGAATTAGCTGGGATCAGGAAATCCATTATGAGAGCTACTGTGGTGGAGGGTTTGCCTGATACAAACAGGAACTAAGTCAGGGAAGTGCTTTGGCCTGTGTTATATAGAAGGTCAGACTAGATGATCACAATAGTCCCTTCTGACTTTATAATCTATGAAAGCATAATTTTAATCTTCTGAAGACTTAACATAATAACCATAATACCTATTAATAGTTGTTGTCCTTGATTATGCAGTTATGAATTCTACTCACTTATGTCCCTAATCACAAAATTCCCAGAAACTGTCAAAATGTGTCACTAAGTCCCTTCCCCCCCTCAAATTTTGTGGCTACGGAAGGAATAAGCATATGCTGGCACTGGGAACTCCCCCTCTTTAGGAGGGGGAAGAAAGAATGTACAGCCTCCCACACACTGGCAGCTTCAACCTACAAGGAAACACTATACCTGCATGCCCACCCCCTCCTTCCTCTGCTAGTCTCCATATGGACTGTTTTCTGCTTTGCCTCCAACAAATCCAGAGGCTATTAGCAAGGGCAGAGCAATAGCAGATCTGTAAGAATGGTGCTCCCTTGCTGGAGAATGACAACAGGCAGAGTATACAGGGATGAGATAAGCAACTAAGATACAGAAGCAGGTGTGAGTGGCAACTTTGTAATGTGTTTGTCATAGAAATTTGGTTTTGAATTATAGCCTTACTAATATGGACTACATTAATGTACTTTGAACAGACATACAAAAACTTATAACTGTATGGAGCTGAATGTTTATGAGATCTTAAATTAACCATCTATTTATTTGTGTCTAACGGAATCGGTTACTGGATATATTTTGCTATTGGGAATTGAACCCATGGTCTCCTCTTTCATTTCTTACTAGTTATTTTGTTCAGGCAAAGAATTTGAGTTATGGGAAGAAGATACTTACACACTGGCATCTTGTGACCAAAGATGACTCCTTATGGTTTAAGTCCAGGGCACTCTTCCCAGGACATTTTTTCTAAAGCAGAAACCAAAGTGTCATTACATTCTTCTTTCTCAGGTGCTTGAGCCTCTTCTATCCCCAAAAGCTCCTGCACATCTGAATGTCAGAATTGGCTTCATCAGTGCTTCCCATCTGTGGCTAACAAGACTCCCATTTTTTTTCATTTTGACTTTTTTATTTTTATTTTTTTTCGCTTACAGCTGTTTTCTGGGGGATTTTTTCCTCCTCATTTTCTTTTCTTTTTCCTCCACCATCCTACTTCTTTTACCTCTCTTTTCCCTCTCCTCTTGTCTATAAATACTTCTTAACCCATTGTTTCTCTTCTCTCTTTATCCTATTACCTTTCAGTTTGTCTTCTTTGTGTTGTCTTACTCCCTTGCAGCTACACATTATTTCTTTGTTTTCTTTCTCTTTTTCCCTGTTTTATGTCTCTTCTCCTTCTCTTATGCATTCTCCTGTTTCATTTGCCCTCCCTATCTCTGGATAAGACAAGTGGAAATTGTTGTTGTAATGTCCCTTCACCAGGAATCAGCACCACTCAAACCACCTCACAGCTCTCTCTCTTTTTGTCTGGTCAGGTCTTCATCCCCATGCAACTCACTTGATGGATTCTAAGCACTGGCAATAAAATGATACAAACAGTGCGAACAAGTGCTTGAAGGTGAACATAGAGGAGTGGAGGAAATAATGCTGGAGATAACTTTGCAGAAATGGTGGCTTAATAGGATTCATTGACACAGATGAATAAGCCTTTAAACTTTAAGTGCTAATTCACCAACCCAAAGCTAGAGGGCTGCCAGGTATGTAGATGATGTCTGTATGCTCTGTTAGGACAGGAGTCTGATGGTTGTAAGTTTTAGTGCCAGTCCCACAAGGTTTTCCAGACTACACCATTGGGAAAGAATGGCGTGGTTTAGTACTTCTTCAGATGGGTCAGCACTAACAGATGGGCCTGTTTGCTAACTATTATTAGCATCTTTTAGTTAGTTATTAATAGCTATTAGGTAGCTACTATTAGCATCTATTAGCACCTATTAGTTAGCCTGTTTGCTAACTATTTTTTATTTATTGAACACTAACAGCGTGCTTAGTGCTGTTTAGAAGAAGACGGTCTCTGCTCTGAGGAATATACACTATAACATAATACAGATGAATAAAAGTTGTAAGCTCTTGCTTAACAGTTGACAGTCACTGAAGAGTGAATATAATGACAAGATCAAAAACTCCACCAATAGCCATCCAGACCTACTTCCACACGCCAGAATCTTTCTATATCTCCTTCTCCTCCATTCCTAATCAAACCTCCTCCCACTCCTCTAACCCAACATCTCCTGCTTCACTCCTCCTCTCCCTATGTCCCATACCTCCCTTTCCCAGACCAGACCTTCCCACGTCACCTTTTCCCTGTCCAAAATGCTCCAAGATCACACCCCTACCCACTCCCCAATCTGCCCTTGGTTGCATCTTCTCCCCCTATCCATTTGGCATCTCCTTCATTTTGGCCCAAACCTTCCTCCAGTACTTCTCTCTTTACTGCACTCTCCCAAGTAAAACCATCTTGTATCCGTGACACTTTATTCAGGGAACCCAGAAGCCACTGTTACCCCTTGGCCTCAGCAGGCGAGAGCTTTGCTGCTGTTAACCTGCACGTCTGTTCCCTAGCACTCCAGGCTGTCCGCCTTGCCAGCAAGCTCCTCAAGATTCTGAAGGTCAAAACCTTGACTTGCAGGTAACAATCAATGAATCCGAGTTCCCCAAAGACATTTCCCTGCAGTGCCCAGTTCTTTTCACTGCACACTCAGAAATTATAAAATTTGATGCGTCCAAATAGACAAGAGGACACACCAAGTTGTTAGTGTGGCTGAGGACCCACACTTTACTTCAATATGCAGTAGTAGTATTGAGTTGGTTTTGTAATACAATACGTTTATTAATAAAGAACATGGATTCAAGTGATACCAGGCAAGAGTAAAAGAAGTAGAAAAGACGGACAAAGGCAGACAAAACAAAAATAACACACTGTGATGGGGTCTGTAGGCCCCATATAGAAAAGGAAAGGTGGCGAGGCTAGCCCAACCCTTCTGGCCCTGTCAATCATGCATGATAGGAAGGAGGCCTTTAAAAGGGAGGAAACTGCATTCAACAGAGGGAAGGAGTAGGATCATCATCCCTGCCCCCCCTCCCTGCCAAAAGCAGCCTGCAGGAATGAAAGTCTGCTGGAAACTCTTAGGCAGGAAACCTTCTCCCTGGCCCTGAGGAGAGTACAGCAAACTCGTAGGGTAAAATGGAAGGGCTGGGCCTGTCTTAGCGATCTAGACAGATTAACTTCCCCAAACCCATTGTGATGGGGCTGGATTGTTGATAGCAGTATAGACTTCTCCTTTCTGCCATCCCTTTCCTGGGTTGCAGGCAGGGACTATCCCTGAAAGCGTGGGTGTTTGTGGCTTTCATTTTGATGCTGTAGCTGAAGAGATTTAAGGAACTTCCCAAAGGGTAGAACCCTTCTCCACCAACCCGTGCAAGAAAGGAGGCTTGGATTGCAACCACACAGCGTAGCTATTTGGATGTAATCAAGTTCCCCCACATACTGAAGGAGGAACCATCAAGGACTATGTTACACATGCTTTCTAGTGGCTAAAGCTTAATTCTACAAGCTTGTATCTTTGACTCAAAGTCTGTTGCTTATAGGAAAGTATAAGCAGCTCCTATCTTTCAGGCTAAGAGGATCCACTGTTCATAGGCTCTGAACTTGCTGTTCCCTATGTCCTATAGCTGAAGGATAGCAAGGAATCTTGTCCCTTTCTTTTACAGTCCAGTGAACTTTTGAAGTGTATCACCAGATAAAGATTTATCTGCTATGCTGCTTGTACACATGCTATGCTTTCTCCTCTTCCGATCAATTTGCTTCTCTGGTTGGCTTAATCACTCTGTTTACCTTAGATGTAAATGAATGCCCATTGTCTCTGGCTTTATTTTTCTTAGTTTGCATATGAGACAAAGGCAAAACAACATTCCTTTGTTAAGGGCATCCTTGTGTATCTATTGCCTCCAGAACATATTCTAACATATTTCTAGCACACATACATAACTCTTTTTACACAACCAATAGGTATAGCACACAATGATATTCATGACCACTGTTTTTATATGATACCTTACAAGACACTTCAGCTGGGTGGTCTGAAAGCAGTGTGTATGTGCCCTTTGCCAGTTAGCAAAAAGTATCACTTTACCCCTAGCCAAAACTCTTCCCTATCTGTGTCCAAAAGCTTCCCAACCAGAAGCATTTTGTAATCATGTCTACGAGGCTGTGCAAAGGTTAACGCCAGCCCAAATAGAAGGTAGCCCAAAAAGAGAGGTATTTTTTATCATAAAGGTGTGGATTATTTTTGGGAGGGTTACAGGAATGGTTAGGTTTGGATTTTTCCCTACTAACAAGCAGAGTTGGAAAATGCTTGTTCATCAAGCCTGACTTTTCTCAGGAAATTTTGTCAGGTTTGACAAATGAAAATATTCAGAATCACAGTTTGCAAGAAATTTAGAAAAACAATGGTTTCAGTCTAAACTGGACCAAAACCAAAATTTGCAATGTTGAAAATTTCCTCTGAACTGGAAATTTCAAATTCCAGCCAGTTTCAACTGTGTGAGCGTATTTACTATGGAGAAACAATTGCATCTTTAATTTATGGAGAAGCTATTATCTCCTAAAATTAAGTAATATTTTAGCACTATATCTTTGCCTTGAATTGGTTTGGCCTGAAAATTGCCAGATTTACTCTGAAAACAAAGGAAACTTTTTCTGCAGTGTTTTTTGCCATTGATTTTAGTGAAAGGAGCAGCAGGCATAGGTTTATGTGACAATGTAGATAAGGTTGCAATCACAGTTACATTAGAAGATTGACTTTGATCTTCCATGTAACTCCAAAAGAGAAAATAAATAGAAAAATCCTTAAGCTTTCAAATCTTTAGGGTTAAGTGTTCCACTGCAGTTATCTAGAACATTTGGATTAAATTGTTTGTGGATTTATTGAGATTAAATGATTATAAAATGTTTCCTTTTTGAATGATTGCCCAGCATATAATGTTTCTTTGTGTCCCTCTATCTACCCAATGAATTCATGTTCCCTCACAACATTTAAATATAGATAGATTTTGGCATTGACTCATGCACAAGGCAGTTTTCAAGGGAAGGAATGGCAAACTGCTCTAAAAATTGCTATTATTTCTGAATTAGACACAATTCTTGCTGTGATAAATCTGATAGACCATATAAAACCTGAGACAATGGAAAATATATTCATCATTGACCTCCAAACCAGTCAGAGACACTTTTTAAAAGTGAAATGACAGGCTAGGATCTAGTAAAACGACTTCACTTTTAACATCATTTTGCCCTGGAGGGAATTTAATGTGCATAGGACCATTTCCCAGGTGAGGTAGCTGAAGAACAAGGCTTTAAGTAACTGGCCAAAAGATGACACAGGAAGTTAGTGGGTGATCCAAGAACAGAATCCTGATAGGGAGGTGATAGACCACATTGTATCTGTTAGGATGAACTGTTTGTCACCCACAGAGCCTCATGTATGAAATTGGGCTAATGATGTTTTTCCCGATGTTTGTAAAGTGCTTTGAGATCTAGGGAAGAAAAAAACTATCTGAGTGAAAAATCTTGTTGTGAACCACATTTTTTTCATTTGGGGTAAGTAAACACAGAGATTCAGTGGCTGGGCTGGGAAGCTTCCTGACCGGGTGTATTGGACACTAATTTAGAAACTTGACTGTAGTCTTGACTGTGACATTTAATTTGCAATATTTTTAGAACTGTTTTTTTAATCAGCTTTTTTCACAATGAAACTTGGCTGTGCTGTGCATGGAAGTCATGCTGATTTAGCTATATAGTAAACATTGAATTTATCTGTCTCGCAAATTATTCATACAGAATTTCTTACTGGGGCTTCTTTGGTTATTTGTTACTCATAGTTTCTATTCTAGTCTACATATGTTCTTATAACACAGTTAATAGTATCTGAACACCTTCTAGTAGTGCATTAAGTAACAGGAATAATATCTATCAAAAGTAGTTTATCTCTCACCATCTCCCTTGCGGAAAAAATTGTGTTGCAGCAGAGTGTTTTGGATGTTTATGTGCATGTTGCTCTGTGTTTACATTAGATAAGGCAAGATTACAGAAATGTGCCTTGCATTTGGAGAAGAAAATGAGGAGGTTTGTGGTGGTAGTTAGTAGGATGTAAAAGCCTAAACGTTTAAACGATAATCAGCTGTTTAAATGTTTTAAACAGCTGATTACCATTTAAACCGGGGGAGGAGGGGAGGGAGTGGCAGCTGGGCTCGGCTCCCCATGAGCAGCAGCTAGGTAGCAGGGCTTCCCCATCCCCATATTTAACCATTTAAACGTTTTATTTTTAGAACATTTAAACAAATTCTTAATTAAACAAATTTTTACATCCCTAATAGGTAGTTCCTGTGAGAGTTTTATTCCACAGTCTCAGACCAACCCCCATTTGTTTTCTGTGAGGCCTACAGAAATTTTGACAATGCTAAGCGGTTTGTGTGTTGAGATCACTTCCTATCATATTGATCAATATGGTCTCATTGTTTCCTTGCACTCCTTCATTGGTTTGCTGTATCTATCTTGTCTCCTGTCTTAGATTTGGATTGTAAGATTACTGGGGCTGACTGTCTTTTTGTTCTGATTACACTCAGCACCTAACAAAAGGGGGCCCTGGATGTTAAAATAATACAAATAATGATAAATAATTTCCCCCTTGTTCATTAACTTTAATTCATCCAGTAATGGAGCGGAAACATGCCTGTGTGATTGGCTGACCCCTCACACTACAAACATCAAATTGGCTGAAATGAACAGTTCACAAACAGCCCACTGCTGGCATTTATTAGCCTAAGCTATTTGGCAAATACTTCAGAATAATGAACACATTTTTGTATATCAGGATCAGTTTGTGAATAACTAATTACCAGAAAGAATGTTAAACTTTTAACAAATATCATTAGTAACAAATAATTAATTTATTTCTTGAGGTACTGAAAGTGAACTACAACAGGCAAGAAGTCTATTCTCGTTTACTTTCAACAGTTCACATATAGATAGAAAGGAAAATCCTATATTGAATAATATGTTTTTCTATGTATTTAGGATAAAAAATAGCAATTATTTTCATGCATAACCTCTTTACCATCTTTGTATTTCATATAATTAATTTATATATATCAAATCCACCAACAGAAACTGTATCCCTTGAGTCATATACTATTCATTAATTATACATGCTATGAAACCAAAATTGCCACACTTGCCATGAAGAATTAAAAACCTTTATGAACAATGCTAAAAGTGTGCTTTCCCCAAATGGAAAAGAATACAATCTGCATTTTGAATGTATAAACATTTTATGAATACCATAGCACTGAATACATTACCACTAAAGTATTGAAGTAATGAATAACAAACCCATAACTAGTTAAGAATTATTAAAATTATAAAAAAGAAAAGTTATAGATTCATGCTTGCCACAAATCTGTTGTATTGTGACTACAATGGTTATCTAAATATTTAGCTGATTTTAATAAATAAACCATGAGACCTATTCCACATCAGCAAAAATATTGTGCTCTTTTTATTCATCCCTCCAATTTGACTGAAGGAAATATTTAAGGCTTAATGTGAAATCTATTAAGAAATAATAGAAATATGTTCCTACTCCATAACATTTAAAAAAATACACTCACAGAAAAATTAGTTCTCTTAGAAACAGGATAGATTTATTTAAATCAAAGCAATTTAAATCACCAAGTGGAAAGCCTCAATTTAAAGAATCAATTTTAATCAACTTCACTGCTTGTACTTCCATTATTTTTGATAGAAAGGTGCATTCTCTTGGATTGTAAATCAACATGTTTTAATGGTTATCAACTAAATAGACCCTTTACACTAAATTTGATACATCTTTTTGCTATCAGGAGGGTACACTATAAATATATACATTTATGTACACAATTATATAACTTAATATTTCAAGATTCCTAATTGTTCATTTTTAGTATATTAGAAAATGGTGACTGGTACATTGCTTATTTACTAGATGATTAACTTTTTGCTCATGATTTGTATCAGGCTGCATTAGGATAGTAACTGGAATTTAATTAAATACACAAAAAAGCATATAAAATATATTTTTATTAAACATAACCTTAAATGTTTTGGATATATAAACTTCTCTTATCAAAACATGTTTTACATTTACAACTAAATGATTTACTAAAGAAACAGAGGGACTGACAGTAGTCGGTGAATTAAACTGATTTCAGGTCAGCCTGGAAAAAATTTCAAATATGCCTAATGAAAGTAATGAGCTAAATTCCTACTTGCCTCAATCTCTTGAAAATAAGACAAGTCTCTGATTTTAGTTACGCTGTTCTTCAAACTTTTAAAACCAATGGTCTTCACCCATCCCTCCTCATTTTTATTCCTGATAGACTGAAAAAGCAGAAAAACTTGTCAAATTCCAAATCGATTTCTCGAGTTGTGATTGAATTAGTCCAAATGAAGAAAATATTCTCTCTGTGCCTGAAGAATGGGCTACTGCTGACACAAGCTGGTTTAGCATTTCATCAAACACTGGTTCCAGATGCTTTAGCTAGTGACTTCCACAAGTTCAGTGGTGTGACTTTCTTTAAAATATCAGCAAACATGTACTGATCGAATGGTTCACCTACAGTCCTGAAATTTATTATGATTGATATGGCTGATGAGTGATTATTAGATGCCCATATCATAGCAGAATTTTCTTCAGTAGTTAGGCATCTTACGCTTGTATTTGGTTTGAAAATATTGGCAAGAAAATGGGGTAAAGTATGTGTGTGATCCATCCACTTCTTTATTCTTTATAAAATTTAACTTTGTGGGTATTTTTTTTTCCATCTCTTGACATTCTTTCCAAATTTCAACAGCATCAGAAATACCGCAGCAATTTTTTCTGCAGTTTGTCCAAGACTATGGAAATAGGTTTCAATATATTCAACGTATCTTCTACATTTCTCTTTAGTCTGATGCTGACTATTGTGTCTGTGATAGTTCCATCTATTTTGTCATGATTTTCTTCACAAATTAACATCAGAATAGGCCAGTTCTTAATAAAGAACTCAAAACAGTCAACCACTGAATTCCATTGCATATCTTGGGGG
This sequence comes from Mesoclemmys tuberculata, assembly GCA_007922155.1. Classification (NCBI taxonomy): domain Eukaryota; kingdom Metazoa; phylum Chordata; order Testudines; family Chelidae; genus Mesoclemmys; species Mesoclemmys tuberculata. The sequence continues at coordinate 79,957,624 of ML675604.1, read as the reverse complement.
AGAACTGGTCTGCTCTCTTCAGTGAAGCTGAAGCAAAGTGGTTGTTATAGAAGTATTTTGCAATTTAAACAACATTTTCCTTTTTTCCTGGAGTTATACCTAAGTCTTTGACTATAAGATACATCAAAGGAGCACTGCACCCATATAAGTTTCAGATTCCCTTCATTATCTTCTTCTACATTTCTTCTCATGTTTGCTACATTTGCAATATTGTTTGTGACAAAGATAAACACATGACACTTGAATATTTGTTCAGTTTGTTATATCTTTTACTGCTATTTCTTTTTAAGTATTCTGCTGTATAGGCATTTCCTGATCTATCAGTTGTTTCTGTAGGATAGACAACCCCTTCTTCTGTTCTCATGCAAGCATATGTTAATGGATCATTCTGTACATTGCTCCAACCATCAAGACTCAGATTAAAAATTTCCCATCAATGTTTTTACACACAATTCAATTTTTCCCATATACGATAAAACCTGCCAAGACTGACCATACATGGGAGTTAGCAAAAGTGGTCTCTTGTAAGAGGTGGTCTCTCTTCAAAGGTTTGCTGTAAAATGGGCACTTTTATGTTGTACAGAAAGCCTACTGTGTTACTAATGTTTAATTTTAATAATCTTTTAAATGAACATTATATACAGTATAGAATACAGTACTGTGCTGTATTTAAAATCTCTGGGTGGATTTATTAATACAGTAGCGCAGTATTTATGTTACTCAAAAGAGGAAATTCAGAACAGTAAAACAAATGCTTGTTTTCCAGACTGAAGCCAAAAAAAAAACTTTTACAATTACCTGTGTTATCAAAAAGTCCTGGTTTTGGTCTACAGTACCCTGTATTTATTTGAAAAAGTCACTTATTTTTGACTGCCTCTGTGATGATAGGAGTAGGTTTCCACTTCTTCTTCTTCTGTATCATTGAACAGCTCTAGAAGTCTGTTGTTGCCCTTTTGAATGGCAACTGCTTTCATGTCTTTAAATATATTCTTGGCTTCATGCACAGAAATGATTCTTCTCAGGAGCTCAGAGGAATCATTGCTATCTCTTATATCATCATCCGTTTGTGTCACCACATGGCTTGAAATTTTCTCAGAGTCTTGTAGCAGTCTGAGACCAGTTATTGCAAGGTTCTCATCAATCTGGTAGGTCTTCTCACTCGGCACACCAAAAAGACTTTGAGATGTTAACTACCGCAAGAGGGAGCTCATGTTCCTATTCTGGATGAACAACCATCTTCGTTCCAGATCAACGTCTTGACTTGGCAATGGGGAATCCACATTTAGCAAAGCACTTTTTGATGGTACTTGGCTCAGTGTGTTGCATCTGAAAATTAAACCCTTTTCAAAAGCATTGGACCCAATGAAGTTACAGCAGATTCCATTTCATGAAGAATACATTGAACTTGCCTTTTCTGAAATTTTAGTTTTAGGGTATGAATAAACCTAGCATCCATAGGCTGCAACATGGAGGTGCTGTTTATGGGGAAAGAAGGAGAGTTTAATGTTTTAAGTTTAAACAGGGGGTGACTTGAGGCGTTATCCACAATGACAGAATTTTATGTCCCTGTAGTAGTAAGTTGCTGTCAATCTTTGTAACCATTTTTCAAACAGGTTCATTCATGTTTTTTTGTTGAATTCATATTCCACGGGCAACTCCTTGATATTCAACTTGCCAAAGCATCATGGGAGTTGGGATTTTGAATCAGTATAGGTTATTCTTTATCTCCATTCATGTTGGTGCATAAAGCAAAGATTATTCTTTCCTTTAAATATTTCCTATTTGAATATTGCTCACCTTTGACATGGAGGGTTTTGCTGATGCCTCTGTCTTTAAACAACAGTGCAGTTTCATTCAAATTGTAGGTTTCAGATGATTGATAATCCATATGAGTTCAGGTAACTTTTGCTTCCAATCTGAACATTTTGGTTACTATCTCCACTCTCACCACATGCTGTACCAAAATCAAGGTACATGCCTCTTCTTAAACAATTCAAGCCAGCCATTGCTGGCTTTAAACTCCCTGATTTCCATCTACTCTGTGAAGTTTGTGGCTTGCACTTTTAACGTTTGATCAGAGATATTTATATGATGAGCGACAGTGGATTTAAACCACTTATAAGTGAGAAAATTGGCTTCTTCATTTCCAGTTTTGCCACGTTTAATTTTCATTGAAGAATTTGCTTTGACTCATAATTGGTGAGGATTTCTGTCTTTTATCATAATAGGTTTTGGATTTGTGTTTTTCCAACTCCAAACTGTTTGGCAATTTAATGGCAATTGGTACTGCTCTTAGCTGTGATATTGCTTTAACGTGTTGCTCCAGTATAAGAAATGCTTTTGATTTTCATTTTCTTCTTTCATTTCCAGTTGACTTCTGTTAGCTTTAAATTATAACTTACAGTAGTGTACTACTTTCATTTCAACACATTCACATCTTTCTTTCAAGTTCTATTCATTCAAGTTCAACTTCCAGTTCATGTTGCATATGAAGCCACATAATGCAGTAATTGTAACGTGCAAAAGAAAAAAAAATATCTGGAAACATCAAAGAAAATACAGACTGATGAGCAAAGATTGATTTTTTTTCCCTACAGGTTTGTTTTTAGGGATGGGAGTAAGAAAATGTTGTCACTGGTCACAGATGATAGGTCATCACTCTTGACAGTTAAATTATAGGATATACATGTTCCATGGCCTCTGCAAGTAATCACTCGTGACAGGTGGTCTCTCTTTAAAGGTGGTCACTAAGGCAAGTTTTACTCTGTTCAGCAACCTTCCAGTAATCTCTGCTCTGCTGGGTGGAATGTAGCTTGGGTATAATTAGTAAACCATGTCAATGAAATGATTGTTCTGAACAAGACAAAAGGGAGAATTTGTTGCATAAATAAGCAGAAATCTTTTCATCTATGGAGGCTTCCTGGAATTTGCTGGTCCTGTGGTTATGAACTCATCCATTTTACTGGATAAATGATATATATATATACACACACATACTATAAAGACCTCTACTTATATACAGGTAATTTAGTGTCTGGTGTATGTTTAGTTGCAGCACTGCTGGTGGTACCAGCAGATGACTCTGAAGTTATAGACATTAAAGATGATGGACATTCATAACCCCTTACGTCTAACCGAAAAACAAAAAAGATTGTAAATGAAAGATTCCTCCTACTGCAGCTGTTTGTACCACTTTAAATGCTATAATTTATTCTACATCCAGTTTTACAGGGAAAATAATGAATAAATCATAACAATGATCTAAATCTATGTAAATCCTTAATTCTAGCAACACACCAAACAGCTTGACAAATCAAAACATTGTTTTTAAATGTTAAAATTCATAATTGCCTAATAAAAACTTTACTTGTAAACAGCAAATCTTCACCTAGTATGTTTGATTATATTGAGCAATAAAGAATCACTTCAGAACTCCAGCAGTAACAGTAAAAATATAATTGATAAATACTCCCACAACAAACTAATTTACCAATTATATCTGGAACACAAACAAATTTGCAAGTAATCCACTTAACACACATTTATGGCAATAATCTAAATTATCACTTACTAGTATAGTAAAACAGGGTAAGCAGTCCACAAGAAGGGTGCAAAAATGAATTTCCTATTTAACCAATAGATCCAGATTGTTCAAACATGTCCATATAATCATTTTCAAAGTCATTGCCTTCTGAGAAGCATTTTTCATAATGTTATTTTATTTCGACAACCAGGCTGGTTTTGTTGCTTTGTTTACATTTGACATGTGTTCTTTTTTTACCCAGATGTACAAAAAATTCTTGAAAATATTCCCAAATAGGGTCTTTTTTACAACTCACCACTATGGCTGTTTCTTCTGTTCCCCTCCACTTCCTAGATTTTGAAATCAATGCTAGAGGCTGCAGTCTGAAAAATGTTGTCCCTTCCTCCCAGTGTCTTGCTTTGACTCCAGTGTTGTTTTTCTCTGGTTGTCCATTCTGCTCCTTCTCACATAATTCTCGCATCCCTACTGTCAAAAAAAGAAAGGGGCTAACAACAATCCAAGACCTCTGCTCATGTAACCCACATGCCTTTTGCAGTGCAATATTTTATTTGTTCAAATATAGAGAGGGAGGCAGTTGAGAAATTAATGTTTTGTTTCAGTTGCTGTCTGTGTACACATGCAAGGAGACAGAGCAAGGCTATTTACTTGAAGTGCCCAGAACCATCCAGAAGCAAGGACTTTTCATTGCTGGGCAGTTAAGTGTTTTTTTGTAAGCTGGAGAGTAGTTTCAATGCTGCTTTGTATCATAAATATTCATAATTTGAGAACTGTGCCAATCGGAGCTCCAGGTAGGGAGAAGCTATAAAATAAGAGTATGAGACCATCCAGGTGGGCTTAGTCAATGATCCTGATGAGATACATGAGGGTGTCTGCTGGAGTCAGAGGCTACCTCCCAACACTTGTGATGACTTTGCCAGTCTATTGCTCCCAGTAGCACAGTCCCTGGGTCCCCCACAGGATCAGGCCTTTAATATAGCACAAAAGGCATACTGTTCATATTCATAAAACTTTACCTCAGAAGTTATGTTTTCTCCCTGGATTTTCCTTATATAGAAAAACAGTCTTTAACTCAAAGTTTTTATAGAGGTTCAGTCATGGATTTATCATGTTTATTTTTTATTTAAATGTTTTGAAAGATTGTAATACATTTAGGCCTTAATATATTTTGTATTACATTCAAGATTTCATTTAAAAAAGTTTTATTTTTAAAAAGAAACGCTTACAATTTAAATAACAAAATAAAAAATCCAATGTAAACAAGTATCTTTTTTTTTCAGAAAATCTATCCTGCTTACAAATGGTTGCTATTAAAGTATTTACATTTGCTGGGAACAAACATTTCTTTGACATGGTTCATCATGTCTTTATATACAGTGCATGCAGGGAGTGGAAGTTTAACCCAAGATTATCTCTACATTCCAGATTTCATTGCTGCAAGTGGGCTTTCCAACACAGGTCACATTTTAAGTTCATGTTCTCTTGGTATCCTCCACCTAATTTACCTAGGTTGGACTATGTTAAACATGAAATTATGTGTTAGAAGTAATTGTAAACAATGTCAGAATAGTTTTGTTACCCTGAACTGGGTTCTTTTACTCCTGTTATTCATAGTTTATATGGTAATTTTTTAGATACATAAAAAATTTGTCCATTATTTTAAGGATAATGTAAAATCAACAATTTCCTCTCCATCAGCTGCCTTATAGATAGAATTCAGAAGATCAACTGTACTTTTTGATTATTGCAGTGATGGGGTACTGCATGTGTCATTTGCAAGAAATCTGTTTTAATTTAGCAATATTTATTTTCTTCTTCATTGAGAGTGAAATTCACCTGTGTCTAGGTCCAGCTCAAGGCCTATAAACTACTTAAGTTCTTCAAATAGTGTTGGAGTGGTGCATGGGCCTTGTGCTGACCTTCTGCACAGAGATGAATTTTACCCATAGTATAGTAAGCTTAGGAATTCTGACATACTTAACTTTACTACCATGAGTAGTCCCTTTGTAATTAAAGTAAAGTTCATGTGTGTAAATGTTTGCAGGATCAGGAGACTAAGCTAATAGACAATAATGAATACAGTTCATGCAGGATCAGCAATCATAGGCAGAGGATGAAAATATTGTTTGGGTCGGGGGCTTGGCCCTGGCTCTATCCCAGCTCAGAGGGTGAGGGGGTAGGAGAACATGTCTATTCACCCTTGGCAGAAGCAAAAGAGCAAACCCACCAGGCCCTGCATTCACCCAGGGCAGCAGCAACTCTGTCTTGTCCTGTGGGGTTGGGCCCGGGGGTGGCAGAGCAAGCACATACAGCAGCAGATCTGTGCTATCCCATGATGGTGGCCTGAGCTCGTTCCACCGTGACCCATTGGCTATCACCACAAGAAAGAGTTTTGAGGAGCCCACCATAGACATCGTGTGGTGGACAGCTGGGCTTCACCTGCTGAGATGCACATGTGTGCAGGGGAGGAGGAGTCATGCAATTCAGGGGTTGAGCCCCCACTAGCCTTAGCTGCCTGCCGCCTATGTCAGCAATCAATTTCAAGCTCTTAAAAGCTACCGTTACAGCCCATAGTTTATATGATTTACAAACTTTTCAAATTGAAATTTGGGGATTTCTGCGAGTGAAAACATTGTACATGACTGAATAAGAGAATATTCTCTTAAAGCTCATCCAATTTCACCCTGCTCCTCACAAAAAGCTATAAGGGATCATGATGTCAGCACTAATATTGTAGAAAAATGAAGATTTATACACTCCAAAAATCATGGGGCTGTAATTTCACCAACTACCGCCAGTGCTTCAGCAAGCTAGTACAAATCAGGAGAATACAGTGGCACAAAATCTTCTTAAAACTTTTAAAAAGGAAAAAAAGTCACTTTAATATAAAAAGTCCTGGGAAATTAGGGAGCAGTGTGTAATGAGAAATAATTACAAAGAACCTATTAGATTATATAGAGCTGCACATCCATGATTACACAGATCCTTGAAACTACGCCACCCTGACCCCCAAAAATGGTATGAAGGAGGTCTGTGGCTGGCATGAGGCTTGCAACTGGCATGAAGGGAACTGCAAAATTGCTGCACGCTTTGGCCTGTTTTGGGGGTGGTGGATTTCATCTCCCAGCTGCTTCACATTTAATTGATAGAGTGCCTGAATATATTGGCTTTAATAGGACAGAGTAAATTTCTTCCACAGGGCAGCCCTAGTGATGGGAAATGAACTTTTTGCAACATCAAAGGAGGATGCTCTTCTCAGGAATTCTGATATGAAGTTGGGGTGGGGAGGGAGTGGAGGAAGGGAGAGAGAACAAAGCAAAGTCACAAAGAGGAGTAATGACATGAGTTTACTGCTACCAAATTTTAACCTTTATAATTTATGTTAAATGACCCATAATTGTGCAGCTTTCCATATCTATGACTTCACAAAATAAAGTTTCTTTTATTTTCAGCTATTTCTCTCTTCTCTTAAATAAATGTCATTCAACCACAACTACAATTTGGATGTGACTTAATATTGATGGAAATATGCATTGACTGACTGCCCTAGGAAATTAGAGACTGCCCTTGGTAAAGAAAGATCAAACAGATGGTTGTACAGTGATCTTGTCCATGCATGGGATGCCAACTACAGTAGGATTGCCTCCTGTTTTTCTAAAAAGTGAATTTTATTCAAGTTGCATACATACACCCAAGTGTGTGTGCTGCATGTATGCAGGAATCTCAGAGTCCTTATGCAATGTTGTTGGTAAATTTAATATCTTATAGTACCCAAAGGATTGCTGTGCACCTCACAATACTAATAGCAGGTCCTGGTCCATGACTAGGGCTCCTAGGCACTACAATAATACAAATTAATAATAATTAATAATATAATAGGAATTCCTGTTCCCTGCCCCAGAGAACTTACAGACTGATCTCAGAAATAATAAAGTCAGTGGTTGCAGAAACAGCAGGGAAAAAGGACAGGAATTATAGCACTTTTTCTGTGATGTCTAAAAGAAATTAGCTTAATAAATCGTTTTCTTTTCCAGTTAATTTTCTATCCCAGGAATGAACTGCTCATTTATATGGAGGGAGAAAAGGGTATGTTGACAATGGAGTTGAAGCTGGGAGTTGGTATAGGAGAGAGGCAGAGACCTGAACTGTGGAGGGAGGGTGCTGAAGGGGAATGTATTAACAGGAGCAGAATGCCTTAACTTTGGGTTGCAAATTAGAGATTTAATGCACTTGGCTATACAACTTTTTTTTAATAACAATTTGAATTATGCGGCTTTTTTTTTACATGCCAGGGGCTCCCATATCGCATTTCTTTATTATGAGATTACTCCTACTCCTGTGGAAGTCATTGTGAGTTTTGCCACTGATTTCAGTGGATGAAGAACAGGGAAATATCCTCATGTCTTTACTTAGAAAAATTTCCTACTGACTTCAAAATTTCAATGGTAGTTTTACCAAAGTAAGCACTTCAGGATTTGACTTGTAATACAACAACATGTTGAGTGGCTGCACACTCAATAATATTCAAGCGATATAAAGACAGACATGCATTGAGGTTTCATACTAAGATTTAGCTGCATGCAAAATTTCACAAACATGACATCTCATGTATGCCCTGTTATTAATTTTAACTTAATATGACCAGAATCAAGTTTCTCCTTATGTCTCCCAAGCCTTACAGTTTCTCTGAATCGCTCACTATGAACATCATTCAGGCCATAACTTGAGTATCACAGTCAACTCTTCCCTTTCTGTAGATCCACACATCCAGAACATACGTAAATCTTCCTCCACAATGTTTTCAAGGTGCATTTTTCTTTTGCTGAACTACTAAAATTCTTAGACTCATAGACTCATAGACTCATAGGTCAGAAGGGACCAATATGATCATCTAGTCTGACCTCCTGCACAAGGCAGGCCACAAAACCCTACCCATACACATTTATAACAACCCCGAACCCATGACTGAGTTATTGAAATCCTCAAAAGTGAGATTTGAAGACCTCAAGCTTCAGGGAATCCATCAGCAAGCGACCCATGCCCCACGCTGCAGAGGAAGGCGAAAAACCTCCGGGGCCTCTGCCAATCCTTGTCTAGGACTTTATTATTTCCCATCATGGAAGCTACAATCTTCCCCTCTGTAGCCTTTTTTACATGCATTTTTGATCACCCTGTTTCATCAAAAGAGATGATGAAAAAATTATATTCAAGGCCTGCCACACTGGTCTTGACACCCTCTTCTTTGAGTCTCTCTACTATACTTGTTCCCTCCTCTATCCACTGCATGAAATACAAGCTTTTTGCCTGCACTTTTACAAAACTGAAAACTGTTACAATTTGATTGGAAAGAAAGTTTGAGACAAAAGAATGTGAATGATAATTGGGAATTGATCAAAAAAACTTGACTAGATGCTCCAAGCCCCACAAAAGAAGGCTTTTATTCAGTTAAAAAATTGCTCTGATTAAGAAGAGAAACCAGCAATAATATGTATGGGGGGAGTTGATAGCAATGACTGTATATTAGCAGTTATGAAGTGCAGATGACTGATAAAGGAAGCTAGATGTGTCAATGACAGTTGACACCGTGCAATGAATTAAAGGATAACACCGTAATTATTGCCAGTCAGTGTGGCTTATGGAAAATGTCTTGTCAAACTTGAAATCATTTAATTACATTAGTTAGGTTGATGAAGGCAACTATTGACATAAGAGATTTTTGCAAGGTATTTAACACATTGTATTGCATGATGTTCTGATTTAAAAATTAGCAACATACAAAATAATTTAGTACAATTTAATGGATTAAATAGATAATTGTCATCGGAGAATTAACGTCTGATGGAGGTGTTCAAGTAAAGTGGCATAGGGCTCTATTCTTGGTCCAGTGCTATTTATCACTAATCTAAGAAAATTATCCTAGGGAATTGCATGCTTCGCTGCTTGTGTAGGCCAACCTCATGGCACCAACCAGGAGCTCCATGCATCCCTCTATGTATCATCCCTACTTCATTGCTCATATAGGCAAAGTTTTGTGTGTTATCTAACTTTTAAAGTACAAATAACTTTTCAGGTTTTTTTAAAAAACGTACCCATTACAACTCTGTGGATTTCATGGATAGATTGTAACCTCAAGCAATTTTACAGGGCACTGCCACTATGCCTAAATTTGATTGTTAAGTCATCTAAGCCACTCCTCTTTTCTTTTTCTTTTTCTTTTTAAATTGGATTCTTTTTTATATATATATATTTTATATCCATTGGTATGCTTTCGAGTTCAGGCATAGTTTCTATTGCTTTAAGTGATTGCATGACACTGTTGGTTATCTTGCAAATGCTGTTAATCTTGTAGCATAGTTTCCATAGTGCAAGCTTCTGTTTGATGCTCCCTCTGGGATGCAAGTTGATTTCCATGTTCTTGTGAATTTTCCATCACATGGACAATTGTGTGACAAAATGTTTTATTGTGCAGACATTGTTCACCTTACAGTGTATCTTCCATATAAGGGCAAGTGTCTTATATACTCATTGTTAGCTCATTGGCACCGTAAGCTATAAGTTTACATATGACATAAATATAGGTAAGTAAGTACTTACTTTAAACTCATCTGACACTTGTAGGAAGGAGAATTGAATAACCCCATACCAGAGTCCCCATGCTAGGAGCTTGGTATCTTTCATTTTGCTCATCTTCCCTCTCCATTACCTTTCTTCCCCCAGGATTGCAAAAAGATGGGCAGACTGCCCTCTTTCTTTCTCTCTCTCTTCCCCACCATGGAGCAGGCTTTGGGAAGACAGCACTCAAGGAAGGAATGACACCTTCTTCACTCTCCTTTGTTTCTGGGTCCCCCTGCTGTTTCTTTCTCTTGAGGAGATAAGTAATACAGGGTGACCACATTTAAAGTCCATTGGAACATGTGAGATGGGGGTGGTGTTATGCTGAAAGATGTTAATCACTACCATCAACTGGTACTTTGATGTATGGAAAATTACAAAAAGGATGGGTGTGAGGAGCCCTTTGTTTCCTCCATTTTCCCTTTCTGATTTTTCCATTTTTCCCCCAAAGTCTATAGGGTTCTGCCAATTGATGCAGTAGGTGTCAAGCCTGCAGGGAGGAGTTAAAAGGGGTGAACCTGCCTCAGTTAGGCATTGCCCAAGAAGGAGAGCAGCTCTTTGGCTCTCACTGGGGGAGAGAAGCCTCCCTGGAGTTAGGGAGTGTGGTGACAAGGGGTTAAAAAACTCCTGTCTTGGTTCGTTTGTATTCC
>ML675604.1:79897350-79946721 GCA_007922155.1 Mesoclemmys tuberculata | reverse complement strand
TTTTCCTAAAGGGATTAATTTCTCAAAACACAGTTACACATACAGTCATACAATTTACTCAGGTTTGATTGATTGAGGGGTCCGCACCATTTCTATTCAGCCCGTGATACTGAAGGGGTGAATGAATCCGATAACGGAACGCTTATTTAGCGGGAGGGGGGAGGAAAGGCAGACAGACAGACACAGAGGGAATCCTTTGAAGTCACAGGAGCTCTATTGAGCAACGGAGCTACAAAGGCTCATGAATTAGGGAAGGGGAAAGGGTAGCCTTGTGGCTGCAGTCACTCCGCCTGTCCATTGAGTCACTAGGTTCAGACAGGCCCCCCTTTCTATTCACCCGACCAACTTGTGGATGGATGAGAGCGGCTGAAACCTGTCTTAGTCCAAGACTTGGTCAACGGCTCATAAATCTATCATTCATCGTTCAATGACACACGTTCTCTGTTCAATTCAAAGTCACTATTTATTGAGGGTTTTCTCTCTATCACAAGTTGTCTCCCCTTATCCTTTTACAATTCCTTATACTTAAAACTTAACACTGAAAACTTATGATTTAAACAACTAATCATACTAACACAAATACACTAAACAGATACTTAAAGACTTACTTACAACTAAACAACATTTGATTAATACTTACCACACAGATGGATGAACTCAGTTGCAACAAAAACAATGAAAGTTTATGGCCAAATTTCCTTACTCTTTATGTTACATTCCCGGGTTTTCCTCCAGGTGGAACCTCTATCGCATTCACACCCTGGTTACCAGCTCTATGCCCTATATTTTCTTGAGCAGCGAGCTGGGGAGAGGCAATGATGGTTGATCAGGCCATCTTTGCGGTGCGATTCTGGTGCACCCCTTGTGATGCGTGGCTCGTCCAATTTGCCTCTCTCCTGACAACCTTATACATCTCTCCACCCCAGCATATTGCTTGCTTAAACCAATTGTGACGTTTTGGCTACTGTCCAATCAGCAAGTCCCACGCCTGTGAGGGGACTTTTGCCCCCTGTGGCAAGTTACACGCCTTGGAGTGACCTGCTGTTGCTGGGCAGATTCTCTGATTCAGCAGATTCTGTTTCTTAATGGTCAACAGGTCTGCTGACAAGCTTCCATTTCAGATTGCTAAACTTTCGGAAACAGCTTGTTTTTTGTTACATTTGCCATTGTTGCTTGAGCATCCTCTATGTTGGTATGCAATTACTCAAAAATGAGCTCGGGGCACATATACATTACAGGCCCTATAGAAGTCTGTTACAACAGGGAGCTGAGAGGGACTGCTGGCAGACAGCGCCGCCCTGAAAGAATGTCCATCTACAACAAGAGCCCAAGGCATTTGGGAAGGAGCAACACAAAGTGAGTAAGCCCAGGACTGGGTGAGATAGGAAGTAGACCAGATAGACAGCCGGGGTCTGTGAAGTCAGGCCTTGACTGCCTATTCAAGGATCCCTGGACCAAAACCCATAGGAGAAAGAGGACCTGGGTTCACTTACTAGCCCATTGAGGAGAATGGAGCAGAACCTCTCCCCCCCCCACACACACACATACACATGACAAGGGATAAGGACTAGTGAGTCCAGACTCAGACCAAGATCCAGTGTGAAGTTGATACTCTATTTGTTGGGACTTTATGACCCATCCAGCAGGCAGTATTGCAGGAAGCAGCATAGCACTACAGTGCTAGAATAGCTGTCAGCAGGAAGTACTAGAGAGCTGTTATGTCATGCCCAGCCACCTGGGGACTGGTGAGTCGCATGCTTACAGAAAGTTAATGCTATCTTTGGATGTATAAACAGGGAAATATGTTATATAAGTAAGGAGGTGGTATACCTATTATACATAGTATCATAGTACAAAGATAGGGCTGGAAGGGACCGAGAGGCCACCTAGACCATTCCCCCATGTGGCGCCAGGACCAAGAATACCTATACCATCCCTAACAGGCAGTTGTCCAAACTGTTCTTAAAAATGTCAATTGTATGGGATTCCACAACCACCCGTGGGATCCTATTCCATTGTTTAACTATGTGTATAGTTAGAAAACTTTTCCTAATATTTAGGAAATCTCTCCTGCAGCAAAGCCAATTACTTCTTGTCCTACTTTCTGTGAACGTGGAAAACAATTGCTCAGTGTCCCTATTTGCAACAGCCCTTAACATCAGTCCTGGGCTTTCTATGGCGCCAATGGAGCCATTGCACTGGGTCCACACTTAGAAGGGGCCCATTATAGACCCATCTAACCTATCCACACAGCTGGATCTAGCCTCTCACCTGGGGCAATCCAGCACCCAGGCCTTGCTGTGTGAGTGGCTCCCAGCCAGCAGGTCACACTCACCTGTAGAGGGCTGGTGGGCATGTTCACACCAGGTGGGCTCTTGGGGGTCAAGTCCCAGGGGTCTGCCTTGTTCCCCAGTGCAGTTCTGGCTCCAAGCATTCTCTGCTGCCCACCACCTGCGGGCCCCACCCGCTGCCTCAGGACTGAGCCACTTGGGACTGGCACAGAGGCCAGACCGGTCTCAGTCAGTGAGGGGTAGAGGGCAGTGCTGGGGCTCAGGTGCGCCCCACATGGCAAGTGGGTCCTGGGGGAGCCCGGCCTAGGCAGGCCCCTCTCCAGCCTGATTGATTGTGCCGTTCCCAAGGGGCTGGAGCAATCCCAGCATTGACCCCGGCTGCACTGCCAGCTCAGCCTAGCGGACACAGTCGCCTCCCAGCAGGGCTGGTGAGTATGGTTGGGGGCAGGGTTCAGAGGAGCGGTCTGTGGGGGGCAGTGAGGAAGCAGGAGCTACTGGGCAGTGGGGAATGGGGGAGGTTTGTGTTTTCTGGGGCACTGGGCATTGATCCTGCCCCCCAACATACTTGCAAAGTGCTTCCCAGTTTGGTGTAAACTACACATAATATAAGCATACTTTTCATTCCATTATCCAACTCGTTAATTAAAATATTGAATACTGGACAAAGAGCAATCCCTGCAGGACCTCACTAGAGTCATCCTCTCAGTTTGACAGTAAACCATTGATAACTATTGTAAGGATGGATTTCCCCCAGTCATGCCATCACTTTATAGTAATTTTGATCTAGACCACATTTCGCTAGTTTGCTTATGAAAATGTCATGTGGGACTGTGGTAAAATATTAGGTAAAAATATATCACACCTGCTGCTCCCCCCCCCATCCCATTAGGCCAGTAACATTGTCAAAGAAGGAAATTAGATTTGTTTGGCATGATTTGTTCTGGACAATCCATGTTGGCTATTACTTTTCACACCATTATTCTCTAGGTGCTTACAAATCAATTGTTTACTAATTTGTTCCAGCATCTTTCCTGGTATCAAAGATTTGTCTATAATTCCCCAGGTCGTTTTTGTTCCCCTTTCTGAAGATAGGTACTCCTTGCCATTCTCTAGTCCTCTGGGACCTCACCTGTTCTCCATGAGTTCTCAAAGATAATCACTAATGGTTTTGAGATTGCTTCAGCTAGTTCCTTAGGTACCTTAGATTGAATTTTATGAGGCCCAGCTGACTTGAATACGTCTCACATATAAATATTCTTTAACCTGTTCTTTTCCTGTTCTGGCTTGTTTTCTCTCCCCCTTGCTATTAATATTAATTGTGCTAAGAATCTGGACACAGTTAACACTTTTAGTGAAGAGTGAAGCAAAATAGGCATGAAACTCCCTAGTCTTTTTAGTGTCATCTGTGATTAGCTCTCCTTCCCCATTAAGTAGTGGACCTACACTTTCCTTCATCTTTTTCTTATTGCATTAGTGAGACTGTAGGAAGGTGCAGTGGCCTTCCTCAGAGCCAGGGCCCGAAGAAGGGCTGTAACGGCCAGGCCAGCCAGTGGAAGGGCTGGCATTCCAGTCTGCCCAGCAATCAGGGAGCAAGACTGGCCAATCCGGCAACAGAGGGATGGAGCTTCTACCGGGGCAGGAAGGATAAAAGGCAGGTCCCCCCACATCTCAGTGAGGCACAGGCTGCTGCCAGAAGCAGATATGCTGTCCCACCGGCTGCAGCGTAGGCCTGACCCCAGCCAGGCTGACACTCCATGCGGGCACCTCTTGGAGCAGAGGTGTTGGGAATGGCCCAACCTACCAGGGCCCCAGAGACTGGACCAGGCCCCTGAGCCCCAAGTACTGGATAGGGCCTCCGGGCCCCAGAGACTGGACCAAGCCCCCTGAGACTCAGGGGTGGGAGATACCCTCGAAAGACGGGCCAGACATGGAGGAGTTGCCAGATGCCAAAGCCTCGGAACCGTGTGATCTGGAGGAGTTGCCCTCTTTAGAGGAACTCCAGGACCCCTGGGACCTAGAGGAGCTCCCTGCCTTGCCACCAATCGACAAGGAGGGACTAGTGAGCCTGCCGTGGGATGAGTACCCCAGCAACCCCAAGGACCCGGCAGATACAGGTACCTGAGGATACGGGGAGGAAGTGGTCCAGGGACAGCCATAACCAGTGGCTGAGATGGGGCAGGCCCCATCGGCGTGTTGTGGTGGGAGCCCCTCCAACTCAGTAGCAATGTCTTTGCCACTACTAGGGCCATGGGCTGAGATGCAGTGGAGACGGGTGGGCCTGTGTCCCCCTCATTCCCCCTTCCCTAGCCACCCCGGGAGGAGCTCTCTCTCTTTCCACTAAGGATAGTGGAACCACTACCTGCCGCTCCCTGCTTGAAGGGCCAGAGGCTAGAAACTGCTTCCCGGCCTCACCCCGCCTGAGGGTCTGAGACAACAGACTGGTTGCTGGTCTCACCCTGCCTGAGGGTTGGAGATCCCTAGACTACTTGCTTGCCTGTCCCACCCTGCCCCAGGGCCCGAGGCGATAGACCGTTGTTGGTCTCACCCCTGTCTGAGGAGTTGGAGGCCCCTAGACTATTGTCCCTCCCTGCCTCAGGGCCCAAGGCAATAGACTACCTGGCAGTCCACCCTGCCAGAGGATCAGGGCTACGACTCATACAGAGACGCTAATGTTCCCCTTGTAGGAAGGTGCAGTGACCTTCCTCAGAGCCGGGGCCTGAGGAAGGGCTGCAATGGCCAGGCCGGACAGAACTCCGGTCTACAGAGACCACTACTGAAATATTGTCTGGTGGCATCCATACTTTTAAAATGATGCTGATAAATTAGAAAGGATTCAGAAAATAGCTACAAAATTTATTCAGATCTGGAAAACTTGTTTTACTAAATAAACTCTCTTCAGGAAAAGGATAAGCAGTGAGTTGACGTTCCATAATTACATGGGGAGACTTCTGAGAGTTCAAGTCTCTTAGCAGACAAATGGCATAGAATCTCATGGCTTTAACCTGAAGCTAGACAAATTCAGAGTAGAAATAAGGCACAGACTTCAAAAGTGAGGATCAGTAACCCCTGGAACAACTTAACAAGGAATGGAATGAAAGCTCTCACTTCTTTTTTTAAATCAAGATGTCTTTCTAACAAATATGCTATAGCTCCCTTGAGGTCATAGGATCTTAGTTCCCTGGGACAGGAATTACTGTATTGAATTATATGGCCTGCATTGAGCAGGAGGTCAAACTGGATGATTATAATTAATTCTTCCAACTTCAAAAATCTATGGATGATACTTGACCCCACTGAAATTAGTGGTAAAACTTCCACTGAACCGAATGGGGCTAGGATTTCACCCTGCAACTCTCTTAAATACTTTTGTTGGGCATTCAGGTGCCTTTAATACTGAAAATGAATCATAAATACAAGTTGAAGTTAAACAGTTGTTTGAAGTGCAGAATGAAAGAGATTTTGCTGACAGCGTGACTGGGGTTTCATACCAGGAACTCCAGCAACCACTAAAGGAGGGGAGTGAGAAACCCAGACATTGCGGTGAGTGGGGAGGCAGAGGAGAAGAATGTCTTGGCCAAACTAAGCAAAACACCATATTAACTATATTAATAATATTACATACTGTATAGAGCACTCAGGTAAGATGAGCCCTGCAACTCCTGGTTCCTTCAGAGGGAGACTTTCTCTAGGGGACCTGTGCTCCCAGCTCGCAGAGCACTGGCATCATAGAGGTTGTCTTCTAGCACTCTTCTGCCATTGCTGCCAGCCCTACTGGTGCTGTGGCTCCCACCATGGAACCCTTCTTCTAGTCACACTGGAGTTGTAGCGTGTTCTGCTCCCAACTTACCCTACAGCCTCTACATTCTGAAGTTGACAGGAGGTGATAGTGAGATGTTATGTCTACATTACCTAAGGTGAAATTCTGGTCCCTTTTATGTTAATGGATTTTTTGGCATTGTCGTCAATGGGGCCAGGATTTCACTCCTAGATTCTGTAATCTCAAGTAACTTGGTGGAGCCATAGGCTAGGAATATTGATGAGTTGAGCCTCTCACTCCCACTTCCTGTTTGTATTCTTGTTTTCCTGGGAGAGTGATTCTTTCCCTTGGGAATCTGATGGAACAGGTATAGTAAGGAGTCTGCTGGTTATAACATGAGATGTAACAGTTCTGTACTAAGAACATAAAAGAGCACTGCTTGACCATCAAAGGCAGAGTTGTTAACTGAACTGGTAACAGCCCTGCTGAAGAAACTCTCATTTGAGAAAAGTAATAGAAAAAATCTGACAATGTGGTTTCTAGAAGAGGCTTATTGACAATTCTACACAGAATTCTTTTTCAATTCATTGTAATGCCTTCTCTCCTGATTCTGACTGCTTACCTTCAAAACATTTGTTATTAGTGTTATTATTTGTTTTTGTCATGTCAATTTTTAAGCACATTTCTGTGCATTTAATTTTGGTCTTTTCAATGTTGACACTTTTGCAGTAAAAATCAACATTAGAAAGAAGCAAGAATTGATTCGACACACTAGGGAAAAAGATCAAAGAATTTTTCATAAATATACTACTTAAAAAAACTAAGATCAGTACCACTGAATTATGGGAAAGACATTTAGGGCCTGAATTTATATTTCTTCTTTGAGTACTTGCTCATGTCGATTCCAAGTAAGTATGTGCACTCTGTCTGCATATTTCGCCGGAAGGTTTTCCCTTAGTGGTATCCATAGGGTCACTTCTAGTGCCCCCTGAAGTTGTGTGCACCCTCATGGTGCTATATAAAGGGCCATGCTGACCCTCTGCCGCTTCAGTTCCTTCTTACCATCCATGATGTTTGCTGGGACATTGGTTCTCTCATTTTGCAAGCTCTTCCCCAGTGAAATTTCTCTAAATACCTATGAATAGTTAATACTTTGTGTTAGTTGTGTTAGTTCTTAGGATAAGCATAAGCACCCTGCATATCGGGTTCTTTTTTTCCCACCCCACCCTGGGGCTAGGGCATGCCCAGCTTCAAGCTTGGCAGGGCCTCTAAGAAACCTATGCTCAGAGATCATTCACACTCAACCTGCCTCTAGTCTAGTGCTTGGGAGAGACACATCAATGGGATTGTTGCAAGATCTGCAGACGTTTCTGTCCGAGGACCCAAAAGGAAAGATACCGTAGACTTAAGTTTTTATTTATGGAGTTGGCTCTCTGACCCATGGAGCAAAGTCTGGCGGAGCCGAGACGAAGCACTTCGGCATCAGTATGGAGCGCACCAATGTCAGTAAGGGATACGGTGCTGAGAAAGAACTCCAAGGCGGGACCGGGAACAGGACCCCAGGCCACCAGTTCCAAAAAGAGCCACAGTCCTATCTAAAAGCAAACCTGCCATGATGGCTAGGTTGCTTTCCCCACAGTGCCATTCCCTAGCACCGTCTGGCACCATACTACCCTGGTCTCCCGGGAGTGAGTGGTTCTCCTCTGAGGCGGAGTCATATACTTCAAGGAGGAGCTACACCACTCAAGCAGACACCAGAAGGTCAAGGTGACACATCCCCTTTTGTACTATGGCCTGACCAACGGCAGATGCCAGCCCAATAGCCTTTCTGGACCTCCTGGGCATTCTACCAAGTGCAAGGGTCCCTTTCAGAGCGGTTGCTCTTGCTCATCTCTGGCATCAAGCCTGACCATCACGTACTGTTGGGAGTTTGCTGCATGGCACCAGAGAAGGCTACAAACCCGGCACTAGGTCTGACTCTGCCCTAGACCTAAGAACTGAGGATGAGGAATTGGCACTGCATGACCCCTTGGGAGCCAAAGGGCAAGTAGGAAGCATGACGCCCATCAGAGCATCTTCCTCTTTGTCACAGGATGAAGCTGTGGCAGAAGCAGTGGCTGTGCCTATGGCTGATGACTCGCCAGGCACTGCTTCACAGGATGGCTCAGAATATGGAGCTCCAAGTGGAGGAGATAACAGAGGGAACGGACCCCATGGTTGACATCCTTACTCTAGCGGGTCCCTCCAGAGTTGCCCTAACACTGATAAAGATCATATGGGACCTTATGAGATCTTTATGGCAAACCCCTTCCTCTCTACCTCCCACAGCGAAGAAGATAAAGTACTTTGTGCCCTGTGAGGACCACATGCTTCTCTATAATCACCCACCTCTGGGGTCACTCATAGTGGCACTGGCCAATGAGCATGAGAGACAATGTCCACAGGGCCCCATGCCAATGACCAAGGACACTAAGAAATTGGATATCTTCGGTAGGAAGGTGTACTATACCGGAGGGCTCCAAGTTCACATTGTGAACAAGCAGATTATCCTGAGCTAGTACACATTCAGCTCATTGGAGTCCATGGCCAAATTCATGGAGTCGGTACCTCTGTACTCCAAGACTGAATTCACAGTTCTGGTAAAGGAGGGTAAAACTGGTGAAAGCCTTGCTCCAGGCTGCGCTGGATGTGGCAGATGCAGGAACTCAGACCATCTTATCTGGTATAGCCATGAGGAGAAGCTCTTGCCTACAGGCCTCAGGTCTCCCTCACAAAGTCCAGGTGACAATTCAAGCCCCAGCCCTGTTTTCTCAACAGATTGACTCTAAGCTGCATGGCCTAAATGATTTTTGGGCTACTCTAAAGTCCCTGAGCCTTCACACCCTGGTGCCCCAAAGAAGGTACTTTAAGCCTCAGTCCATGCCTAGGTTCTACCAAGGCCAGCCTAGGCAGGACCCTAACTGAAGAAGGGGCAGAAATCACAAAAGGAGACCTTCCCAACCCTCTGTAACAGGGTAAGCGGGGGGGAAGGTAGATGTACTCTGCCCCCGTGGGTCCTGCGCTCTTCCGGCCCGGCCGGTGGTGCAGCTGGGGGAAGGTGAGCTGGAGGGGTGGGGAGGAGATGTGGCCTGCTCTGCCCCTGAGTCCTGCTACCTTCGGTGTTGTGGCAGCAACCGTGGGAACTCCAAGCTTCTGCAGATTGCAGACTGCCAACTCCAATCTGCAGGTTTTCAAACTGCAAACTCCAATCAGTAAACTATAAACTCCAACCTCTACTCTCCAAACTTCACACCTCCTGACTCCAGACTCCTCACTCCACAACTGCCTGCCTGAACTGAAGGCTTTTAAGTGTTTGGGGCGGGGCTTCTTGATTGGCCCCAGGCGTCCTAATTGCCTAAACAGCCCCAGGTGGCCTAATTAGCTAAGCAGCCCCAGGTGGCCTAATTGCCTAATCAGCTCCAGCTGAATCACCCAGGGAATAGGGCTTTGCTGAGCCTGGGGCTAATATACATGCCTTTTAGTACTCTTGCATAGCCGTCTGGCCTGACCCCGTCACACCTCCTTCAGCTAGGGTTCTGGACAGGTCAGACAGTCTTCCAGTCCCAAGCAAAACTTTTGAGGGTGCACCCGAAGATGGCGCACCAATCAGTTTTGGATCCACCCCCATTTATATTTTTCGACCTACTACCCCACTTTTAACATGCATGGTCCAAGATCACGTCAGACTGTTGGGTTCTATGCACAGTGAAACTGGGATACTTACTCCAATTTTCTTCCCTCCTGCCTTCCCAACGCTCACCCTCTCCATCCCTCTTCAGGGATCCCTCTCATGCACAAGTTCTTCTATAAAAGGTGGAACCTCCTAAGAATAGGAGTGGTGGCAGAAGTTGCTCAGGAGTTAAGAGGCAAGGGATTCTATTCCCATTACTTTCTAATTCTGAAAGCCAAGGGTGAGCTTAGGTCCATCCTCGACCTGCAAAACCTCAACAAATTCATGAAGAAGCTGAGATTCCGCATGGTCTCCTTAGCCTCCATTATCCCCTTTCTGGATTTGGATGATTAGTATGCCATCCTCAACTTGAGGGATCTATATTTCTACGTGGTCATCTTCCCAAGCCACAGGAGATTCCTCTGCTTTGCAATCAATCAGACCCACTATCAGTTCACAGTCCTGCCCTTCAAACTATCTTTGACTCCTCACGTATTCACCAAGTATATGGCAGTAGTTGCTGAATTCCTGAGAAAGAGAGAGTACAAATATATCCTTACCTCAATGACTGGCTGGTCAAGGGACACACCAGGGTGCAGTTGGAGGCAGAGGTGAGCCTGATAACGTCCATATTTGACAGATTGGGCCTTATGGTCAATGAACAGAACTGAACTCTCACGCTCACACAGAGGATAGAATTCATCAGGACAGTGCTAAACTCACATCAGGCCAGGGCATCCCTCCAGGAATTTCATTTTCTGGCCCTCTGTGGCATCATAGAAGACTAAAAATACTGCCCAACACCACGGCTTTAAATTGCCTAAAACTGAAGTGGCAGCATGCACATACATAGTTCAGCATGCAAGGCTATGGCTCAGGTTGCTGCAAGCATGGCTAGCCTCAGTGTACCATCCAGCTCTGGACAAGATAGACAGAATAGTTTCGCTTCCCCCTTCAGTGTAAGATACCTTGGATTGGTGATGCGACCCACGCATGGTATGTGCAGGAGTACCTCTCTCTGCACCCCGCCCCTCACTGTGTCTAGTGACAGAGGGCGCTTCAGCAATGAGCTAGGGAGCTCACTTAGGGGAGCTCAGGACCCAAGGATTTTAGTCCCATGCAGAACTCCTACTTCATATCAACGTAAGAGAGAGTGGTACAGCTGGCCTGCCAAGTCTTCCAAAGTCACCTGAAAAGGAAGTGGGTATTGGTCTTGACAACGATGTTTTATATAAATGGACAGGAGGGAGCACGCCCCTCTCCCATGTACCAGGAAGCCCTCAAACTGTGGGACTTCTGCGTCACCTGATCAATACACCTGGAAGCATCCTATCTTCTTGTAGCTCAGAACATGCTGGCTGACAGGCTCAGCAGATCCTTCCTCAGCCATGAGTGGTCGATCCGCCTGGATATGTTGAGCAGCATCTTCCATTGGTGGGGAGTTCCCACATGGATTTATTCACCACCAGGCTCAACAGAAAGGGCTTGCATTTTTGCTCTTTCCAGATTCATTGCCCAGGGTCCATCATGCACGTGTTTCTTATCTCATGGATAGGTCAACTGTTCTATGCATTCTCACTTACTCAACTCATCAACAAGACCCTGCTGAAGATCAGGGAGGGAAAGGTCCACCGTGATTCTCTTAGTTCCAGCTCGGCCATGTCAGCACTGGTACAGCACACTCCTTGACCTCTCAGTAGAAATCCCAGTCACCGTACCTCTACTTCTGAACCTGATCACTCAGGAGCACAGCAGCTTCCGACATCCCAATCTGGAGTCCCTTCACGGCATGGAAGCACATGGCTGAACCCTCTCGAGCTAGCATGCTCAGAATCTGTTAGGGAGGTCCTCTTTGGCAACAGAAAACCCTCCACAAGGGCCACTTACTTAGCTAAATGGAAGAGATTTTCAGTTTGGGTAGGTTAGAGGGACATCCCACTCATACTTTCATCAATTCCTACTATCCTGGACTATCTGTTATAACTAAAACAACAGGGTCTATTGGTGTAATCACTTAAGGTCCACTTGGCAGTCACTCGGCATTCCATTCCTGCATGGCAGGCTGCTTGGTCTTTGCTAACCCCTTGGTTGGATGTTTTCTGAAGTCTATGGCCTAGACAGACTGTAGCCTTATACATGCCAGCTAGTTCCCCAATGGGACCTTTACTTTGTACTGTCAAGACTGAAGGGACTGTCATTTGAGCCCCTGGTAACTTGCTCACTCCTCTATCTTTCCTGGAAGGTGGCCTTTCTGGTGACCATAACTTTAGCCAGGAGGGTATCTGAGCTCAAGGTGCTCATGTCGGAACCTCCCTATATAATTTTCTTCAAGGACAAAGTTCAACTTCGTCTTCAGCTTTCCTTCCAAAGTTGTTCCCAGTTCCATGCAAACCAAGACACATTCCTTCTGGTTTTCTACTCAAAACCACATACAGACAGTCAGGAGCTTAGACTGCATTTGCTGAATATCAGGCATACCTTTGCCTTTTATGTTGAATGGACTAACCCATTCAGGAAAACACCTCAGCTCTTTGTAGGAGTAGCAGATAGAATTAAAGGTCTACCTGTTTCTTCTCAAAGGATTTCTTCATGGATCACTTCCTATATCAGAGCTGTTACGACTTGGCAAATGTGCCTGCCCCAACATGAATGGCTCATTCCAAAAGAGCACAAGCATCCCAGATACTGATCCAGGACACTTGTAGAGTGGCAGTGGGGCTGTGAATTCTGACCCCTCCTCCTATGGTCTAGCTTTGGAGTCATCTACTTGGAATCAACATGAGCAAGCACTCGAACAAGAAAAAATAGTTCCTAACTTCCTGTAACTGTTGTTCTTTGAGATGTGTTGTTCATGTCCATTCAAAGACCAACCAGCCTACCCCTCTGTTGGAGTTAGCCAGCAATTCCCAGGAGCAGGTCCCTTGGGCCACCTCATCACACACCCAGGGGCCCCCAGAATCACCCTGCAAAAGAAAACAAGGAGAAGAACCTCTGTCTGAAAGCTTTACCCTTGTCCTTGTAGTGAGACTCAACCGGCCGATCCCTGCTGTGCAGCTATCCAGCTGTGCATCATCCATCCAGCTTGCCATAGCCCAGCTGTGCAGGATCCGGAGGGTCAGCAGGGCCCTTTATACAATGCCATGAAGGCACGACTCCAGGGGGCACTAGAAGAGACTCTACAGATACCACTAGAGGAAAACCTTCTGGTGAACTGTGCATATGGTGTGCACACAATTACTTGGAAGGGACATAAGCAACACGTCTCAAAGCATAACAGTTACAGAAGATTAGTTTGCGCACTCACAACTTCCATTTCAAATTTCAGGTGCATAAGTAAAGTAGAATCTGGCCCTTAATCCGCTATGTCACACAGTCTAATGTCCAAAAGAATTTGCAGGTCTTGAATTAGCCACAGAATGACTCCATATTGTTCTCTAAATCTAATAGAATTGAGTTACAAGGAAACATTTGAAGAGAAGGTCAATAGTGTCTAAACATATTCTTTGACTTGTACCAAAATCTATGTGGATACAAACCTTCATATGTCTGACTTAATTTACTCTGAGGCTTCTCTAAATTGCTTCTCAGGACAAGCCCATGGCCTAGCAGCCTGAGAATCAGTCACAAAGGAAATTTAAGGTTACCAGTTTGACTACTTGATCTGGCATGTAATCTCTATTATTATTATTATTCAATATTTGTCTTATTCAAGTACCTAGGAATCCTAGTCAAGTGCTAAACTATGTGCAAACACAGAATAAAAAGATAGCACCTATTCTAAAGTGCTCACAATCTAAGTATCTTGCTATTTTGATTCCTTCTCTTTGTTGTTATCTTTTAATAGAAAGGTATGGTGCAGTCAAACTGTTACTCAATAATTAATAAAAATAAGTCATTACATGAGTATTGTTATAACATTAGCTCCAAGAAGAACAAATGCATGTATATGTGGTTGTATGTCTCAATCTGTGGTCCCTAACCTGTAATCAGAATGTTACAGCCAAACTACACTTTTCCTCTAGAAAGGAATACCATGTCACTCACTATCACTGAGATCTTATCTGTCTCAGAATCCAGTTTTAAAAATCCCTCTTTTGCCTTTCAAAACTCTTTAATGGGATGACTCTGTCATAGGTCTGATTTTCTGTCCATCTACTCAGCTATGCACCTATTCCACTCCTTTATTTTTTTATCTCTTTGAGGCCCACTCAATACATGGCGATATATTACTTGTGATGTCTCATCTGCCTACCTCCCTTCTTCAATCTACTAAGTTGGTCTGGACAAATAACATTCACCAAATACATTATGCAGAAAATAGTGCCACATTTTGTCAAAAAATTGTTAAACCCCGAGGTTCGAGATGTAACTGCAATGGACCAGCGACACCCTCCAAGGAGACAGACACCAAATTTGAGTAACAAAAAAGGGGATTTTATAGTAATCTCATTAAAAAAGCATATATCAAAAAAGCAAGGGAAGAGACATATGGTGCAATAAACAGCTACACAGTACAAAGGGTCATGCAAATTACAGGTGGGGTAATAAGCAGCTACACAGAAAAAAGCAAGGAGGAAAAGCAAACTATATCAGATACAAATAGGAATTAATTACACTTGTAGACAACACTTAAATGACTTCATAAAAAAAGAAAAGAATAGATGGAGAGAGGTAGGATAACGATATCAGTTATATTACCTGTTCCAGCACCATGGTGGGACCCAGAGTGAGGAGGCAGACCAGCTGCAGCATCTCAGTAACAAATCGTTCGGCCGGCAATTCGCAGACACCCAAAGGTCTCGTGGGTGGGAGCTCCCTGTCTCAGTCGGGGGATCAGTCCGACCGGTTCGTGACGTGCCCTTTAGCATTCGAGGGTGGGAGAACACTCGAGCTAACCGAGGCAGGGGCTTAAATAGTGTACTGCGTGGACAGAGTATAAAATAGCCAATTAAAAATGAGATGCAGGTCAGGACCAATAAAGTAACTGGGACCCCAGACAATGATCCCTCCTTCGTGGTGACGGGGGTGTCGAGAAGTAAACAGGGTGATTAAAAATCACCTGAGAAATTAAGGCCCATCAGGGGAAATCGATACTTAACATTCTTCCCCCTGAGCTGCATAGTCCGGAGACGAGACCCAACAGGGCAATTGACACTTAACATTTTTCCCTGCGGGCTGCAAAGTTTAGAGGGCCATACTGGGGGCGGGGTGGCCATTATGTCTGCCACCTCCGTTAACAAAAATGTCTTAAATACTTTTTGCTACAGTTGGTTAAATACTGTTAGTCCAATACATTTTGGTGATGCTGGCAATATTTGTTTAATAAGCTAGTTGAATATTTTTTCTAATACCTTTGAGCAACTTTCTTAACACTTCACACAATCTTTCTGCAAGAAGAGTAACATTAATTCCAACTCACTTCTTTGTCCATATATTTCCACTATCCTTTTACAGTTAGTACACTGTAGTCTTAAAAATATAAAGCTCTATTCCTTTTTAAATTTTCATCATCAATTATTGTTTGTATTACAGTAGCATCCAACCACACTCAGCACTTCACTGTTCCTGCTGCTGAATAGAGCCCCACTGAACTTAGTGGGACTCCACACAGGAGATGGCCCATTTAGTGCAACTTGCAGGACTGCAGCTTTCCAGGGTATAGTCATTCAAATTACTTTTAAACTATAAGTTGTTAATAAAGAATAAAACACTATTAAAATAATACAAAATAAAGAATAAAACAGAAAGAAGTTACCAGTGAAAGTTTCTATGGGCGTCATATTAGATTTTGAGATTGCTTTTATTTTACTCTACTCAGTTGCTACATGTGAGGTCTTTCTACTTGTATTTGAGTTGCTTTACCCAATTCAAGTGTGTAACGTGAATTACATTTCAGAATAAAGTATATTTGGTATGAAGAAAACTATGGGTGAGTCTCTGGTCTGCTAAGACCACTTTGCACTGTGTAAGCATAAACACTGTAAAGTGGCCTTGAAGGGGTTGGAGATAACCAGTAGAGAGCTTCCCATGCACAGGGGAACTCTGTCACTTTCAGTGCCAGCCAGTGTCTGGGGTGTCCCAGAGATGGAGCATGGATAGGATAGGGAAGTGAGATGTGTGTAATTGGATATACCTCTCTGGTGCTGCCTTGAAGAGAATGTGGGTACTGCTCTTGTCTCAGAGTCTAGGGCATTATCCTTTAGCTATGCTTTTTAGATCATCTGCCTCCTTATGGCTGGGTTAAGTAGGTCAAACAAAAAGGAGTAGGAGGCTTCCACAGCCTACAAAAAACAAAAGTCCACCCAGGGTCATCAGCAAGCTAAGGGGAAAAGCAAAAGGGAAAAGAAATAGCTCTTCTTTCTGATAGGGCCTGAGCACCCAAGGTTCTCAAGCAGTTTCCCCAGTCAGAAACACCTTCTTCCAGGGACTGGGGAGCTCTGAGTTATAGCCCTATTTCTTCAGAGTGGTGCCCCAAGTTGAACAGGGATCTCCTGTTTTAAGGGCCAGTTCCCTCTCCAGGCTTGGCAAGCCCCACAGGTACACCAGGTTGGGGCTGACTGTGCTGTTCGGGTTCACATGTCTTCAATATCGCCTTTAGAGTTGTGTTGAATTGCTCTCAGTCTATTTGAGAGTGGTACATGCAAGTCTTCAGTGACCTGACCTGCATTTAACTGGGATGTAAAATTAGTCTCCTGGTCCATCAGCATTTCCAGGGGTTTCCCTAACCATGAAAAGAGCTTCTTGACTTCTGATGCCTTTGTGTAACAGAGTAGGAGGACCTCTCGGTACTTTGTGGAGTAACTTACAAGTACAAGGATGTATTGATAGGCCCCTTGGAAGAGTGTGTTGGGCTATCAGGACAATCCCAATCTGCTTGAAGGGAGTTTCTGGAATGGGTTCAGGGGGACTTCTGGGACATCCTTTGGAGTAGCCAAATTGGCATATGGGCAGGAGACACAGTAGTTTCTGACTTTTGTGGATGCTGGACCACTAGGAACAGGTCCATAATCAGGAGAGGTTCTTCTCCTAGTCTATAGGCCTGACCCAAGCAAGGTCATGTGTCAGTAAAGTTGGGGCACCAGTAATCGAATTCTTACTTTGTCTGTGTGTCACAATCAACAGAGACATTCACCACAAAATATAAAACAGGGATGTTGGGTAAGCCGTTGGGAGGGTCAGGTACCACATCTCATGGAGGCAATTTGTGTCATTAGGGGTTCTGGGTCCAACAGCAGCAGTCTGCTATTTTCCCCATGTGTGGCTTGGATAGGTGACCTGTGACTTTGAACTCCCTTCAAGGGGGGTCTTCTGGTTCTCCTAATTCAGCCAGTCTGTCTGGTCCAGGCCCTATTCCACGGGATGGGGTCAGGTTAGTAGTCTCAGTACTTGGTTTCCTTAGCTCACACATGATCTCTAGAAAGTTTCTCGAGTCCGAACCAATATTGTCAGGATAGGCCAGGGTCAGTGATAAAGCCACCACGAGGGTCTGTTAGCTAGCTGTCTATTAGGATATGCCTTCACATCTCCATGGATGCACTGAAGAAAGACTGTTTCACCTGGGGCCCTTTTTGCCCCTGCTAGACAAGACCCCACCAAAGTACAGTTAGATCCTAAGTCCAGTGGACCTTGCACCTGAGAACTATTAGTTTGGCTGGCACTTTCATCCAGGCTCAGCTTTCTGAGGGCCAGGCTCAGCTCTTTTATGGCCAGATCCAGGCACAGACATACTCCATAAAAGGGGTTTTGTGTTGTATGTAATCTCATTGACTACGTATGGAGCAGGTCACAAGATTCTTTAAAAAAGCCTTGTTTTTTTGTTCAGAGGTGAACCTCAATGGTAGGGAAGCCATGCCTAAGCATCTGACCTGACCCTTTGTGTGCATGTGACCAGGAACAGACTGTCTTGACTCACTTCTACTCTGGGCATCATTGGTCTGTCACTGAGATCGGCTTGCAGGCAAGGTAGTTATTCTAAGCACCAGGAGGTTGGAAATGAGAGCCCTTGTCCCTGACTGGTGGAGAGAGACCTCCCTTGACCGGATCTTATGTCAGGCCAATCTCTTAGTTCCCAATGTGCCTTCAATGCCTGGGGACTCCTTGGTGGCTAAAGTTCTCCATTAGCTGCACTGCTTTCTTTAGTAGCTCCAAGTGGTGTCTCAATACTCATTTTTCCCTCTCCACCTGGGAGTATTTGTATAAATTACTCAACAAGGACTAATTTTGCCCCCCGGGCTGCTGTTTGTTCCTCTGAATGCAAGCAGTGGTCTCTAAGCTTTTGTGCTATCACCTGTGGCTCCCTGAAAGTGATGGCAGTAAGAATCTGAGCACTGCATTTCTCACCATTTGTAGTAGGTTATAATTCTCTGGCTCCCCTTTAGGGAGAAGGTCAGCACCACTCACGTCTTGGAGTCTGGAGCATTGCCCTCAAACTGTAGTGTTTGAACCACCTTCCCCTTTATGTGTGTGTGCGCGTGTGGGCTAAATAGTCCAAACGAAAAGGGGCAGGAAGCTCCAGCAGCCCACAAAAGGAAAGGACCAGGAACTTCAGAAGACCAAGGGGAAAAGGAAAAAACAAAAAGAACCTGTTTGTCCTTCCTGAGAGGGTTTGAGAAGCCAAGGCTCTCAAGTAATTTCCCCAGTCAGAAACCTCTTCTTCCAGCATTTGGGGAACTCTGAGTTCAGAGTGCTGTCAAACTGAGCTTGGATCAGCCCTTTAAGGACCCACACCTCTGCAGGCTTGACAAGCCTTACCGGTGAAGGTAGCGGAAGATTGTGCCTAGAAGAGCTCTTTAACCCTTTCCTGATGGGTGGGGATCTGCCCACCATAAGAAGGATGTATGTGACAGAGATTCATTGCACCATACCCTATTGGTGTAAGATTTTAAAGGACCTTATTCCAGTGTCATAAATTATAACTGCCCACTAGCAAGATCAGGTAGAAGAAGACCCAGGGAGCTGCTATTAACTCCCTGGGTCACTTCTCTCCCCTTCACTGTATGTGAGCTATGCTTAGTCACAGATAGCAATTCTGTTCCTATACATTTGTAAATTTCTCTTTGACACTTTCTTAAATCACCATAACAAGAACTGAAACATATCCATTGCAATATGAAGGAAAAAAAAAAACACCAAAGAAGGGCCCGATTCATGCATCTACTACAGCTAGCTGTGAAACTTACCTTTAAATGAATGTGTTTATTTTTACCGCAGTCCATGATCAGTTCATGCTTGGGCTCAAGACAACCACAAAAAGAAGATGTGCTACAATAATTAGTTGGAAGGCATGGACACAGAGATCAGATGGGATAACATACAATACCACAGGGAACACATACCCAAACACACTTGATATAAAAAGTGCATTTATATGGTGCAGCTGGCTAGAGATAATACCTTCGTAATTTACAAGCTTACAGCGTTTGGTTCTCTGCTTTCAGAAGATCTTCAGACAGACATTTTGAGATTTTTACTTGACAGTGTGCCTCTTACAGTCAGTGCCCACAGCATCTTCATTTAGGCCTAGTTTACATACACCACTGTACTGTTCTAATTTGATTTCTATATCAATTTAACTAAACCAGTTTAAACCTAATTTATATCAGTTTAGCTTGCTTTAGTAAATGTATAGGTACAAGCTATACTGCTATAACCAGTTTTAAACTGATATAAGAGAGCCCGCACACAAGTTGCATGGGTTTAATTAAACCAATTTAGGTTAAATCAGTGCCACTTCCGTATTTCTTCACTACACGGTTACTTGGACTTTAACCATAACCCACTTTCAGTCTATACACAACTTCTCATATAAGTTAAGTGGTGCTCTCAACCTGCCCTGAACCAGCAACCCTGGCTGAGGGTGTGGGTTACAGGCAGGGTCTGCTTTCATGTGGGCCAGTGAGGAAACTTGAATGCTGATAGTCTTCAAATGCCTTTCCACAGTTGCCTGTGTGTCCAGCAGGACAGACGAGTTCTCACACAATCCCCTGGAAAGAATCATAAGGTGCCTCAGTTTACTGCAACACAAAGATCCATGGGACATGACCCTAGAAGTCCTAGTGACCCTCACAGCTGAATGTAGCACCAGTGAGGACACAGTAACTTGGGTATGGCTTTGCATGTGGCTGCTGAGTCCTGGGCTATGCTAATTTGGGTGCTCAGACCTAGGTGCCAATCACCTGAGTTAACTCTGCAGTGAAGATATGCCTTATGTCTGTAGACAAGCCTGGAGAGTAGTCCTCCAGTCTGCCTGTTGAAGGCTATCCCATTGTTCCTTCTCCCTTTGTAAAACTTTTTGTAAAAATAGACATGTATGGCATGTCTATACCACAAGCTTTTGCCAATGCAGGTTATGTCAGCATAAAGCCACTAGAGTTGTATATTGCTTGTGAGCTTGCATGGTGGGGCAGAAATAAGTCATGCAGACATGACTGGAAGCAAGGGCTCTACTTTGCAGCATGCAACTGTCTCTGTCCCATAAGGTCATCTATATCTCATAACTTTTGTGCCTTTTTAAAAAAACCCATGAACCAGCTCAGCTTTCCTCACTGTCCACCATCTCTGACAGAAGCATGGAGCCTGCACAACTCTGCACTATTGTCATAAGCATTGCAAGCACAAGCTGCATGATCCTCTGATATTTGCAGAGCTGAAAGAAGAGCCACTGGTAACATGACTATTTGTTGGAGGACAGATTGCTGTGACACATCGAGAGAACCAATTCAAGATTTTTGGTGGCATGCAAGGAGCAGCTGTGAACAGTTGAACACCACTTCTCTGCCCAGGAAAAGAGCATTGACTAGTAGGATTGTATCATAATGCAGGCTTGCAATGATGAGCAGTGGCCACAAAACATTTGGATGCACAAGGCCACGTTCCTGGATGTGTGTGCTAAGCTCATCTCATCCCTCTAGTGGAAGGATACCAGAAGGGGAGCTGTGATGACAGTAGAGAAGCAAACTTGCAACTCCAGATTGCTACCATCAGTGGGAGACCATTTTGGAATTGGGAAATCCACTCTGTGAGCCATTGTGATGCAAGGGTGCAATGCCATTAATCATCTGCTACACAGGACAATGCCTCTCAGCAACATGTCAGACATAGTAGATGGATTTCCCGCAATGGAATTCCTGAACTGCAGTGGAGTGATAGTCGGTACACATATCCCTACTTTGGCATCAGATCCCCTTGCCACCTATAGAAAGAGCTATTTTTCTATAGGTAAGCAAGCATTGGTGGATTACTAGGGATGCTTCACCAATATCAGTGTGGGCTGGTCAGGGAAGGTGCTTGATGCCTGCATCTTTAAGAACATAGGACTACTCCAAAAGCTACAAGTAGATGCTTTGTTTCCTGACCAGTGGATTACCATTAGCAACGTTGAAATGGCAATAGTGATCCTGGGGAACCCAGCCTATTCCTTGCTCCCCTGGTTCATGAAACTGTACACCAGCCAGTGTTCAGGAGCACTAAGGAAAAATTCAACCACCAGCTCAGCAGGTGCAGAATGACAGTTGAATCTGCTTTTGGTAGATTGAAGGAACACTGATGCTCTTTACACACAAGACTGGATATCAGTGAAAAAAAATCCCAATGTTTAAGGCTGCCTGCTGTGTCTGCATAATATCTGTGAAGAAAAGGGGGAGAAGTTGTGGCCAGGGTGGAGGTGGAGTAGCTGTCTGCTGAGTATGAAGAACCAGACACAGGAGCTATTAGAAGAGCTCAATGCAGAGTTGAGGAGGGACTCTGAATCAGCACTGTAACCATGAGTTACAGTAATGTGTTGTGGCGTACTGTGCTATAGCTGTAGAGCCCTGGAAATCTGCGGATATCCTCTTTATATCCATGGATATCCACATCCGCGGATGGGGATGCAGATATCTGAGAACCATGTTTTGGGGATCACGGTCAGATGGTCACAGAGGTTGGGACTTCTGTGACTTCTGGGGTAGGGCTGAAGCAGCTGCCAGCCAGGGGTGCAGTGAACAGCTGATTAGCTGTTAAGCTGCTGGCAGGGCTCAACTACTGATCAGCTGTTAGTTGGGAGGGTGGGGCTGATCAGCTGTTAGACAGCAGGCAAGGCTCATCTGATCAGATGTTAGGGGGTGGGGCTCATCAGCTGCTTGAGGTGGCAGGGCCTCAGCTGATGGCAGATGCAGGTAAGTCTAAAGGAGGGAGGGCAGAGTGCGACCGGATAAAAGCTTATACCTGTGGATGCAGATCAATTGCGGATAAACATGTGTATCCATGCAGGGGTCTATCTAGCTGGCCCTGCTGTTTTGGGGCCTGTTAAGAATTGTGTGGTGCTTGGTGCACATATATGAATATAATATTAACAATGCACTTATTAATTTTGTGGTGCTTGCTATACATTTATGATTATTACTCTGTTTGTCACCGATCCTATGAGTTGTGTCACAGTGTACAATAGCAAGTGAGTGGGTGCTTTCAGTACTGTTAGGCACTGCACAGCATATGTTGTGAACTAATAAAGATGAATTATTTTCAAAATAATGGAATTTTATTGAGTAACAAAACCAGTGCAAAGAAAACCCTGCAATTTAAAAGCAAAAACATTAAAACCCTAATAAATTAATGGAATAGGACTTGACAAGGGAAAAGAAAGTTTATGTCCATTTTAGCTACATATAGCTTTCACAGGTGAGTGTACGCGAACCTGTGGTTGTCCTTAATGTCCCCTGGTGTGGAGTGCTAAGGGTAGGAATGCAGCCTCAGATGCAATATGAAATGTTGAGAGGGGGATGTAGGAAGGTGCTGTAATGGAGTTCTCCATGGACTACAAAGGGAGCAAGCCTGTGACTGTTGAAACTGTATGCTGTTTGCTGCTGGAAAAGCCACATTATGTCCTACATAAGGCCATACTGCAGTGGTCACCAAACTGTGGGGTGCACCACCCTAGAGGGGTGCAGAGGAACACTGGGAGGGCACGAGCGGGCAAAGTAGGGCCCCCGCCAGCCCCAATGGGGAGTGAGGAGGGAGCGCCACTCAGCTCCGCTCTGCCCCCAGCCCTGATTTGGCTCCTGGCCACAGCTCTGCTCCTGGTTCCACTCCCAGCTCCAGCCAAGCTCCAGCCCCAGCTTTGCTCCCTGTTCCGTCCCCAGGCCAACTCTGCCTTTATTCCCTCTCTACCCCCATCCCCAGTTTTGCCCCCAGATCCGCCTTCAGCCCAAGCGCCTTTGTTGAGCCAATTGTACAGGGTGGGAGTGGGGATGCAGATACATTGCATTATTGGTGGGAGGGGGGTCGCAACCAGAAAAAGTTTGGGCATCACTGCCATACTGGGTCAGACCAATGGTGCATCTATTGTTCTGTGGTATCTTGTCTTCCAACAGTGGCCAATGTCAGATGCTTCAAATGGAGTGAATGGAATAGGGCAATTACTGTGTGATCCGTCTCCTGTCATCCAGTCCCAACACTGGCAGTCAGAGGCTTAGGGCCATCCAGAACATGGGGCTGTGCCCCTGCTATTCTTGGCTAATAGCCACTGAAAGACATATCCTTCATGAACTTATCTAATTATTGTTTGAACCCAGTTACACTTTTGGCCTTCACAACATTCTCTAGCAACGTTCCACACATTGAATATGTAATGTGTGAACAAGTACTTCCTTTGTTTTAAACCTGCTGCCTATTCATTTCATTGGGTGACCCTTGGCTCTTGTGTTATGTGAAGAGATAAGTAACACTTCCTTATTCACTTTCTACATACCATTCATGATTTTATAGACCACTATCCTATCCTGCCCTCTCCCCCACTTCCATCCCCCAGTAGTTGTCTCTTTCTCCAGCTGAACAGTCCCAGTCTTTGTAGTCTCTCCTCATTGGGAAGCTTTTCCAGCCCATTACTTTTGTTGCCCTTCCTATACCGTTTCTAATTCTAACATATCTTTTTGGAGATGGGGTGACCAGAACAGCATGCATTTTTCTAGGGGTGCATGTACCATGGACTTATATAGTGACATTATGGTATTTACTGTCTTGTTATCTGTCCCTTTCCTAACGGTTTCTAACATTCAGTTAGCTTTATTGACTGCTGCTGCACACTGAGTAGATGTTGTCTGAGAACTATCCACAATGACTCTAAGATCTTTTTCTTGAGTGGTAAGAGCTATTTTGTAGGAATAGTTGAGATGATATTTTCCAATATGTATTACTTTGGACTTATCAACATGAAATTTCATCTGCCATTTTATTGCCCAGTCACTCAGTTTTATGAGATCCTTTGTGACTCTTTGCAGTCTACTTTGGACTTAATCTCTGTTAATTTTGTATTGTCTGCAAACTTTATACTGATTACCCCTTTTTCCAGATCATTTATGAATATGTTGAATAACACGGGTCGTAGTACAGATCCTTGGGGGACCCCACTACTGACCTCCCTTCATTCTGAAAACTGACTTATTTATTCCTACCGTTTGTGTCCTATCTTTTAACCTGTCACTAATCCATTTGATGAATTTCCCTCTTATCCCATGACTGCTTACTTTGCTTAAGAGCCTTTGGTGAAGGAGTTTGTCAAAGGCTTTTG
This sequence comes from Mesoclemmys tuberculata, assembly GCA_007922155.1. Taxonomy (NCBI): domain Eukaryota; kingdom Metazoa; phylum Chordata; order Testudines; family Chelidae; genus Mesoclemmys; species Mesoclemmys tuberculata. The sequence continues at coordinate 79,922,419 of ML675604.1, read as the reverse complement.
ACAGTTCAAATACACTACCATCAATGAATGGGATCAACCTTGTTCATATGTCTGTCAACAATTTAAAGAATTCTAGTAGATTGGTGAGGCATAATTTCTCTTTACAAAAGTAGTGTTGACTCTTTCTCAACAAATTGTGTTAATCTATGTATCTGATATTGCTGTTCTTTACTATAGTTTCAACCAATTTGCCTAGTCGTGAAGTTAAGGTTCCTGGCCTATAATTGCCAGGATTGCCTCTGGAGCCTTTTTTAAAAATCAGCATTATGTTAGCTATCTACCAGTCATCTAGTAGAGAGGCTGATTTAAGTGATAAGTTACATACCACAGTTAATTGTGCAATTTCATGTTTGAGTTCCTTCTGAACTACTGCATGAATACCATCTGGTCCTGGTGACTTATTACTGTTTAATTCATCAACTGCGTTCAAAACGACTTCTATCAACACCTCAATCTGGCATTATTGTAGGTGATATAATTGTAACCATGTCTGTTCCAGGATAGTTCCTCAAATCTGTCACCTAAAAAGAATGGCTGAGGGGTGGGAATCTCCCTCACATCCTCTGCAAATGAAGACAGATGCAAGGAATTCATTTAGCTTCTGTGCAACGGCCTTGTCTTCTTTGAGTGCTCCTTTAGTACCTAGGTCATCCAGTGGCCCAACTAGTTGTTTGGCAGGCTTCTTCTCCTAATGAACTTCAACTTTTTTTTTGCTGTTAGTTCTTGTGTCTTTTGCTAGTTGCTCTTCAAATTCTTTTTTGGTCTGCCTAATTACACTTTTACACTTGACTTTCCAGAGTTTGAGTATTTTTCTATTTTTCTCAGCAGGTTTGCCTTCTAATTTTTAAAGGATGCCTTTTTTCCTCTAATTGCCTTTTTTTTGCTCTGTTTAGCCATGGTGGCATTTTTTTGGTCTTTGTACCTTTTTTTTTAATTGGGGGTATACGTTTAATGTGAGCCTGTATTATGGTGTTTTTTAATATTCTGCATGGAGCTTGCAGGCATTTCACTCTTATGTCTGTTCCTTTTAATTTCTGAGTAACTAGCTTCCTCACTGTTGTGTAGTTCCCATTTTTGAAGTTAACTACTACTGTGGTGGGCTTCTTTGTTGTTTCTACCTCTCCTTTTCCTGCACCTTTGTTTTGTCTGCTGTCCTTCTCCATACAGTCTGCAGTATTCACACTCCAGGTCCTCTGCTTATGGTTTAGTGCACCACTTGCTTGCATGGTCTTGCTGAACACGTCATAGAATCATAGAATATTGGAGTTGGAAGGGTCCTCAGGAGGTCATCTAGTCCAATCCCAAGTCTTCTTTTTTTATCCTCTTTATCTGGTTCCGGCATCCCACAGGTTGGGAAGGTGGGGGAACCCCTCAAGGCCGCAACAGCAGCAGCTACAGATAAAACACACAGAGGTGCCATTGTGAATATAGTTATAATGGAAAGCGAAAGTTAAAATTCAGAATTCCCCTTGCTGCCCTAAAGTTTTAAACAAGACATGCTTATTGACACTTCTGCTTCAGAGTGCTTGTGCATTATACTACTCACAGCACCAGACATAGTGAGGAAGGCCCACAGGGGTGAAGGAAATGAGAAGGGAATTGCTTGGCTGCATGAAACTGTGAGTACAGGGCAATGGCACTGTATACTGACAAGATTTGCCATAGGCAGTGGCGATTTTAGCCAGTCTCAAACTCCTGAGGATAATAAAGTGTAGCCTTTTATTTTATTTAAAGTGGATTTAATGATGTCATATTACTCCACCGTGGGTTCGGCTCTGGTGGCTACAGTCTCAAATTCAACAGCATGAAAGTAACCTCTGCCACTTGTTTCAGATCTAGAGCTGCTAGGAACACAAGACGACCAAGGAAAGTAACATACCTTCACAGGAACAACGTCTAATAAATATTATCCATGTAATTAAAGTTACCACCAAAGTTATGAGTAGCCAAGCATATAAATATCATACATCTATCCATATATAGTCCTACTCACATACTAGATAGTCTAGATAGTCTTAGGGTCTGATAGGTCTCTCATGAATTGATCATCAGTAGTGAGACGGTTCTGTGGGATTTTTTCCCAGAGGGAGCTAATTTTTCCCAGTCTGGGCACCCTCTTGATTCTGACTATATCTCATACCCTGTGCATGTGCGTGAAAATGTCAGCCCTCTTTTTCCTTATTTGTATTGTGTCCCCCAAGAATATTGGGGTACCCCATTTTTCATAGGTTGTTATAGTTCCTTTTAGTCTCATTAGTAGTGATGCACTTCTTGTATCCTGTGGGTAAGGCACATGTTATAAAAAAAGTGTGCCTCTAGGGCAATTTGTGATCTAAAATTAATCTCGCAGCTAATTTTTTGCAATACCTACCATTGGTACTTCTTTTCCTATAATCTTGTGGCATTGGGTTATTCTTTGGTCGTTTATTTATGTCAAGCATTTCTTAAGTCTAAGGCCTAATATGGCTAAGCTAAAATCTTACAGGCCTCACTCAGCCTGTAGGCATTGTGTTTCAGCCTTATTTAAATACCTAATACATATTTATCCCTTCTAACTAGTCATCAATCTTATACTTCTGTAATCTTACCATTTAAGCCTATTCAACAATGTTATGTATGACATGCCATGGTAGTTGATCATAACTTCACACAACAAATTGTTAAGATAAAGAACTGGCACAGAGGCAAAAGGCACAGAGAGCAAAAGGTACAAAAGGCACAGAGAGCAGAGCTGCTGCTGGAGTTCCAAAGCCACCTGTGTCTGTATGCTGCTAGTCTGTTTTCTACAATGGTGCCTGCTAAGGTTGTTGCCAACTGGCACAGGAAAGTGTTGCATCGCAGAGGAAAAAATAAGGCTGCCATCACTAGAAACCTTTGTGAGAGGACTGCAGAGTACCAGCATGACCATTTGATTGAGATCTCTCAGGTGGATTCAAGGGACATCCCTGTGTACATAAAAATACTGCTTCACATGTCCCCACTCCCTAACCACAGGGGAATGAAAAAACAGAGAAGAACTCTCTCTTTTGTTGTACTGCTACATACTCTATGAGTAAATTAATGAAAAGTCAATAGCTGTGTCCTTAAATTGGGGGTGGCATCAGTCCATCATTGTAATAGGAAATACATTTACATGCTTACCTAAGGTTCCTTCCCCTGTGTAGGGCTCACCAGTGCTCAACTGCCAAGACTGACTGGACTGCAGTGGAGTCTTAAACAGGTCCTGGCTTGTGACATAGCTGGACCTCCTAATCATACATTCCCCAACCTCTTCTTCCTCTTCCTCGTTCACGCTGGCACCTGTAACTTGGGCTCCTTGGAGATATCCAAGATGGTGATCTGCAGGGTGGTGGTGGGGATTCTGCCAAGCATGGCATGCAGCTCTTCGTAAAAGTGGCAAGTCTGCAGCTCAGCACTGGGTCAACTGCTGTCCCTGGCCTTCTGATCTGCCTGCCATAGTTTCGCTTTAACATGGCTGTGCTGCTGATTGGTATCAGCCCCTTTCTACTGCATCCTCCATGCCCAGTGGTTCTCAACCAGGGTACATGTACCCCTAGGGGCACACAGAGGTCTTCCCGGGGGTACATCAACTCATCTAGATACAATATTTGCCTAGTCTTACAACAGGTTACAGGAAAAGACTTAATGTGAATAAAAATGTAATTGTTGTCGCTTCAGTGCCTCCCAGAATGACACGGCTCACCAGTGAAAAATAGGTTCAAATATTACACTCAAATGCAAGAATAATATTTATATTCCAATGATTTATTTAATAATTATATTATAATTATATGGTAAAAAGGAGAAAGTAAGCAATTTTTCAGGAACAGCGTACTGTGACACTTCTGTATTTTTATGTCTGATTTTGTAAGCAAGTTGTACATTTTACATGATGTCAGACTTGGAGTACATAAGACAAATCAGACTCCTGAAAGGGATACAGTAATCTGGAAAGGTTGAGAACCACTGCTCCATGCAGTCTGGTTTGCTCCAATGCTAACTGTTTTATAGACTGACCAGCCAGATAAGTAAGCTTGATTCTTAGTTACAATTAACCACCATGATGAATGTGAGCTCCCCTGGCCTACCTGGAAAGTGAAAGAACCACAACTGCTGACAACACTTCAGTCTTCCAACTTTAGCATCTAAGGCTATATCTTTACTGCAGAAGAAGTACAGGGTAAGCAATCACAGGGTAAATTAACCCAGGGTAGTCTAACCCACAATAGTGTGTCCACATTTCTGTCACACTGTCATGCCTCCCATCTGCACTGGTACTATTTCTGGCTGTGATAAGCAGTACAGCTAGCTCGAGTCATATCCCAAGATTCATAGTGCGACAGCTTACTGTGTCACTCTAAGCTCCTATTTACAGAGCATTATGGGGCAACTTGTCTGCCCACACTGGGGATTGTGGGAGGAAATGGTCTAACCTGTGAAATTAATTTCTTAGCAGGACCAACCTGATGGGGTGGTGTACTGTTAAATTCTGAAGCTATGGATCCCATGCTGCCTAATAACCTGGGCTGAAAGCTGCTGCCTTTTATGGAGGCAATGTTTCTTTACCACACCTGAAGTACTCCAGTGCATTCCAGTCACCGTCCAAGTTCGACACTGACATCTAGCTTTCCCTTCAAGGAAACCCTGCTGCACTGATTCAGGAACTGTCCAGCACTCAACAAATCTCTTAATTTGCTATTAATAATAAATTGGGTCTGGCCATGACTGAGAACCCAGATGACCACAATGTGCACAATACCCATCATAAGGACACCACCAAGTGTGTGAAACTGAATATTGATGATGTTAATCTGCAGTGTGTGTAGGCTAAGTCATATGGCCTACCTTGGCCAAGTTTCCTTCTAATTTTTTTTTTAACTGCAAACCATGAATATTACTGAAATTATGAGTTCTTCCACATCTCATATCATGACTAAATGTTCAGGGCCGAAATAGCCAACTGGTGTAAATCAGTGTAACTCCATTAACTTCAAAATATAACATAGGTTCAGATCTGGAAGCACTCACTATTAAGTATAAGGTACAATTTTCAAAAGCCTGTAAGTGACACAATCTGTGGTAGTAAGCATTGTACCGGCAGTAAGTGTGTGCAGCTTAGGGCCCGTAATTTGAAATCGCTTTTATCGTCTATTAAAAACGGATACAATGTTTCTTACACTATTTCAATCGGAATAGCTGATCAAGCTAGCAGCTATTTTTGCTAATCCATTCCCCATTGCCCCTGCCCAGGAAAATTCTGTCAAGTTGTAAAATCTATCAAAGGTGAGTGTCTAAGGATTTGCAATTTGATACAGACCATAACTACTCTTTTACTGTCTCTATCTAATGCAAATTCTCAGAACACATTTTTTTAGTTATTTACAAACGTGGAGGAAAGATCTGGTTGGTTATGGCTGCGGTGCAGGTTCCACAGCCTGCAATCACTTAAGGCTAGATAGTGACTGGCACTAATACTGCCATACAGAGTCCCCCCACCCTTGTGTGACTGTAAAGAGGTTCCCTGCTGGAGCTCAGCACCATGTGCCCACAGGAGCACAACGCCTGCACCAGAGACACAAGCATGTGGGGGAATAGGCAGAGCTCTTAGCTTTCTCCCTCCAACAACCCACGTGCTAAGCCCATGGAAGCGGAAGGATGTTTCTGAGTCACAATACCCCCAGTGCATCTCCTGTGGTGGTGTGCCTCCACAATTCCCCCTTTTGAGGGCTGCATCTAAAAGGCACAATCTAGCCCTATACAAACACCAAAGCAGCAACAGAAACTGAAGCTCTGAATATAGTCAAATGTTCAACAAGCAATTTGAGTGAACCAGTCAGAATGTGCCAACAGCATTACTGTAAGTACAGAAAGTGCATGGATCTAGAAGGAGTGCAACCTCTTTCATGCCTGAATGTTAGTATATCAGATTTACACACTTTGTGCCTTAAAAGGCATTCAGTGAACACTTATTCTCTGTGACTGCTCACATTATTGTGCATGTCCATTTAACAAATATTTGGACACCTGGGTCTTACTGACCACTGTATTATTCCCTCATTATGCTAGTGTTACTGCACTGAAATCAGTGGAGTTACACCAGCATAAAGCTGAAATAATATAGTAGTGAATTGGGTCCCCTGTATATTTCAAAACTGCAGGTGTGTTAACTTTTATCATCATAGCTAATATGTATACTGCATGCTAGTAACAACAAACGTGTATGTCCATTACAGTACTGACAAGTGCACATCCAATACTTTCTGAGAAGGATAAAAATACTATTATTCACAGGATCTGAAAATACAGTGTTTATCACAGTACTGTCATATCTAAACACAAGTTTGAACAGGTGAGTTGAGTGAGAGAGGACACACCAGAGGTAACATAAATACTGCTATCAAACACAGAAGGAGACTATGGTTTACAGTGAGACATACCTTTTATCACTTAGGATGAATCCTTCAGTTACTGAACAAAAATAAAACAAAAATCTCAAATTCTTGGAACTAACTTTGGGTTATCTTTCTGAAATCTCTGTCCACAGAAAACAAATCATACTAGTTTTCTTCTCACTTCCACCTGAACTAAATAGTTCTTAAATAATCATCCTATACAAAGGCCTAGAAAAACTTGTACGATGAGATGTGCAAGAAATTTTTTTAAATATACATTTGTAGTTGTTTTATTATAGCATGTGCAGAAACATTATAAATCTAGTATCACAAATAATCACTCCAAAGATTACAGCATTTCATGTTTAGTTACAGTATTTTTAAGTTAGCTAATGAATGCTGTCTATCTAAGCTGTTACAGTAAATAGACTCATAGACTCATAGGTCAGAAGGGACCAATATGATCATCTAGTCTGACCTCCTGCACAAGGCAGGCCACAAAACCCTACCCATACACATTTATAACAACCCCGAACCCATGACTGAGTTATTGAAATCCTCAAAAGTGAGATTTGAAGACCTCAAATGTATTAGTCTCTTCCCCACCAATAAAAACAAATACATATATGGAAATAAATTCCCTCTATTGTGCCCTGTACCATTGCACCATAGATAGGAAAGTTAGAAGGAAAACTCTAGTATTTTATAAAATATATTCTGATTACTTCATCTAATTGCATAGGGCGAGTAATACCCTTATCCTGCAGTCAAATCATCACAGGCAGATACTTGCACCTACATGGGACTGCACTGAAGCCAGACACAAAGGTCCAGTCACATGGCTATGACTGCAGGACTTCAGTGAAAAATCAGATTGTTCATTTTCTTACAGGATTGGATGCTAAATTACCAAGGACAAGATTGTGCCTTTAATGCACTCTCTTGAGTAATATGTACGCTGCTCTACCCCAGAAGAAAACCTAGGGCACATTGTGGGGTCAAAAGCACCTTGCTCAAGCAGGAAGAGGTAATAATTTGTCGCTAACATATAGCACCCCTTGCACCTCCTGTGCGGGCTTGTACACTGGCGGTGTTGGGGGTGAAAGGAGGAGCCAGTGCTCAGCCCACTTGCTCTGGAGACAGAGGAGGAATACTAGGTGTGCAGAGCCCATTTATTCCTGCATGTCTGGATCCTAAATCCAGGTAGCATGCACAGAAAAGTAAGAGGCGTTTTTACTCCCCCTTCTGCTTCTGCTTGGGCATGTATTCCAAGACACAATTTACCCCATAGCCATTCTTGTTTCTGTATAAATATACCTCTGAAAGCTTCCATTGTGTTCTGTAGTCTATAATTTACTCTAGCATAGATTGCTTCATTAGATGTTGAGGACATCCAGTCTGCTTCAGATGACAGTGCTTCATTCCTCCAATGTGTCAATATTTTTAGCCTATGTTTAAACCCATTCTCAACCATAATTTGTGAGTGTCTTAAACATAGGCAATGCATTTCTTTTAGATTCCATTGTTCCTTATATAAGAATATGAACTGTAGCAGTTTAAAATTAATATATTTGACAGCCTGATAGCTGTTTTTCAACGTGCACTGAATTATTAAGAATATCTATACTGAATATTCAACAAATACCAGAAGTTCCTAGCATAGCTGCCTATAACAACCTCTTCCTTCTTTTATGATGTGCAATGATTTTTAAAAACGTATAGGCATTGCCCTCTGACAAAAGCCACATAATCTGGATTACATTTGCCTTGTCTTGGAGAGCAACCTTTCAGCCACTCTACTCCTTACCAGCCATTTCACCACACATTATCTTCTTCCCACCATCATTCAGTAGGGATGTCACAAACGGTTATGGAAGAGACGTATTTTACCATTTTACAGGTCGTTTGATTACGTATGGTAATAAAGACAGTAGAAAACATTCAAAAATAATTTTTTTCTCTATTTCCTTGCACGGTTTATGACACATTAGTGTGCATGGCAAGCTAATTGCAATATGTCACTGTGATGCAGATGTATTTGAATATATATAACATAAGCATATGAAATTCAGTGTTCCTTTTGTAGAGAACTAGGAAATCATTTTGACTGTTGTGCTGTTTAGCATTATCTCCGTAGGCATAATTTGATTATACCCATAATGTGTTGGATTCTACAAATTCTACATTATTATCAGGCTGATTAAATCCAGTGAGCACTAGTATTACTTTAAGGAATAGTAGGTATGATGTACTATATTTGGTACTGGTGTAATCATGCTACCATATTCAATATAGACTGTAGCTGTTGAAATGTGTTTGCAGTTAGTAAATATAAGGAATATACGTCAATACTGTCTTCTAGTCACGTTTGATAGTGATGTAAGGTGTCCTAAAATGTTTTTTAAAAAGAGGGTGGATGAGGTAATATCCCTTATTAGACCAACTTCTGTTGGTCAGAGACAATCTTTTGGTCTACAAAGAGCTCTTCTTCATCTGTATACCTCTGTGTAGCTCAAAAGCTTGTCGCTTTCACCAACAGAAGTTGGTCCAATAAAAGATATATCTCATCTACCTTGTCTTTCTAACATACTGAGACCAACACAGCTACAATAACACTGCAAACAAAAAATAAAAAGACTTTTCCCCACCCAAGGATCTCTGAGCATTTCACAAATATTAATTAATTTAGTCTCATTATACCTCTATGAGATAGGAATTATTAGCTCTATTTTATGGATGGTGAAACAAGCACAGAAAAGCAGGTAATAGTGCAATATTTATTTTTTCAATCATGTTGGCTTATGTTTAAACTTATGACATATAAAGGATGGAAATCAGAGAGTATAACTGGTTGATCCATGACAACTAATATTACCTAAATAAGGTGGTGTGTCTTCTATTGCTACCACTCTGTCTAGCGATATATGTTGGCCCCATCACCATAAACATTAGTGCCTTCAAAATATTTAAAAAGAGAAATAATAATAATCATCCCTCCCTTCCATCTTACTTTCACAGCCTATAGGAGAAACAGAAGTTTTGTTTACCTGATTTATGCTATTTGGATGTAAATGTGGGTGAAAGGTAGGTGGGAAGTGTAGAACCAGAAGATTGGGACCCACCCCGTCAGACATTCTCAACCAATTTGATCCACACATTTCTGACTTCAGAGCTTCATCATTGCAACTTATATGTCCGGGAATTAAGTTGTACATCCTGAAAAAGTTCCAAAGCTCAATTGTCTGCTATGAAACACAAGTTGTCATGTATACATCAGTCTGGTTCTCCCCTCTCTGCACTGGTTCCCACAGAGTTCAATGTCCAGTATAGTACATCTGTCCTGATATTCAAAGCCCTTTATGGGATTGATCCTTACTGAAAGATCTTCTCTTCCTTCACAATCATGGCCTCCCATGATAGCTCTATTTCATAGAAATAATAAAACTGTTGAACAATAAGGGGATGTTTCTGAATGCAGGAGACAGAACTTTTATAGGACCTGGACACAGAGAATGAAATCCTGGCCTCACTGAAGTCAAAAAGGAGTTTCTCCATTGACTTCAGTGGGGTTAGGATTTCACCCAAACTATGGAACTCACTCAGGCAAAAATTATTTAAAAAAAAACAAAAAAAAACCACACACACACTCAATCAAACACACAAAAGAAGGTCTCCAGCGTCAAGCAACATTTCTTTAGTAGTGGTCAGATTATTGTATAGTAGTAGTAGTAAATACCCCTAATCAAATAAGGCATTGACATTCTGTGTTGGGGTGGGAGGTCTCAGATGTCTACTCTCTCTTGTTACCCAGGAATGGCAAGGGACAGAATCACAAATAATAGCCATGATTTCTTTCAAATCTTCCTACACTTCTACTTGTGTGAATTAGCCAAAAGTTTGGAAGGAGAGTATTCTGGTCCCATTCTCAGCTCCTTGTTCTGTGGTTGAGTGGAGCCAGTTTGAGTATATAGTGTTTTATGATCCAGAGATGTTTTATCAGTTGTGATTTTACTGCCTCTATGCAGGGGCATGAACATGAATAAAAATTGGACCACTTTTGGAGGGGCACTTTCTGTACTCCCCACAGCTCAAGGAGCTGGCTCCACCCCCTACACACACACACACACACACACACACACACACAGCTGGAGGAGCTGGATCTCCCTGCCTCAGCCCTAGGAGAGTTCTATGCTCCTTCCATTTGGGGAGGCCCATATCCCTGCTTGCGTCCCCTTGCACATGCCCCTACCTCTATGACAAGGAATAGGTAGGCTGTCTTTGTCTTATTGATGGCAGTGGCATAGGTTTGTAGACAAGTTTTATTCCCATTTTTTCTATTCTAGGTCATCCAAGAGCCATATCAATCAGTGTGGACCATGGTGTTTTGATAGCCAGATTCTCATCTGGTGTAAAACAGGGTACTTCTACTGACTTTACTGGAGCTATGCCAATTTATACCACCTGAGGACAGTGGCACCAGAAGGACTCTGCAAGCCTGGGAGAGGGAGAGGGGAAGCAACTAAAATAGATCAAATTTGAGTGCCATTATGACTCTTTTGGTCTCTCTGCCAATTTCAGGTTTTCAAAAGTGCAGGATATCCCATTTATAAAGTGTGCGTGAAGGAGAATGGCCGTTTGTGTCTTTCCCCTTCCATTTCTGGTACCCATGACTGACATGATGGCTTTGAGTGTACAACAGCCATTCCCTGACTACTGCTGTACCTTACTGATTCTTCTATTCCTTGACCTCTTGGTTGGGCAGGGTTTTCTATAAGTACATTTTGGAATTTGGCTGAGTTCAAAAGGTTTCAGAAACAGACTATGGTATTGCTTTCCATTTGCCTTGCAATGGGGAGATTTATTATTTCTGCCTGAATGAGGAAATGACCTGATCAGTAAAGGGAGATTTTTATTTATTTCGTTTTTCTTATCTCTTCACCAAGACAAAGGATCTAATCCAGAGTGTGGGCAAATGAGTGGGTGCGTTTGAAGATTACTTATGAGGAACTTAACTTGGAAGTCTGGATAGGGGGTTTTGATCAATGCTGAAATCTCCTAAAATGATGAGTCCTGCAAAATCTATCACCGTGTCACACAGTGCCTCATCAGTTTCCCTCGCAAATCTTTGGTGTCTGGGATTTATAATTACTCCAATGTCTAGGTTAGGCTTAAAAGCAAACATATACCAAGCCATCAACCAAAGTAAACCTACAATAAAAGCAAAACAAACTAAATCTATGGGGACTGATGTTTGACTACACTTCATTCAGAAAATCTATGGACCAAATTCTTCTCCCAAACATGAACATGCAACTCCTGTTTGAATTCAAAACTATAAAACCTGATCTTCCAGTCCTTATTAAGGTCTTAATCCTGTACAGTTTTTTGCATAGAAGCATATATTGAAGAGTATTCTGTTCTATTTGATAGTGTGTAATATCTTCTCTTTATTTATAATGAATCCAAGTTGTCCTTAAAATTGTAAATTGTCCCCTGCTTAAATTCTGAATGGTCATCTTTGGAGGGCAAAATTAATTAAAAGATCTCTTTAATTGAATATTTAAACTGTAGGTACAAAATGTTGTGTTATTTAAAAAAGAATCATTATCTAATTGCCAAAATATTCATTACTTTTATCTTGTGGACACTGGAATCCAGCAAAATCAATAAGACTCCATCTGGGTGCAGACATGTAAGCTAGGTATTAGGATAAGTGAACTGAAGCAAAGCAAGGGTTTGTGTAGAAAGAGTAATTTGAAAATACAAATTCATTTAAAGTCAATATTCACAATACATTTCACTAGTACTAGACCTTTACAATAGGGCCTTTGATCTTTTATTGTCATGGCTTTTAAAATAGTATTCACACTTCCCAGCTCATAATCGCAAAGAGCAACCAGCAGCTAAAACTCTTGAGAATAGTCCCTTTGCCTTGGGAGCACACATTAAGGGTTGCAGTATTAAGTTTTGGCTGCAGGATCAGGCCCTTAGCTTTACAGCAGCTCTATGAGATAGAGAAGCATTTCTATCTGTATTTTGCAGATTGGAAAACTGAAGTCTAGGGAGTTTGTGGCTTTCCCAAAGTCACACAACAAGTCTGTGGGAGACGTGAGAATGAAAATTAAATGTCCTCAGTCAGTCCTGCATTTCAGCCACAAAACCGTTTTCCCTTTCTCTTTGTGATTTTCAGCCAGGAAGGGTAGAGACTATTTGAAAAGTTATGGTACAAAATAAAATAAAAGAGCATGAACCATGTCTTCAGGATAACAAATGAGTAACACTTGGGCAGTTATTTTCATGTTGGGTGTAACCAGGAAGTACTATTAGATATTTTTGTGAGGAAAAACTTAATATAATAAGATTTCTAGTCTGATTTTAAGACCAACAAGTTCAGATAAGTTCCAGATAAACAATTTTTTGGATGTCAACATTAAACTGTTTTACCCTTTGAGAATCACTCATCAGAAATCACATCCTTGCCTTGCCTTCAAAAATGGATCTACTGGAAAAAGAGAGAACTTTAAATACACTTAAATGAGACACATTAAAATAAAATCCTGCTCTCTCTACCTTCTGTGTATGTACTTAGAGTCGTTTCCTTACTTTATCATCCTTTTATCCTCTGGTTTACATGTCTAAAGGCTACACCGGAAGGCTATCATGAGCACACTCAGAGGGCCCAAGAAAAGTACAGTTTTGCATATTCAAGTGAGAATTAGTGGCAAGGCTCAGTGTCACCATTTTATCACATACAGATGATATTACAGTGCAAGAACACCCTAGCTTTTAAATGATGGGCTTACAAAGACAAACTAAATACCAGTCATCTGCTGTGCTTTTCAACATCAGTGCCATAAATAGGTGCATTCTCTTGGCTGGTTGGTGTTAAATTTATGATAAAGTATATAAAATTAATGACATGTGCTTACATTGAAGTATTAAACGCCAGTTCCCTGCTGGTGTGTTAATGCCATGCACAGTGCTTCATAGCCACTGCTCCACAACCAGAAAACACACATCCTTTTATTTATGCAATCAAATCCAGGCAATTTATTTGTGAAACAGTTTTATTATACAAATAAAATCTTTTTTTATATTACCACCAGACTTGGAAGATATGACTGTGATTATGTAAAACCCGTGACTATGTTGGTGTCTGTCCTGTCTTGCAGAATATTCTGTGCTCACTGAGTGGGAGGGTCACACTGTGTGAGACTAATAAGGACTGAGCTGCATCCCACTCTTTGGAGACTCGCTTCAGCAACTCCTCAGCACTACAGCAGATTTGTACAGACATATACTGTGCTTCTGGAGGATTTAATAAGTTAAAATTAAAGGTAAGCTGCTGCTATTTGTAGTCAATTAATGTTTACACATCACACATACACTGTTTCTGTGTGTTCTGCTCATTTTGTTGCTGGTCAAGTTTTTTTTCTGATTTTGACTGTACCCTATATATAAATGCTATACAGTATGTTTATATTACTGTTGTCACTCTCTGGATAATGTACTATATAAATCTGCTCACACTTTTATGTAAATATATTAGTATAGCTATGTCTCTGTGTTTGTATATATATATATGTTTCAATTACAGCATTCTAGTCAAGATATTCCTAGTGCACGTACTAATAGTTAAGAAAATGATTAAATACTCTTACAAGCTGGCACAATGCCAAAATTGGCATATTTGTTAAATACTTGTCATGGATGTATATATAATATGTATACACACACAAACAAGTATCTATTAGACCATAACATTTTTCCTAGTTGTGGGTGTCTGCTGGCCTAAATCCAGTAAATTGAAACGGATTAGGGAACTGGGAAGGTAGTGAACGAAAGGAAACTGTTACTGGGAATTTGCAGGTGCACAGCCCAGAACCCATGTGGATCTCAGGAGCTCTTGCACTTAATTCCTATGTACAATCACATTGCTCTTGCACTTCCCTAGTTCTACTCTTAATTTACTAGAGCTACACGCTGGGGCACAGAGAGACTGATCTCTCCTCCCCACGTGCCATCTTCCACCCACTCCTTCAGCCACTGCAATTCCTACCTGGAGACAGCAGGCACCACTGTCCATCCCAGCCCCACCCGCCTTTTATTGTCGCTTAGTTTTCTCCTAAGTTTGATTTGAGTTTTGCTGCAGCTTTGCTCGCGGCCCTGGCTCGTACCGGCTTCGCAGGGAATACAGCGTCCCAGCGGAGAAGCCAGTTGGGGGATCAATGCAAATCACCTGGGCCCGCTCCCGTGGCGCTGCGCTCCGCCGGCGGGGCCCCAGGAGCGACTCTGCTCTACACCGAGGAGCGCAGGGCCGGCCGTGTGCACGCGCTCGCCTAGTGGCGAGCTCCTGGAGAGCTGCGCCCACGCGCGCCGTGGGACTGCCCGTCGGCGGGTGCTGCACGGGCACGCAGCCCTGGAGCTCAGGGCACGCGCGCCCCCCCGACCCCACGCGGCGCGCTCACCTCTCTCACAGGGATGTGGCCACGGGGCGGCGCACGGGCTGCGCGTGGGCGAGGGTCCTCCGCGCCCCTCCCCACCGCTCCCTGTGCGGTGCGCCGCGAGCCGGGGCTGCGGAAGCGTCTCGCTCCCCAGAGGCTTTGGCGCGCCTCAGCCTGGCCGGCTGGGCAGGACTCCGAGCCCCAGCGCCACAGCTCCGGGGGGGGGGGCAGCCGGGGCCCGGGGCTTCGCCCTAGAGAGGCGGGGCGCGGGGCTGTGAGCCGGGGGGCAGCGGTGGCCGGGAGTTTCTAACGCTCGGGCTGGGGCGGTTGGAGCCGGGCAGGAGGTTGCAGAGACGGCGGGAGAGCAGCTGCTGCTGGGAGTCACGAACCTACTGGCAGCGCCACCGGTGTTGGTGCTGCTTCGGGCAAACTGGCCAGCCCAAAGTCAGGCCTCGGCCCCTCCCTGCAGTGACACGCTCTGGCTTCCCCTCACTGCTCGAGCAGCTCGGGCGGGTTCCTGGGCAGAGGAACGAAGGATCTGCCCAGTTGTCTCCGTGTCTCTTTTACGGCCTGTAAAACCAAAATTAAGCAGGGAAACAAATGCCAAGGCGGGCGGTGTTACGATGTGGACCGTCGTCAACTGAAGTCAAACCTTGCTGTTAAGTTCTGGCACGTTGCTTGTAAAAGTGATTGATAATCGGCTGAAGTAATAAGCTAGCCATGACTCAACATCCAGAGATACTGGAGGCAGCGTGAGGGAGATAGGCTTTAGTAATTGGTAACAGTGTTGTTTACTTTGCAAACGCTTTTCAGGATTTGAGAGCCACTGGCTTTCAGCTCTAGTGCCTTATTGAAGTCTCCTTGTAAAGCAGGTGCAGGAACTTACACCATGATGTTCATCTGACATACATTCATTTTGCGTTACTGTCTATACTGCTGACTGACAGAATAACTGAAGATGAAAATAATGTAACACAAAAATAATCATAAAGATGACATTTCCGGAGCAGACATACCAGCTGTATTTTTTTCTTCAATTCATCTTCATATAAGGCTACATCTTGCTTTCTGTAAGAAAATAATGCATAATATTTTATTTTGGCATTTTACTGTGCTTTTTAATTCATACTTTCCTGTTAGTTGTAACTGGTTTAGAAGAAGCCCAGTACTTTGTTCAGAAAACAAAGATATTTTGTTGGACAAGTTTAATAAATTGTTAAAATAAAATTTAAACTGCAAACTTAGATTCAGCTGCCCTAGACACTTGCATATTTTGCAAGGAAGAAAAATGCCATATTGAACAGCTTTGTTTTTAAATAAAAGACTATATAAAGGAATATGTTTTCTTCATTTGATATGATGACTACTTCAGCAGTCATTCTACAGAGCTATGCCACAAAACAGTTAAAATATCTAAAACTAAAAATCAGAAAGGGGAAAAAATAAACTAGTCATTCTAATTAAATGATAATTAAGTGGCTTTTTAAATAATATCTGAGTTAGCACCACTGAAAACAAATTGCTCACCAGTTTGAAGTTCAAATTAGTCTATAAACTTTTTCAGAGCCTCTTTAATACATATAAATGATATACATTGTGTACAATCAATGCCTTTCTTTTTTCTTTACAATTAGAAATTCTTCCTTGTGGGTTTTTGGGTTTTTTTGTTTGTTTTTGTTTTTTGTGGTGGTGGGGGACTGGGGAAGGGAGAATAAGAAGCTATTGTTCCCATTGTGAGTATTTTCTGTTTCAGATTTGTGGTCATTTATTCACATGTGTCCAAGGGGAGATGAAGCACATTGGATTCTTCATAGTTTGGCTTTGGATGGCAATTCTCTTCCTCCTTCCTGTCTCAACTTATATGGCACTCATTGACAGGACAGGTATGTCTCTTTTTTTTCTAGCCAGTCAATCAGACAAAAGGCTGGTAATAAGTCTGAGTACTGATAAAGCTCAATAAATAATGATGTAGAAAGTAAATGGACCATATAAGTATATGAAGTTACAGAAGTTTTATCAGTTTTAACCTCTCTCTGAAAAAGTCCATATCAGATGTATCTAAAGGCAGTGTTTGTGTTTCACAAAGAGGAATATATTTTTGGAAGCAGGTTTACCATTTTCAGTTTTGCTGTGTACTCCTCTGATATTTTCTGTTTCTTACATTACATATCCAAAAAGAGTCCAGTTCTGGGCTTGAAGAATCTAGCACTGTATCAATACAATTTTGTTTAATTGATTCTGTGTTTTAATTAGAGGAAAGAATTTAAGAGCCCCAAAAACATGTCAGGCACCTTACAGAAGTAGAATAATGCAGTTCCTTGCCTCTAAATAGACCCAAGAGAGGGGAAAGAGAGAGAATATTATACCAAAAGAGTCAAATTAAAGTTTGGTGCATGGTCTTATTACTTCTATTATTCTCTTCTCCCTTCTCTGCTCCCCCTCGCTATCTGTTTCTTATCTAGCTTTCTTCTCTAAAACAATGTCCTTCTTCCCATCTCTTGTCCCATTTCCTTTTCTGTATTCTCTCTCATTATAACCCACCATCTCTGAGAAATAAAGCACATGTGCACTTGTAAATGGGACTATATGGTATGATATTGCATCAAATAATGACTTACCAGTTTCCTGGGATTGGCCAGAGACACTACCCACATTCTTGTCAGCTTGCCTAAAATAACCAATACAAAAGTGTTTTTTGTTGTTTTTTTTAAAAAGAAAGATAAAGATAAACAATGAGGACTAAATTTTCAGAGATGTCTATCCTCCAGAAATTCAGTTGAAGGCAAAAGCAATTGTGAGTACTCAGCACTTCTGAAAATCAGGCCACCCTGCACAATGGGATTCCAATCCTGATTAAGGCCTTTAAGTGCTACTAGAATACAAATAATAAGAAATAGTGATACTTATGATTGGGCCACAGAGTACAGGTAGAGTCCACTGTGGGGAATCTGAGTTTAGGTTCTAAACTCTGTCTTGAACTTAGAGAGAGCAAAAGCTGAGAGCTTTATATGTATATTATTCTCAGCCCCTGAGAGGAGTGAGGGTAAAGCTCCACTATTAATCCTGCTATAATTGCCTCTTGCCGTTTGAAGGAGTGTAGCTGGTGTGCACATCGAGCTACCTCAGTTAGAGTGTGGAGGAAAGAATGTTTTAAAAAGACTGGAAATATATGACTGCAGAAGACTCTCAAATGATCCACATGAATATATGTACAACTTAAATTAAATACACTTGAAACCAAAGCCTCTTGTCAGGTAAAAGGCTTTTCAGTTAAATGTAAGTCCGTCATAGAAGACTGTTTAAGCCATGGGAGATGGTCGGGACACATGAAAGGAGAGAGAAATATCTAAACTCTTCAAGATTTTTCTTCTTCCATTCAATCCAAGTGGCCCCCTTATTCCCTTTCCAAGGTCAGTTCATCCTGGATGGTCCTCCTGCTTCTGCTTCTTTCCCTCAAGATTGTTGTATGACAGCCCTTTCTTTCAGTGACACATTTTTGGTTGTTTTGTTTCACTTTTTGTATTTTGTCGTTTGCCCCTACCCATCTTGCAACTCAAGCTATGCTGTACCAACAAAGTTTGCTTCTGTACAAGTCCCATATTATGTTACCTCAGGATCATGACAAACCTTGCTATATAGTCTAATTGTGCTATTATTTCTTTGGAGAAAGCTTTGAAATGCAGGGAGAGTTCCCACTTAACCTTAATTATAAAGAAATAAAATCATTCATGCAAAATAAAAGGTAAACGATAGGTGTGGGTTGGAAAGGGAAAGATTTGTTTTCCAGTTGGTATTCTGAATGTGCTTTGGGAATGACTTCATTTAATTAGTAAATGTAATTAAAGGAATGGCAGTGCTGAAAAGAGGAAATGTTGAAGAGTGTGACAGATTACGCTGGGCCTGCTTGGAGCAGGCTTCCTTAGGCCCTGTTGAGTCTGCTGACATCTATATGATTCACAATGATCCCTTTCAGTTTTTGTTTGTGCAGAACTTCTGGTGTACTATCCATTTACTGGGGGGAAGTGATTACTTCTAAAAATAAAATATAATAGATCTATGGGAGAGAATAGGGTTACCACACTGAAGATCATGAAGTTCTCCACAGCCATGTGTTAAACCTATATATACTTGGAAAAGTTGTTTCTCCTAATTGTTTTAATTCAACATTTAAAGAATTAACTAGTTTTTTTATTATTTGGGGCATGTGTTTTCACATTAGAACTTTCTAGAATATTAGAGTAGATACAGTTCCATATTGTGATCATTTCTAACTTCTGTTTGAATGTTAATAGTTCTATTTCATTCTGTTTGTTGTTTTGTCCGACTTTCTGCTGTGAGTACCTTTTTTTACTTGGGCTGCTAAGCTTTATTGTTTGACCTGTGATAAATTTGGCATATGAAAGGTTCTGGGCAAACAATGCTGGAAAAGACCTGTTGGATTTCTACTGTCTTCGACATGAAGTGTTTTATGAAAAATGTTGGCTTTAGATAAAAACTTTGACCCAAACACCACTAATAATTTCAGGGGTGCACTGCAAAACAGTTTTTAAAGACTGATATGGAAATGCCTCATTATGGAACACAATATATTAATATTAGATAAAAATATTAATACTGTAGTGAACTGATTGATACATTAAGCATTCTGAATGTATAAACTGCCTTGAACTCTTAGGCTATGTCTAACTAGGAGCTAGGGGTGTGATTCCTCCACTTGGGTACACATACTCACAGGATCTCATTGAGAGCTAGTGTGAATATAAATAGTAGTATAGCCATGGGAGCATGGGAAGTGGCAACGGTGGCATGGTTTAGCTGTGCCAAGTACAAACCCACCTGAACTAGTGGGTACATACTTGTCACAGCTAAGCCATTCCAGTGCTGCCGCCTCCTGTGCTGTCCTGGCTGTGCTATTATTTGACATGTGCTAGGTCTCATCAAGCTACTGCTAGTACATGTATGCCAGCTGGAGAATATCACCCGTAGTTTGCAATATAGATGCAACTTTATAGGTTGCTTGGAGTTGAAGTTTGTGCTGTATGTCATTAGAAAGTTAATTTATCTTACACTTGCATTAAAGTTTCAGGTTTTATCTGATTGATATGTGAGATTAATAATGTATATACATGTAATATAGAGATTTTTTTGGAGAGTTGAAACAATTGTATTGATTTACAAGACTAAACTCAATGAGTAGGACTCATGAATTTCTATAATTTATGTTCTATACTCATTCTGTATATGGGTAGCCTCATGAATTGTATGTCTATACATTTTCAGTGGATATTTTTTTCAGGTTAGCTTTGCCACTACTATTTACTTTTAATGGAAATCATGAAGTTAAAACTAGACACAAAACAATACTTGACTCTGTTACTTTTACACTGGTGTAATGTAACTGCGTAGTGAATCAGTTTCTATGTCCTTGCTTGAATGCTAAGAATTCTCTTGTTTCCCTCATTGTTGTCTTTATGTAGGCCCCTCTTCTAATTTAGCTTTCTAAACTGTCCTTTTTGATCCCTGACACAAGTGGCATATGCAAGGGCCTGGGTTGTCAGCAATAGTTAAAAATCTTGCTGGGCAGTTCCTTTCTCACTATAAAACAGCTGAAGAACAGACATTGTACAAATTTATAAAACTGAGGGCTGTCAGCTCCTTGTGTGAAAAAGAACATGTATGAGAAGCTATTGGTTTTAGTATTCTAATCTCTTGGCTCAACTGTTTAGGAAAATATACCATTGAGGTGTTGGGGTCATTTTTGGTACAAGAAGAATTGCAGTAGTTCTTTCAATTTTTGTATGTACACAGAATGCAATCAGCAAAGTAGCATTTATGTGGTCTTAGTATGCTATGTTTCTTGTTGTGACTGTTTATGCCATTGATAAAAATACACAGTGCATTACATGGTTTTAGACATCTCAGGAACAACTTCAGTCAGCAGGAGTAATGGAGAAATTAGGGCTTGATTCTCCACTTGGCCTTCATGGAGAGGGGCCAGGGAGAGCCAGGTGCAGCTCCCTGATCCTCATCCATCCAGCCCTGGTGTAAATTAAGTCTGCTGGGCAGGAGTTATGCTGGTGTGAAACTGTTCATTGCCACAGAGTTGTTATAGATTTATATTGATGTGTAAATGAGAGCAGAATCAGGCCTATCCTTTTTCTGACTGTCAGTTCAGGGATAAAAATTATCTGATGTGAACATACCTCTGGGCTCTAGCGTGTATATTTCCACCAGAGTATTGGAAGTACAATAAGTATATGATAATAGATAACTCCCTACACAGTAAGTAAATCTGAGAATGAGCTTGTATTGCAAACCAGGAATCTGATGAAATATTACATAGAAACACAAAGACTAGTACAATTTTGCATCTTCTCCTGGGAAAAATTGTCTCTAATATGAATCATTTTTCCTATTCCTTTGTAGGAAAAGTTAGAAGTAAATATAATATCTATGTCTTCATACATACCCATTAATGGATACATTTGAAACAAATCTGCCCATAAATTACCTTGCTTTCTAGTTGTGGGCTGCAATTTAGACAAAGAAACAGGGTGTTTGACAGAATCAGCTGGTTTGTGCATATTACTATCTTCACCCAATCTGTGTTTAACCATTTCTCAAGTAAAGATGACTGGTTTCATTAATACTTTTGTGAGTTAATAAAAATTACCTAAAATATATCTTCCAGCCTTAAATTTACTGGTTACTTCAAATTAGCATTTTTATGCTAATTGTAAAGATGTGATACTGTAATACATTTAGTACAATTAAAGATTTTTAGAGAAGAATAGACTTCCTGCATTATTACAGAGGTAGTGTTGAATTGCAGGCATTTTACATTTACAAGTGTAACCATTTTCCTTATCAACTTTCAGTCTCCAACATATTCGGAAGTCCTTTAAATATACATTATTTCTAGGTTAGTGCGAGATAATTCCTCCTCTTTTCAGTGAACAGACACACTGGAAAGCCCCTTGTCCTCCATTGCTGAAACCTCAGGCTTATTTTGGCAATCTTTTTTGGGCATGTCACACTTCAACTCAAGACAGAATTGCATGCCTACAGAGTATCTGGACCAGAGCTTGATTTTCTTCCTTCGAATAGTCTTAATAGACTTCAGTGGGCCTATTGGCATGGGCCTATTTGCATTTGGTAAGAAGATACAGCCCTGTTTTAACATGCGCAAAATTGACCTTATCATTTATCCACTTCTTGAAAATGTGTGTGTGTCTCTCTTTACTGAAGCATAAAGCTGCTGCAACATGATGAAATGTTAGGTTAAGGGTCACTGATACTAGATTTTGGAAATGTAGGATTCCATATATAGAGCCTAATAATTGTATATTTATTAAAGACAAGCTAGTAAACAGGGTAATTACTTAAAACTTAGTTTTTAATATAATTCCTCAAATTGTTGAACTAATTTACCCTATTTTATTATGGTCTCAGCTGTTAAATGTAACCAGTTCATTGGACTTATCCTCTGCATGTGTGCCATATTAGAATACTGTGCTTGTTTACTAGAAACAAACACATTTACTCATACTTAAAAAATGAAAAATAAATTTAAAAAACAATGCCTAATGAAAAACTGCCTAATTTGTAACAGTTGTTTAAAAAGATAAGCAAGGAGATAGTCATCATTTATAAAGTATGACAATGTCCTTATTCACCCACATTCTGAAATTAGTATTTTCTACACGGCAAATAATATTCAACTATAGTTAGGGTAGTCCATCATATGCTTTCAACTCCTATTGTTGTATTTTCATTATAGTGTCTGCTGTAAAATCTTTTTTTCAAAGTTTACAGTATACACAATTCCTCCTCCTCTTCCTTCCCCCACAGGCATATGGTATCAGATTTTATGGTATTCTTAATTGGAAACAAAAAGTTGTAAGTTAATATGTGCGTTTAATCACAGACAAACAATTGAACTAAAACATGATTACATCTTAAGATAATACTTTGAATACTAAAATGTGCTTACTGTTATTTTAATAGCGTAGTTTGGTTTATTTCATAATCCTAAATATAAAGAAACGAAGGAATATTAGTAGTAATCTACTTACACTGAAAATTGAACTCTGTCCATGTTGCCTTGCAATTCTGTAATCACTGGCATGGTGATACAGTTGTATATCTGATTCATTTTTTGTTTGCTAGTGTTTGATGGGAGCTGTTATACTGCATTCTTTTGTAGTTACAGTGTGTCCTGTAATGAGGCCAGATGGACATCAGTTTAGACAGATGTACAAAGAAAATCTTGATGTTTCAGGTAAGTGATTTCTTTAATACAAAAGATAAGAGTATCTAAAACAAATTTTGGGTGATACCCTGGCCTCACTGAAGCTGGCTTTAACTGTATAGACACAATACAACATTTTTTAAATGAAAGCTATCTTTAATTTTAGAAAAAGCATTTTTATTAAAATTAGAATACATTCTTTCTGTAATTTTCTGGTTTAAGTTCTGTATGCAAGTGGTTTTTTTCATTCTTGCTTGTTAAAATTAGTCTGGATTGAACATTCACTTCTCAAAGTTACTGTAGATCTGCTGCATAGTTTATTCTAATTAGTTCAGATGGTAAAAGAAGACAACCAGTGCGTTCCCCAGAGGTTGAAAAGTCAAGTGCTGAGGGAATTTGAGGAATTTCATACCCCCTCTTATGAGAAAATGGAACCTGGAAATTTCTGTGGCCTGAAGCATTGGGATTTGAAATAGCCTGTCGGTTTATAGACTAGAAAAGCACCAAGAATGCTAAAAATCAATACTTTCCCCAGTTTTTAAAATTGTATTAAACAGAAAATAGGCTAAATAAATATATCACATTTCACAGGTTTCGATCTAACAGAAAGCTTTTCTCTGAGATGGGCATCTTGTGGAGGTGAAAAATCCTGTTTTAAACTGGGAAACACACCTCTTATCAGAGAGACTTGGTAAGTAAAACAATACTTTATCCCTAAATACCTTTAATTGGATCAAAGCTAAATACTAGGTATGGACTGATGTATTAAGCCATTGGTTCCCAAACTATACCATGTTGCGTACCACCAATATAAAACATCACCACCTGTAGGGCTGGGGGAGAAGGGGTGGGGCCTGCACTGGAGCAGCTCCTGGCCGGTCACTTTGGTCTGGGAGGTAAGGAGGCAGAACCGCAGGGCCACTGTGCTGCTTGGGGGCAGGACTAGTGCTGTAGCAGCTCCTGACCAGCTCCCTAGCAGCAGGTGGATGCATATCATTGGGAGGGGGCCTATGTACCACCGGTGGTACACATGCCACCATTTGGGAACCTCTGTATTAAGCAGTGCATTCAGAGAATACCATAGAAAGGTATACTGTATATGTTAGTCTTTAAGTGTTTTCATTTGTAACAATCTTTCCATTTAGAAATTATAGTTATTGAAGTTTTACCTTATCTGGAGTGCAGAGATACACAGAAGAAAATGTAATTGAATGACTGCTACTTCTTGGTATGACATAGTGCTCGTATTGAAGATATTCCTCTTTGTGTCCTGATCCAGTGCCTGTTGAAATTAATGATAGTCTTTCCACTGACTTCAGTGGATGTTGGATCTGGCCCTGTATGGATTAAAATTAGGATGAGTTGCAAATAAAATGCTGATTCTGCAGTGCTTTCTCAGACAAAATTCCCTTTGAATTCATACGTGTTTCTTTCTCTATCTTTCTTAAAGTTTTTATTCTTCTTCCTTCTACTTTTTTATATATACATTTTTGGGGCTCCTCTAGGTCTGACTCTTTCTTCACACTTCTATCTTTTTCTTTTCTGTCTATACGTTCCAGGGGTGGAGATTATTTGTATGTGAGTTTCTTTCCTACCTCTAGCTGATCCCAGTTTCTTCTCCTACTGGCTTTTCCTATTTCTTGCTGCTTGTATTCTGTTCTTACCACAGTACATGCTCCAAAGAGTGAATAATGGATTTTTCACTTGGCTGGCAATTCTGAACAATAAAACAAAGTTTATTGGTTTAACAGAAAACAATTTGTTTTGGCAAATCAAAAAGTTGAAAAAATTTGAAGTGGGGTTGAAATGAAAAGTTTCATTTTGACCTAACCTGTATTTTTTCGTTTAGATTTTAGGCAAAATCCTGACAAAAATGAACAGATTCATAAAATGCCATGTGGGAGAAGAGGAGGAGATATATAATCTTATAACCTTTAGCCCAGTGAACAGGATACATTTCTGGGTTGTAGGAGACCCAGGTT